>QQXN01000006.1:0-600000 GCA_003709825.1 Chaetothyriales sp. CBS 135597 | reverse complement strand
GCGCTCGAGTGAATACCAGCACTCACTGAGAAGCTTGCCTTTGGCCTTTTCCATGATGATATACTCTGAGCCAACAGCGTTTGCGGATACCGAACTCCATGAGAGAATTTTGGGAACAGGAACGCCCAGAATTCCGCGAAGCTAGGGATGTTAGCCTGTCGAAACTACAATAGACTTGACAAGTTACAAAGTCCATTGTAGCAACCTCGCTAGCTGTAGTGTAATATGCAGGTCCAGCGTTTGGGTTAGGGATCTTTGCAATCACCTCGGCCCCGTTGTCCATCATTAGCTGAAAGACTTTATTATATTGGCCTTCCTGGAATTTCATTGCGTAAACACCTAGTACGTGTAAGTAGTGATAGAGCTCCGGAGCCAGATCGCGGAAGCCGGACATCTCGTGGCACCGTTTCCTACTATATTAACTGCTACCTCGAAGAGGGCTTGGATGTTGAACTGCACGCGGCGGATGGACAGTTCGTAGGCTTCATTGAAGCTAGGACAAGAGTCGGAATCAATGCATGGCACTTCCTAGCAGACGACTCACAGCCATCGTTTCGTTGTGTAATTGAAAAAGTCATCCTCTGTGGCACGCATCACTAGGGGAGCAAACCGTTAAATCGCTAGATCTAGGTATCCGGGCGAGGATGGGCGAACCTGATCGATCGGATTTCTGGAGGTGAAGAACGTCTACGTCTAGGCCAGTTCGGTGGGCCGGACTGCTGGAGATTATTGAGAAGCATCTGTGCAGCCCTAGTGGGTAGTGAGGAGCGAAGGCAAGAGCACCAGCTTTCAAACGACATAGTCTCATGCTGGTGAAATGAAAGTATGGATCAGAGATGTGTTTAGGCGGTGATGTTTGATGTGTCTAGGCGGTGATGTTTAATGTGTTTAGGCGGTGATGTTTCTCTGATGACGAATTGACAAACATGCCAAGCCAACCCCATCTTGTACATCAGAAGGGTGTGGAGCCCTTGGCCAATATAACAGAACCAGGAATCAGTTAGGAAGAGAAAAAGGCTCGTCCAAGGATGCAGATGTGTCTGACAGGCCGGAAAAAAAGAAGACACGTCGTTGATGAGGAAGGACAAGAATATTCTGCGAAGGGTACGCGACCTCAGCGTCAACAAGCTGTGACATATTCTCGACTGCGATCACTCAGCCACTCGGCCTAGTATCAGCCAAGCTTTCGCATTCGTCCATGTACCGTGTATTATTCGAGGAGTTTTAGGTCGTAGGAAATAATAGTAACGCCGGTGCTGGACCGTCACGGCCCGCAGGGCGACGTGGACACACATTGATTGCTCATTCAAAGAAATCAGCAACACAGGAGGCGCCCAGCGGAACCGTTAGAGCCCCTGCATGCCAAACGTCTCCTATTGTCTAAGTTGGTGTTGTGAATCAAGAGGAGGGAAAAAGATTGCTCAAGGTGAGCGGCTAAAAGGGACGGGTAAGAATAAGGGCTTCCCATAGGTCAGCAGATTTAGTCAGTTTTAGCTGAGTAGCTCCTGCTGTAACCAGGCCACTGTTATTGGTTACTATTAATATGCTCTACTAATTAGTTTAAGTTACTGCAATTCTGTCAGCCCCACCTCATCTCGGTGGGGCACGTCCATGGTGAACGTGTCAGCAATATCCACGACCACCACCACTCAGCCGTGCCACGGCGCCTAACTCTTGTGTCTTCACTTATATTCTTCCTGATATCTTCTCTTCTGTTTCTGTTGGCATCGCTGTACTGGTTTCTTCCCTTCCTTACTTGACCAGCGCCATAATGAGTGACCTCTCGGGCCGGAAGGTCTTCAAGGTCTTCAACCAAGACTTCATTGTTGATGAGAGATACACGGTCACCAAAGAACTAGGCCAGGGTGCCTATGGCATAGTCTGGTAAGGCACTATGAAGATCTCGCAAGATGGGCACTGACTGGACTGTAGCGCTGCCACGAATACTCAGACTGGGGAAGGGTAAGTGCCTGACAGGGAGACAGCACCGGTTGGACCAACAAGTACCCACGGAGCACATACATACAACTCTTCAGAGGTCACTGGCTTCTCTTGTGCTCGTCGCTGCCTTATGTGTTTTTCTTCCCTGGCTTGGTTGGGTTGCTGACCTTGACGGTAGAGTTGCGATAAAGAAGGTCACCAATGTTTTCAGCAAGAAGATTCTCGCCAAGCGCGCTTTGCGAGAGATCAAACTGCTTCAGCACTTCAGAGGCCATCGAAATGTGAGTCGGGCACCGAGAGATAGGAGACGGGACTGATAATTGCAGATCACATGCCTCTTTGACATGGACATCCCACGCCCTGACAACTTCAATGAAACCTATATTTATGAAGGCAAGAATGCCCATTCAGTCAGATATGTACGTGGAATGAGGGCTGACTCGTATTAGAACTGATGGAATGTGACCTTGCCGCCATCATCCGATCTGGACAGCCTCTCACCGACGCACACTTCCAATCGTTCATCTACCAGATTCTCTGCGGATTGAAGTACATTCACTCTGCCAACGTCCTCCACCGTGACTTGAAGCCTGGAAACCTGCTGGTTAATGCCGACTGCGAACTCAAGATTTGCGACTTTGGCTTGGCACGAGGCTTCTCTCAGGACCCGGAGGAGAATGCGGGCTACATGACCGAATATGTAGCCACGCGGTGGTATCGTGCCCCAGAGATCATGCTGAGCTTCCAGAGCTACACCAAAGCAATTGACGTCTGGAGTGTGGGATGCATCTTGGCCGAACTCCTCGGCGGACGGCCCTTTTTCAAAGGCCGTGACTACGTCGACCAGCTTAACCAGATCCTTCACTATCTCGGAACTCCCAACGAGGAGACTCTGTCCAGAATAGGCTCTCCCCGAGCCCAGGAGTATGTTCGAAATCTGCCATATATGCCCAAGGTGCCGTTTGCCCGGCTATTTCCGCAGGCCAATCCTGATGCGCTCGATCTTCTGGACCGCATGCTGGCATTTGATCCCTCCTCTCGAATCACTGTTGAGGATGCGCTCGAACATCGCTACCTTCACATCTGGCATGATGCTTCTGATGAGCCAGCATGTCCAAAAACATTCGACTTTGCTTTTGAAGTGGTTGACGATGTGCAAGATATGCGACAGATGATTCTAGACGAAGTGATGAGGTTCCGACAACACGTCCGACAGACTCCTGGTACCCAAGCGGCGTCGCCCGTGATCAATGTGCCGATACCACAAAATCCATCACACTACAAGACCGAGGAACCGCGGCCGCAGGAGGCTGGAACTTTCACAGGAAATGATCTTGAACACGAGCTCCAAGCTGGTTCTGATCTGATGAGACGCTAAGCCGCGAGATGGCAAACCAGGATAGCAAGTATAGCCTTCCTTGATAGACTCAACGGCGCCGGTCGCCGGACCCTTTATGAACAAGAAAAGTTCGCCATCCTTTCGCTTGGTCCTCAAATTCCTCCTGTCCTCGCAAAGCTTGTCGATTAACCAAGGCAGTTTGCTGCACTAATCTTGCTGGGACAGGCCATCGGTTTTGTTTGTCCAAATCTAAATGAAACTGTTTCTAGGGGAAGCTCTAGTCGACATCCTAAGCCCATCACGTCTTTCTGCAGCTTCCCGTGTCCGGGATGGGCCTTCCCGCTGAGGGTACGACTGTTCCTTCCGAGACAGGATATTCGAGGGCAACAACCGTGACTGCCCGTTTTCCGTTATTGATACTCCCATCGCTGCTTCCTTCTTCTCTCTTGTCTGTCTCTCTTTGCACCCCCACCTTCGATGAATTTGTCTTCTTCCTGTCGTTCATTTACGAGTTTAGGCCATCACTGATCTGTCACTGCTTCAATAAAAATAAGTCTCTGTCTGCATCTCAGAAAGATGAAGCTGTCAATGAGCGTCTTGGGGGCCTCGATCTTCGGTTTCATGTCTTTGAGCCTTGCTCGGACGGGGTTCACACTGTTTGACTCATTAGAAGCAGTTCCCCAAGGCTGGACACAGGTGAGTCGTGTCGATATCCTTCCGGTTCTCCTGACTGAGTGAGACACAGGGTGCACATGCAGAACCACACGCTCCTATTAGGCTCCATATGTCTCTGGTGCAGCCGAACTTCGAGGCTCTTGAACAACACACGCTTGCTATCGCGACACCCGGTCAGCCATCATATGGGATGCACCTTAGCCGTGAGCAGGTTCGGGCTCTTCAGGACCCGGGCACAGATGTTGTCAATGTCGTGCTGGACACACTGAACACCTTGGGCGTTCCAGAAAATGCAATCGACCGTACTGGCCATTGGCTCACTCTCAAAATTAATGTCACGGTCGCTGAGGATCTTCTGAATACCAAATTCCACTACTTCAACAATCAGAATGGGCAGCGGATCATTCGCACCTTGGAGTATTCCGTGCCTCAGCGCATCTCTCGGTTCGTGGAAATGATACAGCCCACCACCCATTTGGGCAGACTGTATCCACATAACGGCAAGATCCTCAAAGCGAGTGCTGCAGCTGGCCTGGGTCACATTGCAGGTTCCTATGATCCTGTGGCATGCAATCTAACGATAACCCCAGCATGTCTTCGCGGCCTTTATGGCCTTGGGAATGATACAAACATAATTGGACCAGCACTTCGATCCAGAGGCAACATTATTGGTATCTCTGGGTTTCTTGAGCAATATGCAAGATACGATGATTTGAGGCAGTTTGCCCAGATCTTCGCACCGTACCTCGGTGCTAAGACCTTTGGAGTAGTCTCAGTGAATGGAGGCAAGAACCCTCAAGACGATCGGGACCAGGACAGCGTGGAGGCGGCTCTCGACGTTCAGTACGCCATGGCCCTTGCACCGTCTATACCCGTCAGCTACTACACCACTGCGGGTCGGGGCCCTCTTGTACCAGAGGTTGATCAACCATCGCTAGAGGATGTGACTAATGAACCCTATCTTGAAGAGCTCCAGTACCTCCTTAACCTGAATGACACAGATCTCCCAGGGGTGCTGTCGACGTCCTACGGCGAAGACGAGCAGTCTCTGCCTCGCAGTTACGCGATTGAAGTGTGCCGTCTTTTCCTGGCTCTTGGGGCACGAGGCGTGAGTGTCATCTTTTCTTCGGGGGACTCTGGTCCCGGATCGTCCTGTGAGAGTAACGATGGCAAAAACAACACACGATACTTGCCCATCTTCCCTGCATCTTGTCCATTCGTTACCAGCGTGGGTGGAACGAAAGGGGTGGAGCCGGAAAGAGCAGCCTCCTTCTCCGGTGGTGGCTTCTCAGACGTCTTTGCTCGTCCAGCATACCAAAATGAAGCAGTCAGCGAGTACCTAAGCTGCCACGGAAACGCGACGGACTCGTCCCTGTTCACAAGTAGGGGGCGAGCAGTTCCAGATGTTTCGGCACAGGCAGCGAACTTCTTCGTCATCGACAAGGGATTGCCCACGCTGGTTTCGGGCACAAGTGCTGCAGCGCCTGTCTTTGCTGCTGTCATTGCCAACTTGAACGCAATCAGAATGTCTTTTGGTTTCCCACCCTTGGGCTTCCTGAATCCCTTTTTGTATGGACAGGGACGAGTTGGCCTGGTTGACATCACTGATGGTGGTTCAAGGGGGTGCCTGGGATTTTCAAGTGTTTCCGGGCTGCAAGGGAAGTTTGTGGCACATGCCGGATGGAACGCCACAGTGGGATGGGATCCGGTGACAGGGCTTGGAACACCAAATTTCCCCAAGCTAGTAGCAGCCAGCTTGTCGAATGCATGGAAGGAGAAGTAAACATTAACTATGCATGCCTGATGGGACTAATCAAGCACCATCTAGGTTCAAGTTATGCTCGAACGGAGCTGTATTACCTGCTAAGAATGCTCCTGAAACTGTAAAGCTGAATAGACTTCCACACATGCAGAGTTGCTCCTTTCCTTTTGAATCTCATATACCACTGGGGCCTGCCTGGGGCTATAGATCCTTTGCAGAAAGAAGCAGACATTTCAAGCTCCGACATACCATACCTCAACGCCAAGGACCTGGAATTTCTTTCCTTCGTCACTCAGCGGCTCATTGCCAAAAGTAGGGCACTGCTCGCTGATTCCATGGTCGAGGGTGTCGTCGAGCCAGAGGCCGTAGTGACCGTCACCACCACCGACAGAGAGGTAGTCGGCCTCGCAGTAGATCATGAAATCATTGATGCCGCTGTAAGGAAAGGCCCGGAAGCGGATTCGGTCTGGTGTTGAAGTTCCGGATGCCGAAGGTTGCTCTGGTGGCGGAGTAAGGCGGCGTGATGACGGTCCTCCTCCTCCTCCTCCCTGTTTAGAAGAGTGGTCTGGCGGTGCGAGGGTTGACTGAGGCGGTGATGCTTTCTGTGAGATGGAGGATGTTCTCCGCTCGCGTCGGATAGTTGTCGTGCGTGGCTGGTGGGTGGTGTCGGCTGAAGGTGGGACCGGTAGTCCGGCGAGTTCGAGGAGGTCTTGCGACGGTGAGCTGGCGGTGGTGGTCTGCTCGCTATTGCTATTGCTATGGCTATTGGGACTGCTGGTGTTGTTGTTGTTGAGGCTGCTGAGTTTCTTGGACAAGTCGTCGAGGGAGGGCAGAAGGCTTGCACGCCACAGAAAGCACTCGCCAGTGCCAAAGTAGTGCTGCGAGGGACGCGGGGGGTCGGTGAGGTAAGCGCCAAACATGGAGCCATTTGCGGCTGCTGTGGAGCCATCCTTGACGACGAGGATGTAGCCGGCTCGGCGGTTGGTGAGGGAGACTTGAGCGCAGTGTTCGTAGAGCGTTGCTAGTGACGAGCCGTGGATTTCGAGGGAGTAGGCCAGTTTCCAGTGGTCGAGCAGCTGCAGCCGGGGAGGGATCAGGAGTCGGATCTCTTCAGCGAGAGAGCGAGTCAAGAGGAGGGCATCGGCCGCAGATTCGGACAGGTCGTGGTTGAGCTCGAGCGGTGTCAGCGGAGGCGGCTGGAAGGGTGAGTGTGACCGCTTCGGCGTGTAGACGGCGGGGTTTAGGGCCGATGAGACAGCAGGAGCATCGAGCAACTTGTGCACTGGCTGCTCCGGGGGCTCTGTCATACGGCGATAGAGGGATGACACGACGTGCTTGACCGGGTATGCCAGATACGCGGCTGAGTTTGGATTGTATGGATTCGACATGAGCGTGGGCTTGCCATCTCCGTTGCTGGCCGACCTTTTCGGCTCCTGCTTTGTTGGCTCTGGCTCCTTTGATTCATCTGTTTGCTGTGATCGGTGCTTGGGAAACGCCATCGACACGACGGCGACGGCGACGCCAATGACACTGGCGCCAGTCGAGGCTTGGCAGAGACTAGAAGGTATAGGAGGCTCACCCCGCAGATGCTTGCTCCCCGGGCCGATGCACTAACAGGGCAACAAGTCACATTGATTCATCCAAATTCTTCTACCAGAAAAGCTCTAAGCCAGAAATCTACAAGGACATGTTGTCCCAGACTGACCGCCGACAGTCGAGACAGGAACAGGTCAGCAAGGCTGAGTGGGGCAATGATTCAGCCTTGCATTGGCGCGTCTTGGCGCTTTTGCCCCTCCTCGACGTCACGTTCGCGGCTGCCAAGTGATCACGCTAAACTAGACAATTAATTGCAAACATGAAGACACTTGTTTGTTGCTCGCCGGCGGACTCGCAGCTTCTTCTTTAGCAGGCCTATCCTCACATCCTCACATCCTCACATCCTCACATCCCGATAGCAGCAGCACTGTGGCCCGCCGCTGCACACGCGGCTGTTCTTCAATATGTTTATGGTAAAAAACTTCAGCAAGTATCTGTTTGGAGACTCGTCCAAAGAGACCATCATCGACATTCCCCAGGGCCAGCTCTACCTGGTGCGGCCCTTGTCGCCCAAGGGATACTCCGAGCTCATCTACAAAGATGCGGTAGCCACAATCCGACGCACGGGGCAAGAGCATCACTTCCAGCTTGTTGTGCAGCGTGCTTATGAGGAAGGCGAGGCTGAGCTGGCAGACGATGACGAGCAGGACCGAGACGGCTCGGACCAGGACGAGAAAACCTTCCTGCTTGATGAGGCACTGCACTTCCGATCGGAGAGGCGTGACGGCGGCGAGCATGTGCTGGCCTGGAGAGACCTAAGCGGCGACCCTGGCGACCTGTACGAGTTCATCTGCGATGTGTCGGTGCAGGCAGACAAAGTCAACACGTTCTACTTGGCAGCCGTTGAGTGCCAGTATGAACGCAAGTACCGCAAGTCGGCTCAGCAGGCCACCGATGCCGAGCTTCAACAGTTTCACTTTGACCACGAATCGGCCCTGCCCGGTGCATCGTCAGTCTCGAGCCTGACAGACTTGTTGCCCACGTCCAAGCAGTCGGCCGACCACATGGCAAAAGAGGTTGCCCGGTCAAGCAAGAAGGCGTCCACTCCGGCTGTGGCTGCAGTTGCCACAACCACGGCCCCGGTGGCGAGATCAGCCCCCGAGACTGGCGAAGCGTTGACTAGGCAGACCGCTGAACTCCATCTTTACGACTTTGCAACTGGCACCTTCATTCTCCAGGATCCATCTGTCATTGCCACCGTCATCGATCAAGGCAAATGGGAGTATTGGCTGCAGATCACCTCGTCAACGGGCGAGGACCGCCTTGGCCAGCCCGTGGTGGCAGACATCAACCCGGTGTTCAACTTCGAATACCTATCTTTCATCTTCAACCATTATGCTGATGATGGATCAGCATATTCTTGGTTGCTGCGTTTTAAAGACCATGCGACCCTAGAAGACTTTCAAGAGGGCCTGATGCAAGCTTTGTGGGAGCAGCTTAATGAAGTCAAGTGGAAGACTGTCAAGAGCGATGACAGAGATTACATCATTGACGCCTTTAACGATATTACAATGGATGATGCGCCAGCCGCAGAAGAGGAAGAGGAAGAGGCGGAAGAAGATGAAGAGGAGGATTCACGGTCTGAGGGCCAGCGGAGCGAGCATTACGACACAGATGAAGAGGAAGATGATGTTGATCTGCACGACAAGGACGGCAACATTAACTCACAACTAGCAGTCGGCACCGCTCATGACCGCTCCTTTGTTGTACGTGGCTCCAAGATTGGCGTCTTCAAGCATCTGCCTAACAGGAACCTTGAATTCTCCACCAACATCTCAAAGATCGAAACGCCCAAGGGCAAGCTCTTCTCGCCAAAGAAGGTGATGCTGCATGCACAGGACCAGAACATGATCCTCCAAAACGAAGCTGATCCCAACTCGCTCTACCGGATGGACTTGGAATATGGCAAGATTGTAGACGAGTGGAAAATTCACGACGACCTTCCCATTACCAACTTCGCACCAGAGCACAAATTCGACCAGCGAACCGGTGCCCAGCCGTTCATCGGACACAACCGCAACGCCCTGTTCAAGATTGATCCTCGCCTTAGTGGCAACAAGATGGTAGAAGAGTCGCTCAAACAGTATGCGTCCAAGAACGATTTCTCGGCCGCAGCCACTACAGAGAAAGGTTACGTGGCGGTTGCGTCGAACAAGGGAGACATCCGGCTGTTCGACCGTCTTGGTATCAACGCGAAGACTCTTCTTCCAGCCCTTGGTGAAGCCATCATTGGCATCGATGTGTCGGCGGATGGTCGCTGGATTCTTGCCACCTGTCGCACCTACCTACTTCTGATTGACGCTTTGCAAAAGACTGGCAAGAATGAAGGGAAGCTCGGCTTCGAGAAGGCATTCGGCAAGGACAGCAAACCCCAACCACGCCGTCTCGGCTTGACACCCAGTCATGTTGCACAGTTCCAGCATGAGACTGGCCAGCCTCTTAGCTTCACCACGGCTAAATTCAACACGGGTGAAGGCACTCAAGAGACTAGCATCATCACGTCGACAGGCCCCTTCCTGGTGACATGGTCGCTAAAGAAGGTGGTCAATGGGACAAAGGATCCGTATAACATCCGGAGATATGGCGACACTGTCGTGGCTGACAACTTTGAGTACGGCAGTGACAAGAACGTCATTCTGACACTGCCAAACGAGGTCGACATGGTGAGCAGGAAGAGTTTCAAGAAGCCAACGAGAGAGAGCATTGCCGGGCCAGTGGGCCGGCTCAGCGGTGCGGGTTTCAAGACGCCGCGGAAGAGTGCGCTGCGGAATGAGGTAGTCAACAGTCCATACTAGACCAGGACCTTGCTGCATGCCGAGGATGGAGCACGGCGACTGGGGGTGTGTGGAATGGCGGGTCTCGTGCGCGCGAGGCTGGCACTGATTTCTTATTGACGAAGCGGACTGACTATACACAACGCACAGATACCCAGATACCCATTTTTCGACGTTTTTTTTTGGCGCAGGGGGTCAGCACTGCCATTGATTGACATTGATTGACCTTGATCAGAGAGTCCTG
Organism: Chaetothyriales sp. CBS 135597; assembly: GCA_003709825.1. Taxonomy (NCBI): domain Eukaryota; kingdom Fungi; phylum Ascomycota; class Eurotiomycetes; order Chaetothyriales; species Chaetothyriales sp. CBS 135597. The sequence continues at coordinate 589,669 of QQXN01000006.1, read as the reverse complement.
CCGACTTGCATCATAGGTACAGGTAGATCACAAGCAGGGAGTGGATCAATGAATTGAATCAACAACCTTGTCGGTGTGCACAAAGTGAATGTAATGTGTATGTGCAGCGATTAATAAGATAAGTTACGACGAGAAGTCGGCGGTTCCAAATTGACCTTTGCGTGCGGTGTGGCGACGGTGTGGCCTCGCTTGCTGCTGTTGTCGTCACCACGCGATCGATCGAGATCGCTATCGGCGATTGACTTGACGATGGGGTGAGGCTTTCTTCTTCGTAAGGGGGTTTAAATGGGGGCCAGCAGACCATTTTGCATTGTGTCATTCTTTCGTCATCATCAGCGTGCTAGCTGTCAGTGTCAAGGCGAAACGATGTTTTGGCCAAGGCCGATCGATTGCTGTGAGAGTGGCATGCATCATCAAATCAAGGGATCTGATAGATGGATGGCCTGTCCTGTCCTGTTAGCCAGCCAGGTCAACCATTCTCAGACCCTTGATCTGACTTTGTGGCTACTGCTGGTGCTGATGTGGTTGCAGATGTAGGTGCAGGTGCAGGTGTAGGTGCAGCAACAGCAGCACCAGCAGCACCAGCACCGGCATCTACACCTACACCCGCACCCGCGCCTGCACCTGCTACAGCCGCAGCACAGGCAGCCCGGACGTCGGCGACGCCGCTCACATCCTCCCACCGATCCAGCAGCTGCTTGACTCGGGCCCATTCAAGCTCAGCCTCCTCCTGTTTACCCGCTTTACAGAGCTTCGCCAAACGTGTGGGGGCAGCAAGAACCCAGCGAACCAGCTCCCTCTGCCTCCTTGTCCTGCTGTGCTCTCCCGCCTCCCCGTCTCCGTGTCCGCCTCGCTCGCCTGCTGCTGCTGCTGCTGCTGCTGCTGCTGGTGTTGCCACAACTGTGGTGGGATTAAGCTCCCTGGCCACGGTCTCCAGACCCCGCAGTTTGTCTTGAAGCTTCTCCACGCCGTCGAGCCCGGCTTGATCAGCATTGCCGCTGCCACTGCCGTTGCCACTGCCGGCTAGATGCTTCCATTGCTGGTGTTGCAGCGGCGGCGTTACCTCCTGCTTCTTCTTCTGCATCCCCTTCTGCATGTCCCCAATCGTGCCGACCGCCTTGATCAGCTTGTTGTAGTTATTGTACACCAGGGCTTTGCACTCGCCGTCGAGGTTGCGGATCTCTGACACGAGCACGGCCTCGGTGCGTAGGATCTCCTGTAGTGAGCCACTGGCCAGCAGCGACGCCACGAACTTGTCCGCGTCGAAGGATGGGTCGTCGAGTTTGGCAAGCAGCGGGCCTGATGATGATGGAGACAACGGCGAGCCATTGTTCACCGCCGTCGGTGCGGGAGAAGCTGTGCCGTCGTCGGCTCCAGCAGGAGACTGTTGTTGTTCTTGTTGCTGCTGCGACTTGAGCTTGTAGTAGTCCCGCAAGGCGGCGCGGTGCCGTCTCTGGTTTGCTACAGCATGCTCTGTCTTGGACGGGGTGAGCTCGACGGAGGCTCTGACCGATGACGACGACGACGACGTAGGCCTGTCTGTTTCGCGGGGAGAGTATGGCCGGGGGGTTGGCGTTGAGGCCGCCGCCGTCACAGCACTGCGCGTGGGCGACTCGTTGCGGGGAGAGGCGATCGTAGCCATCGCCACCGCCCGTGGATGGGTGGCCTTCGCTGGTCTGTCCTTCGACACACAGGGGGGGAAGGGGAACTTGTGATCGGAAAATTATCTCTAGCGGTTGCAAGTGCTAAGAAAAATTGACGCCGTCTACCAGAAGTGCTACCTGCGTGATGTTTTCGGCCACACGAACTGAAGTTGACAGGACCAACAGCTGCCCTTTTCTGTATCTGACAGCAGCGCCTACGAGGTCCACTACGGCCCAAGCCTTTCATTCAGTCTCTACACCTACACAGACACGAGTTGGTGTTTCTTGCCTTGGGCGGCCATACCGTGATGTTACTCATCACGCAGCAGGATAAGGGTAATGCCCACCACCACCGTCACCACCGTTGCAGGCTGCTGCTGAGCGAGAATGGCGGAAGGCATTGGGGGAGGGCCAATCCAAGTGTACTCGTATGTCCAACACGTCAAGCCCGAAGTATATCGTGGTAATGGCCATTGATGCAAGGCTCTCTCTCTCTCTCTCTCCACTGCTGCACAGCGAGTGAGTCAACAAAGTTCGTCCAACCTTGTTCATCTTCATCTCGATCATGGCAAAAGAAAAAAAATAATACTGTTGGTAAGTTATCGCAGGACAGCATTTTTACTGATCAACTAGACGCCGCTTTCGTCTGGTTTTTTTTTTGTTACAGGGACCAGGAGTAACGTTTTTGGGGCAAGACGTCACTGGTTTCAACCCGGATTTTCGAGCAGTTTCCGTTCTGAGTCCTCTTTCGCAGAGCTGCCCGTGCCCGCACTGGACCCTGAAAAAGGGCCGCAAGGGCCGCATTCGCTAAATGGGCTGAATGGGCTGAAAGAAACGGGCCTGTCGCCCTCTTCTCTGGCCTTTACCAAGATTGGCAATCAGAAGAGGCAAAAAAACAAAATAAAACAAAAAAAACAAAAAAAAAACAAAAAAACAAAAGTAACAAAAAAACAGCGGTGGAACAGCACATTACGCGTAAGTTACGTATGGCTGGTGTAATGGCAGGGGCCCCACTCGCAGGACCTTGCGAAATGTGCCAAAAAATCCGCTGATCTCGATGGTTGCACCCCGAGCACTGCATAATATTGTGATCGGCAAGACCCTCGCAACGAGCGGCACCGGGACCAGAGAAACTTCGCGCCTCCGACGTTTTACCCCCGTTTCGCCAGCGGTCGGCCATCTTGATTACCACCGATACGGCCCTCTCAGCACTCATGTCATCACAGGGTTCGACCCCATTCTTTGGTTCCACAATCTTAGTAACGATGAGTTCATGTGTTTCTGCTCTACTAATATCTAATATCTGACCTTTATTACTTCCAAAGTCTTGTCTTCACGGTGTCGCAAGTCTTGATTGTATACTTATATTATATACTCTTCATCTGTTTGTCACTAGTTCGAGTTCGAGTTGAAGCAGACAGTCCACTCTACGTACTCACCTCTGGGCATGATGACTCCAGAGCCTACTTCTCCTCTCGATGCTGGTGTTCGCAAGCGAGTATGCAAAGCGTGCGATCGTTGTCGTCTGAAGAAATCCAAGGTGAGATACTCCCTCCAGACACTACTTGCCGACAACCTGCTGACTTTGTTCAGTGTGATGGTGCCTCTCCTTGTTCAAGATGCAAAGCCGACAACGCCATCTGCGTCTTTGGCGACAGGAAAAAGAGCCATGATAAGGTCTATCCGAAAGGATATGTTGAGATGTTGGAAACCCAGCAGGCCCAGTTGGTTGCCGGTTTGCAAGAACTGTACAGACGCAGCCAGAACGGCCAGGGCTGGACTGGACCTGCATTGAAAGAGACCTCTGCTGGTGTTCCTCTGACGCACGACATCCTCGAGAGGTTAGGAGCCCTGAAGCAAGAAGGCCAAACCAACTCGGAGACATTCGAGGAAGACCTTCATGCTCTACAGGCCAGACTCATCGCTCAAGGCGCGACCATGATGGAGCGGTCGAATTCACATGATGCCAGTTCGGACTCTTCATCGTCACCACCCTACGACATTCACTCGAAAGCCAACTTCTCTGCTCCTTACCCGGTCAACAAGTTCCCGCCAACACCCCCCAACCAGAGTCCTTATACGCACTCCACTCATGCAGTTCCGCCAATGAAGTCACATACCTACCCAGCGGCGGCGGCGGCGGCGGGATCTAATCTGAATTGGTCGACGCCTGTGTCGGACTTTGATGAGAACATGGAGATGATGAAGCAGTACGACTCGCCGATGGTGGACAGCGGCATGGATACCGCCATGTCATTTCCGCATATGTTTCAGGAGCAGCAACTCCCTCCGGCAATTAACCCAATGTTCATGATGAAGGACTGGAGCCAACAAGAGGAGTTTCAGCACTATGTGAATCCAGCCATGATATGAGACGGGCAAAGAGGAAAGAAAAATCTTCACAGCTTGCTTTCTCAGCTCCTCCAACCAGCAGCCGAGGACAAAATGTTTGGTCTGCTACCAAAGCAACCTTGGGGAAGCTGCGAGTTACTCACGCATTGGACCAGTGCTTGCTTGCGTCATGGAATCTCATTGGACCAGAGTTCGGAAGAATTATCCCGAAGAGGTTGGCCAAGCTTTTCGGGTCCCACTACGGGGTGGAGCGTGCCGTCTCAAGTAGAGACTTGGTGCATATATATACACAGCAGGAGCGATTGAGATACATCAAAACAGGCAGGGCCATGCATTGGGAGGGAATGGGAGGGAAGGAGCGACGGAGGAGTCGAGAGAGTCAAGCCCTATTGTGGCGATGTGAATTACATGAACGACCCGACACAAGTGTGCCACCATCACATTTTTAATCTTTAGACATAATGAACTGATTGAACTCCTACAGTACCGTGCAGTACAGTCCATGCACCTTGAGAGTTTTTGCTGTGTGGTGATATTGTTTTCTTGCCGGTCTTCTTGTCCTCTTTGGGGGCTGTGGCCGGTAGACAGGGGATATGGCCAACCATTGTGATATTTTTTTTTTGCCCTTCCTTCACCGCGAATGTCAGAACATTTTAAGCTTTCGGTAGGGAAAGAGTGAACTGCATCCTTAGCTTTTTGCAAATCGATTTAAACTTCTTACAAATCATGCGCCACCCCTTAACAAAACATGACCTAATCGCCTAAGGGTGCCCACTGCGACCAATGGTGGAGCTAGAGTTCGTGGTAGACGTGCTTGCATGGGTACCAAGGCTCATGCAGTCCCACCACGTAGGGTTAAGTCCATGCCAGTAACAGCTTAGGGTCCAATCAGACTCGCGCACACACTCTTGACAGTGCATTTCATCGAATGCTCGCTCTTGCTCACGCACGCGCGCGCGAGGGGGAGAGCGAGAGCGAGAGAGAGACAGACAGAAAGAAAGAAACGATGACCCCTCGAAACAATGGTTCTGTGATTACGAAAATTACCTACCGTGGCAGTAGCAGCCCATGGGCACGGAGGGGCACCTTCCCCATGACATGAACGTTAGCCGGCCCTTCTTCGCCCTGTCCTCCCCGCCGCCCCTCCTCCTCCTCCTCCCCCTGTTTTCCCCCCCCCCCCCCCCCCCTAGCCCCAAAAAAAGCTTCGCTCAAGACAATTAATTAATTACCATATTGCGGAATGTGACACTCAGATCAGCCGCAGAAAGCTTAAGACGTTACATATGCGTGTTGTTGTAAATGAGAGAGACAGAGACAAAGACAGAAAGAGAGACTAGAAAATGGAAAGAGACAAAAAGAAAAGCGGAAAACGGGCAAGATCTCTGGTTCCCTTCCCTATCTGCTCGTTTGTACTACACGTACGTACATTGCTAGCGATCGAGGCTAAAATTTCACACCAGCCATTTCTGACTAGTGGTGTTGTACCATCAAGCATTAGAAAGCAAGAGAAAGAGGAGAAAGAGGAGAAAGAGCCAATTAGCAGCCAGGAATCCCCAGGAGTCCCCCTCGGTTGTTTCGCACGCTGATTGGATGTTCGAGGCCATGTACAGATTGTACATATATATAATATGGCTGGCTGATTGGACGATTAGGACTGAGAAAGCACCCACAGGCAAGGCAAGAGAAACGGACAGGAAGGGCAAGTGCCAAGACTCTTGGCTTGTGCTTAAACCTGGCTAGGGTTTTTAAGGTTCTTTAATTAGGGCCCCCCCAGTGGCCCAGTGCGGGCGCCGAGACCGGGAATAAGAGGACCCCATTTCCTACACCTAGTGTACGCTACGTAATGCCGATTTACCGAAATTCGGGCGTCGTTCCGAAGACTATGTTATGTTGTGCCGTGGTTTCGTAATTAAGTGGTGGCGGCACCTTCCATTTCCATTCACACCAACACACCAGCACAGACTATACACACACAAAAAGACGCAACTAGACTGGACTCCACCTGATCTTTGCACTGCCTTGGCAGAGGCGACAGGGGGGGAGAGAGATCAAGAGAGAGAGAGGCGGCGGGCGGCTCCAAACTTGGCAACGGAGAATTTCTCGTTTCCAAATCTTCAGGGATTGATGATTCCTTTCCTTTTGACACAAGCCTTTTTTTGTGGTTTTGGCTCCTCCTCCTCTGGCGATCCTGGGCTTGGACAAGGGTGCTGCCTTGTACCTGCTCATTTTAGCAATGACGCGTGCCCCGCGCGTGCCTGCCCTCTTTTGCTATAGAGGACTCATAAGCCTGACTGCGTTTCTCTCCTTTGCTTTTTTTCTTTTTTTTTTCCCACCTTCTTCTCGCTTCTTCTCTCTGTCTCTCGCTTCCTCCTCGAGATGATTGGTGCTCGCTCGCTGTAATTATATTGCAGCGCAGATCATAAAAACTCAAACACTCCTTAGCTGGGTGATCTGGCAGCACATGGAAGTGAAATTCAAAAAGCCAAAAAGATCCTCGTGTGAGAAGTCAAATCCCCTTCCCGCAACCGCAAGTCTCTCTACACGTCGCCGATGTCAGGAAAGTTACGTATGCACGTCGGCGAACTCTCTCGCTCTCTTGCTCTCTCTTTCATACACACACACACTCACACTCACACACGCATCCCTGCAGAACCACTCCTTTTTCCTGTTTGATGTTTTTACCTTTTTTCGCTCTGTTTTACGGAAGTCCTCTCAAGTGTTGTCCCTACTCTGTTAGATTCAACTTGTCATCCTGCTGACTCACAGACTAGTCTACTCTTTTTGTTTATACTCCCTCCACCGCCACGCAATACTGCAGTTCCCGGGGTTGGATTTTCTGCCTCACTAATTTTTGCTCTTGTTAGCCTTTCCTCAACGCTCGCTCTGTCACTCGCTCATTCGCGTACCAAAAGAGAAAAAGAAGGGTGATGGCTTTCTCAGCGAGATCCCTGAGCGATGATGGAAGATGCAAAATATCCCAAGGCGGTGAAAATGTTTTAGATTCTGGTGACCACACGCAGGCCACATCACTACCGACCGGGGCAAATCAAATCATCAAACTTTGGGCGCGCAATCTCCTTTCTCAACATACTGCCACCAGCAAATGAGCAACTTTCGGTAAATCAGAGGCCAGGCTGTGTTGTGCTTGTGTCCAACGATGATGGAAGATTTTTCCTGTTTGAAGGCGCTTCGTACAACAGGATTGGTCCGTTGTCAAGGGGCGAATGCAAGTCTGTTGTCCTCTTCCAACTTCAGCCTCGGCCCATCAGATATGGAACCAACCACTGTATGAGTAATATCAGGATTTGTACGTGTTGATTTCGGGGCAATTTCTTTGGAGTCACCGTTGGCACGTTGTGGAACTGATCGTCCACAACCAGACCACTGAGACCAGCCACCAACGCAGTGAGGCAAACAAGACATGTTTACGTTTAGTATTCCATGGGTGGTTGCCACTGACAATTTGCAGACATGTTCTGACATTACTATCAATCTTATATGACCGGAGCAGTCAATGTACCTGCATACAAGGATAGTCAGTCGGGTCGCTCCACGTGAGCAAGACGTACCAAGCATGAAGCCCAAAGCTGTCATGGTCGAGTTGATTGTCATGTGATATTGGAGCCTTGTGTGCAAAGTGGCCTAGAGATCTCGATTAGTTGAATCTGCATGACGAATGCCACCTGCACTAATCCTGGACATGGACACAGTTGGTGGTGGATTGCATTCCACATTTTAGGAAATAGCCACGCGATACGTGCTGCAATGGCCTCAACAGCGCGTGCTGTACGTAATGGCGGAATGGTTATGTACGGACCGCAACGGCAGCCGTCTTCGGACCTGTTCACCGGCCCAAGCTGGCTGCCGTCCCCCGATCGGACGCCAAGAGATCCATCTACAAACCCGCTCCTCATTAGCCTAGCTTGATGGAAAACAACTTTATTAGTTGCAACAGGGGCGTCATCAACGCGCGCACAAATTCCGGGCCCAAACTGTTGTACAAACTCCAACGTCTTCAGCGGAACTGAGCATGGCTGGGAGAGAGTGAGCGACAAAAAAAACGGCCTGGCGCTTGTTTGGCTTTGCCACTCGGGTCTTACTCTACTCCGGGGCCGACAAGCTGGATGGCCCAAGTCCTGCCTAGTGTGTTGCATCTAAGGCTCAGGTTGGACGAACCTATAACTCGTCCCGGCAATCTGTACAGACAAGGGAGGCGTATGCTGCGCACGGGTGCAGGAAAAAGAGAAGGGAAGTGTGACCTATCGTTTAATAACGAGCAGCCCTGTCTGCAGGCAGGCATTACGAACACGGACAGGCCAGGACAACGAAGAGCGAGGAGGAGGCTCTTGGTAATTCTCCTGCAGCCTGCATGCCCCCGCAGCCAGCAATTGCAAGTGCGGGCGGGCGGTCCTTCTCAAGATGTGTATCATGTATTATATTCCGCTCTGTCGCCCCCTTCCCCCCCCCCATAAATCAAGGCTTACTAGTTGTGGCTGGAGAGAAGTTATTATAGAGCATAACAAACTGTAGGAAAAAGAAAATAAAACGCGCATAAAAATGGAGAGGGTGGAAACCTTTTTTAAAAAAACGCAAAAAGACGGTCGAGGATGAGTATGTGTCATTTCAATCTTGTATTGACGATAACAAGCGCAGTATTCTGCTGTAACAACACCCTCAAGGCCTCCCTTCCCTCCCGTATTGTCTGCCATCCATGCCTACATTTGCTTGGCACAGTCCTCTGCTTATTTTTTTTTCTCTCTCTGTTGATGATTAAACCATATTATTGCTGGCGGGCAGGGCAAGGCAGTAAGTAGGGAGATTTGTAATTGTCATGATTGGCTTTGCCGCTTTTCCCTATAGCGAGAGAGAGAGCGCGCGCGAAAACAGAGGAGAGAGAGAGAGAATTAAACCCCCACCATGCATGTCTTTATAATGTCTGCTGATTGGACAAGGACAAGGATGAGTCAGCTTCTAGACTCTTTTTTCCCATTCTTCCCATTCGATCTTCTTTTTTTCGGTGTGATGTACTACTGTACGAGTAGCAATACATACCATAATAATAGTAATAGTAGAAGTGCATAAATACATACATACATACATACACAACAACAGGCATTTTTTCCCACGGCCATTCCGAAGGCCAAAAAAAAAAAAGATTGAACAAAAGTTAAGTTGATTTTCTCTCTCTGTAGGGCGTACGTATTTCAGACAAATCAAAGTGGGGGAGGGGAGCCAAAAAAGGCCCCAGTGGCGGCGGCGGCCAGTGGCGGCGGGGTTCAAGTCAAGTCAAGTCAAGTCAGGGCCAGTGTAGTGTACTTACTAGTGGCGGGCGGGGGAGGTTTGGGTTGTTGGTACGTACCCATTTATGTGTGGATACATATAAAGATATATATATAAATATATATGTATATATATGCACCCCGCCGTTATTCCCGCCGTTATTAGCGCGCCCTCTGTTCCTTTTCGTCCTTTTTTTTTTAAAAAAAAAAAGAAAAATATAACATTTTCCTCATTCAGAAATACAATACTGTATACTCAGACATATAAGCGAGCGAGCGAGCGAGACAGACAGACAGAGGTTGAGCAAACGAATGAATTAGACAAGCTTCGAGGATAACGATTATTAGTGTTTGATTGCGGGGGAATTAAAAGCAACAAAATGGAGGAAAGGAAAGCAAACCTCTCTGTCTGAGAAGCCTCTTCCCCGCTCCCCTCCCCTCCCCTCCCCTTCTCTCGGCCCTAGCAAAGAATTCGAACTTCTTTTTTTCTGTATGTGTATTTTTTTTGAAAGAAAAAAAAAACAAAACACAAAACAAAACAAAAGGCCCAATCCAATGAAGAACCAGGTGGAAGTGGAGGGGGGGAAGGGGTGAATGCTCCACAACAAGCCAGCCCTGAGCGGCGGGGGGCGACTCGCACGCCGCACACACACACACACACGCAAGGCGAAAAAGTCTATTAATTACTTGCTGACTGATCAGATGTGAGTGTCAAATGGCGATCACATGCCTTAATGGGCAACTGCAGCATAGTCTTATCAAATCATCCTGCAGATGCGTTTTATGTTTTTTCCCTCTTGTTTTTTTTCTAAAAATTTTCTGGGCTGGCAGGGGGGGGGGGTAGGGGCAAGGGGCAGGGGTAGGGGTTAGGGGAGGAGGTGGTGGTGGGGTAGAGAGGAAGGGCGCCGTCGCCAAGAAAAGTGGCTGACGATAGGGCGGGGCAGGGCAGGGCAGGGCAGGGCAGAGAGTGCTGCTTTGATGGTTAGTTAGTTCACACACAATATAGGTATATACAATACTGTTGTTGTACTCGTACGTGGTCGGTGGAGGACAGGTACGTTATATATACTTCTTGAAACAGGCCAGCCAGCCAGGAGGAGACCCTCGTCTGGAGGCGGAGGGGCATGCCGAGGATCGACTTTTCGATCCATTGCCATTATTATGATAGTGTTTTCTTACTTTCCCATCATCTCATCGTCCACTGGTTGGTTATCGTATCTGTCTGTATCGAGGCTGCTGATTTGTTTTCCGTTGTTATCTTTGTTCCCCTTGCTATCGACTGTTCTTCTTGTTTCTTTCTAATCTCTCTTGCCCGCCTGTCTATCCACTTTTGCCCTGTCTGTCTTCTTTTAAAACTGGTGATTTAGGTTTGATTCCTTTCTCCCCATGCCACACACACACACGCGCGCCACCTTGGTAATTTTTTTTCAGCATGGGGAAAGAAAAATTAAAGAATGAATCAGCCAAGATTCTCTTAGCCAGCAGCTTGGCTGCTTTGCTTTGCTTTGCAGAAGAAGCATATGTTGTCCTCCTGCCCTACAGGTGACCTACCTTATTGTGCAACGTGTTCAACTGGAGTCTAACCAGCTAAATTTTTTTTCCTGTTCCCTTACCAATCTACCTAACTTACTTTGAAGTTTCCCAGTCCAAAACTTGTTTTTTCTCGATTCTTCTTTGCAGGCAGCAACAAGCAAAGTAAGTACATACCACAGGAAAAAGAAAAGTTAGAGAGAGAGACAGAGAGAGAGAGGGCAGAGAGGGGAACTAACAAACTCCCGCACCACTCGGGGCGTCGGGCTGATAGAACTGTACAGCAGCAGTACAGATAACAGGAGTACATACATTATGTCCAGGTCAGGGAGAGTATAGTAAGCACCGATGCTGCCTTTGTGCATCCTGTCGGTGACGCATCATGCCAGGATAGATATTCATACATACATGGATACATAATTATTATATTACAAGAGCAGGCATAAAACATCCTCTGACCCAGGCAATCCTACGCACACATGTATACGCCGCCACCCTCGCCGCCACCACTGTGCGGAGACACACACACACACATTTCTTTTTTTCGTTTTTTTTACACTTCTCTCAAACAGAAAACTCTACTCCTTACCACACATACATACACGCACCACCACCACCACAACATGCGCATAGAAACTAGTGCAAATCAAGTTTCTCTTCTCTCACCCTGCACTTTGTTTTTTTCTGTGTCCCGCCGTTAAGCAACTAACGTCGAACTCTATGATGTATATGTATGTGGTATAGATAGGATAGGTATAGGACTAAAAGGACAATTAATTAATTCCACTTAAGCTTTTTGAGGGTCCGACCCTCTTTTCCTTCTCTTCTCTTCTCTGTGCTTAGGCATTGGGCTTAGGCATTGGGCTTGGCTTGTGGCGGCGTGTGCCCCCCCCACCCCACCAGAGAGTGCGCCGCGCGAACTTTTGTCCGCGGGGAATTTCTTCCTCAGCAAGTGGACTTTTTCCGCACCCAGCGGCTAGCTCCCGCACGCTGTGCTCTCTTTCTCTCTCTCTCTTTCTTTCTCCCGTCTCTCCGTCTCCGTCTCTCCGTCTCTTGCCCTATTGTCCGCCAAGATATTATTAAGTTACTGCAAGTGCTCTGCTGAACTTGGATAAGTTTCGAGATTTTTTTTTCTTCTTTCCTTTTTTCTTTTTTTCTTAAGTGATGAGGCTTTTTGCATCTTGCATCCTGCTGCAGTCAGTCAGTCAGTCAGTCAGTCATCTTGGCAGCGGTATGAGCAGGAGCAAGGAGCAAGAGCAGCAATGAATGAATGAAATTTCGAGAACGTTGCCAACAGCCAAATCTATAAAGTTCCTTCGCTGCCCTTTGATTCTTGATGACGGTGGTGGTGACCCGGGGGGGGGGGGACCAGGGCCCAGAACCAGACAACAAGCAAGTACCAGCCTGACTTTTTTTTTTCGTTTTTGATTACACATACATGCCCCTCGTCTATCCATCATCTATCCTTTCAATCAATCAATCAATCAACCAAAAAAAACAAAAATAAAAATAAAACCAGGTCACGCGTGCTACTACTGTATTAATCTGACAAGGGTTCTGTTTATTCATCATTTCCCTTTGTTAACTGACGTTTGACGGGTCTAAATCCTTGTGCTGCTGGCTCAAGGGAAGGAGGGAGGGGGAGGGGGAAGGGGGGGGGGGGGATGATTATGAATGCTAAAGCTAATTGGTCAGATTTCATCATTTCATCCCCTTCAGAAGGGGAGAGTGAGAGAGTGGTTCATGTCAGTGTCAGTGTCAGTGTCAGTTGATCTGTCATTGACCTTTTCCCGTCAGTAGTCTGTCTATCATTTCTATAAGTCTACTCCCATTGTAGATAAAGGTTCTCTCCTTGAGCATCAGACAGACAGATAGACAGACAGATAGACAGACAGACAGACCACTGCATGGACAGAGGGGCGGAAGGACGGAGGGGAGAAGACTCTGACAAGCAATCTATCTATCAATCTACCTATCTATCCATCAATCAATCAATCAATCTAGCCCAGCCCAGGCCAGCCCATTCTAAATTCTTACTTGGGTACTCAGAAACAAAAGGTTGTTCGTTGTTGGGTTTTACTTACCACCCACTCACTGGTAAGCAATTAAATCATTCATTCCTTCATTACTCATCTTTCAAGAGGTTGGAGGGTGGCAGTGGAGGGGGAGAGAGGTCCATGGCAAATTTCCCTAGTACACTAGACAAAACCATATTGACACTGTACTGCTGCAACTGGCAAGTGGAACGAGCACCAGCAGCACCGGCACCACTGCATTGGGAAAAGCCCCGACAAAACCCTCACCCTTGCTCTTGCCCTTGCCCTTGCCCTTTGCTGGAGGTATATATATAATATATAATATATATATACACTACATACAAAGGATGTATAGACATCGTTCCGTGCAAGGGTCATCCATGCTTTTGGTAATGGTAATGGTAATTATACTGGAATTATGGAACAGAACAACCCTTTGTGAAATGTCAGCAGCAAAAGAGAGACAGGGAGAGGAATGGGTACCAATCTTCTACTAGTCGTTTCAAGTTCTCCCATCTTTGCTTCCCCGAGATTGAGAGTTGACCCAAACCCCAAGAGCGAGCGCTTAGCGCTAGCGGGAGTGGTATCTGAAAAAAAGAAGTCATCAAGTAAAATAATATATAATAATAGATCTAAAGCATTATATCAATGAAAAACAAATACTGTATGTATATACATTTCAAGTATTCTCCCCATTTCCCCCCCTCCGTTTCCCTCTCCAAATTGATGCACAGACAGATGACACACGATTGAATTCAATGTATATCAACAAACATTCTCAACCAAATAAGTAACAGAGAAAAGTAGACGTGTAGGAAAACATGGGCAGGGGAGAGAGACTGGCCGTGGATTTCATCATCACCACCGTCATGATCACCTTTTGCTGATTCTCTGGGTTATTTATTTCTCTTTCTTCTCGTTCCCCCCCTTCAATGAGGACAAATAAGTGCTGGAGCAAGCTTGAAAAATTCAGCCTGAAAAAAAAAAACACCTACCTCTCTTATGTCCTGCGCTCGGAAGAAAGTGTTGCTACATGCGTGTGTTGATTGTATGTATACTCTGGGCCGCATTTCTCGACTGTGTGGCCTCTCTCCTGTTTAGACAAGACAGATTACTTCTCGGCAAGATGAAGATGAGTTGGTTGGTCACAGACTGTCGACATGTAAGCATTTTCTTTTTTCTTCTTCACGAGGGGGAAAAGGAGAAGACTCACTATATCTCAATAGGACTGATCTGATCAAACGGAAACAGCCAGTTACTGCCCGCTTCAACTCTCTCCAGCCTGCAAGCGGTTGTTGTTAGTCAAATAGTTTGGAATAATGTCAAGGGGATGATGAACTTACCAATCATATGGCCAAAGAACCAAATGCCCTTGTACCAAGGCCAGCAATTCCTCCGCCTCGTCAATGCTGAGGATGTCGTCACTTGCACTGAAATCCCTGCGCGAGCTGCGCGTGGTGCCTCGTCTCCTTTTCTTGCCTGTCCCATTTGTAATGGACGTGCCTCGTGCGCGATTACCACCCTCGGCCGGGTTTGTTGCAGGAAGCGACACAGAGGGGAACAGCTCGGCAGTCTTCTCATTCAAGTCATTAGAGCTTGTGTTGGTAATGCCGTTGACATTGGCCATGGGCGTCGCATTAGCAGTCCCGGGCCGAATGGTGGTAGGCGACGAGCTCGCTTCGTCGGTGTTGCCGTCGACTTGATGGCCAATTCCATTCGTCAACCCGTGCTGCTGCTGCTGGCTTGTCGGCCCCTCTTCCGGGATGCCCTTGAGTGTGTCCTTCTCGTCCAGAAGGGTACCTTGTCGGTGCAATGGCCGGCCCTGCTTCTCGACTTGGGCCGCATTGGCTTCGGCAGCCCATTTTCTCAAGTCCTCTTTCTCCTGGTCGGCATTGCCCGCCTCGGGCTCACCGCTCACCAAATGCGCAATCTTACCTCTCACGTCCACTCCGTTCTTAGCTGAAGGCAGTTTCGTGAGGCCAATGATATGACTCGGGCTGAGTGGAGAGCCGGCGCCAGGTGGTCCGGTACGATGCATCGAGTTCAGGCTTTCTGCCGCCGGAGGAGCAGCATTAGTGGTATCGTTGCCCTGAAGCTGATTGAACCGTTGCTCATATGCGACGTATTCGTGATACTGCGTCCAGTCACGCACCTGATTGTCTGGCATGCAGCGGAAGACGGACCTATAAATCTTGGTGTTGTTCTCAGCCACAAGGTGCCAGATGTCTTCGAGGAATGCTGGGTCCAAGGGGTCCTGCATGCAGTCACCATGTAAGTCAGGGCAATTGAGTTCATTCAGCAGAGGGTGACGTTGGTTGGCACTCTTGGGGGACTTGTTTCCCAGGGCTGGACCACCAATGTCTGTATCGTCCTCGGCCGGCAGCGGTGGAAGCTGTGAGAGCATGGGCAGGCCGAGCTGCATGGAATCGACTCGTTCAATCCCGGGTCGCGGAGGTAGCGGTGGGTTTGCGGCCTCGAGCTCGACGACATACGACGGGAGGCGAACAGGGCCACCACCACCATGCTGGCGAGGATGGTCCAGGGAGTTTCGGCCTTCAGTGTGGAGTGAGGAGGTAAGGACTTCTTTGTCATTCCTGATCACCAGAGTGTCGCGGGCACTCCCGAGGCCAGCCGCGTTAATGGCAGCCATGCGGTCGTACCCAAATCCCTCAACGTCATCCTTGTGTTGGGATGTGCCGGTCACCCGAGGGTCTTCTGTCAGCTTCCGGTTTGACTTCAGGTTGGGGTTGTTATCTTGCTCCCAGTCGACATCGTGGTTGAAGCTTTTCAATTCTTCTTGTCGCGCAAACAGCTCTTCGCGCAATTCCTGGTTCCGCTGTGCTGGCGGTGTATCGGGCTGCTCCAGAGAGATCGGGAAGCGAGCGTCGTCTTCATCCTCGCTCGTAGGCGACACGGCCCGGGCAGGGTGAGGCACGCGGCCCTCGGACTGGAAGCGCTGGTTCTGCATCGCCTGTGCCTCTTCCATGATCTTGTCGACATCCAAGCCAAGGTGTTCGCGCATCAGGCGCATGCGCAACGTGTGAGCAAAGCGGCCGACGCGGTAGGGCTTGCGATCCATGCGCGACCACAGCATGTCGGTGTCTCGCACAACGGCCGCACACTCTGAGTCGCGATTGCCGAGCATAGAGCGCTCATTAATGTTGGCAGAGCCAATGATGGCGGCGCGGTCGTCGACCACCATGATTTTGGCATGAATGTACAGCTGCTCTGTCACCAGCGCATTCTTTGGACCGACCCTGCCCCACTGCCTCAGGGAGTAGAACTGGATATAATGGTCCGGATCGATGCCGTTGCTCCTCAGGCGGCCAAAGATGGAGCTTTCCCCGCGACAGATGCTCCGGTACTGGTACTGCATAATCAGCCTGACGCTGGTTCCGCCCTCTTCTTCCACCGTGTTCTGGAAACCAGGGATCAGGGGTATGATGATGACTGCCCGCCAGTGCTCGTCGTTCCTGGCCGCGCGCAGGATTCGCTCAACCAGGGCATCGCTGATCTTGTTGTGAACCACTGCGCCTTCGGTCTGGCAGCTGGAGATGTAGAACTGATTCTCGATGTAGACAAAATGGTCGGACTGCTCGATGAGCTTGATGTAGGCATTCATAATGCTGTGCTCCGTCTTGTCCGGCGTCCCGAGCGACCATGGCCCGGCCGATCTCAATATCTGGACTTCACATGTGCCATCCAGACCCAGCGCTTCCAGATCGGCGGTATTGAAGTCGGGGGGCGGCAGAAGGAACGGGGTAGGACGGGTGGGCTTCCTCTGGCGCAGGATGTAATTCCAGCGCTGGACAAAGTGCCTTGTCAGGTCGCGGGCTGGCTGACCGACGACCTGCATGCCGATATCGTGCCACGGCATGCGAGGGATCTTGGATCGATCATACATCTCCTCGTAAGGCTTGTTAAGCGCGTAGAAATCCTGTATCCGGGGGTTGGAATAGTCCTTGCCCGGCCACAGCTGGCAATGGTCGGCATCCTTGGGCTCGGCGGCAGAGGCGAAGCCGGTGGGCTTGTCGTCGATCAGGGTGTGCTGTGGAGTATCCCAGCGACCGAAGCACAGGTCGATGCCTCCAACAAAGGCCAAGGTGTGGTCGACTATGCAAATCTTCTCGTGATGTGCCCAAAAGAAGGTGTTTTGGCGGAACTGGTTGGGTGAACGCTGCACAAAGATATTGGGATGGAGGTCGAGCAGGGAGAACTTGGTGTACTGCGAGTCGATGGGGATGGCAGACTCGATGTTGCGGTAGACAATCACAAACACCTTGACGCCTTCCTCGGCCTTGCGCTTGAGGATCCTGTCCAGACGCCACTTCTGGCTGATAGCGGGAGGGCGTCTGAGGTAGAGCTCAGGGCTGAGCCACCAGTCGTGGATGTAGATCACGTCCTTGGCCTGGTTGAGCGCACGAGACAGCACCCACATGTAGTCGCGCCCGTCAACGAGCCACTGGGCAAAGCAGTTTGGCCTCACGGGCGCAAAGCTGCCGAATCTGTTCTCGTCGGTCCAGGGAGAGGTGGCGATCATCTTCTTGATCGAGTCCTCGAACTGGTGCAACATTCGCTCGTTTCTCGCCAGCAACTTGAGCGTGCGCTCCGAGTTGGACAGCTTCAGCCGGTGGTTTCGCGTCGCATTCTCCTTGGCAGCGAGCGCGAGCTCCTGCGCCTTCGACTTGTCGCTGACCTTGACCTTGGCCTTGGACGACTGGATGCTGAAGTCGGAGTCGAACAAGAAGACGTCATAGATGTGCATTTCCTCGGGCGAGTCGACGCAGACGACGTAGCTATGTCGCACCAGCCACCACTTGGGTGTATGCCTCAGCTTGAAGTCCGAGGGCGTCAGAGCCTTGCGGAAGTCGACGCCCTTGCCAGAGCGCAGGACCAGGTAGCCCTCCTTGCCGTGGTAGCTGCCCTCAGACGCAAGACGCATGCCCAAGGCAGATATCTCGAGGAATTTGCACAGTCGGTTGCTATCCGGCCGGAAGAGCATGAACTTGATCATCGCCTGGAGATAGGCCTCGACCTTCTTGCGTTCCCTCTCCCGTACTCTGCGCTCATCACGACCGGACGGCGGGCCCAGGCCATCGTCTCGATTCCCAAAGCTGGACCGGGTTCGAGCATGGACAAGGCCGTGGCCTTGTGGACCTGGCCTTGCCCTTGGCCTGTCTGTGTCTGTGTCTCGGCCGGTCTGCTCGGCCTCGTCATTGTCGGGAGCATCATCCTCGTCCTCCAACGCCTTGACTCCGTACTTTTTCAACACTGGGAAGGCTGCCTTGGGGAACTTGGGCATTTGCTTGCTACTCTCGCCACGGCCCTTGAGCTTCTCCGACTGGAAATGGAGCTTGTACTTGGCGTGAAGGGTGACAAAGTCCTTCAAAGACCGATGGATCTGCCACCTCATGCGATTGATGCCGTTGCCATACTCAAGCTCGATTTTGAACAGCAGGTGGCGGTCACCGGGCGTCGAGTCGTCGACAATTGAGTCTGTGACTTTGACCTTGACCTGCTCAAGCAGGACGGGGATTCGCCTCTGTCCATGCTCGTCTCTCTGGAACATGCTGGCCAGCATGAGCGCAGCCGGACTACCGGCAGCCAACTCAGCCAACAGCTCCGCCGACTTTTCCTGGTCCGGAGTGCGTTCTTTCCGTCGGCCGGTGCTGCGCAGGTTGAATTTTTGCTTGAGCTGGCGCCACTTTTGTGCTCCCAACGTGGTGCTTCGCTCGGCCAGAAGCCTCCGCCGTGACGCTCGGGGCGTATCGGCCGCGTCCGAGTCGTGTGCAGAGGCATGACTGAGGTTGGAGCCAGTGTTGGCAGCTGCCATAGTCCGCAGCGCCAGAGGCCGTCTGGGCTCTCGACCATCAGCTGATTCGCTTGACTTTTGCTGGCTGCCGTAGCTTAGACCGCGCAAGGGATGGCGTGGCTTCCAAGCCGAACCAGCAGCCAGCATTTTGCGGCCCTCGTCTTCAGACACATGCGAGCGCTCGTGTGAGTGGTCTGAGACGGGGACAGGCCGAGGAACAATCCGCTCAGGTATATCCGGCTGGTAGTTCCGTCGTGCACTCTGCACACTGGCACGCAGTGGACTATGAGGCGAAGGTGAAGCAGTCTCGGCGTCATTGTGGAAGCGGCGGCCCCTTCTTCTGCGTCTTCTTGCGGGTGTGTTGAGGCGGCTGCGCCCGGGGTCGCTCTCTGCCGCGCTCTCCTCGACATCGGCGTCAGCAGCATCCGACTCGGTCTCGTCAACGACGGCGGATAGGGCAGTGCCCGCACCCTCATGATGTCTGGACGATGAGGCGGACACAGGTTCGGCGGCGTCGGTCGATCTGGCGGCAGCGGCTGCCGAGCGGGAGGGAAAGCCCTGGGAGGAGGCCAGTGCCATCAACTTGGAGTAGAGAGACGGCTTGGTGCTATCTGCTCTGTCTCCCGTCGACGTGGTCTTGTCCTGGCCATCGACCTCAACGGGGTCATGGGCGTTCGCAGGCGGCGAGAACTGGACGGCCTTCTTTGCTGCTGCGGGAGGCGGTACTCCGTTCGCTGTCGTGGATGTCGTGGGGGTGTCGACGTCG
Source organism: Chaetothyriales sp. CBS 135597 (assembly GCA_003709825.1). Lineage (NCBI taxonomy): Eukaryota > Fungi > Ascomycota > Eurotiomycetes > Chaetothyriales > Chaetothyriales sp. CBS 135597. Next base: position 570,251 of record QQXN01000006.1, on the reverse strand, counting down.
GCGGTTGCCGTGGTAGCCTGGGTGCTCACCAGCTTGGGCGACTGGTCCCGAGCAGCCCCTGTTGCAGCCCGTTTCGGCGAAGGCGCGTCTCGGCGGGCGGCAGCAGAAGCAGCAGCAGCAGCCACGAGCCAGTCACCCGGTTTGCCGGTGGACTGAGACCGGCTCGCGGAAGTGCTGCCGCTCCTCATCATCGGCGTCGACGCATCTGTACCGCCATTCGTATCCGCCCACTGCCCGTCTGCGTCTGGCCCGCGGCGACTAGGGTTGGCCTGCTCCTCCAGGCGAGGCTGTGCAGCAGCGGGCGCGTCGATGACGCGCGGGGCTGCAGACATGCCCAAGCGAATCGTCGGTGGTCGTACCTCTTACAGGTCCATGCTATGATGGGCAGCCTCCCTCCTGTGTCTGAGCGACAGTGACGGGGCAGTCTGTGAGTCTGTTGTTGCAAAAAAGGAGCATGTGGTGCCAGTTTGGTATTATAAGCCGTCACATCACATCCCGGGGGGTATTACGGTATTACAGTTCCGGGGCAGCCGATGCAGCTGCACTTATATGGGAGCTCGACAACAATATAAAGTCGGAAGCCAATAAGTGTTGTCAGCCATCTTGCAATTATAGATTATCGCCAACTCGATCGGACTAGCGATTAAGCGAGAGTACGCGAGACCAGTAGCGCCAACGAGATCAGTCGATACCGTAATTACACTCAACAACTAGAGAGAGAGATTGTCCAGTGTACGGATTATACAGATGGGTTGGTAACTTAGAGACTAAAATAGTGTGCTTGCTTGGCCTGCCAATCCGGTGACTGGAAATGAGCTGGAGGTCCGTGTTAACCACTGCTATGGAGCACTGCCAAGGTGCTAACAAGGAACTAACCACTATAGCTGGGTATTGATCACTACTAGCCAGATATTCATACTTCCTGGCCCTCTGTCTATTCACGCCATTCAGAGCAAGTAGTGCTGCCACCACACCCCCATGCAGGATGCCACAACCAGATCACACATCTTCAGGCCCTCATCTTCAATGATCAACTTGCCCAGCTTGGCACTGTTGCCTTTGAAGCCGCCTCCTGCCTTCTCCCGCCCTAGCTTCAGACTGAGTCGATGGGCGTCTTGTTCAACAACATCATGATCATCATCAGACACCGGCGTTGATGACGTCAAGTCTGCCAAACCATCGTCCTTGCTGGAGTTTCGCGCATGTTGCTTGAAGCCCTGGAGCGTGCGTCTCCATTGCTGCTTGGTAGAGCGGCTGAGCAGCTGAGAGATGGGAAGTGTGTCTGCTTCGCTATCCTTCATCCTGCCAACATCGGCATGGTAGAGGACAGACCAGGGCAGATTGAAGCGGAGCTCTGCCACAAGCATTGCCACACCTTCCTGCTGCGAGCTTAGCATCGGCAGTGTGTGCCTGCACTTCAAGGTCCGTCCGTCCACGCCGTTGCTGAACGTGCAGATCCCCCGCCAGGGTGAGGTAAAGGCAAAGACTTGGGGCACCTTCTTCGTCGTCCCGTTGCTCATGTCAGCCAAGATGTCAAACGAGCCGGTGCGAACATGCTGAACCGACGGTTTCTGGTCGTTGGGCAATGGCCGAAAACCTAAGCGCCGCTTGAAGACGGGGGCAGATAAGGGGGACACCGGCGTGCTTGCATCCGGGATGCTCCCTCCTGTGGTATCCTCGCCATGCCCGACACCAAACGGCGAATCTGGATTTCGAACAAACTTGGAGTATCCAGGACTCGTCAGGACTACGTCCACCGGCTGAAGCAGCTCCATCGAGCTCTTTCTCCTCGTCACTCGCAAGCTGCCCACGTTCCATTGTGCTCCAGATGTAGGATCTCGCCTGATCAAGGTGATTGTTGTGCTGTCATCAGACAACCGCTCCGAATCTTGCCTCGGCGGGCTGTTTGGCACGCAGTGAGGTCCATCTTGTTCCGGCAATGGCAACTGTGGTTTCCAAGGCTCGAGTCTGTCAGTCTTTCCTTCTGGGCGAGCTGCTGGAGGAGAAAGACCGAACTGGTCTTGGCCAGATCTCAATTGAGACTGCAAAGGTCGAGGGCCGACTGGTTTGCGCGGCACCTTCCCCGTGCCTGTGTCTGTTCCGGCCAGATTCAGTCTCTGCTGGCTTCCTCTTGAAGTACTTCGGTCCAGCTGGCTGCCATCCCCGGCCGCCTCAGTGGACTGGTACTGTGGCCAACTCTTGGGCGGACTGAGAGGACGGCGGGAGGTGGGGTCGTTGGAAAAGCGAGTGGGCGGCAGTGGCTTGCGCAGGATGGGTGGTGCAGGCCGTTTCTGCTGCTCAAGATGGTGGTGCTCTGCTTCGAGACTCTGACGTACAGTGTCATCCTCAGCCGTCTCGACGTGGAAATAGTATAGGCTGTTCTGAATGGCCTCCAGGCTGATCGAGGCCTTGGTTGGCGGTTTGAGCGGTGTCAGGAAGACGTCCTGACTGCCAGGCACTCGCACGATGTAGAGCACCAGCCGCTCATGGGTTGGGTGTGTGGGGTTGCGTGGATACTGGGGCGGGTACGCGAGGAGGCCAGACAGGGCAGAGAGCGATAGGGCCTCAACGGGGACGCTCATCGGTTGGAGCTACGGAGTCTATTTATTCCTTTTTTTGGCCTGTTTGTTTCGTTGTTTGCCTGCTTGCATGTTAGGGGAATAGACAGGCCATCAGCACCAACAGGCAGGTTCATCGCGAGATGGTGTCGTACATCAGTCCGTTGGGTCGTTCGTCGATTTCAGGAACGACTGGCAACTAGCCCCACCAGTGCCACCACATGCATACGTTATACTATGGAGTGTCAGTTTCAGACCGGCGGCAGACCGGCGGCAGACCGGCGGTGGTGTCGCTGACGGCGGAAAGTCTCTTCCCCTGCCCCATCGTAACTTGTTGCGGTTAGCCTGCTTCTTAATAAGCCAGATCCACTGGCCAATCATGTCGACTCTACATCCCATTAGCACTCCGAAGTCACCATCTTCTGCCCCAATCTTCTTGCTCCTCAGACTGCAGGATTTTCGTCTCCTTTCACACACACACACACCTCCTATGGCCAAATCCTGTCAGTCCCGCTTATCTGCAAGTTCATCTACCAGGGCCACCCTTACTGCCAGGGCATTGGCCTCCTTGCACCAGTCCCCGACTTCTCAACCCAGGAAAAGAATTCCTTCAAGACTAGTTCTCACAATGGAATACATTTAAACTGCAGTGGCCAAGTACTTCGGTATGATGACTGCTTATTTATTGTAGATGGTGAGACTGAGGTCATCTCACACATCTCACACATCTCACATTGCAGCTAGGCACATACTTCTTACATCTTATTATATAATACGTCCGTACATAATACACCTATACTACTACACGCCACCCACCCCATATGAGAAAAGAAGGCCCCCAATCAAATATTCAACCGAAGGCTTGAAAGTGTCCTAGCCCAGGCCACCTGCCTGTTGTCGCCTAGGAAGATCTTAGGGCAACACAGTCAGCACTCCATTTGACTGAAAAGCACTATGTGAGCATCCAAGTCAAGTCAGACAGGGTTGTTTAGTCAAACAAAGCATAAGCTGAAACAGGGCCAGAGGGCAGAATAGAGCCAGCACAGTCGTTGTCAGGGTGGTTGATTGAGTGAATGAGTGAGAGAGTGGGCCAATGATAATGAGCAATAGGCTACCGGTACCACAACTACTGTGAGACGGCCAGCTATTAGACCACGCACAGCCAATGATGGAGCACATGTAGGCTGTGCAAGGGGTCTCTGCTCCCAGCCAATCCTTCTGCAAGTCCAGCCAGTAGAGTGACAACATTGCTCCATCATTGCTCCATCAGCGCTCCATCAATGCTCCATCGTCTTCGGGCCACAGGGATTCGTCACGCGGAACGATTGGCAGCGAACGCGTGATTCGACGTCAACGGGAGCCCCTTCAGACCAGTTGAGCCGTGGGCCCTGCAGGGCATTGCAGGGCATTGGCTGGTGTGGAGCAGCGCCTGCGTGGCAACCCTGGAATTTGCTGGAAGCCTGGAACTTTGCCGGCATAATTAACTAACACTGTAGGCAACTCTGGCGTGGGCTGTTGCTGCCCATCTTCATACCCTTGGTGCCCCAAAACTCGGCCCACGCCCGACCCAGCCATTTCTTCCATCTGCCTGTACTGTGATTATACTTGAGCCGTTCATCTTGAGCCTTTCATCTCGAGTCTGTCATCTCGAGTCCTTCATCTTAACCCTGGGCTCCCGGTGTCTGCAGGAAGGACAGACAACCAGCTCATGGTGGGGGGGCGGCTCTATGGTACACTGATGCCAACCTCGACTACCCACTAATTAATTAAGCGGCCCCAGCATTTGGTGGTCCCCGCTGTTTTGCACTCGCCTTGCCGCCCCGAGTCCTTCCACCATCGCCAATAAGAGTTTAGGGCGAACCCCCCTGTTGTTCGATCGGTCCCGATACAAGGCTCTTCCCGCACCGAACGCGTTCCAGCAATCCAAACACCCATCTCAACCCACGACCTATTCTGCACTCTCCATCGCCGTCTGGTCTTGTTGGCCCAGCTTTTGGATAGTGTGCGGCCAACACACGAAGGAGCTCGGCCCGCGATCATGTCGCCGCCCTTTATGCCTCCCTACACCGTCACCAACTCGTATAGAGGGCATGTCACCCCTCCTCTGTCTCCCCTTCACCCGTCTGACCGCATCCGGCTAACATCTTCCCAAACAGCGGCTACTACATGCGCCAGAACATCAGGAACGTGCGCCGAGCTTGGGACGGCGACGACTATCAGCCCTTGAAGCGCGTCCGCCTTGCCAATGAGAACGACAGGCCAAACGCGGTTGGGAAGCAGCTCCAGGCTGAAAATCTGGCTCTGGTTATCGATCTGGAGGATAACTTGGAACGAGCAATCCGGGAAACGAGCGTGGCGGCGCTTTCGACAACATCTTCCCGCAAGGACAGTACCGTCTTCTCGTTGGGCTCTCGCGACGACGACGCGACCGACATGACGACTCCGCCTTCATCACCGCCCCCGCCCCCGCAGCTACAGCTCACGCCGCCGAACGTGAAAGCGCGAAAGCCAACCTTCTCGATCCTGGAGAAACAGAAGAAGGAGAAGGCAAAGCAACAGACGATGAAGCGCAAAGCCGACGCGTCTGTCGCCCCTCGATGCGAGGAATCCACCACGCCCCAGTCCAAAACCCCAAACTCCTCACACGCGCCCACTACACCGCGGCCGACTTCTTCCTTCACTGCCGTTAACACACTCTTCTCCCGCGAACCAGGCGAACCTGTGCGAAGAGCTACCCCACCAACGGATAAAGCTACCGCAGCAACATCGATTAATGCCTCTTCTACACCGCGTGCCGCGCCTCCGAAACAGCAGAATTTGGTACAAACGGTGCTTGATTTTGGGCAGTCGCTGCTCCCAGTTACATGCTCACAGTGCGGCATGGCATACACGCCATCAGTGGCAGAAGACAAGGCTTTGCATGAAATGTTCCATCACCGTCATTCTGCCGGGATTGAGCTCGGCAAGGCCTTCCTGAAAAGCGCAATGAAATGGTGCTACGAAGTGCCCGGCATTCCGGGCGCGGTTGTCGTGGTCGACCGCAAGATCTCGCTACCTGGACGAAAGGTTGTACAGCGTGTGCTCGAAGTGGTCAACAAGGAACTAGGCAGTGTCGATATCAAAGAGGACGATCTCTGGTCGCAACGGCCACTTCCCGGCGAAGACGAGAGCAAGAAATACGACCGATACAAGGCATTCTTGCATGTCTTGAATGGCAAGTGCGTGGGCATCTGTCTGGCAGAACGGATTCATCAGGCTCGCACAGTCCTGCCCGAACCAGATGATGGCACCGACACTCTGCCGCTCAGCTTGTCAGGATCGCAGGACGTGGAGATGACTGACGCCGACGCCGACGCCGACGCCACGCCACAGCCAACCCAACGGCCAGCCCAACGGCCAACCAGCATCAGCGTGACCAACACGCCCAAGTCAACGGCGATGGCGCTCCCGACTGCGTTACCCTCTCCGCCAATGTCAAGTGCGCCCTCTTCATCCATTTCCGTCAGTCATGACACTGTACCGGCAATTGTGGGGGTAAGCCGGATCTGGACGTCAAAAGCCTTCAGGCGGAAGGGCATCGCCAACAACCTTCTTGAATGTGTTATGAACAAGTTCATTTACGGAATGGACATTGAAAAGACCGAGATGGCATTCAGCCAGCCCACAGAGAGCGGAGCCGCCCTGGCCAGAGGATGGTTTGGCCAGGACAGCGGCTGGTGTGTGTATACTGAAGATTGAGCCCAACAGTGCGTGCTGTTTTTGACTGACAGAAGAGCATCAGACAGAGAGAGACAGAGTGAGTGTGGGTGTGTGTGTGTGTGTGTATATGTGATGCTTAGATGCTTCCAAGATGACTGTCGTGCTGAGAGCTTGTGTGCCATCAACTAGTATATGAGTTTTGAATGCACGTTATTGCTGAATTGACGAACCCGTTGTACAACTGCAGATCTTGATTGACAACTGAATCATGCTTTCTTCTTGTCGTGTTCCGGTTTACTTCCTTTTTTTTTCTTCTCTCTCAATCACACAGAACAATGCCTCCGTCTCGAGCTGCTCCATTGGGACTGGGCCCATCACGTGGGCGATCGGAGCTTGCATGGATAAAATGCCCATGTTGCCGTAACAAACCTGGTATTAAAGTTCCCCAGGGACATGCTTCTTCTGCGGAGGTTTGCGAGCAGTCTTGGGCCTAATTACTGTAATATCTCGTTGCAGGCTCGAGACAGGACTCGTAGAGAGTGGTCGCTTGGTTGTCAGCAGGCCAGAATCAGACTTGGGCTGTCGACATAACTCGACCCCCGTGACTTATCTTACTCAACCCGTATTGTGTAGTGTATTGTGTACTCACTAATACTGGAAAATACTTAAAAAATACTATACATAAGTACACTATGTATGTTGTGCATCTGTGGCTGATGTGGTGGCGGACGTCGGGCGGCTGACGAGGCGAGTTGTGCATCGCACCGCGCGGCTGTACGGGCCTGCACGGCTCTCTCTCTAAGGAGGGAATGTCTATTATAACTAACTTAGCGCAAAACCAGCCAGCATGGTCGATATTAATTCTTTCTGTTGAGCTTTGGCCTGACGACCTAATTCCTCCTGCTGTATCCATCCCCCCCGTAGTGCGTGTTGCCTCCCCCCCCGCCAAAGCATCCAATGCCTTGCGGATGGATCCTGCACCCTAATGTCCTCAAACCCGTTTCGTCAGTCCTCGTTTAAAGACGCGCCGCCGCCCAGGACTGGCAGCCCCGTCAACCACAGCACTGGCGGTGGTACTGGTGGCAGTGGTAGGCCGGAGGGGAGCGGAGCCACACCCGTCGCCGCTCCCTTATCGGTCCTCCAGACTCGAGGTCTGAAGGCCGCACCACCACCGCACATTACTGCGGGGTCGACACATATACACACACGAGGCTGACTGAGCGGCAGTAATACCCAGCTCGTCACAGCACCAGCACCAGCACCAGCACCAGCACCAGCAGAAGCATGTAGAGTTCGCGTCTCCGCCGGCCGTGCCCATCCCACCGGCATCGTACCCCTCTTCCCCAGAATCCACGAGGCAATCCCCCGGCTTCCACGCTGCCTTCCCCGCAACCCCCGACTCCTACGCAGGCCCCGCCATCGAGGTTGATCCGTTTGACGAAGTTGGCTGGCCGGACGAGCATGAGGCAGCCATTGAACAGGCCCAGGAAAATGCACGCATCAACACGGAGAGAGCATCGTTCAAGGCTGTGCAGCGCGATGCTGTCAAGGACACCCTGAGCCGCTTTGCCAGTGGCCCCAACAACAGGAGGGCCCCAGCAGTGCACAGCAGCAGCGGTCAGAAGGAGATAGTCAGGCAGGAGAAGCAGACGATTGATGTGGACGCCTTCACTCGCCTGCTCCTGACGGGCGAGACCACCACTCCAATACCCGGGCGAAATTCAGAGGCGAGAACTCGGTCGGCAAGTGACAGTGGCTCAGTGGCAGATGCAGCATCCATATCACAAAGGTCGGTGCTGGACAGCGTAGCCCCGGCCGTGGAGGACACGCCGGGCTCGTCCATTGATCAGACAGCCCAGGCAGCAGAGCCACGACGGAAGCCACCGCGTCCCAAGTCACGCTATGGCAAGCCAACCAGCGATGCGGCGGCCGATACCACACATGCCTCTGAGGCCATCACCACAGGAGCGACCATCCCTGAGACAGCAGATTCGAGTCTGGGTCTGAATCCGGCACTGTCCTCGCCTTTACCTGTCAGCACGTCCGAGGCGAAGATGAGACCGCCGACACCACCACTAGCTAGGCGAAAGAGTCAGAAGAAGACGGCGCCGACCAGGGCGACGCCTCTGGCGCGGAACCTGCACTCGGACTACTCTACCAACCCTTCACTCGACGAGCCTGCAAATCCTTCTCCTCTCGGCCTCGGCATCACAGCGCCTCGGCCTCCGCCCCCACCTTCGTTCATGCGGCGAGTACACTCCCACTCCTCGCGTACAGCATCAGCCGATCGAGCAGCTTCAGCAGAAGGAGGAGCGCCCCCTGAAGAGCCCGACCAGACCAAGAGCTCGAGCAAGCGGGTATCACTGAACCCACCGCCGCTTCCGCCTCCGCGACGCAACAGAGCATCAAGCCGCAGCAGTGTGGAAAGCCAGGCGCCGGTGCCAGGACCATTGCGGGTGACAAACTCGAGCAGGAGTAGTGGCGAGTTCAAACGGCCGTCAATGGGCGAGAGCAGGAATGCAAGCCATGCAGCAGATATCCTGGCCGACCTGGCCGAGCTGCAGCGAGAAGTTGATCAAGCGAGGGCGCAGGCAGGAAGATGATAATTGATTGTTCATAAGCCATATATCAGCATACATCCAGCCCATTATTTGCTTCTTCTACTTCAAAGTGATCGTCACACAGGACACGATTGGTTTCTCGTCGTCCTGAGACAGGCTAGTTAGCTTGAAGCTAGTTGGGCATTTGTTTGAGTGCAATGACGTCGTATTGGGTCCTGTCGCGGGGCCTGTGTGGGGCAAAATGGCGGGGTGGGCGCGTCAGGGCTGTCCTTGGAAGTGCGGGAATTATACGCTGATGCGGGCAGAAAGGAGTCGGCTTTCTTGGTTCATGGGAAAGGTATGTGTAGAATGTCTTGGTGTTCGAGAGTCAACGGGGTAAGCATTATTGAGGATAGTACATACTCAGTGTGCGTTAGGGGCAATCTACAGTGTATGTTAAAGCACCAGTGCTGAGAGTTGGGCGCTTGCTATGCCTGGCATGGCTTAGTGTTGATGAGGGGCTCTGTTTAGCACCGCCCAAGCAAAGAAAGACCGACCTTAGCAGGTCCAAGCCAAGGAGTGGGCGCCGTGTCTCTCTCGCTTGTTTGCCTGCGCTGCCCCATAGACGGCGAACACGGCACTCCCTTTGTCGTAGGACTGGCGACCAACCAAGATTGCACGGTACTGTGGTAGTCGAGATTTCCTTTTGTACTCTACTCTATTCTGACCTTCTTTGCTTTGTTCCATTGTCTATATCACTGTCACATCGCTACCTTCACCGCCAGTGGCCAACTGTATATCTACTTCTGCTTCTGCCGCCATTGCCATTGCCCATACCTGTCACATTCACCATTCATCATCAGATCAACTAGTCATGGACCGCCGAGGACCAACTCTGCTCAATTGCAGGTGTCCACCTCTGAGCAGCCGGCTGCGAGAGCGCTAACCCGTCTGTAGTGCCCCCGCCGCCGTCTGATCCGGCGACGCCCAATGAGCTGGGCCCCGGCACTCCCAACTCGGCCACGACCTCGATGTCAGCTCTATCGGTCGTAGCAATCAAGGACGGCGCGCTTGGCCATGGCCGGGGCGGTGGCCACCACTCGAACAGCACCCTGGAGGCCGAGCGCGCTGACCGCATCTCGCGACTGGCCGGGCTTGAGCGCATAGCCACGGCCAGGAACCCGTCACAACTGGGCCCTGGCATCGGCGGCGGTGGTGGTGGAAGCGGCGTGGGCGGCTTCGGCGGCGGTGGCGGCCCGCACACGACCGGCTACTTCGATACTACGCCCCAGCTGTTGAAAGAGCGCAGCACCGTCGGTAGCGCCAGTGCCACAGGCTCCATTGCCGGCACACGCACCTGGGCGTCGGAGAGCCTCGACTACGATGCAGACAAGATGAGCGAGAGCCAAGACGACGGCGTGTCGAGCGTGGGCGGCGTCAGTGACGAGGACAAAGCCAGCCTGGTCGGCTTTGGCGAAGGAGCAGGGAGCACACTCAGCGGGCCGGTGTCCACGCCGAGCGCACGGGCAATGGCTGCGCGCGCCTTTGCCAATGCCTCCGTGCCACGTCCGGCGCCTGTGGCCTCGGGCCAAAGCACGCCAATGAGCGGCATTCTTCCCTCCCCATCTGTGGGCGGTGGTGGCAGCGGTCCGGATTACAAGACAGGGGACGGCAACAGCTTCGAGGCCAACATTGTCGACACGACGATGCAGTCCGCACCGCCGTTCTACTCGCCCCAGCACAATAAGAGATTCTCGGGACAAGCCGAGGATAGTTTGAAATAGCACCCACGATTATTACGATTGTTGGTCTGAACTAGCGAGAGACAGACTAAGGACCATGAGCATCTAAGATTTGACGCGGTCGACAGCAGCTTCAGCCAGGCCAGGCAGGCCGACTTGTACTACTAGCACTTTGGGGGGCGAAGTCGACGAACGGTGGGAGGGAGGGAGGATGGAGGATGGTGAGCTACGAGCCATCGTCAATACGTACAGTACGAATACAAATCCTTGCCCGTATACAGTATACACGTATGATTCCACGTATACTCTGTAATTCCACGTATGCTATATACTCCCACGTATACTATACTATGTACCGTGTAATTCCACGTATACTGCTAAAAATGGTTTGGGTTGATTGTTACAAGTTAGGCCGGAATTAGTTAACAAACATTTTTATGCTCCACAACTCGCAACTCGCCGTCTGTCTCACTCACCTCGCGCCCGTTCAACTCTGCGCACGCGCTCTCGTCACCGTGCAATTCTGAGCCTCTGCAAGCGCTCGCATTGATTTGCGAAGTACCGAGACTCTTGATTGTGACAAGTCCCCGTCTTTCGCCACTAACACCGCCCCCCCCCCCCCCCACCGCCGCCGCCGCCGCCGCTACCACACCATCCACACCGTGTTGTGTCGTGTGCTGCGCTCAGCCGCTGTCGACCAGATCGACATCGAGAGAACAAAACAACCAACGAATCTACGGCATTGACGGAACGATCAGCCGTGCGCTCGAGATGGCTGCCACCACTCAGTTTGCCTGTACTGTCTTCCTCCCTCGCTCGCTCTTGTTCCTCCCACCTCTAACTCTGGTGTAGTCCGCACCCTGAAAGGCATCGGCGTCGTGAATGCAGCGCCCTCCTATGAGCCACTACCAGCATTCGATCCGTACGTCCCTCTTTTGTCCCTTGCTTGCCCTCTGTTTTTTTTTTCTTTTCGGTTTTCTGGCTTTCTGCCGCCCCCTGTCTCTACTTTTTCTCTTCACCGCTAACTGCAATACCAGACCCCAAGGCAACCTGCGCTGTTGCTCCTACTCGCCCTGTGGTCGCTACTTTGCCTGGGCCTCCCCCGAGAGGTGATTTTTCCCATCGCCACCACTTCAGCTCTATCAGACCACTGACTCCCCGCCATAGCGTCAGCATCATCGACGCCGACTCGGGCCAGACCATCTCTACCCTGCCAGCAGAAAATGTCTTCGAACTCGGCTTCTCCCCGCTTGGCACGTATATTATCACGTGGCAGAGGCCGTCCAAGGACGAGCAGGGCGATGCAGTGAAGAACCTCAAGGTCTGGCTTGTCATTGACTCCAAGGCCGCAGCCGATGGCGTTGACCGCGAGACTGTCGGCCGCTTTGTGCAGAAGAGCCAAACGGGATGGAATCTGCAGTATACCTATGACGAGAAGTTCTGTGCCCGTGTCGTCACCAATGAGGTACAGATCTACGAAAGCCACGACCTGACTAAAGTCTGGAACAAGCTGCGAGTCGAAGGCGTCACCGACTTTGCCGTCAGCCCGGGCAAGAACCATTCGATCGCTGTCTTCATTCCCGAGCGCAAGGTACCCTCGCCCTTTCCACCGTCTGCTTTTCTCCATCAACTGACTCTTCGTTCGCCTGCAGGGTCAACCAGCCGCAGTGCGCGTCTACAATGTCCCCAACTTGACTGTGCCAGTGTCGCAGAAGAATTTCTTCAAGGGCGACAAGGTCCAGCTCAAGTGGAATGATAATGGGACCTCGCTCCTGGTGCTGGCCCAGACCGAGGTCGACAAGACCGGCAAGTCCTACTACGGCGAGACCACGCTCTACATCCTGTCCGCAAATGGCGGATTCGACTCGCGTGTCGACTTGGACAAAGAGGGCCCCATTCACGATGTATCCTGGTCGCCGACCTCGAACAGCTTTGCCGTCGTCTATGGCTACATGCCCGCCAAGACGGTCATCTTCAATGCCAGAGCCCAGCCTGTACACACCTTCCCCCTTGGCCCGCGCAACACCGTGCTCTTCTCGCCCCATGGTCGCTTTGTCTTGGTCGCTGGCTTTGGCAATCTGGCCGGTCAGATGGACATTTACGATCTTGAAAAGGACGTGGCAAAGATCTGCACCATTGAAGCTAGTAATGCCAGTGTGTGCGAATGGTCTCCCGACGGCAAGCACATCTTGACTGCCACCACCTCACCCCGACTGAGAGTCGACAATGCAATTCGCATCTGGCACGCTGGTGGCCCTCTCATGTTTAACGAAGACCTCAACGAGCTCTACCACGTCGCCTGGAGACCGCAGCCGCCTTCTAACTTCCCGCTTGAGCCAAATCCGTTCAATCCGATTCCGACGCCACATGCCAGCGCCACCTCCTACCTCAGCACAAAAAAGACCCCATCCAAGCCAGCAGGTGCCTATCGTCCACCAGGAGCCCGTGGCCAGGTTACCCCACTAGCTTTCAAGCGTGAGGATGAGGGAGGTGCTGCCTATGTGCGAGACTCTACATCCTCCTTCGCTGCCAACATCAACGGCTTCGGTAAGCCAAGAGTTCGTCATGTGCCCGGCGCTGAGCCCGCTCAGGAACGCACCCCACTTCCGCCTGGTGCTGCTCCCGGTGGTGGCGTGAGCCTGACTGGGACTGGTGAGGGAGCCGACAGCGAACAGCTGAGCAAAGCAGCCAAAAAGAACGCCAAGAAGAGAGGTGCCAAGAAAGCCGCGGCTGCAGCTGCAAAAGAACAAGGCACCGATACTCTTGCTCCCGAGACCCAGCCGCCCAATCCATCAAGACAATCAGGCAGCAGGAGTCCCAACCGGAGCCCTGATGCTGGTGGCCGACAGCATCGTCGCCAGGGCAGCAGTAACCGGCCAACCTCCTTTACGGCTGGCCCTGACGGACCCAATAACAACCACACCAATGGTGTCCCTATTCGACAGGGACAGAATCAGCAGCAGCAGCAGCAGCAAAACTATACGGCCAGAGACAAGCCGAAAGGCCCCTCCGCCATCAACACTGCTATAACCGCCCCGGCTGGTGGCAACAAGAACACTAACAATGCAAGCAACAGCAACTCCAACACCACCACCACTAACAGCAACAACAATACCTCGACCGCTGCCCCAGACATCGCCGTCACCACACCTACACCCACCACGCCTGGTGGTGCACCTACATCGACGGAGAAGAAGGTCCGGGGCCTGCTCAAGAAGATCCGCGCCATTGACGACTTGAAGATGCGCCTGGCCTCGGGCGAGAAGCTCGAGGACACCCAGATGCGCAAGATCGCAAGCGAGGATGGAGTCAGGAAGGAGCTGAAAGGCTTGGGCTATACAGGTTGACGACGGCTGCTGGCTTGATTGATTGATTGATTGATTGCTTATTGATCATACGGAATTATGGAGGAGAACAAGGACAGAACAGAGAGAGAGAGAGAGAGAGAGAGAGAGAGATTGAGGAACAAACCAAACAAAAAAAAAGAGAAAAAAAGCAAAAAAAAACAGAGAACAGAAGAGCTGCTGTTGCTGCTGCTGCTGCTGACGACGAAGAAGCAGGAAAAAGTTGACCTTTTTTGATACAAGGCCAGACCAGCCCAGACCAGACTGACCAGATCAAATCATTGACTTTTTTTTGGTTTTCAATGTCCCACCCCTTTTTTTCATCTTTGAGAAAGAAAAAGAAAAAAGGCCGCCCCATAATTCACCACATATACAGATAGATACACAGACACGCATATAGACACATGTATGTGCAAAAAAATGTAATGTAATGTTGCAGTGTGCAATGCAGACAATTTTTTGTAACAAAAAAAAGCCTCTGAAGGGTGCGTGTGGGTGTTTTTGATCTTTCGCGAAGAATACTGAGCCAGAAACAGCATATTGACGCTCACAGCTGGGCTCCACCTTGCATCGCGATTTTGTGTAGAAAGAGAGAGGGGAAGGGAGAGGGAGAGGGAGAGTGAGTGAGAGAGAGAGAGAGTCAGAGGGAGAAGAAACAAAAGGAGGATGGGAAGGAAATGAATGAATGCTGGTGCTCAAAGGCCTTTCTTTTTAGTGTACACACACCATCATCACAAGCTGAGGGTGGAATTGGAGAAAAGATTTCAGGGGCGGGGGCAGAGGGAGGAGTGACAACAAGGGGGGTATCATTTGCGTGTGCTCATCTTGATTAGGAGAATAGTTTTCTCTGCGTCGTGTTGGTCGTCGTCCTTCTTGATGCTGCTGTTGCCGTCGTGGCACTCGGTTTCCACGAGCCGACCGTGCCGAATCGTACAGGAGTTGGGCTGAGCATGTCCACGTCCTCATCTTCGAATGCGACGACGCTCCTGCCAAAGTTTGGCGTCGCTTTGTTGCTTCCTCCCGCCCCCACAGCAGCAGTCGGAGCAGGTACCAGCGCCCGCGATGATTCCATCTGGTCCAGGATCCGGTCCAGGGCGTCAACATCAAGCTCTCCATTATCAATAGCAATCGACTCCTCCAATCCTTGCAATGCGAGTTCGCGCGATAATGAAACCGCAGCGGCACCTTCAGTGCTCGACCCATCAGCCAACGGTTGCACAAACAGAATCAGACGCGTCGATGTTGAGGCCAGGAAGTTGGGTATGTCTTTTGCCTGGTAATCGATCGCACGCTGGTTCGGAAATGATGGCAGCAGTGCAATCTCGTTAACAAGTCCATTGGCGCCAGCAATTGTCGGAAGTACCACTGGTCCACTATATGTTCCGACCTTCAGGAAGTTCTTGCCTGAATTCGCGGCCGCGTGCCAGAATGCCGTGACAGAAGGGATGTAGACCTGGTTCGAGTTGTAGCTGAGAATGGCCGACTCGCTCTTAGTGTTGCCCCCGAGCTGAGACACCGAAATCTTTCCCTTGATGGTAGACACATCACCATGTTGGACCTGGCCTTTATCATCCGAACCTCCGAACAGACCTCGTGCACGTACTTTGCGCGTATGTGGGGTGGCTGGCGCAAGTTCCGTTTGCCCACTGCTCGTCTTCGAATTTCCTGACAATTCTAGGCTAGGGAAACGACCAGTTACTGCAAAGCGTGTGATAGAGGCACCGACGATCCCGGCAACATTCGCCTGGCCCTTGATTGGATTCTTGTTTGTCGAGCTCGAGCTCGGCCCAACAGCCTCGACGTCCCATATCCCGAATTCGCCATCCTCAAGCAGGGCAAGCACAGATCTTCCACCCATGATCCATTTTGAATCCAGTATTTTCTTCCGCCGAGCTGGCAGTGAGCTGTCAGTTGGACCAGCAAATCCAGGTAGCAGACTGAGAAGTATTTTGCCACTTTGTGAGCTTGTCGTAGGTAAAGACCCTCGACTAGACAAGGAGTCTATCGTGGCGTTGGATCTACGCCGGCTGATGGGAGACTGCGAAGACGGAAATACCTGGTATATCTTGGAGCATGATGCATCTGGCACAGTTATCAGCAGAGTAGAATGACGCTCAGACGGTGAGAGCGAGGGATTGAAAGCCAGTTTGGCCGCCGACAGCGGCAACCGAAGTCTCTCACGGCGCAGTAGTACAATGTCTTGGGGACTGGAAGAGATGCTTTTCCCATGCACAGGCACCTGGTGGACTAACAGTAGGCCAGCCGCCGTATCAGAAGTCGAGGCAACCAGGAAAGTCCAGGTTGGGTCTGGGATAGCAGAATCTTGCTGGTCATCGTCATTGCCGTCTTCAACGCTGTCCTCTTGCTGATCGGTGAACGTGATGGCAATACTGGTCACAAAATCTTGATGAAATCCCACACTGCCGTGTTGTATTTTGGCAATCTGTACACCGGGCACTGATGCACTTCCCAGTCCGGGTGGAGGAGGCAGTAGAGGACATGTGACGATTCGGATTGAGAGATCTGAGCAGGCGACTGCGACGACAAGATGATCTTGTAGCACAGGCGGATATCGGTTTGCATCTAGACTGTCGAGAGGAGCTTCAGGTTGGGCGACGTGAAGGGCGGCGGCGCCGAGATGAATATCGAGATGGCGCAACACATGTCGAAAGGGTTCGGATGGATCAACCTCTTCTTCTTCATCTTCAAAGGCGACTGCGGTTTGCGGCGCTTGGATGGGTTGGGCGTCGTCGTTGTCGTCGCTGTCGTCGAGATCGATCACCTCAACATCGTGGCTTCCCTGGCCGTTGCTCTTGCTCTTGCCATGGTTGTTCGTCGCATCCGCTGTCACTGGTTTAAACTTGCGGCCAGCGTACCAGACAATACGCAAGCCTGTTTCATGGCCATATACTATCACCGTAGAGCCGTTGCTGGCTCGACGAGGATAGACATGGGCCGAGTTCACACCGTCCGGGGCATCGTAGCTGCTCAAGTTAGATCGCTCGGCCAACATGGTCAACAGAGGGCAGTAACATACGTGAGTTGGATGCCAGATCGACTCTGAAGAACCCAGGGCTTCATTGCGGCACGGCTGTAGCGTGACCGAGGAGCCTTGTATGAGAGTGGCACGAGTAGCACGTCGGCGGGAATAATCAATAGATAAGAGAGGCAGGTGTGATCATGCAACAAAGGAAAGTGCAAAGTCGCGTCGTGGGACGCGTCAATTGTCACCTCCCCCCACCGCTCTTTCCACAAATAATTAATTGCGACGGCAACAACACAAGTAGAGAAGGCACCACCACCAGTCCGCCAATTCCCATCATCGGCGACTGGTAACGGGCAAATGGACTACGATGGCGCCTTGCCTTTGTTAATGACTGAAATGGTGCTCTGTGAGTATGGCAGCCGTTCGATCGCTGGGGCTTCATGAGCCCACTGCCTTACCATATCTCATAAATGAGCACATTCTCCCGCCGGACCCGCCACCAGATGCATACAGATGGCAGCAATATCTGGTCCCAAGTGGGCGTCGCTCAGAGCTTGTACAAGAAGAAATCCTGATCGCTAGCTCTTGTGTAGTGTGGTCGCGAGCAGGCGTAGTGCGGCGTGTTCTCAACCTGGACATCGAGAACGAGCCAATCCTCCACGCCTTCAGCACCACATTTGCCCGGAACATCGACACTGAGCTCGGCAAGGATGAGAAGGCCATTGTTGTGGTCTTTCAAAGCCGAGCTCATATCTTGCTGCTCTCGGGCGACTCTCATGTCTTGCCGCTGTCCTTCCAGGTAGGCGCTGCCTTTCCTTGTCCAAGTGGCTTTGTTTTGCAGAGGAAGATTGGCAACGAGAGTTTGTCAGATGGCGACAGCTTGCTTTCCTTTCATCGCGATCTGAGCACCATCAACGAGAGTCAAGACACCACTGGCACCAGCACTCGCCCTTCTTTGATCCTCCCAGAGAAAGATGACGCTGGGCAAAACAGCACCAGAAGCACAACCACACCCCGTACGTTCTCATGTCTACAAACTGTGTCTGAACTTGGCTTGGTTGTCCAAGGCTCGACAAACAAGCTGCAATCTCTCGACGAGTGCAAGCCACTTGCGGTAGATGAGGAGCTCTTGTATATATCACGATATGATGAGCTGAATGACAACAACGTCGAGCATGACGACCTGACTCTCGCTGTCACTCGCAACAGAAAAGCACAGATCACGATTTGGAATGTGGCACGCAACCCACCGATCCGCATCAAGAAAGCTCGACCATCGGAGAAAGTTCCAAGGAAGAGCGAGGCAAGCAGGAGGAAGAGCTCTAACATCTACGCCCGCTGGGAAACCAATCCCGCAACAGCACCGAGCAATCTCTCGTCCTTGCGAGCTAGTTTTGGTGGACTCGGTCAGTCGTTTGCCGAGAACCCGCCGTTGAAAGGCGCAGATAGAAAGTCATTTGCCGCAGACGACATAGCCAGTCATCTTGGCCCTGAGTTCGGCGATGTGGGAGTCCAGACCAGAGCGTCTAGGAGAGTGAGCTCATTGTTGGCCAGAACCGACCTGGGCGCCGGGAATGACCGCGGTCCATTCCATGAGCTTGCTGCGAACCGAAAGAGCCTCAACAGAGCGGGCAAACGTGGCGAATCAATTGGCAGTTTTGGAGACAGACAGAGCTTTGGTAGACGGAGAAGTTCCTTTCCTGCTACCTCAATCCTCAGTGAGGGCACTTCCTTCCTGAACATCCCTGGCCAACACCGCTTCGACGAGCTCGACCAGAATTTCGAAGGTCTAGGACTTGATCAGCCCGAGAGTGATCTCAACCGCGAGATTGGTTTTTTCAAAATCACAAGCTTCAACATGCCTGATGCATGCTCGAGTGATCAGACCGATGCTTTGCCAAACGTGGTCACTTTCCTAGGACCTCCAACGACAGACTCTGGTCCGGACGATGTGAGAAACCTGTCAGTGTGCATCATTGATGAGAAGGTGAAACAGGTTGCCATGGTCAACATACAGGTCACCCTGTCGCTGGCGTCAAAAAAGCCCGCCACATCCAAGGCTCATTGCCGTCTCAAAACAACCAAGATCCGGCTCTTCAAAGACATCTTCAGTGCTACGCTGGTACAGGACGCTTACGTCCGCCGGTTGATGATTCTGTACAAGACGCGACAGGGACAGCCTGTCGTTCATCTTGAAGCACCGTGGAGTCCTCCATTTCGAGTGGACTTACCTGCATCATACATCTTATCACCCTCTACTATGGTTTTGGGCCCTAGCCCAGGCCGAAGACATGATCAAGGGTTACACCGCACCGTATCTGCTCTTGATGTTCGGATCATAAGTCTACGTGGAGCCGACAGTCGAGGCGGAATTGTGCTAAATGCAACAGAGAACCAGATGCACTCTCTGACTCTACAGCTTGCGCCCAAAGACGATATCGTACGTCGCATCCTTCTGATGTGCAACTTGATTTACGGCAAAGACTATTACGACAACTTACTGGTGGCGTTTTGGGAGGTTCTACGTTGGCTACACACTCGGACCACAGATGGATGCACAGAGTGGACTGCTCTGACGGTTTTGGTATTCTCTCTCTGTGTGCCATTCATCGAGGAACACCAGTCCAGCAAGGGCACGCCTTCGAAACGAAGACGTGGCGGCGGAATGCGCTCAAGCAGCGGTGCCACAGCCGACCTCTCTGATTTCAACAGCATGAAACAGACTCACGACGTTTTGCAAGAGGGCTTGCCATCTGAATGGGACTGGATGCGTCTGAGTAGGCGCCCCAGTTCGGCTCATCATCAAAGATCGCCAAGGGCTCATAAATCCAGCTCCTCAATAGACCTGGCCTCTGAAGGGAAATTCTCGTTCATCCAACAATGCATCGAATGGGCTCGTGAATACATCCAAACCCCTGAGGGAGAATCCGCCCTTGGACCCGAAGGCTATCTCCCGGTGTCCGTCAGCAAGAATCGAAACGTACGCAGCACGGCTGTAGCCAAACTCTTGGTAGGCCTACACTTGATACACGAAGAGCTAAAGCTTGAGTTACCTGCAACTTCAAATGCAGTTGGACCGTCTGGTCTTCTCTTGCCTGTCATGGCACAGCTCGGACTCTGGCTTGCCTGGTATGAGTGGACTATGCTCCAAGGTGGAGCGTACCTCCTTGAAGCTGCACACCAGCAGAAATGGCTCTTTGAAGAGTCTCGCATCCAAAATCTTGATGTTCCTGGTCCGCCATTCTCTCCTCCTTCCATACTCAGCCATATGGCAGAGTGTCTTGCGGGAAAGCCTGATAGGCGCTTTCCCACTCTCCACCTTCTGGCCGATGCCGGTGTGGACACCAAGACCGGGTCCAGCTATGACCGGGCCGTCAAGCAGCTGACTCCGCGCACAATGACCCTCATGAGACTCTTGGACACACCTTTCACAAGCCAAGGACCCGAGCGGATCAAAGAGATTATGGCTCTGGGTTTGGATCCAGACACCCTGGCGTCATTTCCCGACGGCCTTGGTACAGCCCTGCTTCAGACACTCATGCCAACACAGTTATACCGTACACAAACCCGAGAGAAGCAAGATGGACAGAGAAAAGGTCTGATATCGGCCAAAGGGTCCCACACCACCTCACACATCTCTAACAAGGACTACCACAGCATCTGTGCCGGCGCGGTGGAAGGAGAGCCTCTGCAGCGGTGGGATGCCTCTTCAGAAGCCGACCGGCACGCCATTACCCGGCTCGTTTTCAACGAAGATCGTCGCTTTCAGGAAGCATCCAAGCTTCTCAATCAGACTCGGCCTCCAGTCGTCGACGTCGCCTCTCGGTCTGACTGGAGTGAGGCAGAGCTGTTGGAAGCCCAAAAAGAACTGGTACAGTTTGTCACTCGACGCACGCTATCCGTCGCCTCGGGTCGGGGAATGATGCATTTCAATGCCCGGGTGCCTCTGCTGACGGAGCGGGTACCAATTCAAGCCTTCAGCCTACAGTGCATCATGCGCTCTCGCAATCTCACAGAATCAACACAAACCATGACTTTCAGCGCTGACAAGGCTCTCTTCACCGAAGAGAAACTGTGCTGGGCATTCTTCCATAACGGCGTGTCGGCTGGACTGATGATCTCAAAGGATGCCAAAGGCATTGACACATCATGGATTCTATATAATAAGCCGCCAGAGCTGACGAACCGCCATGCTGGATTCCTTCTGGCCCTTGGCCTCAACGGGCATCTCAAATCCCTGGCCAGGTGGGTGGCCTTCAAGTACCTGACCCCAAAGCATCCAATGACTTCGGTTGGTCTCCTCCTGGGCCTCTCAGTGTCATATCTGGGCACCCAGGACCAGCAGATTACCCGTCTGCTGTCAGTTCACGTCACTCGTCTTCTTCCGCCAGGTGCAGCTGAGCTCAATCTGTCACCCTTGACTCAGACGACCGGCGTCATTGGCATTGGTCTCCTCTACCATGGATCTCAGAACCGGCGCATGACGGAGGTGATGCTTTCTGAGATTGAGAACGACGATGCTGAAGAAGGCGTTGGCGAAGAGTCGCTTCTTCGGGATGAAGGATATCGTCTCGCTGCCGGCTTCTCTCTCGGTCTTATCAACCTAGGTCAGGGGAAACAACTCCATTCCCTGCACGAGATGGGTCTTGCAGAACGCCTTCTTTCCGTCGCTGTCGGCACAAAGAACGTCGACCTTGTGCACATCCTCGATCGTGCAACCGCAGGAGCCGTGATGGCAACTGCTCTTGTCTTCCTGAAGACAAACGACGCAGTGGTCGCTCATAAAGTCGACATTCCAGACACCATCCATCAATTTGACTATGTTCGTCCCGACATCTTTCTCCTGCGTACCCTTGCCCGCCATCTCATTCTCTGGGACAGCATCAGACCGGACCAAGACTTTGTGACCTCGTCTCTTCCTGAGCCTTATCGGCACCGCGCTTCACTTTCAAAGACAAACCGATTATCCACTGAAGATATGCCCTTCTTCAACATTCTTGCCGGTATTTGTTTTGCTATAGGCCTCAAGCATGCTGGCACTCAGTCGCTGGCGGCCCGTGATATCCTCATTAGCCAACTTGACCAATTCCTCCGCCTCGTTCGCATTCCTGCACCAAACTACGATTCGCGTGTCACACTTAACAGCGTCCGGAACTGCCTCGATATTGTTGCGCTCTCTGCCTCCATCGTCATGGCAGGCTCCGGCGATCTCGTTGTTATGCGCCGGCTCCGGTCACTACATGGACGAACAGATCGAGACACGCCATTTGGCAGTCACATGGCAGCACACATGGCCCTTGGCGCCTTGTTCTTGGGGGGCGGGACGTTGACCTTGGGGACCAGTGATCTAGCAGTGGCGGCACTCTGCATTAGTTTGTACCCAATGTGGCCAAATGATGTTCTTGATAACAAAGGCCACTTGCAAGCTTTGAGGCACCTGTGGGTATTGGCAGTCGAAGGCCGATGCTTAGTCGCCAGAGACGAATCAGGCACGGTAGTCGGAGGCCTGGAAGCGCTTGTTACCCTCAAGAGTGGCGAGAGCGTCAAAGTTCGAGTGCCAGGGCTCCTCCCCGAGATCAACCTGATTGAGTCGGTCGTGGTGCAAGACGAAAACTGGTGGGATGTCAGTCTCTCCTTTGCAGATGCGGCGACTGTTGAGCGAGCCAAAAGAGAGGCTGCAGTCAACATTCAACTTAAAAGAAGGGCAGCATATGATAAGCCCAAGGCGGCCGACCCCCTGATTGAACGGCTCAAGCAGCTTGAGGATGAATGGCAATCAGGGAATGAAAGTGTGCCGAGCGTGAATGCTAACATCGCAATGCGCACCCATCCTGTGGGCACCCATGGCGGCACGGACGAAGGAAACCCCTTTGGATGGGTCTTTAAGCTTGAAAATTTCAAGGATTTTGACTTTGCAGAGCGGGAACTCGTGCTGAACCCGAATCAGGAGAAGGAGGGGCGAATGCTGAGGGAGTCGGTTGTAGACCACAGGCTGATGCTCGAGAGGGGGATGTTGCCAGAACGCAAGCAGGATGGCACTTGGGAGCGAGTGGAAATGGATAAACTGTGGAACGTCAGGATCCTCCTGGAGTGGTGCGAGAAGGCAGAGAAGGAATGGGAAAGTGGTGGTGGTGGTGGTGATGATGATGATAACGATGGTTCGACAAGCGGCAGGTGGTTGAGAAAAGAAGTCATTGATCGTTTGAGGGACAAGGTGTGGACCTTGGGACAAGAAATGAATACATCGTCGATAGCAGTCTGAAAGATATGAGTCGTCACCATCTAGCCTAGAATTTAATAGATCCCGAGGCAGTCAATCCCCCCCCGGCCTCATGTTGTGAACAGGAGCAAAGTCCAGCAAGGGTGGTGGTCTTCTCAGGCCTCCTCTTGAATACTTTGCATGTCTGATCTATGCTGAGGTTTCCTGAGGCCACGTTCGGGTGCGTCCCCGCCTCCTCTCCTCCACAACCAGAGTGCCTCAGTGGCATACTTCCTCGCACTCAAGTGGCCACTACTCTTGCCGGCCTCGGCCAGGACCAACTCCAAAATCCTTTCCCTCTCAATCACGTCCCAGATTGCGTCTTCCAACTCACTCCCGTTGGGCCCACCGGCAAACTCGCCCTTACCCAGGCGGTAGAGAAGACGCCCAACAGTCTGATACGCCACACACCGCTGATTCGGCATCGCGCTGCGGGCCAGCAGCGTCAGCTCGGGAACCGTGTACCCGGCGCTACTGGGTGCCTGGCCGTGGTGGTGCAGCCCTTCCGTCACGGGGATCGCTAGCGACTCGCGCGGCGTGATCAGCCGGCCCGTGAAGCTGAAGCGCAGCGCCGAGGCCGGCAGGCTGGCCAGGCTGGGGCTGTACGGTGACGATGAGGTCTCGCCGTCGTCATCGCCGTTGCCGTTGCCGTTGCCGTTGCCGTCCACCGCCCCTTCGGTCATCCACGAGAGCGAAGATGGGTTGTGCGGCAGAGATGGGAAGTATGTCGCGTGCAGATCTGTCAGGAACGATGGGCTGTCTGGGTCCAGCGGCGTGTATGCGGCCGGATCCTTGGGGGTTGGAAAGTGCACGTTGGAGGAAAGAGGGTATTGACCGTCGGACAGTGGGTGCGCCGCCGTGTCATCGTCGTCGTCGTCGTCGTCGTTACTGTTGTAGTCATCATCGTTTCTATTTCCGTTATCATCATTACTGTCGTGCTTCTGCTTGGTGTCGCCGTCGCCATCGCCGTCGCTGGACTTATCATGGGACTTGTTCTGTGGGTGATTGCCTGAGGATGGATCTCTCCTCGCTGGTCTCGGAGCATCTTGAGTTATTGAGTCTTGATCGATATTTGCCCGCTTCAGAAGTCGCTCGAGAAGATCAGGACTCAGTGCACCCAGCAGCTCTGCGCGAGCGGCGGCAATCTCTTCCTCTGACATTTCAGCCAGACGCTTGTCATTTTCCTTGCTGATCTCAGCCTTTTGCTGTGCCTCCATGTTGTAGTTTTTATTGTTGCTGATGTTGCTGTTGCTGTCGTCGTCGTCGTCGTCGTGGACAGCTGGTTTTTGGTGGCGGCCATGTTCTTGCGCTACACTTCGCTTGGCGACTCGATCTGATGATGACACATTGACGGCCGGTATCATCTGCGCAACACCATTACCGCTTTTCTGATGCTGCTGCTGCTGCTGCTGCTGCTGCTGCTGCTGGAATCTCGAAGTGCGCGCTCGTCTATTGTGTGTGGGAAAGCCGGACTTGGATGCCTTCAACGAAGGGGGCGGCGGTGGCACGCTGTCCTCGTGCTCTTGGATTTCCTTGACGGCAAACCCCGGCAGATCGTTGCCATCATCATTGTGCAGATTGATCGTAAAGTCGTCAGAGTCCAAATCGAGCTCAAAGCGTTGCCCTGCGGACGCCATTTTTCACAATCAGCGTAGACAATTATAGAGCAAAGGCCTTTTTATGCCAAGCCTGGGGGCAATATAAGCTTTTTGAAGATGCATGCATTTTGCGTTAGCTCCCGCTGTGGGGCACTTCAAGAAACTGGATCCGCTGTCACCTGGCACGTGATGTCTCAGATTGGTGTCGATCTCGCGCTAGACCTACTTTGGCCAGGTAGCTCTCTCCATGTACAATCATATTCGCAGATACTTGTCATCTCGCAATACAGCCAAAACGTGATGGTCTCGTCTTTAACATACCATCATTCTGCTTGGCAACAAGAATGGCCTCTTGGGCGCAAGTAATTGGGTATTTTTCATTGGAAAGGACCCGAGCTTGATCAACCGACATCTCATCAGCTCGAGGGTGATCGAATCAAAACAGATGACTGTATACCCAACGCTGCCTAGCGGAGCTCTTTACTTGAGCTTACTGACCATCATACTCAGAGATCATCAATCAGGGAATCTCACACTAAGTATTCTAAGGCTTTGACAAGAATTCATCCACCCCATGGGCATTCCCACGGACTGGTGACAGCTTTGCTGGTGCTCCGCGGGACCGTCAAAGGTGCAAGTCCACTGAGCCGCCCAGAATATTACGATGCTTGGATTGGAGATCTATGAGTGTTTTTTTGACGCCTAAATTTCACCAGCGATGACAGTCTCTTCAGCTAATAGGTCGGTACGCGCTTACCACACGTCGGTTCAACCAGCATACCCCTTGAGAATGTGTTTTGATACTCTCTCCTGGGCGAGTTCCTGGCCAGTATGACCATGTACTGTAGCTCGAGGCTGCCAACTGGTTGTATGTTGAGCGTCAGCGTAAGCTGGTGCAAAAGTGGACCTCGTCTACCTCAATGAGATGGCCTTAAGCTCCCCCCCTCGGCAGCCACAAGCAGTATACTTATTGGCGGGCCGTTCAAACGCTAAACTCAGGGGTCTGATGGTTCTGGAGCATGGTTATAAGCAGGCGCACTTCTGGCAGTGATCTCTAGAGAACCTGACATCAGATGACGCTGTTCCCGCCTTGGCCAAATATGATCCCACCAGACATTGAGATATTGACTCGGTAGCATGTGCACGCTTCTTTTTTCATGGCATCATCACCATTGGGCGAGATGCTGATCAGGTGAGGTTCCCTAGAACGCATAGCATCGAGGTCACGTGGCGAGAAGATACCATGTATGGAATAGTGCAAAGAGTGGGTCTGAGTGCTGTTGCACAACGATTCATCACTCATACATAAAGTGAGCTGAGCCAGTAAGCAGCCAGGACTATAGCAGCCTGAGAACAAAGCACACAAAGATGAGTTATGTCACAGTTGTGCTGAATGACAAGAGCAAGCATTAAAGCTGATGGAAGAAACTTTTTTCCTTCTGCTGATGGATAGATGCAGGTTTTGTCAGCCCTTGAGGGTGATACAGCCATAATCTAGTGACAAACCCATTCAGTTCTGTCTGTATTGACAGTGAACAGAGATCCACACCAGTGAGTGCCCTTGTACACGCCTTGTCAAGCAGATATTGTAGCAGATGCAGATGAACAAAGAAGGTGCTACAATTGCAGCACTGCAGTACCCAAAGACACTAAAGATTAAGTTGGTGCAGGGACCTCTTTTTGAAAGGTGGAAGGTGGGGCGGTTTTAGCACTGGCGGAAAGAGTAGGGGTGGCGGAAAGTAGGGGCTCTGACTTGTAATCCTCCTCGCAGCCCAGTGCCCGTAGTCCCAGCCTACTGTAGTCCATCGAGCACCGATGCCTATGTATGATCCTGTTAGGGGCCTTACAAGGCAGCGAGGTGTTGAATCACATTCATCTTCCCCTCCAGCCGCTTCCCTTGTCCATTCTCCCCCTAGGTCCGGCCCTAGGCCAAGCCCGTCACCGATATCAAGCATCATTGAGCCCATACCTGCGCCGCCGCAGCCAACACCTTCGCCACTCAGGTCGTTTGTATCAAACAGCGAGACAACCGCCCACTCACCGCCCAGCGAAATATCACAACGCGCCCCGTCCGCCCCGTCCGCCCCGTCCGCTCAGGCTGCCAGTCCTCCAGCTGCCATGGATCTGGATATCTCGTCCACCGACTTACCTAATGGCAGGCCTGTTCCCGCAGCTAAAAAAGGAGCTTCAGAAGCACCTGCCCGTGCGCTGTCTCCTCGGCCTGTACGAGCGAAGGAACCACCGCTCCCACTGCCGACAGGCTCTGGGCTCCTATCCGCAAGTCTCTTCGCTGGCGAATCGGCCCTTGATTCCAACGAGAACAAAGCTACGGGACCCAATATCGTGCTACACATCGATCTGAAAGACCCCAAGAACAAGGTTATCAATTTCGCTCGCATGGCGGAGAAAAAATATGGCTTTGCTGCACTGTACCCCAGGCAGGCAGCGCAGAAAGAGCGCCTTGCTCGCGTCGCTGCCGCTGGTGCAGCTCTAGAGAGGTCCGCGTCTGCGAGCAAGCACGGTGGAACCTCTGCAGGCGATAGTGGCGAAGACGATGTGAGTGTTGACATTGATCGTGATTCCGACAACGACGGGGATGTCCCTATGGGAGGTTTCAGTGGCAACAATGAACCGGCCAACAGCGGCACGGACGGACCGGAGCCAAAGAGGCGCCGACGAAGAAAGGTCGAAGAGTATGATCAAGACGATCCATTCATTGATGACAGCGAGCAACTATGGGAGACTCAGGCCGCCGCCAGCAAGGACGGCTTCTTTGTCTATTCTGGTCCGTTGGTTCCCGAGGGCGAGAAAGCGACAGTTGAGAGGTATGTATTCCTGCTTCTGGGCTTTTTTCCTCTCTTTTTTCTTTTCTTTTTTAACGAGCTGACGCAAACCCCTCAGGGCTGATGGAACTGTACGAAGAGGAAGAGGAAGGGGAAGGGGTGGTGGACCTGGCTCTCGCGGTGGTCGCGGCTCACGGGCTGCCGCGACTGCGACACCAGCTACTGACGCAGATACTACTCCTGCTGCTGCTCGGCCGGCCACTGGGCCTGGCTCGCGAGGTGGCAACGCCGCCCGAAAGCCTAGAGCGAAGAAGGCAGAGCGACAGCAGCCGCAACAGGAAAAAGACAAGGAGAAAGAGGGCGAGAAACAGGAGAACGGCGACAGCCAGGCGGCACCAACTGCCAGACCGGCGGCATCCACTCAGGCACGGGTTGCACCCTTGCTTCACCTTACAAACCCATACCCACCGGCTACCGCACAACCTGTCTGAATCCAGCCACTCGAGAAGGGCCGGAGTCTATGTGGAGGGAGTCTATGTGGGAAGAGAAAAGCAGATGCCGGCAGGGAGGAAATAGACGACTAACGATCGAACTTGCACAGGCGTCTCTAACAAACAAACTGTACTCTAATGGGTTTGAGATGGGGGCGCGGGCTTGATGCTATGTGTGGCCATGGAGCAAAAGCTGCCCCTGGACTAGCGCGCGGAAGGGCGAGGCACGCACAGATACCAGATAGGATGGGAGGTAACAAGCTCTGCCTTTACCTGGCTGGCAATTGAGGCTCTCATTCATGCATGGATGTTAAACAGATTTATGGTTAACAATACGTGTACGGTCTACGTCAGTGATTCGGCAACGCACAGACAGGGAAAGGGTTTTTTTAGGGATGGGCAAAGCCTAAGAGGGCATTTGATGAGCCAAGAATAAGTATAAGCTAAACCAGGTTTCGGGTTGGCAAATGAGATGCTGGCCCCCAAACCAGCGCCTGAATCTGCTTGGAAGCCCGGCAAGTGGCGCCACTGAAGGGCCTGAAGACGCTAGTGGTGGGCGAGTGCGGGGGACTTCCATGCCTACAACCTACAACCGGCAGCATCTGACACCGCCATCAGGGCACACCTATTATTAACCTGTAACCAGCAGACATCGGCACCAGCAAGCTTCTAGACCTGACTGTCTTATAATTAATAGTCGTCTGGCAGGTGGCCCTCAATCTTGCTCCAGGCGCTGCCGACAGAACCCTCGTCGTTGATCCCTATCTGACCCTCCTGCTGCCCCCCCTCCCCAGCAAGAATGCCCTCTGCAGGCACCGGTGTGCTCCCTGCTGACGCCCATTCACCGTTCCTATGATGGCTGCGCCGTGACCTGGCATGCCGAAACAAGAGTTGGCTTGACGTCGGCGCCGCCGCACGACCGGGCTTGGGAAATCAAGCAAGCAGGTGCGCACCTCTACCGCCATGAACGGCCTCCCCGATTTCTACGGCCAGGACTATGCCGCCCTCGATCGACAACATGATGCCTATACCGAGGCCGAGGCCATCGCAACCTCACAGAGCCAGACGCTCGAACAGCTGCTCGAGTCGCAGCACCCTTATCGCCGCCGGCAGACCTTTCAATCGATCTACCGAGCAACTGGCCCGGCAGACCATGTGCGACGGTCGTCCATGATGGAGTTTGGCACAGCTGACTTCGCCGACTTCGCCTTCGATCCCAATCCGACTGCTACGACGACCACCGCCGATACTGCGGCCGCCGCCACTGTCGCCGCCACTTCCGCCTCTTCCGCCCCTTCCGCAGCCACCGCGGCGGCCAACAACGCCCTCATGCCGGCCTCAGGGCAGCAGGGCAGCCAACAGCATCAAATCTTGGCTCGAGAAGACCTGTCACTTAATACGCAGTTCTCGCGGATGAACGCCGACGACTTCAGCACTGCGACCACTTTCTCTCCTGCAGTTATATCCGCCCATACGACGGTAGATCACAATGCTTTCATGTCCGGCCCAATGGACATGTCCCTGGACTTCTCTGCCCTCAACACCATGGGCCCCATTGTGTCTGCAAGCGCTACCGTCTCTCATTCCATATTCAGTCAATCTCCTGTCTCGCAAACCTTTTCCAACCCCTATGGCCCGTCGAGTCACGATCCAGGCGTAGTTGCCATTACCACAGCTCAAGCTCCAATGCAGACAGCGAAACCATTGTCTCAGGCCCAGCACGGCCAAGGTATGCTGAACAGTAGCTCACAACTTGCGGGAAACATCGTCACGGCTGACAGAATGTCCCTCTCACTTGGTACAGACAACAACCCGGCTTCATCTTCGCTACTGGCTTCAGCTAGCCTTGATCAGCAGGTAGAGGCTCAGTCTGTCTTCGCCAGCAACCTCAATCTGGCTGCAAGCCAGCTGGCACAGACTGGGACCGGACTGGGCGCCATTATGCCGGGGCCGGAAGCCCCAGCTCCGGTTCAGTATCACAATGCGTACTCTGCGAGTGGATTCGATATGCTGTGCGTGCTCATGCGCGTGGCGACAAGAAAGAACCCGGAAATAAACATTGGCCCTGTGGACCTATCGTGCGCCTTTGTGGTTTGTGACATCGAGAAGCACGATTTGCCAATCGTCTACTGCTCTGAGATGTTTGAGCGGCTGACAGGCTACAGCCGATTTGAGATCCTGGGCCGCAACTGTCGCTTTCTGCAGGCGCCCGATGGCAAGGTTCAGAGCGGCACGAAACGCAAGTATGTTGACGACCGCTCGGTCCTCTACCTGAAGGCACAGATCCAGAAGAGGGCAGAGGCGCAGCTCAGCTTGATCAACTACCGCAAAGGTGGCCAGCCATTTATGAATCTCCTGACCATGATCCCTATCCCCTGGGACACGGAGACGCCGCGCTTCTTTGTTGGTTTCCAGGTCGATCTAGTCGAGCAACCCGGCTCGTTATCTGGCAAGAACCCGGACGGCACCTATGCGATCAATTACAACCGTAGCGCGATGCCGGCGTATTCCCTTCCCGCGCCCCCCAACCCTCTATCGAGTCTGACTGAGATTGGCCAAACCATTCCGCGTGATGAGGTGTCGCAGGTGCTCGCAAGCACGATGGGCGGCGACGCGGAACTTTCAACCCGGATATGGGACAAGGTCCTGCTCGAAAACACGGATGATGTTGTCCATGTCCTATCGCTCAAAGGCCTCTTCCTCTACTTGTCTCCGGCCAGTCGCCGGGTATTGGAATACGACGCCACGGAGCTGGTGGGAACTCCGCTCTCATCGGTCTGTCACCCCTCGGACATTGTGCCCGTCACGCGTGAGCTCAAGGACTCGGCCGGTGGTGCAGCGGTGAATGCGGTTTACCGAATTCGGCGGAAGAAATCTGGATACACGTGGTTTGAGGCACATGGCTGTCTGCACACGGAGCAAGGAAAGGGCAGAAAGTGCATCATCCTCGTGGGCAGATCACGACCAGTTTATGCGCTCAACAAGAACGAGATCTCAACGGAGAGCGGTCCTGGCGACAGCGAGCTCTGGAGCAAGCTGTCGACAGCTGGATTAATTCTCTTCATGTCTTCGAACTCACGGCAGATCCTTGACCGGCTGCCGGAGGATCTGGTTGGCACCAGCTTGCAGGCCTTGATGCGGCCGGACTCGAAGAAGGACTTTCTGAGGGCGTTGGAGAGTGCACGGACAGGAGAGAAGGTGACGTTGAAGCACGATCTGCAAAATCGGCGCGGCCAAGTGCTACAGGCTCAGACGACGATCTATCCTGGCGACGCAAAGAAGGGAAGCAAGCCAACCTTTCTTCTCGGTCAGACTCGTCTCATGAAGCTGACACGAGCAAGCCTGTCGTCGCAAAAGTCAAGCACTTCATCTGCCACGTCGGTTGTTGAACAATCTCAAAACGACACGCACAGCCAGTTTTCTTCCCAACTAAGCCAGCCAGAAGGTGTTTTCACCACGGCTGGTAGCCAGGCGCTTCCACTGGGTAATCAGGATGAAACACTGGCATCAGAAGACAACATCTTTGACGAGCTGAAGACGACCAGGAGCTCCAGCTGGCAGTTTGAGCTCCGGCAGATGGAGCGCCAGAATCGACTGCTGGCCGAAGAGTTGCAAGCGCTCATCAGCCGAAAGAAGAAGAGAAAGAGGAGGAAGGGGTTGGGACAGCTTGAGAAAGATTGTGCCAATTGCCACACTCGGGTGACGCCAGAATGGCGACGTGGGCCGAGCGGACAGAGAGACTTGTGCAATAGCTGTGGGCTAAGGTGGGCAAAACAGGTCAGTTTCCCTTGGGAAATTATCATCATGATGCATTGGATGCTGCATGATCTTGTTGTGTTGTTGTGACTTGTTACTGACACTTATATCTAGAATGGGCGGGTCTCGTCACGCAGGTATGGCGGTACCTCGCCAGGCTCTGGATCATCGGTCAATGCAGGTTCGGCAGCAAACAAGACACCTGATGCCAGGATAAATGGCAACCAGCCCACCAAAGAGATCGAGTCCGGCAACGTGCCGACGCCAATCGACGAGGCAGATGAGCCACCTGACCAGACAGTGTTACCAACATGACCGAGCTAGAAGGGATGCTGGTCACAGGGAGTCCCAGCAGCGTGACTATCTATACTTCTACTACTTCTACGACTACGACTACTTCTACTACTTTTGCATCAGCCAAGGTCGGGGGGCGGGCGGTGGGGAAGACCATGGAACCCAGGTCCAAGTCTGGCAGTGAGTGAATGACAACGCATAGATATATCATGACACCATACATGCCTAGTCAGCTAGAGCTAATATAATAGTATTTACCTGGACTTGTTGTTGACCGCCAGCCAGACGAGTAGGTAGGTACTCAATAGTAGTTAGTAGTGGTAGTAGTGATGACGAATGTGTGGCCTAAAGCTAGGTCTAGAGCTAGGTACGGGTAGTTCTGCACTGACTCAGTGTCCAACCACCAGTGTGTTTCAATTGGTGGAAGTGCGTGTGAGAGTGGGAGAGGAGAGAAGAGAAGAGAAGAGAAGAGACTTGACGACGTGTGTACGTGTGTACGTATGTGTGTGTATGATGGAAGACGACACATAAATCCACTCCACTCCACTTCACTCCAATCCCGCTGTCCAAGGTCCAAGGTCCAAGGTCCAAGGCCCAAGCCCAAGCCCAAGCCCAGGACCCAGGTAGCCTCGTTTTGCCTCATCTGTCTTCTTCGTCGTTTGTCTTTTGTCTTTCGTCATCTTTAATTCTTTCCAAGCGATCGAGACAACAACAAAAAAAGCCAAAACTTTAAGCGGCATTTGCCGCCGTTTCTCTCCCCTTGCTTGCAGTCAGCAGCAGTAAGCAAGCCTCAACGGGCGCGGGCGCGTGCGCGTGCGCGTGCCAGGGCCCAGGGGGGGGTTGTGCGAACGAAACGCAAGGCAACGCAACACGATGATATGAACGAATGGAATGGGCGGGCGGGCGGACAATCGGGCCCAGATGGTGGATATATAATGGATATATATACATGTATGTCTGTACAAAGGTGCATTGATTAATTGGCAATCCCGTGCAAGACGATACGGAATTGTAAAATTTATACTCCTGGGACCTTGTGGTGGTACTGGTGACAGTGTTATATGTAAGGTATTATTAATAAGGGGGGGGTGGATGTAATAATGTATATAGTATGTATGGTATATGTATGAGTAATGGGATTGATTATACGTGGAGGTCGCACGCAAGCAGAGGCTGGACATAGAGGGAGCCGTTCATAAAGAACTCACCGTTCGTTTGTTGGGCGTGGTCTAGCTAGGTCTGGTCCCAGTCCTGTCCTGCCTGTCCTGCCTGTCCTGCCCTGTCCTGTCACTTGTCAACTCACTTGTCATTCCATTCATCCCAAGATTCCAGGCCAGATCCACACACCACCCGAAATTGGCGAGCGACAAACTTCGGCTAATACAGTTGCTGGCGTTGTGCTTGTTCGAGCCAGCCCAGTAAGTATCCAGCGTACTGGGAGCAACTTTTTCCATGTGGTAAACTCCTACGTTAACCGCACCAGGGGGTGGGTGGTTGTTGCCCTGCCAATGATGAGGGAGATAAGGGACAAGGGTGTGGGTGGAGTGATGCTATGTAGTTGCAGCCAATAAGAGCGCTGGTCTATCCCGCTGCGCGCCGAATTCGGCAGCGAAATCCCTACAGCCGGATCCGAGAAGTTTACAGTAGGCGCACAGTGGGGCCACACACACACACACACAACCACCCACACACTACAGTACACTACACTACCCACTCACATCCACCCGCCCACCCGTTCCCCCCCACCCCTGTCCCCCTGTGTGGCCCCCCTGTTCCTGTTCTTCGGCTTTCTCACTCATCGGCCGAGACTCAAGAAGAAAGCTTGAAACGGTCGGCTGGAGCCGGGGCTTCGCGCGCCTTGGCATTAGCTCGCTCTTGCCCTCCCCCCCCCTTCCTGCCGTTTTCGCGTATTGTCCAGACTTACTGGTTGTGCTTCTCACACACTCACCCCACACACACACACCCTTGCCGGAACTTTTCCAAGCCCTGTGAGTCTGTGACATGTCTGCCGAGCTGCAAAATGTGTAGTAAGTATTAGTATTAGTATTAGTATTAGTATTTAAAGGCGGGGCGTGGCTGGTAAGGCCGTTCCGTTTTATCCTCCCTCCCGCCGTTCTCTTGGTCTGTCAATATTTATATTATTTGAGTGACAGCTGACAGAGAGTAAGTGATTGATTGAATTCGGGTTTTTTTCCCCTCTTTTTTTTTCCCTCTCGTTCTGGACATTCTGACTCGTGGTCTCGCTCTTTTGTCGGCGATGGAGAGAGAGCTACGCACACGCACACGCACACAAAGAAAAAAGAGAAGCAGGAGGAGAACCCGAAATTAGGGCACATAGCGTAGAGAATGCGACGTCGCGCGATCAAGAAACTGTTAATTATCAGTTTGACTTTACTCGTTCCTTCTTGTTTAACCAAATCAAGAATGTGGATTTTGGGCAGGAAGAGAAGCTTATGAGGTCATCAGGTCGGGTCACCATCGTTCCTGCCCAAAGAGCCAGGAAAAAAAATGTGTGCAAGGACAGAAAGGTGGATCAAAAATTCCATCACTTTCTTTCGTTTGGTATCGTCCACTCTTTCAGGCCGCCGCCGCCAAATTCCCCTGAAACGCAAAACTCTGCCGATCGTCTCATTGAATGTCAAAAGAGACAACTGCCTGGTCTGGCTGGCCGGTGCAGGAAAGAACGAAAGGTCGACGTAAAAGGTAAAAAATAAAGTAGGGCAAGAACGGGGCACGATTATACTATGAGTACCTGCTTTATTTTCCGATTGGACTTTGGGGGGGAAAGAGACTTGCAGCTGCATTGATGCTCTTTTTTGAGATTGTTCTGCCGTCCCTGTGCCTGCCTTACCTTCCACTCAAGACGATGTAGTGGTCCAGTCTTGCATATGCACTTCGCACATACACACACTCTCTCTCTCTCTCTCTCTCGTCCTTATTTTCCGTCGCGCCCACTGCCCTGCCGCTGCCGCTACCGCTACTGCTGCGGGTGTGGTCATGGTGGAGAGTCGTGGTGGTCCTGGTGGGTTTCTGCCCAATCTAAGCTGGGGGCTCGGGCTCGGAATCTGCTGCCGCCAGGGCTTAGAGCTAACCCCATTAGCAGCACAGTCATAGCCTGCCCTGCCGCAGAACTGGTTTTGTGATGGGCGCCGCGCGGGGACCAGCAACGTGCTAACTACAGTAGTTTGCGCTTGCCCTGCCTGCCTGTGCAGCCGGGCCCTTGCCTAGCCGCTAAAATTTCTCCCACCATTCCCTAAACTCAAAAATGTCGCTCCCCCTCCTGCCGCCACACACACACACCACCACCACCCCCCAGTCGACTCAAGCGGTATCACCACTGAGCAGTCTCCAATAAATCACCGCCGTTTGTTGAACATGGCATTTCACCCTCAGGGTACTCTGCCAGAGTAGCATATTTTCGGAAAAGGTCTCCCTCACCTTTCAATCGTACATACCAGCACGGACGGACGACAGGCGACCCGAAAGTTTGACGAACTGTGACCACCCTGGTGTGCGCTAAGTGACTGTATCTCATCTCAGGGCCCCTTCCTGCTGTGGCGGCCACTTTCATCTCTCACATTCTGTGTGTGTGCCCTTCATCGCTCCCCCCCGAAAAAAACCTGCTCGTTGCTTCTGTACCATTTTCCTCTTCTGGAGAAAGGTACCCAACGATCGTGGGGCTTGGGAAAAGAGTATGCGGCACAGGCCCATCATCGTCCCTCCTTGATTCGCATTCATTCACAAAGCTCCCTCTGTCCGGGCCAGCGAGCAAGCCACCCTTCCTGCCCCGGTCAAAAGTGCAACACACCCACCTCGGCGTATCGATCTTTGTCTAGCCCGCCCTCCATTCCTCTCCCACCACTCCCCTTCATTACTATTCCACACAACCAAACACACATATACTCATACACATCCACCCGCACACATACACGACGGAAAAAGTCAAGCGGACAGTTCATCACAACACCAGAGTAGAGACCACGATGACCGTTATGGCCCCTTCGGCCGACAAAGTATCAATCACTATATGTGGTGACGGAGGATGTGGCAAGTCGTCAATCACACTGCGGCTCGTGCGATCGCAATGGACATCAGAGTATGACCCGACTATTGAAGACTCATACTCGGTCACGCGGCAGATCGACGGGCTCAACTACCATCTCTCATTAACCGACACAGCTGGCCAGGAAGAGTACCGCAGTCTATGGGCAGCTTCCAACCTGCAGTCGGACGCCTTCCTGCTGGTGTATGACATCACCAATGCCAACTCCTTGGATGGGCTCAGCTGGTTTCTCGAGATGATCGATATTGAAGCCGAGAACAGAGAATACGAAAATGCGCGGATATTGGCTACCAAGGGCGAAAAGGCTCTCGGCAAGAGGGAACTAGGCTGGCGTTTCCCACCCATAAAGATTGTGGCAGGTAACAAGTGCGATCTAAAGGAGCAGCGCGTTGTGACGTCGAAAATGGGGTGGGAATGGGCCCGGAGCAAAGGCTGTGGCTTCATGGAGACGAGTGCGCGTGAGATGGTCAATATTGAAGAGACCTTTGCCCTCATTGTCCGGAGGGTGGCCGAGGCCAGGAGGCAAGGTAGTGCTCCATTAGCCTTTGACCCTGCCTCCAAGGGACACACCATCAACACCAGTGCTGCAGGGTCAACGGGATCCGTGATCGCTATGGCTACTGGGCCCAACCCTACCAGGACTCTGCCGGCGATTGAGAAGAGCGCGTTTGATGTGGATGAACGGCCATGGTGGAAGAAATTACTCTGTTGTTTTGGCTGACAAGGAGCTGCCGCTACCGCTGCTGAATGACGGGCTATACGAATGAGGACATTTTACAGACAGAGGCAAGAAGCGGGAAAAGAAAAATGCTGATCTGACACGCGCGGGAAGGCCGACCCAACCGCATCCCCGGAGGACAAGAATTTGACAGACTTGCGGCAAGCTTTGACGGCGGGCGGTGTGGACATGGCCAACCCCAGACAGGCACAATATGCCTGTCAACGAAACGAAGCGAAACGAGGCTATGCGGCAGAGATTATTGTTGCTTGGTTCATCACATTTTTTTGGGCACGATGATACTAACACGGACTGAACTCCTGGTAAGACAACCTAAATCGACGAACCCCCCACCCCCCTACGCTCGCGCCCGCGTCCGCGCCAAGGGTCCGATAGTCAGGTACCTACACTACTTGCTGGAGTCGCCGGGGTCTTTGAGGAAGCAGACGAACGAACAAGAGTATGAGCAGTGCTAGTAAGTGGGGGCCATATGCCGAGTCGACTGTGTAGTAAGTTATTCAAGGCAAACTGTACATATACGGTCAGTCGCTTTGGGCAGAAGAAAAAAACAAGGCCAATCGCAAGACCGAAAATCAATCCAGCCTGGACATTTTGCAGATTTCCCGCATTTCGATTTTCTTTCTGTTTTTGTTTTTCTCGGGATAACTTGCTTGATGTCGATTGTCTGGGGGGAGAGAGAGAGAGAGAGAGAGAGAGAGAGAGCTCGGGGATAGATCGGGTTTTCTGACTGAGTATGTTTGCGCTTCTTCCTATCACATATTTTTGGTTTCCCTCCGTGCCTCCGTGCCCCCGGTCTTCCCCGGCCCGTCTTCTCCATCTCCATGCGTATGTCAGTCAGTGTGTGGTGAGAGAGAGAGAGAGAGCGGGAGAGAGGGTTTGAGAGAAAAGCATCATCATCAGCAGCTGCACCAGCACGGCATCATCATCATCATCATCATCATCACAGCGGCAGCGGCACGGTAGGGAGCAATTGTTCGTCATGTCCATGTCACCATCACAATCACCATCATCACCATCATCATCATCACATCGATCACCGTCAGATTTCAGATTTCAGATTCAGATTCAGATTCAGATTCGGGTTCCGGTTCGGGTTTATTCCAAAAACGCCGCTGGCACCTCAGGCCCCCAGACTGCCAGACCTTCATGGCCAGCTGGGCCGTAGCCGATCGGGGTATCCTCATTGACTAAATCACCATCTGCATAGTGTTCGACCATGAACTCGTTAGGGTCCCACCACTGTAGCGAAAGTTCGCGTAGAGAAGTCAGTATTAAATTTCTTTTTGCTGATTTTCTTAGTTGTTGGTTTTTCTTTTTCTGTGTTTTTTTTCTTTTTTTCTTTTTAATTTCCTTTCTTGCTTCTCTGCGTGGTGTGACCCGTTCCTTGCGTGTCCAACCACCCCGCAGAACACACACACACACACCCCACCACACACGCCCAAATAAAACAGGAAAAGTTTCACCCTGGATGTAGTAACGGGAGCCGAGTGACAGAATGTGTAGAGGGGGGGTGGAGAGGGAAGAGGGCCAAGAAAAAAGGGGAGGCTGGGGGAGTGACAAGTTTGACACAATGGGGACTTACATAATCGAATATCTGCGATCCTAAGATATGACGACCTCTGTTTTGTGTAAGCATGATGTTATGACATACAGGTGGGCTTTTGAAGTTGGGTCGTGGTGGTGGCGGTGGTGGTGGTGGCGGTGGATGACGGTACTTACATTCCCCATACTGGCTTGTAGCCCTTCTGTTCCAGCCACTGATGACCCAGCGCCTGGGTGTCAAAGTCGTGCACCTCAAAGGATGCATGGTGCACGTGCTTCTCCACGCCCGGCGACAGCGTGGTCAGGAACATGGTATGGTGGTCAACCAGTTCCTGGCCTCGGTCGATGTGGGCGAATACCGCGACTTCCTTGCGACCACCATCACCAGTCGGCACGTACAGAATGTCAGACGGACTGATGTTGAAATGCCGCGTGTACCAGTCCATCTGCGCAGGGAAATCCTGCACGTTGAGGCCGAAATGGCCCAGCTTGTACACGGCCGCCGGGCCCGGGTCGAAGCGCAGGAAGGCTCGCTGTCGTGGCTTGTCCGTTTCATAATTGACAACCAGTTTCTCCGGCGGCTGTTTCTTCAGTTGCTGTCCCGAGGTTGTCGTTCCCACGCTTTGGCCAGTGATGAAGTTGACGGGGAAGCCCTCCGGATCTGTGATCGACAGGAACTTTCCCCCGCCGGGCGCTGTGGTCAGTTCTTCGATCCCGTTCGATGTCACCGT
Source organism: Chaetothyriales sp. CBS 135597 (assembly GCA_003709825.1). Classification (NCBI taxonomy): domain Eukaryota; kingdom Fungi; phylum Ascomycota; class Eurotiomycetes; order Chaetothyriales; species Chaetothyriales sp. CBS 135597. The sequence goes on along the minus strand of QQXN01000006.1, from coordinate 531,126 downwards.
CAGGCCAGGCACACTGTTGATGATCTTCTCCAGTTCGGCCACCGACTCGACTTCAAACGTGCCGCCCAGGTACTTCCGGGGGCCTTGACGCGCGTAGTAGACGTACGGGTCTGGGCCGTAGCCGCCAAACCATCGTTCTGTGTCGGTCTTCTTGACCACGCTGAGGCCGAAGTCTGGAGCATTTTTTGTTTTTGTATGTTTAGTCGAGAATTGAGGGGAAAAGAGTGCAAGATAGAAAGAGAAAATTGGGTAGAGTACTCACCCTTCAGGAACGTGGTGATGACCTGCAAGTCAGGATGCTGATACCGCATATGGGACACTTTCGTGATCTTGACCTGCTTCGACCGGTCGATGCCTCGTGCCTCTCGCCATGCCTGTTTACTTTCACTGTCAGGCCCAATGGCAGTGAAGTCAGGTACCGATGCTCCCCGGTTGGGAGACGGGCCTCGGCTTTGGAGGGAGGTTTCTGCTCCTCCCTTCTGCTGCTGTTCCTCTGTGCCTGCCATGTCTTTGCTTGATTGCCCCTCTTTCCACAAGCGTTCTTGTAGCTTGCTGCTGATTAATAAGCTCAAGATGGTTGATTAGTGGTATAATACTTGATCAGAACGAGATAAATTTAGTATCACTCCTGTGCTGCTAAAAGGTGCACCACCACAACTTGGAAGAAGACTAATAATAAGATTCTACAGTCCGGTGAAATGGCTTACTATTTAAATACTGATACTCTCATGATCATTCCGCGGCTTACCCATAGTATTCTTACAAAATACTGTACACCTGATTGACGCAATTCTGCCTCGGATACATACACATACAGCCTTGGCAAAAACCCCGCACTAATCAGACGAAAGTACAGCCTTTTCAATTTGCTCTTTTGAGTCTGTGGGAGGAAAAACAACACAGGTTAGGCTATAAATGCATAAATGCAGTGCAGTAACAAGTCCTTTCTCTTTCGAAATGGCCAACTTCTCACTTGGATATCATCTTTCCTGCTCCTGCCTTGTTCTCGTCACTTCATACTGTCGGCAGTCCGTTGCCCGCCAACCCTATCTATTACGGCATTAATCACTATGCCCCGCTTTCTGTTCTCTCTGCTGACAAAAGGGAAACCACGGCAATGCAACTGCCGTGACTGGCAACTTTTTTGGTCCTCGACTCCAGCTACTCCTATGGTAAGAAGCAAGAGAACCAAGCCCATCCCCCGCGTCCTATGAGTAATACCCTGGGCCAATGCACTCGGCCGGTGAGTTGTTACACACTTTTAAGCGGATTCCGACTTTCATGTCCAAGACGTCAAAACTACTGCCAACAGTGCCGTTAGCCCGATCTACCCTGCCGCATATTGGCTCTTCTTCCTCAGCATCTCACCATACTTCCACAGTAACAGCGGTGCGGGAATGCCAATGCCAATCCCAAGGAAAGCGAGCAAACTGTTCCCCCAGCCAAGGCCCAGGGCTTTGAACATCGGTCGTGCAAACAAAGGAAATCCAAATCCGGCCAGTGAACGCAAGAATGTCGCGGCGCCCACTGCGCTCGCTGCATATCTCTGGTATGCGTCCACTATGTAGGTCTGCAATGCCTGGAACCCCATGATCGTACCCGCAGCAAACAGGAATGCGCCAATATCTGGAACAAGCCAAAAAACTCGATATTGTGCCGACCAGCCATAGATGAACAGCCCAATAGGCTGCAGGATTGCACCTGGAATCAAAAGCGGCACCCTAAACTCGGGCCTTCCTATGCCATTGTTGCGCTTCTTCAGCCTTGGGTATATCTCATCACTTATTCGCGCTCCAACCTGTGTGCCGGTAAAGAAACCAAGGCCAAGGGAGATGAAGTGGAGCCCGCCGATGCCCACTGATTCATGATATGATGTCTGCCAGAGGGAGGGAAAGCTGGCCAGCATGAGATACATGAGCCCATACAGGTAGGCCATGTAACAAGCCAGAACCTGCACAATCGGCTGCGTACCCATCAAGATAAATGGTCGAGTCAGGCTTGTCCTTAGCAAGGTGGACAGTTTCCTGTGTGGTAACTCCCATTCCGTATGCCAGGCATCATTACCCGTCTCTTCCCGCAGCTTTGCTGCTTTCCTGCCCAGGATCTTGGGCGCCCAGGTCTCGCGAAGATAGAAGAGGCCAATGATTTGCACGCATACAGTGAAACATGACACCGACCAGAAGCACCACCGCCATGTCGTGTACTCAGCAATGAAGCCACCCACGATCGGCCCCACAGCTGGACCAAGGAGAGGCATCAGACTATAGATGGACATAGCACGGCCCCGTTCGTCTGCCGTAAAGCAATCTGCCAGAACGCCGCTTCCGATGGCCAAGGGGGCAGAGCCACCGAGCCCAGCAAGAAAACGGAAGGCGATCAGCTGGCCTTCAGATGTTGCAAACCCGCAGCCAATATTCCAGGCCAGGAAGAATAGATTGCCAAGCTGGAGCACGATCACCCGGCCATAGATCTCAGAAAGAGGGCCCATGAACAGAGGACCGACGGCATATGCACCAACAAAGATGGAAAGAGTAAGAATCAGCTCCGTCTGGTTTGTTATGTCCAGGTCTCGGCCAATCTTGGGCAACCCTGGCGAAGTCATCGAAGACGACACAGGCGAGACAAAGGTGAACATTGAGATGCATAGAACCGCTGCCCACTTTTGCCCACTTGTCCAATTCTTCGGGTTGGCTGTGTCCTTGTTGCCATCCCACGTCACCAGGTACGGATCCTCTTTCGTACGCCTGCTGCCCGATTGATTGGTCGTGGGCCGAGAGAGAGCCTTCTCTGTGTCTCGAAAAGCACCGGAATCAGATGTGCAGATCTCTCTCTCCTCGTCAGCAAGGGTGACCTGATCAATATCCGTGTTGCAGGTGTGTATATGATAGAGATGGGCTCCGTAGTCATCCATGAACTGAGGCGCTAGAAGTTGGTGTTGGGGGAGATCTGATACCGATTGAGACCGGGTCCCTTCTGGCTGCATCAAGACCTCATAGGGTGCTTCCGGTGTAGATTGGCTCTGGTGTAAGGGCTCCGCCATATTGTCTCCCAGTGTGATTTTTGAAGATAGTTGACCATCTCACAACGAACCTGGCTGAGAGGCGAAGTGTACCGGCCTCGGGTGCCGGCCAGGACCGGCAATATAGCGAGAGCCATTCTGAACATTTTGAAGGAACGGTCTGAAGAGTATAAGATTCGAACCAATCATGGTTACTAGGACATGGCAAAGTTCAGTCATCCTGTCACTATTCTCTGGTTGACCGGCAATTCGGCATAGTGGAAATTTCCCATTTTGGGGGAAACTGGGGTCCGTTGGATATAGAAAAATGGTAAGGCCCAACTAAGACAACAAGATGCGATGCTGGTCGATGACCACGCTCAGTTTGATGTTGAAGTCGTCTTCGTTATATCAGCTTTGGCAACGACAAAAGTATTTGCTCGGGGGGGGGCTGGGCGTAGCGGGCCTTGGCCCTTGGCAAACCACTGATAGAGTTTCGCCTAATCCAAATCTCCGGGGGTGCTAGCTAGGTAGCTACAATACTATCTATTCTTACCACTCCGGCTACCTTGGCTCGTCGACATGGACCTGCTCTGCGGCCTTGAAGGTGTGAGTGAAAGAAAGAAAGAGCCAAGGGTGGACCCAACAGACAATACAGGAATGAGAAGAAAAAGCTGAATTTATTGGTCGATTTGGAAAAAGCAATGGACAGGACAGAACAGCAGCCCCAAACGACGCCTTTTTAGAACAAAAATATAAAGGTCGAGAGAGGTCAAACCCCTTCTTCTTCTTCATCTTCTTCCACGAGCTAGACCCAAATCTCTCAATGAATCTGCAAAAGATAATATAATATTCATGTTTTGTATTGCTAAGCCGCTCAGCGAAATCATCTTGGCAGCAAATTCAATTAACATATGATTATGAATTGCAAGGCCCAGTTTCCGCCCAACAAATCGTCGTCTTAGCTCAGTTGGGAGAGCGTCAGACTGAAGTTTTCACTCTCAGTCAACATTAAATCTGAAGGTCGTGTGTTCAATCCACACAGACGACATTTTTCGTTTCGCACTTTATTTACATTTTTGCAGTCGTCTTAGCTCAGTTGGGAGAGCGTCAGACTGAAGTTTGTTTTCACTATCAGTCATTTTATTTTAATCTGAAGGTCGTGTGTTCAATCCACACAGACGACAGACAGTGTGGGAATGAGTTCTTTTTTTTGGACTCCTTTTTTTTTCTTGGCAATAAATGCACTTGTGCTGTATTGTATGTATGTATACCTCTCGAACTCTACGATAGCTCAAGCCGACCAACCAATAAATATTACACAGGGTGAGTTGCAGTACGAACTGGGTAAGCAAGCACACACATACAAACACACACACAGATGAGATCCAAGCAGTTCGGGATCCTGTAAGTGGAGGCGCCTTGGTAGCATCATCAATCACATTCGACGCATTACATGTCACTTTGGCTTGTCAATCTGCATTATGTATATGTCAATCTGAGGTCCTAGTAACTTGTATCAGGCGATGTGGTGAAAGGTCCCACGGTGCTCAAACTCGGGATCCTCCCGAGCAAGAACTCCACATGCCTGTACGCTGCACTTGGCGCATATTGTGGTACCATATGACCACTCAACTCGATTGTCACGAGCGTGAGGCCTCTTTCGGTATGTGTTTGGCCCATGACGCCGGCTCCTGCCAGGGTGGCTAGGCTAGTAGAATCAGATCCACTGACATGGTACGGGACATAAAAATCATCCCATTCGGATGGAGGCTTGCTGAAGCCTTGTTTCCCACCAAACGTCATGTTTTGGATGGCAACGAGTGTGCCGTTGTATATCAGTACCATGTCGAGGATGCCGTGGCCTATGACGACACGGTCAGCATGGTCGATGACATGAGGCAGAACCGAAAGGGCTGAGGGTGGCGACTTGTCTACGCCGTCGACGAAAACGTCACGGGAAGAGCATTCCTCCCATTCCTGGATAGGTGCATGGATGGCCTCTTGCACGGATGTGAGATTGAAGTAGACGAAGGCTCCAGTCGGGGTGTATGGTATGGACCCTGGGAAACCCAACACATCCCACAGCAAAGGGCATGTGGTGGCGACCTGGTAGATATCAAAGCATGGATTGACAATAGAAACTGCATTGAACACATCATCAAACAGATCACAATTGTCCGCATCATTGCTGAGATTTGGAGGTGTGGGAAGGGGGCCTTCGGGAGGGAATGTAAGGGCTTGTTCGAGAAAGGCGGTGTATCCACATTCACCAGCTCTCTTGTTGATGTCCTCAACGAACGACTTATTGAGGCCGAGTAAGGAGTCCCAGTAGTTGACGAATGGAGCAGTGGGGATCTGTTGTTGAACGACATCAGAAGACAGGCTGGGGTCGTAAATAAGCAAACTGCTAAAGTTATAGTAGGTGGTGTCATTCGCTTCAATCATGGCGTTGGCAATGTATGGAACGTAGTAGCCAGCATAGGACTCGCCCGTAATATAGACAGTATAGCCCTGCAGGGCAAAGGTGTCGACAAAGTTCTTGAAAAAGCCAAGGAATTGGTCGGCAACATCAGTCTCTGAAGTGGCTGTCACCTCGCCTCGGGAGAAGCCAGTGCCCACGGGTTGCTCTACCCAGACGATGTTGGTGAGATTGACCCAAGTCCATGGATTTGGCACAGGTCGATAGGTGCCATATTGCCACACAAATGGACCATTCTCCTGCAGGAAACCTAGACAGCATGAGCAATGTCGACCACCTTGCTGAGGCAAGCGTGACTACCTTCTAGCGAGGAGCATCCAGGCCCGCCGTTGAGCCAAATGAGGATCTCCTTGGACGCCGCTGGGTTCTCAGAGGGAAAGAACCAGAAGTACAGCTCGGAAGCGTTGTACTCCTCTGAGATTGGGAGCAGGCCGGCATACGACTCTCCAATGTCAAAATCAACGTAGGGAATGGATCCCGCAGTGCCATTGACCGCAAATTCTGGCGAGGAAGTCAGATACAAGCTCGTCAGCATGTCCTCTGCGCGGGTTGACTAACTCTTAGTCCTTGGAGTATCGTACTTGGATCTCGTTCGCTTCTCGAATGACGATGGGTCAGCTGCTGGTACAATGGGTTGACGGGCTACTGGCTGCATCCGTTGAGGGTCACGACGGCCAACATGTCGGAGGCTACGGCCTGCCGCAACTGTGTCAACGGTGGCAATAAGTGCCGTCAGAACCGTGGCGAGCTTCATCTTGACAAGGCACAGAACTTCAAGGAGTATATTCAAGACCACAAGGGGGTGAAATGCCAGGTGGTTGACCGTAATATGGTCCTTGTATATTGCCACGAGTCCACGACGGGCATGAGCTGCCGATCGCTTGCCATCGCAGATTATTGAGTGACATCGTTCGTTGCTCAGATCCAGGTGATTGATCCACCTCGGAAGGTACGAAGGAAAGTATGATGGACATCCGCAACTGCCAAATTGGGGCACCACTTCTGACCTGGAGTTACAATGGAATTCGGTGATATCGCCAAGACCCCTGCACACACACCTTTGCCCCTCTCATGAGTGGTATTCTTTGTTGCCTTGAATACGCTGACACAACTTGTGAATATACTCTCGTATCTGCAGAAGCCCTCTACTTACCTAATGACAGTAGAAGCGAGAATTCCTCAACCCTGTTTTATTCTTGCTCGTGTGGCGTCGAGCAAGAGCAAGGAGAATATCTCGTAATGTACTACGATGCAAAGTGAAGAGACTTGCTGACAGCCCGCAACTTGCAGCAACATGACTGGCCACTGAAGAGCATGAAGTCGAAACAGCTAATATGATCTGTAAAAGAAGACGCCAGGCATCAATTTACCTAAGCTCTATGCCGTACATATATCGATCCAGGAACGATAGAGGCATGCTTTTATTTATTGTCATGGAATTCATCTCTGGAAAGACCATGCTCGATTGCTCGCCCCGTCTCTCAGCCGGGCAGAAACGGTAAGTCCTGGATTTGAAGCAACATGAATCAACCGTGGAAAACGACTTTCTGAGATCCATGGCTGTTCGGTATTTTGTCTACTTGCATTGTATTTCCCAGCAGAGCGTTGTTCAGCTCGTGTTCGGACACGAGTCCACTGATCTCAGGCCTTCCCTCGACCGTCCAAAAGATAGCATTAGGGATCGATTGTCTGCCAACACCTCCATGAACCTACTCTTGATCAACCTGCTCCTGACTTAAGCTGGTATTGCAAACCCGTCTCCTCTCATATCACTTGCGCCACTCCATACTACTCTCTTGTCATCACCTTCTCCATCCACGTGTCTTCGAATGATCTGACCTCTTCCGAAAACACCTCTGTCCTTCCACCCGGTGACAAGCTCAACATTGTGCCCAAGGTCCCTCAGCCCTTGCACGACCTTGTCATCGATGCCTTCCTCCAAGAATACTTTCTGCCCACCAAACCCGTCGTTGCTCGGGGCATCAGCAGCAATGCAAAACCTGGGTGCATCGAGCGCCTCCTGTGGATTCATGTTAAACACTTCCATGTTGAGGAGCACCTGCAGATGACCCTGTGGCTGCATAAAGCCACCCATGACGCCAAAGACGGAGTGCAGCTCGCGCTCGTCAGGATGCTCGTCGAATCCTTGTGTGATGAGACCAGGGATAATGGTATGATAGGGCCGCTTGCCGCCCTTGTAGATGTTTGGGTGGTCTTGGGGGTCAAGCGCGAAATTGGCGCCACGGTTCTGCAGCGTGAAGCCACAGCGCTCGGGAATGATGCCGGAGCCGAAGCCGGCGTAGTTGGAGTTGATGAAAGAAATGGCATTGCCGTCCTTGTCGGTGACGCAGAAGTACACGGTGTCAGAGTGGTTGTGTGCTGGGGACGGTTGACCGTGAGGGCACGGGGAAGCACGGTCTTTGGAGAAGAGCTTGGCCCGTTCAGCAAGGTAGGGCCGAGAGATGAGCGAGGATGGAGGGACTGGTGAATGGGCTTTGTCGGGGTCCGTAACCCACCATCGGGCATCGGCAAAGGCAATCCGCAGGCTTTCGATGGCAGCGTGTAGGTAGTGAATAGAGTTGTGGTCCTCTGATCGGAAAGAAATGATCTGCCGGGTGCGTTCGAGCTCCTCGAAGATGCCGAGGGCGATCAGGGCAACGATGCCTTGGCCGTTGGGCGGATGCTCCCACAACTCGACATGGCGTAACGGGGTGCGAGAGGAGGATGGATGGGCGGGATCAGATACATTCTGGCCACGGAATTTGAGAGAAATAGGCGTTGTCTCTTCGGTTCCTTGTTCAATGTGATATTCAAGGTCAGACAGTTCCATGTGGCCGCCTCTGAGCTTCAGCACATCGACAATCGCCTGGGCTATCCTGCCCGTGTAGAAGCCCTTCTTGCCCTCCGAGGCCAGCGTGCGGAAGGTCTGAGCCAGCGTCGGATTTCTCATAATCTCTCCAGCACGCGGTGCCCTGGCAAAGCTCTCTGAGTCCTTGTCACGCCTCAACATTTCTCGGAAATTGGGCGAAGCATTCTTGAGAAGTTCCTCTCCGTCTTGCCACTGCCACAGATTAGCAATAGTCCTGTTTTTACGTTCTTGCAGTCTTTTTGGTGAGTGAGTGAGTGAGTGAGTGAGAGAATGAGTGTGTTGCATACAAACCCAGCGCTGAACTCGCTGACGGGAAAGCCGTCTTCGGCCAATTTGATAGCGGGAGTCAGGATCTGCTCTAGAGACAGCTTGCCGCTGCCGAATTTCTCAACGGTGTCGACCCAACCAGCGGCCGCACCGGGCACGGTGACGGCGAGGGCGCTTATTCCCAACGAAGTCTCGCTCTGCTGGAGTTCGCTCTTGACCTGGCCCAGGGTAGTGTTCTTTGCGCTCCTACCTGACCCATTCAGGGCGTGGATCTGCTTCGTTCTGCCATCGAAGAAGAGGCAGAACATGTCGCCGCCGATGCCGGTCGACGCTGGTTCTGTCACGTTGAGGGCCGCTGCCACTGCGACTGCCGCGTCGGCTGCATTGCCACCCAGCTTGAGTATTGTCTGCCCAGCCTCGGCTGCCAGCGGTTGTGTACATGCGACCATGCCACCGGTGCTGTGAACCACGCTCCTTCGGCTGGGGAAGTGAAACAGTCCGCCATCTGTGGTTACCGGATAGACCGACCTTGCGGCCAGATTCCTCGAACTCATCGTCTATTATTTTTTTTTGATATGTGTGTGTGACAGACACTGTTACGATTGGAACTGGAGGAGGAGAGGAATCTGAACAGTGTTTTAGAGTTGCTGCTTGAGACAAAAGACGATTCCACTCCGCTTCTGTACCACCGATGGATGGCTATACTGCTCGGAGAAGTCCGAGCTAAGTAAATGATAAAAATTATGCGATTCCATGTCTAACTGCCCTGAATAATCACGTCAACAGGCGCACAATACAGAATACACAGGAGAGAGGATATCATCCACGGGCAGCCAGCACATGAAGAAAATATCATATTGTCTACCGGAAACAAGGGCCGGCCTCATTTCTAATCTGAGCTTGAGGCTCCGATATCCTGACACTGCCCTTCTTGAGGCTGGTATGCTCGTCTGGTCGGACACTCGCAGGAGAGACGGGCTGATGATGCCACGGTTGAGAATGGTGGCGCCTTTGCGTTGATTGACTGACTTTCTCCGGAGACAATATAATCCTTGGTGGCTTCTGTCGTCCACCGCTATAATACAAAGGCCCGAGATAGAATCTGGTCAAGTTGGTCCTGGCCGCTACCCTACTAGCACATTGTTGACGGGGATGTGTACTATATGCATTAGCCACCTTCGCTGTATCGGCGGAGTGAGGAGACGTACTCAGCTTGATGAAGTAGCCAATTGCACCCATGATGAGGAAGCCCATTCCCACGGCTTGTGATATCTTGAGGAACTCTCGTCGATCAGCTGCAATCAGAGTCAGTCATGGCATGAATCCTGTAGGAGTGATAGCATGTGTGTGGCAGTATGGGGGCATCATCTTTGCAAACTGGATTGCATCCTGGCTGCTCCCACCATTGGCAAGCCCTCTGCCATTCCAGTACTATCTGGCCTGTATATCTTGAAGGTTTGGCTCCAGCATTGTGATGTTGAGGGATGTGAAAGAGACAGGACCTAGTGAGTCCCAGGCTGCAAAAGAATGACAGTCGCGGATACGTACGTTTTGTACATCTGTTGATGAATTGTGTTCCATCCTTGAAGAACTCCTTGGGCACTTCGGCCAACTCTTGCAGGGTTTCGGACATGACGACGGCGGTTCGTGTGACTAGAGGGGATGTACTGGAGAGGAAATCGCTGCAATGATCGTGAAATGGGCGACGGGATAATGGAGAGTCTGGACTGCGCACGTTCCAACGCCCATTTTCTTGTGGCCATGGTGTCCCAGAAGCCGGAGATTATGCGGCTTAAATGCGAAATCCGGGGGAGACATCCGCAGTAGCTCCTTCCTTCCCTGGAGCTGTCTCACCATTGTCTGCACACCACACAGCCTAACCACCTTTTACTCTTCTCACTTGTCTTTAATCCGTACTATCGTTTTTGTTGAAGCTTCACAGACTCGTGCCATTGCTGCCCCTCTGGCCTGTCTGCTGCAAGTGCCCTGAGGAAACCAAGGCGTCCAGTCCTTGATCGATGCGTCTGGCACCTCGCTTCTCTCAAATGCTCATTAGCTGTCCGCAGTTGGCATAGGAGCCGTTTCGATTCCCTGTAAAGTCATTGGCGTTGTTGGATCCAGTGTATATCACGCTTTTGGTATTGGATGTATGAGCAGTTAAAGCTATGGCTTGAGTTTTTCATGTATTTCATGTACGTATCTTCCTACGGAAAAGCTTCGAGTCCAGATGGTTGGCTGGGTATGAAAAGGAGGAGAGGAATGCTTATTTGCAGCAATCCGTGGCTAATTGAGCATATGGCAGACCATCCAATTGCCTTCTGCCCCTGTCTACTCGTCTTCTTGCTGTCCAATAATGTCAGCCGCTCAGGACGCCCACGACAACGAATACGCGGAATCTCATGAGCATGACGGCTCAAATGATCAAGATAGACAAGAAGAATACTACGACGATGATGACCACACGTTCACGATCGAGGCACCTTCCTCCCAAACGCACGACCAGTCCCAGTCAAATGGGAGGAGCGCCAGCGTGAGCACTGGCGTCGATCTGCACGGACCCTCCATGCCACGAGGCACCAAGAGAAAAGAGGCATGGGACGATAGCCAGGTTGAATCGGGAGCCACCAATGCCCTCCTTGTGTCTGATCTGCACTGGTGGACAAGCGAAGACGATTTACGGGGATGGATCAATGATGCTGGCGTCGAGCATGATTTGAAAGACATCTCCTTCAATGAGCACAAGGTCAATGGAAAGAGCAAGGGCCAGGCCTACCTGGAGTTTGACTCGAGCCAGTCGGCGTCTGTGGCCAAACACAGAATAGAATCATTGACAGAAGGGCCAAACAACACGCGGCCCTTCAGCGTGGCCTTTAATACAGCGACCAACAACCCGTTCAAGACGCTGCCAAAGGACGCGCCGGCGAGAGACAAGGAGCAGCGCTATGGACGAGGAGGTGCATACAACAGCGCGCCCCCGAGAGGAGAGTATGGGCAGGGGTTCCGTGGCCGTGGCCGAGGCGGCTTCGACCGAGGCGGATACAATAATCAATCCTTTAATCGCAATTTCTCTGGCCCAGCGGGAGGATTCGGCTATGGAGACTACTCCAACAACAGCATGGGCATGAGGAATGGCTTCGGCATGGCCCGAGGAGGGATGATGGGCAACAACATGCGTGGCAACATTGGCGGCAACATTGGCGGCTTCCGAGGCGGACGAGGGGGAATGAATATGATGCCCATGGGCATGGGCATGGGTATGGGCATGGGCCTGAACCCAATGATGGCCGCGGGTATGGGGATGCAGGGCCTTCAAGGCAACCCGTTTGCCATGTTCAACCAAGGAGGCTTTGGTGGCGACTGGAATCAATCAGGGGTGAAGCGACAGCGGCAGGAATGAAGGACAGTCTGTAACAAGGATACAGTGGTGTTTTAGGGGGGTAAAAGAGGCTCCCAAGTGCCATACTATAATAACATGTTAGGCCGGCGTATTGGATGCGCTGGCGACCTGGCATTTTCCCTGCATCTGTCGACAGCATTCAAGCCCAAAAAAAGTGGAATCGGGCGTGGAGTGGCAAAGGCGAACTAACAGGTCGTATGGGAGCGGGGCGGATACGTGTGGTGCTTGCCGGCCATTGGCTGGGAAGTGTTAAGGAAGAACTTCAGCCTGGGCAGATCATGTGTAAGTTATGTGCAATGCAAAGCCTTCTGCCCTCTAGTGGCCATTTAGGGCCTTGGGCCTTTGGGCCTCTGAGTAGGCCGGCTTGGAACTTTCTTTCCCTGATGCCAGCGAGCAGGCAGAGAGCGAGAGAGGTGTGAGGGCTGGCTTTGGGTAGCTAAGTAACCTGCACTAAAGACAAAGACTGTCATTGCACCGCCCTTTGGGCCGGGACATTGAGCCGGCCATAAACACTGCAGTATGCGCCCTGTCAGAGGCAGCCTAGGCACACCCTTTGGGCTGTGAAGACCATGTCCGAAGACCATCGACCGCGCCAGCAGTTGCCCCCGCGCGACTCAACGGTCACACCTGCCAGCAGGCCGGTCGTCAGGAATGCTCCTTCTGCCTCTCCCGCGCTGAATGCGGCTACCCCCGACCGTGCCTTCCGTGTCCCCGCGGCCGTGCGCCCATCCGGCGATGAGGCCCCCAAGGCGGCCAAGGTGGCCATTCCACGGCTGAAGAGGTCGGCGGGAAGTGCAACAGAGGTCGGCGGGGTCAGGACAAGCACTGGTGGCCGCCATCGAGTCAACCACGCGTGCGAGCCATGTCGCCACCGCAAGACCAAGTGCTCGGGCGAGCGGCCAGAGTGTCGCCACTGCCAGGACTTCAAGATCTCCTGCTACTATGCCGACGGGAAACGCGACCGAGTCAAGAAGTGAGTGCACCACACAAGCCGGAGTGGAATGGATGATGGGCCCAGGGCTGACCACCCCCTCACAAACAGGCAGTTTGGCGCCATGACAGAAAAGGTCGGCGACTATGAGAAGCTACTGGCCGACCTTGCCACCCGGGTCAGCGAGGCCGACGCTCTCCTCATCCACACCGTGCTGGACAAAGAGCCCAGCCAGGAAGCTGCCAGCCAGGCCCCCGACCCAGCGCCCCTTCCCTCCATCGAGGTCGACGCGGCCGATGAAGAGTCTGGCGGAGAGTCCGAGGCCTCGGCAGGTGCAGGCTCGACAGGGGCCGTGGACCGCACCAGAGAAGACTTCACACGCGAGGAGGCAAAGGGCACCGGCTTCATGGGCAAGAACTCCGAGCTCACCTGGCTGCAGCGCCTCGACCAGGAGACCCAGAAGGGCAACGATCCTGTGTCTGAGGAGCGACAGCCGGGCAGCTTGCACCCCAGCTTGCAGGGCGCGGCCACTGCCACAGCCGCGCTGGATTCCAGGGACAGGCCGTCAGTGACGGAGGTCAGCTATCATCTTGACGATCTGTCCATCTTCCCATACGAGCCAGTTGACCCGTATGAATTCCCCAGCCCAGACATGGCCCAGCACTTGTTCCACGTGTACATGACCAGGGCACATCCAACATTCCCCATTGTGGGCAAGTTAACGCTTGCTGCCCAGTTCCAGCGCGTCTTCTCCGGCAAGTCTCCACGGCCGCCGGACAAGTGGCTGGCCATTATCAATACCATCTTTGCCATCGGCGCCCAGTATGCACAACTGGTTCAGGCCGACTGGAGAGGCGGAGAACACGATCATTTGATCTATTTCAACCGAGCTCGGCTCCTGGGTGTGACGGCAGAGAGCGTGTTTGAGCATGCCGACCTGCAGTCCATCCAGATAATGGGCCTAATGTCCTTCTATTTCCTAACCGTGAGCCAGATCAACAGGGCCTGGATGTTGATCGGTATCGCCATCAGACAGGCGACCGCGCTGGGCATGAATTTGCGCAACGAGACCACAACGCTGAAGGACCCGCTCAAGGAGATTCGTTACCGGGTTTGGTGGGCTCTGTACACACTTGAGCACCGCTTATGCAGCATGACTGGCCGAATTAACTGTATTCTCGACGAACATTGTATTGCTCCTCTGCCCGCGCCGGTGGAAGAGGAGCGCTTCGATACCCCCGACGGTCTCTACCTTCTGTCCAAGGAATGCCAGCAGAACGAAAGGATTCCGTACTCCAATTCGCCCTCGATTGCATCACATTCCCCAACCGAGTCGGCCTTCCGGTCGCAGGCCACCAAGACGGCCGAGTCTCGTTCACCTTCTACCCGTCCCAATTTGCCACCCAGCCTGGAATGGGCCAGAGACGCGCCGCCATCGGCCGCGCTGTATTTCCTGCATCTGGTACAGCTATCTAGGTTTACCCAGGATATCTTCCGGCAGCTGTACAATCCTTCAGCAATTGGCGGTACTTGGTCTGACATCCAGCACGTCATTAGCAAGTTAGATGACCAACTGGAGAATTGGTATTGCCAGGTGCCAGCCATCTTCGACTTCAGGCGCAATCAGCGTGATCGCGACTTTTACGAGTTTCGGTTGTCTTTGGGATTTTTCTACTACGGGAGCAAGATCATGATCTACCGGCCTTGCCTGTGCCGTCTTGATCGGAAGATTCCTAACCAATCCCCCAAAAGCATGGACTTTAACCGGGCTGGAGCGATGGGATGTGTTGATGCTGCAAGAGATATGCTGAAGCTGATCCCAAACGAGCCAAACCCGATCGGTCTACTGACAGTAGGGCCATGGTGGAGCATTCTGCATTTCCTTGTGCAGGCTGCTACCGTTCTGATGCTGGAGATTAGTTTCCGGGCCCATCATATGCCAGAAGAAGCCGATGCGGTGCTGGAAGCCGCCAAGAAGGCTATCAGATGGCTTCACGCGCTTGGGCAAGACAACCTATCGGCACAGCGTGCATGGGTGCTGTGTAATTACATGCTCCATCGAGCAGTGTCCAAGATTGGGCGAGAGGTAAACGACATGCCCATTCACCCACCCGGGCGGAGAGCGGTGTCTGTTTCGTCGGCCGAACGGGCTGCCATGGCTGCCATGATCACGGGCAGTAGTACAGCAACGGCCACGGATATGCGCCCCTACGCCTGGGCAGTTGGGAGCTTGCATCTAGGCAGTCACTTGCCCAACCCGGCGGTGACGATGCCAGGTGATTTTAGCTACTCGAGTCTGGACCGGCTGATGCAGTACGACCAGTACTTCCCGCTGGACCAAGCCGCCAGCCAGGCGATGAGTTCGGGCATGAGCCAGGGCCATGTACCGGATCTGTCGTACGGCCACCCCTCGTCGGCCGAGATCGAGTTCCTCAACCAAGCCTACCATGAAGGAGAAGGCCATCAGGGGATGCCATCTGGCAAGAGCGGCGATTGAGCGAGCAGAGGCTCTAGGGAGAGTATGTATAACGTATGTATGCCCTCCTTGGCCTGTCACATTAATAGACTTGTTGCTCGTAGATTCATGTAGTGCAGCAAAAGACCATAATATTGTCCGTGGCGCATCATAGATACACGGGTCCGGTCCACAGGTATACAGTACACCTCTGAGGTAGGCACTACCCTGCACTAGTCGGGGCCTACGAGTCAACTGGTTCAAAATGCCGTCCAATCAACTCTCACACAAATAATACGTATAGTACACGTGTATATAGTACAGATATACCAACGGAAGTCACGATCTGGTATATGTGTGGACTCTGGCAAGCAAGCACTATCGTCGTCGTCGTGTTCGTCGTCGTCGTCAAACAAAACCCTAACTAACCCTTTGTATGTACCTACTTGTATGTACACGTGTATACCTTGTACCTTGTATCTCACATATGGTGTCTATACACGTATACGAGAGAGAGAGAGAGAGAGAAAGAAGAGGAGAAAAAAAGTTCCTCGTAACCTAACCTAACCAAACCTAACCTAACCTAACCTTACCTACTAGCTAACCTATTACACGTGTAAGTTGAAGTTGAGTTGAAGGTTGAGTTGAGTTGAGTTGGGGAGGGGAGGGGGGGGGGGGGGTGGGGGGGGGGAAGAAAGAGGAAAGAAGTTTTGTGTTTGATTTTATTTTTCTCATATAATTACTGCTTTGGGGATAAGTGAAAAGTTTACTGGTGGGGCTGCTGGGGGGGGGCGGGCGGGGGGGCGCCAAGAGGGCAGAGCGGGGTGGTGGGGGGTTAAAACTAGGGTGGGGGGGGGAAAGAAAGGAATGTGGGGCAGGTCAGCTACCCCCCTACCCATGTACTCCGCCATTCGACTTTTTTTCTATTTTAATGAAAAAAAAAAAAGAGATGAGCAAAAAATCCAAAACATTCTTTTTTCTTTTTGAAACCACGCAGTTTTAGTTACCTCGGCTTTCATCCTGATATTGACATTTTTTTCTGATTTGGGCTTTTGACATGTGACAATAACAACAACAGCAAACTTGTTGAACGCGATACAGGATGAAGACGACAAATTATATCCATTCTATACTAGAACAAAGCGGTAACAAGTTATGTAGTGGGGGGAATATGATAGGTTCATCGACACTTCATGTAGCTGGTATTCAACAAACAACAGCTCCAAGCCAAAAGACGTTGGGCGGCGAATTTCATTTCAACATGGGCGGCGGAGACAAGAGGATCAGTGCCGTTCTGTCGTTCACTCAACTTGATCCACACTTGTCAAATGTGCGCCTGTTCGTGCTGCCGGAGTCTTCTCCGACAGGGCATGGCCGTTGGTCTTGGTATGTCTGCTCTGCTCCGGGTAGAAGTCGATGACACCTCCCTTGGAGATGATGCCGGAGCGGTCGTAGGTGCTGCGGGCTCGAATGTAAGGAT
This sequence comes from Chaetothyriales sp. CBS 135597, assembly GCA_003709825.1. Classification (NCBI taxonomy): domain Eukaryota; kingdom Fungi; phylum Ascomycota; class Eurotiomycetes; order Chaetothyriales; species Chaetothyriales sp. CBS 135597. The sequence goes on along the minus strand of QQXN01000006.1, from coordinate 514,247 downwards.
CAAGATCCCAATAGTTGGCGGCCAGAGCGGCGGCAACTTGCTCTCGCTTCTCATACAGCTCGGCGCTGCCAGCACCGCCCTTGACGTTGATCCATTGGATCGTCAGGTTTTCAAACTCGGTGGCCAGTTTCTCACGCGCCTCCTTAACCTTGGCCGCGCCGGCTGTATCCTTGAGCAGGTCGTCCTCGCCGGCTCTTGGCTCAATGTATTTGTACTCCCAATCTTCCTCACCACCAAGCTCCTTGATGATCTGCTTGCGATCAATAAAGTCCTCGAGCTGGGCCAGGTCGTTGGTGAAGTGCACTTTGGCGGCAACAACGGGATCAAGCCAGCCTTTGATGATCTTCCAGACGCCCTGGAAGATCCAGGGTGCTTTGTGGATGAGGATGGCGCCGAGTGATTCAGGGTAGTTTGCCTCGAAGGCCTTGATGATGAATTTGACGGGGTGATAGTCCATGTTGGCCAGGGTGAAGCCGGTCATGTCGAACAGGATGGTCTGGAATCAGAGTCAAGAGTCAGTGCACAGCTAAAAACAAAACACACAAAAAGGGGACATACGCCGGTCTCGACAGGGTGCTTGAGGCACAATCGCGAAGTTTCGATCATGTGCACGGTAAACTGCTCAATCGACTTGACAGTCTGGTCACCGCCATGATGCAGACGCACGCGGATATAGCTGATCGGACGGCCTTGCTTGTCAATGCCGTGCATAAAGCTTTTGCCCAGACGCAGCTGGGTGAGGAAGTCGTTTCCTTCCTTCTTGACCGCGGCATCGGTAGACTCCGAGTCAGCCAGGGCGCCGCCTTCGCCGCGGAAGAGGACATCATCGTCAACCTTGAAGTCGAACTTGCGCCATTGCAGAGTCGAGACCATCATAACCAAGGCCTTGTTGACATCCCACTTGCGAGCGCGCAGGAACCGCAGCGCCAGGGTATCGGGGTTATCAGCCTTGGCCATGGTCCAGAAAGCGTCCCTGATGAGCTCGGGCGAGTATTTCTCAAGAACCTGGTAAAATTCCTTGACCTGGCCGTACTTGTCATCGGAGGCATCAATGCCTCCAGCCGAGGCAGGGGCCGGCTCCTCCTTCTTGCGGCCCCAGAAGCCCTTCTTGGCCGGGGCAGGCTTGTGCTGCTCAACCTCGGCGGCCGGGGGAGCCAGACTGGCAACAGTGACTGTGGGATCAGGGTTCTTGACGCCAAAATGTGTGAGGACGGTGAGCCATAGCTGGCGCAGCTTGGCTTCCTGCTCCGAAGTCAGGTTGCCGATGTGTCCTGGAGGAGACGACATGGTGGCAAGCAAGGCGTCGTAGTCAGCAACAGTGGGTAGGGTGTTGGTGGGGTTGTCGGTGCTGGTGGTGCTGGTGGTGCTGGTGGTGCTGGTGCTGGTGCTGGTGCTGGGGGCGATGGGGGCAAGGGCAGGTGGGGGAGTGTTGTCGGCGCGGAAGGAGTGATCGCGGACCAGGTAGTCGACCAGAAAGGCGCTGGCTGATAGAGCGAGGATGGCGAGGGCGTAAGGGGTATAAGAAGCTCGCAGAGGGGCCAAACAACGGGCCGCGGCTTGTTGAGACTCGTGCTTGTGCGCGTGTCGTGGATCGGCGGCGCAACCGAGCTCAGCACGCGAAAAGCAATAATTCCGCTGGTGGATGCCCTGGATGCCGTGGAGGCGCTGGATGCCGGTTGGTGTCCTGATCCTCGAAGGAGCTGCTATGGCCAGACGCGGGCGTGTCAGCAGGAGCTGGCTCACACGATGCCTCATCTACGAGTGAGTTGCCTTCGGGGATCTAAATCTCGCAGCACAGCCAACTGTATACAAAAGCAATGCACATGGCAATCTCGTAATTATGACGGGCCTGCGACTTCGCCTGGGGCCTGGCTCAGGCCGGACGAGCCGCTTACAAGGAGCGAGAGCTGTCGATCCGGTGGGCAACGGGACAGGAGGCAAATTAGCTCAAAGTCAGTGGAAATCTTTTATTGGGTCGTCCATCGGCCATTGATCAGCATCACGCACTCTCTGGGGAAAGTTGGAGACCGACATGGACCGGGGGTGGCGGAGGCACAAAATGCGGGTAATACGCGAGCGAAATCTGGAGGCATGTGACCGAGGTGTTCCTGCTGAGCCGAAGAGGCAGACAGCATGCTGCTACTGATATGAACATGCTTGCTTCTGCTCATCGCTCAAGGGCTCAGGGGACAGAACAGGGGTTCATGTCAGGGCCCAGCATTGATCGATCCTTCGATGTGCGTGCCACGTCGACGAGCGAGCTCAGATTCACCAACATGTTCGCCGAGGTTTTCGTCTACAGGATCGTATCATGCCCGACCTGAGCAGACTACGGACGTGTATTATCGCTATCGTCATCATCGTCCGAATCCTCGTCATCTCCACGTTCGTCGTGCTCGTTGTCGTCGTCTGATTCATCGTCATCTTCAAGTTCGTCGTGCACGTTGTCATCTTTCTTCTCTCCGACTACTCGTCGTCATCTTTCATCTTTCATCTATCTGTACTACTCTTTCTCTCCGTCCTACTCGTCGTCATCTTCTCTGTCCTACTGCTTCTCATCAACCACCTCGCTCAGAAAGGCCTGGCCAAAGCGCTGGACCTGCTCATACACCTCCTCGAAGCCGTCATCGCCGCCGTAGTAGGGGTCTGCGACCACCTCGTCACGGTTCTTGCCGCCAAAGGCCCCATAGAGCATGACCTGCGCCTTGGTCTTGCTGCCCCGCTGAGCATCGGCCCGCTGTTGCAGACGCTGCAGCTCTCGCAGGTTGCTTCTGTCCATGGCGAAGATATAGTCAAACGTGTCAAAGTCCGACTCGGCGATCTTCCGGGCGCCGTGCTCGTAGTTGTTGATGCCATGCTTGCGCAACGTGGCCATGGTGCGGTAGTCCGGCGGATTTAGAGTATGGTACCCTGCGGTGCCGGCCGAGTCGATGGTGCCAATTCGAGAGTTTGGCCGGGCTTGTGTGAGCGAGCGGAACGTGGCTTCAGCCATTGGCGAGCGGCCTGCAGCTTGTTAGTTAGGTGGTATACAAATAAGAGGAGGGGAACGTATGGGAGATGCAGAGGCCGTACAGATGTTGCCCAGGCACACAAAGAGCACCGAGATGGGCTTGCCTGCCCCGGACCCGCGCGTGGACGTGTCGGCGGCCATCGAGCTGGAGCTGGAGCTGGAGCTGAAGCAGGATGAAGGTCCGCAGTCAGACTGAGGGGCGGACGTCCTATCGACTTACACTTTTTTGGTGTTGTCCCAAGACCGCCAAGACCTTCCGCTGAAGCCGTTCCAGTCGCGTTATATCGTCTCGATTTGCTGCTTTGCTGCTTTGCTGTTTTGCTGCTTCGCTACCTGCAGCCAAGTCGACTGTTGGAGATGGTGTAATACATAACAAGGCCAGCCTTGCGAGCCCTCAATTTTACATTCTGTTGCTTGTGCGCATATTTGCACAAGTTAAAAGGCCAATGTCGTCGTACTACTCGTCTCTCTTGATTTGGCGCCGTTGACTGTGGTTGGCAACCAGAAGCCATAGCCAATTTGAAGAGGATAGATATATACAGGTTGTGAATATATCATAGAGAATCATCCTTGATCAAGACAGGGAGGATCGAGTGCGGGAATGCTCTGCTATCAGGTCTTGCCAATCTGTCGTCCTCTAACAACAGCATGAGTTATGCATCGCAGGTTTCAGGGCACATGCCCACAGACAAATCTCAGCGGTGCAATCCGAGACTTGGGGCGTTTGAAATCTGAGAGATGTGCCCTCGAGGGGTTTTAGGCTCTGAGTGCCAAGGCCGACCAACCCCGATTTGGCCGTTTAATCGTTGTCTATACACAGAACTTTCCTGTCAGGTGGAGTCGGTTCGCAGACAGTTCGCCAATGACAACGGCAGGTCAGCAGATATTTTAAGTCATCAGGGGTTTGGGCCAATGAGCGCCAAGCAGGGACAACAACGGAGTGTGGCGTTGCGGGATACGAATGCATGGCTGTGCAGGAGCACTAGCAATTAGAACAGGCAGGCTGCACTGCCGCTTCATGAAACCACCTTTCTCACTGTTCCTGAGAGCGCAGCAAGAAACGGCCAGCGAGAGCAGCGACAGCAGACCAGAAGGCGTCGCTCAAAGGCTGTCTGTCAGTCGCTCCTGCCCTGTCTGACTCTGGCGCGACACTGCGACAGCCAACTTTAATCCCGCTACGCTTTGGGTACCCCACATATTTTCACCCGTCTGGGCCAAGTAAACAAAGCAGGAGCAGAAAACAGACTGCGGTACCTCAGCCCAACGGCCGAAGCATTGATCCAACCCTCACTGCCCGGCCTCTCGCCCGCCATGTCGTACAACCGCCTGAGCCCCGACCGTGACGCCCGCTACTCGCCCGGCACTCAGCCTCTGTACCACGATCGATCGCCGTCGCCCGTGCGGTTGCGGCCGCCGCCAGGGCAGTATGAACCTGAGTACGGGCCGCCACCGCAGCAGCAGCAGCAGCAGGCCCCGCTTCGACTTGAAATGCCAACAATGGCGTCAAGTGATCGGCTGGCCATGCAACCCAGTTACTCGGTCACCAACGTCCACAACTCCTATGGCCAGAACGATCAGTACGAGGCCCAGTACCACCACCACCTCCCCGGCTACGGCCCGAGTCCAGGCGACTATGCCCTGTCCCCCGAGGCCCACCACGACGCCTATTTCAGCCAGTCCTACTCGCCGCACCCACAGGGCGACTATGCTCTAGAGAACTACCCCACCCCTGGCGATGACGACAGCCGACCCATCCTGCGCCCTGACAGCACATATGGGCTCGACTCCCACATCGCAGCCGCACAGCAGCCGTATGCAGAGCAGCCATACGGGCAGGAACAGCCATACAACCCTGACACGGCATATGGCTCAGATCTCGGGGCTCCGCCGCCCCCTGGGCCCAGCCCCGGGCCGATCAGGAGATGGAAGACAGTCAAGGAGGTGCAGCTCTTCCAAGGCAATCTCGTGCTCGACTGCCCTGTGCCGCCGACGTTGCTCAACCAGGTCCCCCACGCGCAACCGCCAGAGCGCGACGAGTTCACTCATATGCGCTACTCGGCCGCCACTTGCGACCCCAAGGACTTCTACAACGACCGCTTCACTCTCCGCCAACGCCTCTTCGCCAAACCCCGCCACACCGAGCTCTTCATCGTGGTGACCATGTACAACGAGGACGAGTTCCTCTTTGCCCGCACCATGATTGGCGTCTTCAAGAACATTGAGCATCTGTGCTCTCGCACCAGCAGCAAGACATGGGGCAAGGAGGCGTGGAAGAAGGTCGTTGTCTGCATTGTCTCAGACGGCCGTGCCAAAATCAACGAACGCACCAAGGCCGTCCTGGCCGGCCTCGGCGTCTACCAGGACGGCATTGCCAAGCAGCAGGTCAACGGCAAGGACGTGACCGCGCACATCTACGAGTACACGACCCAGATCGGCCTCGAGCTCAAGGGCACGCAGGTCTCGCTCAAGGCGGGCAGCAAGACGCCCGTGCAGCTGCTCTTCTGCCTCAAGGAGAAGAATCAGAAGAAGATCAACTCGCACCGCTGGTTCTTCCAGGCCTTTGGCCGCGTTCTCGACCCCAACATTTGTGTGCTGATTGATGCCGGCACCAAGCCCGGCCGCGACTCGATCTACCACCTGTGGAAGGCGTTCGACGTCGAGCCCATGATTGGCGGTGCTTGCGGCGAGATCAAGGTCATGCTCGACCACGGCAAGAACCTGATCAACCCGCTCGTGGCCACGCAGAACTTCGAGTACAAGATGTCCAACATCCTGGACAAGCCGCTGGAATCCGCGTTTGGCTTCATTTCCGTCCTGCCTGGCGCCTTCTCGGCCTATCGCTATGTCGCGCTGCAGAACGACAAGAACGGCGAGGGCCCGCTGGAGAAGTATTTCAAGGGCGAGTTTATGCATGCCGATGCCGGTGTCTTCACCGCCAACATGTACCTGGCTGAGGACCGTATCCTCTGCTTTGAGCTGGTCAGCAAGCGCAACTGCCGATGGCTACTGCATTATGTCAAGTCGGCCACTGGCGAAACCGACGTGCCCAACCGCATTGCCGAGTTTGTGCTCCAGCGGCGCAGATGGCTGAACGGCTCCTTCTTCGCCGCCGTGTACGCGATTGCACATGTGCACCAGCTCTGGCGCAGCGACCACAGTGCCTTGAGGAAGCTCATGTTCTTGGTGGAGTTCACCTATCAGACCATCAACATGCTCTTCGCCTGGTTTGCCATTGGCAACTTCTTCCTCGTCTTCCGTCTGCTTACCTTTTCGCTCGGCGGCACAGATGGGCCCTTGGGCACCGCCGGCACCATCCTCGGCCTCGTCTTTGAGTTTGTCTATCTCGGCACCCTGCTCTACTGCTTCATCCTCTCCATGGGCAACCGGCCGCAGGGCTCGAAAAAGTCGTACATGGCCATGGTCATCTTCTGGTCTGTGCTCATGGTCTGGCTGACCTTTGCCTCCATCTTCCTCACCGTCAAATCCATCCAGACCGAGGTCAATCAGCCCGACTTCAGCTTTGCCTCGGTCTTCCAGAACACCACCTTCTTTGGCCTGATTGTCTCACTCACCTCCACCTACGTGCTCTGGTTTGTCGCATCCGTCCTCTTCTTCGACCCCTGGCACATGTTCACCTGCTTCCTGCAGTACCTGGTCCTGACCCCGACCTACATCAACGTGCTCAACATCTACGCCTTTTGCAACACCCACGACATTACCTGGGGCACCAAGGGTGATGACAAGCCCGAGAAGCTGTCGTCTGTCACTGTCAAACCCGGCGGCAAGGTTGAGGTGCAGATTCCGCAGGACGACGGCGACTTGAACGAGCAGTACGCCGCCGAGCTCGAAAAGTTTGCCCGGAAGCCGCCCAAGGAGGAGAAGAAGGTCAACCCGGCCGAGCGAAAGGAGGACTACTACAAGTCCTTCCGAAGCAATGTCGTCGTTGCCTGGATGATCAGCAACTTCATCCTCTGTGCTGCTGTGCTCAACATTAGCGGGTTCGAGAGAATCGACACTACCAAGACCTCGTCCCAGAATAGCACCATCTACCTTGCCGTCATTCTCTGGTCCGTCGCCGGCCTGAGTCTCTTCCGCTTCGCTGGTTCCTGTTGGTATTTGGTTGCAAGACTGGTGAGTTTTTGATTCCGCCTTCCTGTCCCTTGAAACACAGCTGACTTGAAATTTTTTTTCTTCTTCTCTCTTGCTACTAGTTCCGCGGCGTTTGAGGTCATCATTTACGAATGGGATATCAATCATAAATTAATGGTGTAACGATTGACGAAGATTGAATCTTGTTGTGTCCCTTGCTCTTTCCCCCCATTTTTTTTATTGCGTTGTGTAAAATAAAATAACACGGAAGGATACCATAATAGACTTTTGGGAAGGAGCCAATCAACATTTCCTGTCTTTTGACCTCTCTTTCTCCTTTCTCTCCTCTCTCTCTCTCTCTCTCTGTGTGTGTATACATCTTAATCATTCGACTTCCAAAATGGCGGCTATAACAACAACGACAACAACAGCTGCTACTGCTATCTCCACCCTCATCTCCACCTCTTCCCCCACCTCCTCCCCATCACCGTCCGATCCCGATCCCACCACACCCTCTCCCTTTGCCTACCTCGTCTCCTTCCTCCTCGTTGGTCTCTGGTAAGTCGAGTCATTGATTTATTTATTTCTCCCATTTCTACATTTCCCTCGTCAATATCAATATCAATATCAAGAATTCACAAACAAACACAATCCAATTACACCCGTCATAATGATGATAATAACCCCCCCTACCAACCATCGATATAAAATAATGATAATGATAATGAAAAAAAAATAACAATCTCTCTCTCACTCTCTCTCACACACATGTCTTCTAGCTGGGGCTTCACAACACCCTTCATCCGCCGCGCCGCGCTGACTTACACGCCGCCGACCCCAACCTCGCACCCGCACCTGTTCTCCCCCTCGTCGTCGCTCGTCTACCGCACCGTCGCCAAGGCCGCCTACACCGTGCTCAGCATCCTGCGCAAACCGGCCTATGCGATCCCCCTGGTCTGTAATCTTACAGGGAGTGTCTGGTTCTTTATTCTTGTTGGCAAGGCTGGTATGTGTTTTGTTCCTTTTCTTTTTTTCTTTCTTCAATTATGGATGATGTTATTATCATGTCTTCTTCATTTGCATACTTAACTACTTACTTACTCTCTCTCTCTCTAGAACTCTCGCTCACTGTGCCCATTACAAACTCGCTCGCCTTTCTCTTTACTGTCCTGGGCGAGTACGTGGCTGAGAAGAAGCTGATCTCAAGGGATACCTGGGTGGGCATGGCCTTTGTCTGTGCTGGGATTGCTGTTTGTGTGTGGAGTAAGATGTAGGCAACCTGGTTTATACACAGCATGACACAACTAGATGGACTGCTGCTAGAGGTAGCTAGCTGGATTTCATCTCTCTTTCATTGCTCGCTCTTGCACCTTTACATGCATGCGCTCCTGGAGCAGCAGCCAAAGCAACCCTGTATCTCATGCTCTCTAGACGTAGCTTTTCCCTTCGATCCCAACTAACAACATCGCGCACACACGCTCTTTCGTCCGTCCAAACCCCCAACTTTTGCCCGCTTACTGGCTCGGCACCCACAGTCTCAGTCCACTGCCAGCGCTGCCTACCTCACACACCTCACACACCCGACACACGCTTCCCTTGTATTGCTCATGATACTTGGCCCCATCGTATGGACAGCTCACACTGGCCGACCCGCTGTAGATGGGCGTGTATGAAGCAGCGCACACGTCAAAGTCGGCAAACTGGTCATACTCGATGTCGATCTTGTCCGCCGAACCTGGTCGCTCCGACTGCAGTTTGACCTTCTTTGCCTATGACAGGTTAGCATGCAAACAAACAACACTACGGAACAAACATGACTCACCTGCTCAACCAGTTTGGCAGCTCCGCCGTTTGCAAGAACTCGGTTAGCAAAGGAGAGGGCAGAAGAGTATTGTTTGTTGGAGAAAGCCAGCTTCATAGCGGCCATGAGTGCTAATTGGCGATGGGATACGTCCAGTTTGGGAACCGTAAAGTATGCCGAGAGCTCGAGTTGTCGTTTCAGCTCTTCCTCCGATGGGCTGTCGCCAGCTTGAGCTGCCAGTCTGCGACGTTCGAGTTCGATCGACATGCCGAGCGTGTACTCGGCCGATTTGGAGATGAGTAATTTGGCCTCGTCAACCTGTGCTTGCGACGATACTACATTGACCAGCAGCGTCTGGAGGATGGATTTGAAAGTGACCACGCCAGACTCGAGTTTGTTGGTGCGCATTGCTGTGTAGCCTTCTTGGAGATTGACGTTGATCAGGGTCTCCAGGTCACGAGGAATGATAGGCAAGAGTTTGCGTGAGTCTTGTTCATCTGCTGTTCGTCGGACATAGTTGACGATTGGCGGCAAGCTCGCGCCAGCCGGCAGGTATGTCTTGGAAGCAGTATAGATCTCGAGGAAGCGAGGCTTGAGTGGCTCGAAATTGACCGCACCAATTTGTCGATTAAGAAGCTGCATCGCGCTTTCAAACGATCCAGCTGCGACATGGTCGGCAGCCAGAGGCGAGTTGCGCGCCCACAAGTCGGCCTCGGAACTGCCTGGGCCAGCGACGGCACTGGGAACATTGGGACTGTCCACGTTGACAAAGTCTGAATCTGTGCCAGCCGCGTCACCGGCGATGTCGTCTCCCATATCCCAGCCATCACCCGCATCGTCGTCTTCTGCAACAGCCAGACCATTGGCGTCCTCTGCAACGGGCGCGTCATCGAGCAAGTCCTCACCAGCGTCATCAACAGCGCCAGGGCCATCGCCGAGCAGGGCTCTCTCAAAGGAGGAATGCGCAGCTTCCTTAACAGGCCAGTTGGCCAAGTGAGTTGGCACGATCGGCTTGGCCGGTGTGAGGGCGTCGCCGGTCTCGGGCAGGCTGATCTGGTCCTCGGTCAGGCCCGTGATTTCCAAAATCGCTTCACATTCTTCTGTCAGTCCGTGAGACTTTGCCGTCAGATATGCCAATGGATACAGATCGATCTCCTTGAACAGCTGGATCCTGCCTTGGACATCGCCCAGGTAGAGAGCATTCTGGAAGCGTGATGTGAAGTCGTTGCGATGCTCGGCAATCTTGGCCATTCTCGCCAGTTTCTCTTCCTCGCCAGTGCAGAGGTAGAGGAAGGACAGTTTGTCAAAGTTGCGCAGTTTCTGGTACGTCATCTCGACAGTCTGATGGTTGCCATGGATGAGAGCCTCCTGGCCAAGTCGAGTCCATATCTTGGGCCGGTCCAGCTCCTTGGCCATCTCAGTGGCCACTTGTAGGTTGCCGCATTCAATGGCCAGCTCGAATCTGGTCTGGGGGTCTTGAACAAACTGGAGGGCGATTTCAGGATATCCCTTCTTCTGGAGATAAGAGATTATGCTCTGGCCAACAAGAGTAGAAGTCTTGATGATATGGAGCATCTCATCGTAGTTGCGCTTGACCAGAGCCAGCTTGAACCGGTACTCGGTAGGGTCAATGGTAAGCACCTTGGGCTTGGCAGCGCGGTCAAGACAGTAGACACTCTTTCCCTTGACCTTGACCAAGTAGACGGTTTGGTCGAGGGTGCGGACGATGCCGTTGTCTCCGTTCAGTAGAGTGTACTTGATGTGGTTGAGAGTAGAGTACAGCAGGACGCCCGAGTCATCCCAGGTAGCGCTCTTGATTCGAATGGTCTCATGTAGGGTGCTGATCTGCTCAAGAGTTTTGCTGACAATGGTGACGTTGTGCTTGCTGAGCAAAGCAGCATACAGCCCGTCATTCGACCAGGACACGTATTTAACCCCGGTGACAGCGAGTTCGGCTAGCTGCTTCTTCTGTTGGATGTCGTAGAGAACGACGTTGGCGGGGCTGATGAGCAGAAGACAGCCGGCGCCGCCAAAGCTGATGTCTGTTGTGCCAGAGGGCGCCTTGAACGACTTGGTGGTTGAATTGCTGAGGTCTTTGACTTCGACGAGCTGGCTGGAGCTGGTGAAGACCGCAAATCTGTTGCGAGCGACAAAGACGGCTGAGTTGCCGGTGCCTCGCTTGACGTCTGCAGGATCTGAGCTTGCGGTGGCATCGCGGGGCAGGGCGATCAGCTCGTAGCTGCCACCGTCAGTGGGAGAAGTGACGAGAATGGACCGCTCGGCCGGGTTGTACGACAGAGTGCGCGGCGGCACCCAGGCACTGCCAAACTTGCGCAAGGAGAGCAGCGAGGCAGACTCAACGTTCTTGGTGAAATCGTACGACTTTACATGCTTGTCTTTGGTGATGTAGAAGAGCGTGTTTTGGTAGATGGACGAGGCCGGCCGCTCACGCTCCAGCTTGAATACCATCACGCCGTTGTCGTGGCCAGCCGCGAACAGGTTAATCTCCGGGTGAGCAGCAATGACCCAGAACCGGTCGTTCTCGCGCTTGAACGACTGGACCGACGTACGCTTGTTGAGGTCCCATACTCGGATGGTCTTGTCCTCACCCACGGAGAGAATGAGGTCCTGGTGTGGGTGGAACAGGCAGGCCGACGCATTCTGGAAGTGGCCGCGGCAGGTATCGACTTCCCAGGCCTTGGTCTCGCTCATGCGCCACAGCTTGACCAGTCGGTCGTCACCGGCCGAGACGATGAGGGGCAGGGTAGGGTGGAAAGCAACCCAGTTGACGCCACGGTCATGGCCCTCAAGCACAAACTTGACGACCGCATCGGTGTTGCCAAACACATCGGCCTGCTGCTGGCCAGTCCGGCTCAGCTGATCATCAAAGGTCATCGAAGTCGGGGCCGAGTGCTTCTTCCGCAGGCCAGAGATGTCCCACACGCGCACCGACTGGTCGAGCGAGGCCGAGACAATCAGATCTTCCTTGGGGTGGAATTGGGCGCACATGACATAGTGGTTGTGGCCGGTCATGGTGCAGATCAGCGACCGGTTCTGCCAGTTCCATATTCTGATGGTCTGGTCGTCCGAGGCCGACAGAATCCATGGGTACTCGTGGTGGAAGAAGACGGTGCGCACATAGTCGAGATGGCCGTTGAGCGTGAAGAGGCAGCGGCGGGTCTGGTAGGACCACACTTTGATTTTGTAGTCGTCGCCGCCCGACACGAACAGCGGCTGCGTCTTGTGGAAGTCGATGCCTCGTACCGGCCCGTCGTGCTCCTCGAAGCGGTCGATCAGGGTGCCCATGCGGTAGTCCCATAACTGGATGGTGCTACTGTGCAAGCTGACGAGGATCCATGGTCGCTTCGGGTGGAAGGCGATGCCCTTGGCCCGGGACGACTTGGACTCGAACTGCGAGGATAGCCAGGTCAGTGATCGATTACCATGGGCCAGGCGGATGCTGGGGCTGGGGTCAGACATACCTTGGTCAACATCGACGGGGCGGCCATGGTGGCCTCTTGCACAGATTAACACGGTAGGCGCAGAGGGGTGGTGGCAGTGTTCAGGTGCAGTGGGTAGAGGCTCCAAGAGGCAGACAGACAGCCACGCTAGTCTCTCTTCCACATCCTCTGCCCAGAACCCTCGTACACTTGGAAAGACCACATCCGTTAGTCAGTCAACCGGCCAGCGGCATCAATAGTCCCCCTGGCCGACGCGTGGTCTTGGCGCTTGTGTCTTGGCGCTTGGTCTTGGCATTGAAATTGACCACTGCCTATATATTTCTTGGCACTGTGATGAGTCTTTCGTGTGTAGAGGAGTGGAATAAGCTGATGCATGAGACTATCATTGTGACTATCAGCTTCAAAAGCACTGGTTGATGAGAGGTATAGTGTCATAGGAAAGGTTTCAAATTCAAGCGGAGTTCAACTACCTATACTGCAATGTATGCTAGTCCAGACTGCATGGTGTGTCGGAAACTGGCACTCGGCGACACACGGCGAACATTCTCATGAGGGAAATTCCAGGCAATAGATGTAGACCCCTAATATGCCTGTGGCTGTATGTAGCCTCAAGTAGAGACTTCAAGATGATTTCCTGTATGAAGGTTGCCGTTATCATGCTGGTCATATTTTTTGGCAGGCAGAAATATAGTACGAATTAATAGTAATTCGCTCACACCAAGTCAACTTTGGTTCACTTCTCAATGCTTCTTTCCAGGAGTTCATGATGGCCTAAAATATCGCGAAGCTGGCATCTGCATTCAGTGAATTGATTGGTAATACAGGTCGTTGTTATGTGTTCAAACAGCATCTGGGCTGTGTTGGGTTGGCTACATTTGTGCTTCCGTCGCAACTCACACTCCGAGCTGCAAACTGACAACACTCAACTGATGTGGACAAGATAAATTTGTCTTGAAGGATTGAACGGACTCATGAAACACGTTGGTGATGAGGAAGTTAATTGCAAGGTGCTGCGGATGCTCTGGGAGGATCGGGCCGCCGACTATATCCCGTACAAACCATTTTTGGATTGGCCAGATATTAGGAGCACCGCCTTCAAAGACCTTATGCAAGGAATGATGGATTTAGACCCTGCGAAGCGGCTTACGGCACGCCAGGCGTTGGAGCATCCCTGGTTCAAAAACACCGAGATGATGTAGGCCACTGGGAATTCCAGTCGGCTTTCAGTTTCTGTGACTCAGTTGATCTCGTGTAATAATAACACTCACTCCTTTGCGATCTTTCTGTACCCAAGTCCTGTGAGGATCCGCAGAATTGTTATAATCCAGCCTGTGCTAGGCATTTTGGGAACCGATAGTCTGGCCAGGCAATTCGAAGTCGCAGTATTGGATATTTGGATGCCTAGTCTTCTTGAAGGGCACCTTCAAACTGCTGAGCAGCAGACGGACACAATGATCGGGGTGGTGACGGGCAGTATATATCAACGATCAGTAAATGTCAACGATGCAGCAAGTCGCGAGACAAGTTGAGATATTAAGATATTAATATTCAGACGTATGCCAAGGCTGAATTGTGGGTGACCGGGGCGAGGCGAGGTGTCAATATCGGCGCGGCTCCCGTACTTCTACTGGACTTCCCTTGCATCTCCCTGTCCAGCGCACAACACTGCATGCAGCCCTCGTATCCTCCACAATGAGGCATTGAAGTAAAAGGCCGCCTCTATAATCAAGGCTGCCCGTCCCCGTCCCTGTCGCCGTCATCCTTCCTACCCCTGTCATCGCCATCTACTCATCTAGTCTGCTCTCATACCCCCAGCAAAACTAGCCATGGATCAAGCACACTACGACCAGCTCAAAGACAGCTGGGCAGAGATCGAGGACCGAGATGGCGTCCGGCTAAGCTGGAACGTGCTGGCCTCGACGCGCATGGAGGCCAGTCGCCTCATTGTGCCCATTAGGTAGGTGGCCACCTCTCTATCTTCTCTGCCTTCACGTTGTGCTAAAGACACTCACTACCAGTGTCCTCCTCACCCCGATCAAAGAACTCAACAAGCCGTTGCTCCAGTACGAGCCGGTAGTGTGCAAGCCCCCGTGCCGAGCCGTACTCAACCCCTTCTGCAACGTCGATGTGCGCGCCAAAATATGGATCTGTCCATTCTGCCTCCAGCGCAACGTCCTCCCGCGCCACTACGCCGACATCAGCGCGGAGAATGTGCCGCCTGAGATGCACGGCATGAACACGACGGTCGAGTACCAGCTGGCCCGGCCTGCTCCTGCACCACCCATCTTCATGTTCGTTGTTGACACCTGCCAAGAGGAGGAGTCGCTGCAGGCCCTCAAGGACACCCTGGTCATGAGCCTGTCGCTGCTGCCGCCCAATGCGCTCGTCGGCCTTGTCACGTTCGGTACCAACGTGGCCGTTCATGAAATTGGCTATGCCGAGTGCCAGAAGGCATATGTCTTCCGAGGCAGCAAGGACTACACCGCCAAGCAGGTCCAGGAGATGCTCGGTTTGGCTGCACCCGGCCTGCGACCCAATATTCCGCCGCAACAGGGCAGACAGCCACCGCCACCCATGGGTGCTGCCTCGCGCTTCCTTCTGCCTGTCCAGCAGGCTGAGTTCCAAATCACCAATGCGCTCGAGCAGATGCACAAGGACCCTTGGCCTGTGGCAAATGACCGACGGCCTCTTAGGTGCACCGGTGTCGCCGTCAGTGTTGCTGTCGGCTTGCTCGAAACATCTTTCCAGAATGCCGGCACCAGGATAATGCTCTTCGCCGGTGGACCCCCAACTGAGGGTCCTGGCATGGTTGTTGGCCCCGAGCTGCGTGAGCCTATCCGCTCCCACCACGACATTGACCGAGACAATGTGAAATATTTCAAAAAGGCCCTGAAATTCTACGATAATCTGTCGAAACGCACTGCCCACAACGGCCACGTCATCGATATCTTTGCTGGCTGCTTAGACCAGGTCGGCTTGCTGGAGATGAAGGGTCTTGCCAACTCCACTGGCGGCCATATCATCCTGACCGACAGCTTCACCTCTTCGCAGTTCAAGCAGTCATACATTCGTGTATTTGACAAGGATGACAATGATAATCTGCTCATGGGCTTCAACGCCTCCTTGGAAGTCATCACGACCAAAGAGCTCAAAGTCACTGGCCTCATCGGTCACGCCGTGTCGCTCAACAAGAAGTCAAGCTGCGTTGGAGAGACTGAGTGCGGTATCGGCGGCACATCCTCCTGGAAGATGTGCGGCATTGACCCTACGTCCAGCTACGGCATCTACTTTGAGGTCGCTAACCAGGGCGGCCCTACACCCATGCAGCAGGGGCCTCAGAAGGGCTTGATGCAGTTCCTCACCTACTACCAGCACTCTTCGGGCCAATACCACTTGCGAGTCACCACTGTTGCAAGGAACCTGAGCGGCCCAGCTGGCGACCCAGCCTTGGCCCAGTCCTTCGACCAGGAGGCAGCTGCCGTCCTCATGGCCAGAATAGCCGTCTTCAAGGCCGAGGTCGACGATGGACCCGATGTCCTGCGATGGGTTGATCGCATGCTCATCCGGCTCTGCTCCAAGTTTGCTGATTACAGAAAGGATGACCCAACCTCATTCCGCCTTGACAAGAACTTTACCCTCTATCCGCAATTCATGTTCCACCTTCGGAGATCTCAGTTCCTCCAAGTCTTCAACAACTCCCCCGATGAGACGGCCTTCTACCGCCACGTCCTCAACCATGAATATGTTGGCGATTCCCTCATCATGATTCAGCCCACCCTTGATTCATACTCCCTCGATCAGGAAGGCGGTCAGCCCGTTCTGCTTGACTCTGCCTCTATCCAACCCCAGACCGTCCTCCTCCTCGATACTTTCTTCCAAATTCTCATCTTCCATGGAGAGACAATGGCTGAATGGCGAAAGGCCGGCTACCAGGACCAGGAAGGCTATGAAAATTTCAAGGCCGTGCTCGATGCCCCCAAAGAAGATGCGCGTGAACTTGTTCAGGACAGATTCCCACTGCCTCGATTCATCATCTGCGATGCCGGCGGCTCCCAGGCTCGTTTCCTCCTGTCCAAGTTGAATCCCTCCACTACTCATGCGACAAGCGGTGGATATGGTGGCGTCTCACACACTGCCCAAACCATCTTCACTGACGATGTTTCCCTGCAGACTTTTATGGACCATCTGATGAAGTAAGTCTACCACACTGACCTTCCATTGACAATCACAACTAATCTTTTCTCAGACTTGCTGTCTCGGGTTCAAGCTAAATGCTCACATGAAGAAGCGGCTACTGGTGCAAGAATATCTTGTCGGCCAGAGGGGGTGCGAACAGCCCAGATAGAATCAAAATAAGACTTACATTTCTGTCGCATGCAACATTCCCATTGACTAAGTTAGTAATCCTCGTCCGCCGTACTTGTGGAGCCGCTCGCACAGTGCCAAGCCACGATCTTGGCTTTTGATTTCCACCAAAATTTCCCTGCCATAATTTCTTCGTCCGTTCAGTTCATTTCAACACACAACTCAAGGGAGACAGACTACCTTTCGCACTCGCCATGCGTAAGTATCGTCCTCTTGAGCGGCTTCGGCCTGGCGGCTAATTGTGTTCTCCAGCTCCCAAGATCGATCCCAATGAGGTGAAGATTATGTATGTTGAACCCTGCTCTCTGCTCTGCCTCTGCCAAAATGCTTATCAGTCAACAGCCACCTTCGCGCCACTGGCGGTGAAGTTGGTGCATCTGCCACTCTCGCCCCCAAGATCGGCCCCCTCGGTCTCTCCCCGAAGAAGGTCGGTGAAGATATTGCAAAGGCCACTGGCGACTGGGTATGGAAACCAAGATTCTCCCCCACAGCGAATATCCCCCTATTGACTGTCTCTACCAGAAAGGTCTCCGCGTTACCGTGCGCCTGACCATCCAGAACCGTCAAGCCGCAGTCTCTGTCGTTCCCTCAGCATCATCCCTGGTCATCAGAGCTCTGAAGGAGCCCCCGCGCGACCGCAAGAAGGAGAAGAACATCAAGCACTCCAAGTCCATTCCTCTTGATGAGATCATTGAGATCGCAAAGACCATGCGAGCGGCCAACAAGTCGCTTGCTCGGGAGCTGAAGGGATCCGTCCTGGAGATCCTTGGTACTGCATTCAGTGTTGGCTGCCAAGTTGATGGCCGATCGCCCAAGGATATCAGTGATGATATCAAGGCTGGCAACATTGACAGTAAGTTTCTGCAACTAACAAATAAATGTCTTGCTAACCTGGCCTAGTTCCTGAGGAATAAATCAAGGGCGCTGGAGCCAGACTCAGATTGAGCACGAGACTATTTTCATGATACCCACGTCGAATACGTCAATACTAAAACTTGATACGACAATCAGAAAAAGCTTTCCGGTCACACTTGTCTGGCCCAGTCTGACTTCCTTCTGACACTGTCTTTGTTTGGATTTTTTTCTGCTTTTACTACATACACAAAACACCTTTGCCACACTCTGGCCATCGTCACTCTACCCTCGCGGTTGGAAGCACTCAAGATGATGGCCTATTTTGACGCAAAGAAGATCAGATCTCTTCTGACACCATACTCACCGCGGCAGCTTGACTCTCCGGAGTAGTAGCTGCAGCGGTCCATCATCTGTGTGTCTACAACAATTACCTCTCGTAGAACCACGGCGGCTGCGAGTCACTTGCTAGCCAGCTGCGATCAACCATCGGCACGGCCTACCTGTTGTCCATCATGAAACTTTGAATGGCGAGGAAATCCTGTTCCACCCGTACTTTTTCTCCAAAAATGAAAATTGATCTCACGAATATTCATTTCGCCCTGCTTCTAAGAATGTGTATGTATCGGCAGTATCACCAACCACCACCAAAGTGACTGTTGAACTATATCTGTGCAAAATGTAATCTTTATGGACCACCATGATTGAAATCAACCGATCATCAATCATCAATCATATACAGGAATTATCAAAAAAAAGTAAAAAAAATTGGCGCAATCCAGGGTTCGAACCTGGGGCCTCTCGCATTATTACTCAGGTGAAGCCCTAAGCGAGAATCATACCACTAGACCAATTGCGCAAATGTGTTAAGAACTCATTCACCTTCACTGAAGAAAGGGGAAAAAGAATGGGCGCAATCCAGGGTTCGAACCTGGGGCCTCTCGCATTATTACTTAGGTTAAGCCCTAAGCGAGAATCATACCACTAGACCAATTGCGCTGTGCTGAAGACCGATGTCCTGCGATTTGTTGGGGTAAATTTAAGGATTATGATTAATAATGTAAATTTGACAAAATCTGGAGGTGTTGCATTTTTCTCCTCTCGTAATTCTTCTCCCATCAAGTTTGTACAAACCCACACTCAATGAGCGCTAAATGATTTATCTGTGTACGATTCCATCGATCTACAATTTTTTTTTCAGAGATTCATTGGGCTCGTCTACTAGTGAATGGTCCATATCAGCTCCGACATGATGTTGGAGCGTGTTGAATTGTCGTTGTCTTTGCCCTTGTTCTCTAGATAATTCTCCATTTGTCGGAACCCCTGCGGACAGCCTCCCCCCTGTAGGTTAGTTAGACCGTGCTTCTGCTTATTCCATATGGGATAAACCATTCCTGAAGCATCATCATAGCCGGCGAACAACAGTAGCATTTGCAGATGACGCTGCGACGTATACCAGTGGCAGTGGTCCTGCTATAGGTGTATTCCGGGGCTGTCAGGGTAGATTGTACTTGCCCCCAAGTACTGATAATTTGCTTCTCCCGCTAATAATAATAGTGTCGTATCCCGATTCTATGATCTTGGACAACCTCATCCTGGTGCCAACAGCGGGTACACCGGACATAATGGTGGCATTTTAACTTTGGCATGAATTTATCGTCATTTTGCGTGCGTTGCCATATTTGTGGTAGTGGTCAACCCGACTCCAGAACGCAGGACAATTTCGCAGTTTTCCCTCTCTCAACGACCGCAATCAATCTTATCACAATGAGTGATCAGCCGGATACAACGGTGGCATGAGGACTTGCAAACCTATCCATGTATCCTGGCCCTAAACAAAGGTGCCAAAACACTCTGCCTAGCATTTGACCACGAAGTGAATCAAATGCCGGTCACACCGTTTTTTGCTCCACCTGACAGCAAACGAGATGCAATTCGAGACGACCAACATCCTTCGCTAACGGATCTTCTTGTCAGGTACAGGCCTTAGAAGTTGCTTATCGCCATCTAATCGATCGTCATCTACATGGTTTTCGGTCCAGACTCTCCGCCGATCTCCCCCAAAACTACGCGTGATGGAAAACGGTCTCAGCAGACATCAAACAACGAGTTCTCAGTCGAGGAGCTGCCATCTGACAGTGTTGGTTATGACGCTGATATCGAGGTCGTCAAGCCAGATCATATAGAAGAACCAGACTCCGAGTCTGAGGACGACCAAACGGCGCTTTCTAGCCTCAAACGTCTCCTGTGGCCGGATACGGATGAGGAACTTGCAAACAAGATGAAGGAGCTTTCATGGCCCCGCCCAGAGCAACTGCTGCCACGAACAAGAGACGTCCCAGATTTGATTGAGCCCAAATCTGACACGACCCTGCTGCGCAGC
Organism: Chaetothyriales sp. CBS 135597; assembly: GCA_003709825.1. Lineage (NCBI taxonomy): Eukaryota > Fungi > Ascomycota > Eurotiomycetes > Chaetothyriales > Chaetothyriales sp. CBS 135597. The sequence goes on along the minus strand of QQXN01000006.1, from coordinate 494,286 downwards.
TCTCCAAGGGTGAATGCATATGGCAAGAGGAGCGAGATTGACGTCGAAATGGCACACAGCTATGAAGCTTCGTCAGCAGCCAAGAGGAGAAAGCGCAGGGATGATCGTGCTGGCATTATTCCAGGTCTCGATGCCCGTGGTAACATCAACATCGTACACAGAGATCTTGTGAGACGGCCCAAGCAGACCTCGCAATCAACTGGCGCGGAGGTCACGCAGGAGCTACCAGTGGAGAGCAATGAGATGGACTTGGACTGAGTGAGATACTACCTCTCCTCGTCGACCTTTGTCTTATATGATCATCACAACAGCTCATAGTTTCCCGCACTCTGATCAAAACATGCCCTTCATCATGTCGAACCACAGAGGTTTGCAGGGAATATCGATGGTAGGGCATGCACTGTTCCAAAGGCAAAAGAGACTCACGCCTGCAGCCAGGATATTCGGCTGGCATCCGGAGAATTATTAACTTTCTGACATGTTCCCGCCTTGGAATCGGCAAAGGCTCTACCCCACGAATCTTGGCAAGCCGGGTTCCTGACTAAGATCATCCGGCCAATCGCGGCAGCAAGGCTAAGTAGAGCGCCCTGCATCATCACTGGCCAATTGTGGAGAGTCTTTGGACGGGGTGCTTTGGAGCTGACAAGCTTGTTTTCACTCTTTCCTTCCTTAATACAACCTTTGCACACTCGAATCTGCCACGCAGGTATGGGAACCCCACGGCGATCAGCGCGCGTTGCTGCGCAGGATTCCACCCCCAACTATACTGAAGATGATCTACTGTCCGGGCGCAAGCGCAAGAGTGAGGCTGCGGCAACCTCTTCGCCTTCTGCCAAGCGAGGGAAGAAGAGCACTTCGAAGAAGGATCAGAAGGCCGAGAAGGCCGCTGCCAGCGAATTGTATGCGCCCTGACCATGCGCCTCTCCCCTTGCTAATTGCGCCTATCAGAGATCGACAAGCAGATGAGAAGCCGGAGCCAGTTGGGGATGCTGTGCCAGCGCCAGCACCTGCGCAAGCCGAGCCTGAAGCCCCAGCGGAGGATGAAAAGGCAGGGGCTCAGGACGCGATAGCTGATGAGCCGAAAGAGCCGGAAGAGCTGGTCAAGAGCGACGTTGCGGCAGAGACCGCCCCCCAGATCACCGCGGATGCATCAGCTGTGGATGGCAATGCGCCGCCATCGGAGGTTGCGGATCAGACATCCACGGACGCTAAACAACAGAATTCCGATGAAGACAGCGCAAAACACGCGCCACTGGTCTCTGACCTTCCAAGCCGAACTGCCGGCGCAGTTCCAACACAACCGGATGCTGCGGCCAGTCAGAGCGCGGACGTAGCTGCTGAAGCTGCTGAAGCTGCTTCGGCGTCGCAACCTGCGGCAGAACACCATGTCAATGGAACGTCGGCACCTGCAGACAAACCAGCCACAGGTGCCGAGTCCAGTGATGGGGCGCCTCCCGCACCGCCCGCCGACCAGACTGATCCTGCGCAGTCGGTTGAACAAGCTGAAAAAGCATCTGATGTGGCAAAGAATTAGAATGTTGGCCTTGCTATTAACGTCTTTCCTTGGAAACGGTTTTAGTTAGGATGTGTATGACAAGTCCTTTCCTGAGTTATTGCAACTTCTGCGTGTGCAACGACTGGTGTTTTGCTGGGTGTAGCGGAATAGGAGCTAGGTAAAAGGTCCAAATGGTCTGGATAAGCATATATGAACTGCTTGTACGCATCTCGCCATGCTTACTCGGTAGCAGTACAGAGTACTCCTAATGAATTTCTGATTATATAGGTACGATGGTTATTATTATTATTATTATTATTATTATTATTATTATTATTATAACCCAGGGCTACCAAGTTCCCAAGTTGTAACCGAAATGTAAAAGTGGTGGTACCTGAGAGTTGCCTCGGCTCCATCATGTGGATAATATTATTTATAAAGGGTACATGGAATGGAGCAGGACGGCCAGGGAGTCTGGATCAGTGGAACGGCTTGTCAACATACACGTGTACAGTGTCTGCGCCCAGAGATGTTCCAGAGCGAAGACCAGGCGTGCTTGTTGATGCATTCGACACCGCTGTGGCGATCCTGGTGCTTTTATATTGTCCTGGCTTCAAGTATTTGATTGCAGGCTACATTCTCCTTCAGTATGGGATTGCAAGCAGACGTCTGGTCAAATTGCCAGCGAGGGGTGTGTCCTATAAGCTAATTGGACGATCGGATCTCCCCAGTCACGTGCTTCGCGACAGCCTTTTAACAGGCGCGATTCCCAAAAGGAACTAGTATTGGCACGCCAGTCTTGTTTAGTAATAGCGTACATTAACAGGCGGTTTCTGCGCGACGACCATCTTGACGCAGCCATGCGAGAGTAAGTTTTGATGACTGTCTTGCGTTACTGCCCCAGCTGTAGATGACTGCAGCGGTCTGGGCTCGCTGTTCCACGCCGGCCAACGCCGCAGTCCTGCCATAGGCCCAGCTCCTTGAAGGCGCCGACAATGAAGCCCAACTACTCGGCCACCAGCCTCAAGCGGTGGTCGTCCAAGGCTAAGCAGATTCCCGACATCCAAGCGATCAAGTCCTTGCATGTGTATGATTTCGACAATACGCTCTTCTGCAGTCCGCTACCAAACCCGCAGATCTGGTATTCGGGCACAATCGGCTTTCTGCAGACCTACGAGGCCATGGCGTTCGGCGGCTGGTGGCATGACCCCAGCATCCTGGCAGCCACTGGCGAAGGCATTGACAAAGAAGAGACAAAAGCATGGGCGGGTCACTGGAACGAGACTGTGGTTGAGCTGGTCAGGTGCAGCATGCAGGACCCGGACGCCCTCACCGTCCTCTTGACCGGCCGCTCCGATACCCAGTTCGCGGATCTGATCAATCGAATATGCAATGCTAAACAACTTGACTTTGACCTTGTGGTGCTGAAGCCTGAGGTGGGTCCAACTGGCGAGCAGTACAGCAGCACGATAGCGTTCAAACAGGCATTCCTGCATGATCTTGTCTACACATATAAGACCGCCGACGACCTCAAGATGTATGAGGACAGGCCCAAACATGTCAAAGCCTTCCGAGACTATTTTGATAAGCTCAACAAGTCCTTTTTGTCACACCCAGTCGATCAGCCGGCGCCGCCGCGAAAGCCGATCAACTGCGAAGTCATCCACGTGTGCGAACTCAAGTCGTCCTTGGATCCGAAAACAGAGATTGAAGTTCTTCAGAAGGCAATAGACCGACACAATCAGACGATTGCCAGTGGCGGCCCAAATCCACACAAGTCGTCCAATAAGCGTCTACGCATCGAAGAGAATTACCTCTACTTTGGCTATCTCATCAACGAGACCGACTCAGCCCGACTGATAAGCTTGACTAACGTGCTACCACATCTCATTGACTCGGGCGAGGTCAAGTACTTGGCTTCGAGTATCCTGATTGCACCATACAAACCCGGCCGAGACTTGGTGCAAAAGGTAGGCGGCCGCGGCAAGAAGGTCATGTGGCAGGTGAATGGAATTTCCAAGTTAGAAGACCGAATATGGGCAGCTCGTGTTGTCCCGGTCGATCCTAACGATCGTGTACACACCCAAGACCAGACTCCTGTCGTGGTCCTCGCCATTCGGAAAGGCTCAAGACCAATTGAAGCTAGTCGAATACAAAACTGGCAGCCAGTGTCCTCGGACAAAGCATTCATGTTCCAAACGACAGTTGGCGACAAGGTCATGCTCAAAGTCGAAGAAGTCGGCGACGGCCGTGCCGGTGACCGCAGCCGACGCCGCGTGGATGGCGATGGCGGCTACAGGCGTAAGTTCGCCGAGGACGGCGACCTACGATACCACAAGGAAAATTGGCCCAGACCTGGTGGTGAACGGGACGATGCCAACCCTGGGTGGATATCGTACAAGAATCGAGGGCCTCAGCAGACAGGCCAAGGTTCTGGTGGCGGTGGTGGTGGTGGTGGCGGCGGCTATGGCCAGCCCCGACACTTCTTTCAGTCCAAAAATCAGTTCAATAACCGTAACAATCCCAATGTCGCCGGAAACACTGGATCTGTTGGTGCTGGTCAACAACTACAGCACGGTGGGGGGGGGGGGGGGGGGGGGGGAGGGGGGGGGGGGGGGGGAGGAGGAGGAGGAGGAGGAGGAGGAGGAGCGGGTTTGAATCGGTCCAACACCAATGCCAGCATCAACTCTGGCAATAATAATAACAATGCTAACAAGGGATCAAGGAACAGTGGTGGCCTTGGTGGCGCCATCCCTGGCAACCGCAATCGCAATCGTCCACCTGGGTACCGCAGTCTCGATGACTACGGTTCGGGCAGTTTCGATGGCGCAGCTGATTCGAAAGGTCAGCCTGGTGTGGGCGGCGGCGGCGGCGGCGGCGGCGGTGCTGGTGGTGGCGGACCAGTTGTCATGGATTACTAGATTTCCATGCCCAGATACCTGTGCGAAAAATTCTGTCCATTCTGTATGAATATCATCTTTATATTTGTTACAGATGAGACTATCTGTCGTCCTGGTTTTTTTTTTTTTTTCTTTTGGTGCTGCTTCGCTGCCTGTTTTACAGTATCGAGAATTATATAGGTAGCCAGCCCCACTGATGGCAGCAGGGATGTAATAATCTATGTAGTGGAGTGTTAATGTACACTTTGCTTTTTTGGCGTAGAAAGAGGCGAGATGTAGTAGTATATCTGATCAGGCAAGACATTGCCAAACTTTTGGCGGGAGAGGATGAGTAGGAGCACACAGAGGGACGGCGACGACGACGACGACGACGACGACGACGACGACGAAGGAAGCCAAAAAAAATGAAAAAAGGCTCAATCACATCGTCCATCAGCCCAACCATCTCGCCACCGTTGCTTCCACAAGGCACAGTCAAACGTTGGCTTGCCCAGCTTGACATTGACCACATTGTGTGCCTCGCACATCCAACCGCCCAGCTCGTCCTGGCTGCCCACTCGCGGCTCGTTGCCGGGCTGCCGCAGCCAGGCCTGGAAGTCCTCAGCGCAGGCGCCGCACGGGTACAGCTGCGAGAAGGTGGCGAGGAAGGACCGCATGGTGGCCTGCATGGAGGGTGGCGCCGGGGTCGGGTACGTTGCGGCAATCGAGTGTAGCAGCGTCCATGTGCTGCGTCCGAGCTCTTCCACGTCGGGTGGGCAGTCTGTTGGCTCTGGAGACTCGGTTGTTGTGACGGCGGCGGCTGCGGCGGCGGCGGATGCAACAGGTGGTGGTGTTGCGGTAGTCGTTGCGGTGGCGGCGAGCGCCGCCGTGGATCTGGAAGTGGTTGTCTTGCGCATCATGTCTCGCCAGGCGGAGCCCGAGGTGCACTGTTTGCATGGCTTGCCCGAGGCGTCGAGCACGATTCCCGACGGCAGTTTGGTGTACCCGCCGGGCAGGGCGATGGCGCCTGGCTGATTGGGGTCATAGTTGGGCGGCGAAGACTCGGAGTCAGGGGGGGTTGATTTGGTGCTTGACGAAGGCACGGATCCGGTGCCAGCGGCCGATGCGAAGAGACGGTCGAGAGAGGAGGACGAGGGCATGAGGACGAAGCGGGGAAGAGTATCTGTGAAATGATGGAAGATTAAAAATAGTGGGTTATTAGCAAGCGATGATGTCGATATCCGGAGATTGTGCATTTTTATCTCCGATAGATCATCTGCGGAAGGCGCGACTGACATATGCGCGCCGCGCGTGCTATTTCCTTCCGTTCATGCGCGATCGAGTGTGCAATATTAGAATACTGCATCCAGTGCTGTGCTTGGGATCGAAAAATAGTCTTGTACCTGCGATTTTTTAACTGGCCTCCTATGTCGGATTCGGATCCCTCGGACGACCCTCGCACCGCTGTCCCCCCGCACGAAGTACTCGAGCAAAGCCTACGCCGGGAAGTGGTGCGAACAACCAAGTCCGGCGCAGATGTCACCGTCAAAAGAATACGCGATGCATCAGAGAAGAAGCTAGGCCTACCCGAAGGCTTCTACAAGAGTCATGCGACCTGGAAGGGATTGAGCAAAACTATTATCGAAGACCAAGTAAATAACGACGACGATGTGCCTGACTCCCCTGTCTTGCCCAAGTCAAAGCCCAAGACTGGCCAACGGACCAAACGCAGATCGCAAGAGGTGGATAGCGACCCGCCGAAAAAGCGGAAGAAGAAAACCGTCTCCAAGGAAGAGGACTCTGGTGGACCTAGTCCGGCCGCAAGCGAAGATGAAGATGAAAGGCCGAGATCAAGTGCAAGACCAAGTGCAAAGCCTGCCAAAGCATCAGCCGAAGCCGACGAGGACAATAGGATCTCGGACAGCGACCTGTCGGTCTTGCTGGATGAAGAGCCAACGAAGAAACCGGCAAGGAAAAGGCAAAGCAAGAGTCAAAACTCACAAGAAAAGCTGGCGCAGCCAAAGCAAACCAAGTCAAAGGCGAGAGCCAAAGAAGACCTGGATGCCGACCAGACAGAGATCAAGCGACTGCAAGGCTGGCTTGTCAAGTGCGGGATCCGCAAAGTCTGGGGCAAGGAGCTGAGCGCTTACGACAGCCCCAAGGCCAAGATCAAGCACCTGAAAGACATGCTATCCGAAGCTGGCATGACAGGTCGTTTTTCGATAGAGAAAGCCAACCGGATCAAGGAAGAGCGTGAGATGGCAGCCGATATTGAGGCCATCAAGGAAGGTGAGGAGCGGTGGGGTGCTGGCGACCAGGATGTGCCCGATGATAGTGGCCGTCCTGGGCGTAAACTGGTCAGGGGATCTCAACATTTGCAGTTTCTGAGCGACGATGGCCAGGAGACAGATTGAGAGCTCGCGCGGCTGTCCATTCTATGGGTTATGTAAATGATTTGCTGTTGGTGTTGCTGATGCGCTGTGCGACAAGGCTGAATACGGCCACGGATGAGATGAAGAGCACGAGATTGTAGAACTATTCCCCCGTTTCACACACTGTCAGTCAGCTGAGTCGTTTCTGTAGAAATGCAGACCAGGCCATGGGTGGGTGCACACCGCGTTGCGAGAGTACTCGTTCTCCTCCGCCTCTGACCTTGCCTCAACAAAGAGACGCCGCAGGTTAGGGAGAGCCATTGATGTCTGCGTTTTGGGAGGGAGAACAGCCGTCGGTTGCGCGCGCAGTAGATCACAACAAGGTCGATCTGGATGACATAATCAAAAGAAACAAAAGTGCCAAGACACACGTGATCCACCAGCTGTGACTTTTTCTCTTCTGCATCTCGGAGATTATACTTCTTCTCTGAACCAATTAGGCTTCCGCAAAAATCACATCTGGTAGCAACGCACCTTGGGAGACAGGACTATCACAGCCCTGGGGCTGTCCTCTGGGGCTTCGGCCCTCCATCAGCACTATTAAGGGCGATGGATCTCTTCAAGGTCGAAATCAAAAGGTAATAGGAAGTGGTTACGGGGCTCTTGGGACAATAGTTCTACTATGAACCAATCACGCTTCCTCAAAAATCACAGGATATTCAGCACTCTCATCGTTACTAAAGTTACTTACATACTGCCGGTGAGATTCCCTGAACGTGGACAACTGGAGATAACAACTTGCCTGTTTCAAGGCATTCCCATCTTGGACTGCTCAAAGATGACGCCAAATTTACGCCTCTTTATCCGTTAGCTGGATACCAACATGCAAGTATGCATTACTGACACGTGGATGAGAGCTGCAGCAGCCTTTGTTTGCTGGTCCAGTGAGATCGAAAGCTACTTCCAGAAACATTGGGTGAAAAATCCCAGCATGGATCTCTCAACGGTATAGCTTTCATCGTCTGAGAAGTATGACCTGTCTCCCACATTACATGGTTGTTGGTTTGAACCATCCGGTATAAAGGTCATGCCCGATGAAGTGCATGTATCCCAATTTGGTGGAAAGCGTTGGCCCCAATAGTCGTTCCATGCTTTCATTTCCCGGGTGTCTTCTGGTCTTGAACATAGCGACGGCACCAAGGCAGACAGCGTAAGCTCGGTATGAGAGTACCAGGCATACGACAAGACCGCATTTTTATACAACTCAGGACCCTGTCTGCAAAGACAGGATGGCAAGTATGGTTCTTGATCAGTCTTTGTCCCGGGTCCGAAAAACAGGCGCTGAATCATATAGGCGGCCACAAGCAAGAGAAGAATCTCATTGGGAGACATGAGCTTATTGTCTTGCGAAGATTGTTGATTAAGAGTGTCGTGCACTTGGGAAATCATATGCTCGGCCTCCAGTAACTGACACCATTCGTTCAGCAAGGGAATGCAATCTTTGCAGCAGGTGAGAGCGACGACGTCCACGATCGTCTCCATGAAATCGGTGTTGATTGGTTTCCCCAATTCAGCTACCAGTTGCTCGCGGCTCCGAGCAAACTCTCGCAGAGAAGGCAAGCTCAGGGGCTGACTGAGCAAACCGGGTTGAATCTGGTGGTCAGATAGGCTATTCAGAAGTTGACGCCGGCGAGCAAGGAGCTCCGTCTGATCCATGGGGATTCCAAGCTTCTCGAGCGCCAAGGAGATGTGCGTGATTGGTGCTGATCCCAAACTTTGTTTGGCTTGAAGCCAGGTGGGCTGCAGGAGCCTGTCTTTTGCTGGCAAGACCGGGCGCATGAAGGCCTGTAAAAGCTCACCGCTAAATCGCAGATTGGATACGGTTGCCGACAGTGGGAGTTGAGCGATCTGGCGTATTATGACCAACGCTTTGAATCTCTCATTCCGCTGAGGGTGGTGCGGCGATACCACGTTTTGAAGAATGGTACCAGTCCAGCGAATTTTGCGAGGGCTAATGTTGTGTGCCAATATGACCACCAGTTGCCAAAAGCCGGTATCATTGACCACCTCGACGGCGAAGGAATGCCATTGATCTCTCTCCACGTCCAAGACAGACCAGCCAATTGGCGAGACAGTTGAATAAGGTTCGTGCAATTGTGGATGAGCTGAGAGAACAGGCATTCTGAAAGGCGGTTCTTGATTCAACTTCTATGAGCAGGACTACACCAGGTAGGCGGAATCCTTCCTTATGTGTCTGCTCCCGACTTAGGAGAGACATGCGGCCGAACTTCCCTTCGTCTTTCAGTCGCATGAGAATTGCGTCTGGACCCATGTTTTGATGAGATTGATGGCAGTTTGATCATGAAAAATCGATGAGATTGCAATCGAGCACGACGAGGTCCCTTCTCAAACCCCAGTGTTTGAGAGACTAGTCCAAGCCACCATCACATATCTACCAAGTTTGTTGTCTGTTGTCCTGCATGGGTGTCAGTTTGGATAAACTTTGGTATTTGAGGCAATAGCCAATCATGATTTTTTGGGGGACGTCCTTTCAAAATTTGTGATTGGCTGACCTTCTATATAGCCACTTTCCATCCTTCCTCTGCATGGCATTTGCCTTTCTTCCAGCCTGAACACCATGACCATACTCCAGGTCAAGGATGCTTGTGCCCGACTTCAATGCCTTACTTACCAAGATTTACATGTAGAAAGGGACCTGCTAATTCGCACCTACAATGTTTTACACCAGACTTTGAATCAAGACCGCAAACAACCCGCGAAAGTTCCCACTGGATCTGAACCAGTTCTGCCATTAACTGAACCTCTTGCCAATTGTACCAGCACTGCTCACGGAGGGGAGACTTTACCCCTCGAGTTGTCCCAATTGCCTCGACTCGTTGCGGAAAGCGTCCCAGGGGGTATTCACAGCCCATCAGGACGACGGCAACAACAGCAGCCAAAGGCTTTCAAATCTGTTGGTGCAACATCCACCAGCAAAGCAAACAAGCTGACAAGGTACCAACGAGCTTACAGAAATGCCTTCAAAAACACCACCGCGCATCAGAAATGTGATGTCCTGGAGGGCGCTGGGCCCAGCATCGTCAAGGGTCTTTTACAACGCCTTGCCGAGTTCCCTCCCGCGCGAGCCGGTGGTGACATCTGTCCTCACAATAATGGCAGTCTATCAAAAGTCTCCAAATACCTCGAGGCCTTCTTCGGATCGATGAAAATCTACGAAGAGTACAATAGATTTCAAAAACATTCAAAGACACCTGGCAGAGGAAGGCCAAAACATCGTTACGAAGAATACGCTGAATCAAAAGGCATATTGGCCGCAGAGAATGTTCGCAATATAGTGAAACTCGGGGCAAACTTGGCCAATCTCTGGATCACGTTCGCGGGATACCGCGGTATCTTTTTCCTACTGGACCAGCCTGCGACCCTACGTTCTCTCAGCCCCCAAGATGCGCGAATATTCCGACAGCTCGTCAACAAGAATAAGGCAGTGAGTGAAGTGGCAAAGAGATATAACAGGGAAGTTGAAAAGGCAAGAGATGTCTATGAAAAGACCACCGAAGCCCTGTGGGAGAAGGACAAGATCAATACTGTGGCGGAAGACATCACGAAAGTATGGGATGAGCTCCACAGCAGTGATGTTGGCCAGAGAGACCAAACCAACCCCACTCAAACCATTGCAAATAGAGTGCACTCGGCAGGCAAGACGTCCGTCGATCGGCCGAGGGAGAATGGTATAGTGACCTGTTGCTTTAATGTTCATGTCTAATCAGATGCAGGTTTCTACAAACACCTGCCTGAAACTCATTCAGCTACGCCGATCACTAACAATGCGATCAATGAAGAGCGCCTGGTAAGCACATCCTCTGAAAAAGCAGGAACACACTCGTTCCAAGACTCCACTGCAGGAGATACACACATGTTTATTCCTTTTGAACATGCACCTGTCCTGCCTTCCGGACACGATGACCGGATTGCTGTTGCAGATGGGGCTTTCATGTCAAGTCCTGCCACCAGCACTCGGCCGACCCGGATATCCGAGAAAGAGAGATTTGATATCGGTGCGAATCGTGAAGTTAGAATGTCACACAATCCGCCAGGTCCAGATATCTGGGACCTTAGAATCGGCAACACTATGTTTCCGTCAGATGTGCAAATATTACACCAACAACAGTCAGGTCCAGATATCTGGGACCTCTGCATCGGCAACACTATGTTTCCATCAGATGCACAAATGGTAAACCAACAGCCAGGTCCAGATATCTGGGACCTTGTCATGGAGACAAACCCTGTCCCCTCTGATGGTGGAACTGGAACCTTTTATGGTGTCAGCACCGCTCAGACAGACCAAGCCCTGGACCATACAGCTTTTCCTGCAATGTTACCAGAAGAATGTCCCTTGCCTGCCACGGCGAGCACGTTTCAGCCTATGGATAGCCCCGGTTGTATGATGTCGAGTGCCGCTGGAACCACAAGTTTGGCCAGCTAGAGTGCTACGGCCATGCAAGCACCATGAAGAAGCTATACACGATGGCACAGAGTCAGAATTCAGTTCAACATAGTAATGATCTGCCGAGCGGGTCTTGGGAAGCAACTAGGATGTGTCCTCTTGGAACCAGTGATAGTTGGACCTGGCTCTATTCTCTTTCGCCTTGCTACGGGCTGTCCTGCATCAATATGATCAGTAAGTCCACCCCGGAAGACACAACCGGTGGTCGTTTGCACAAGAGTGCGGCACCAAGGCGGAGAGCAACACCATCTGCCGTGGGATTTCCTTTTGAGATTCGAATCGGAATTATGTAAAATGGACAGGGTGCTCTGAAGGTGTTTGTGGTGTCCCTTGTTACGCGCCGGTTATTGAACGCCCGGAATTTCTTCTGCAGAACGATCAGACACCGTCGTACTGGAGATAACACACACAGCACGTACATCTCTTCCAACTTCCAGCTTTATGAGCTCTCGTATCTTCTGATCCCACACTTTCGTGTCTTGTATGCGGGCAAGCCCATCACTCTCCTCCCAAATTTGAGCCTTGTACCAATCCGCCAATTCTTCGCAAACCTTTTGGTCACCCTCGCTGAGACTTTTTTCTTCGGGTTTTAAGTCATCCATGCAGGGCTATGAAATGATGAGAGCGATGAGAAGGAAGACTTGGAGGCGCCACTCGTTTTTTTGATCATAATGTGACGCGGCTCTTGGGATTGGTTAATCGCACCCCACTAACCCCATCAAGGAGTGTGGCAGGTTAACCAAACTTCGAGTAATTCAACGAATATAAAATGGGGCAAACATACAGATTATACACAGGAGGGTCATCATGTGGCTATTTGAAGCCCTGATTCCAAATCAGAAATACTATCATATTTATCAAGATGAGAGAAATTAAATTGTCAACAAGTCTTCAGATGACTTTGGTACCAAAGTGGGGGAATCTCTCGCTAGGTGGCTTCAACCCTAACCCTATTAACACTCTTGCCCTAATAATAATTTGGGGGCGTTCAGGCGGTGCTGGTAGACCTGACTGACCCCTTCACACCGCGCGACGAGTATTATTTTAAAATAGCCAGTGCAGGAAGCCAGGCTTCATCAGCAAGTTGAATCACCTCGACTGCCTCCTGCACTCCCGCCTCCGTCCTCGAACCCTGCGATTGCCCCGATATGCTGCTGTAGTCTCACCACAGTCCCCACCGTTCGCCGGCGCCCCCCATTGCGCTCACCGAGGAGAAAATGGCGATGAACAGAGTTAAGAGCGCTTTTGCGCCGCCCAGGAAGGGCGAGACGTTTGAGCTCCGGGCTGGTCTGGTGTCTCAATATGCGTACGAACGCAAAGAGGCGATCCAGAAGACGATTATGGCCATGACATTGGGCAAGGATGTCTCCGCCCTGTTCCCGGATGTGCTCAAGAACATTGCAACTGCAGACCTGGACCAGAAGAAGCTGGTCTACTTATACCTGATGTGTGTCTTCCTCTTGCAAGAGCGTATATCTATACTATATAATTGCAAGAGTTCGATGACTGACCTCGACAGGAATTACGCCAAGTCACACCCAGACCTGTGTATCCTGGCCGTCAACACCTTTGTCCAGGACGCCGAAGACCCGAATCCTCTAGTCCGAGCACTAGCCATCCGTACGATGGGCTGTATCCGGGTAGACAAGATGATCGACTACATGGAAGAGCCGCTGCGGAAGACGCTGCGAGACGAGTCGCCCTATGTGCGCAAGACGGCTGCCATTTGTGTGGCCAAGCTATACGATCTGGCCCCGGCCACATGCGTGGAGAACGGCTTCCTCGAGACACTCCAAGAGCTGATTGGCGACCCGAATCCCATGGTCGTCGCCAATTCCGTCACCGCACTGGCGGAGATCATGGAGACCTCGCCCGATACCCATGCGCTGAAAATCACACCAACAACGCTGAAGAAGCTGCTGATGGCGCTGAATGAGTGCACAGAATGGGGCAGAGTCACCATCCTGACCACGCTGGCTAATTACAAAACGCACGACGTCAAGGAGTCTGAGCACATCTGTGAACGGGTGGTCCCGCAGTTTCAGCATGTCAACTCCAGCGTCGTTCTGGCCGCTGTCAAAGCTGTTCTGCTACACATGAACCATGTCAGCCCAGATCATGCGAGGACTTATCTCAAGAAGATGGCCCCGCCGTTGGTCACCCTCGTCTCGTCCGCGCCAGAGGTGCAGTATGTCGCGCTGCGGAACATCGATCTCATCCTTCAAAAGCAGCCCGACATCCTCAGCAAGGAACTGCGTGTCTTCTTCTGCAAATACAACGACCCACCCTATGTCAAGTTCCAGAAGCTCGAAATCATGGTTCGAATTGCCAATGAGAGCAACGTTGACCAACTGCTTATGGAGCTGAAGGAATACGCCCTGGAGGTTGACATGGATTTCGTCAGGCGCGCCGTCAAGGCTATCGGCCAGGTGGCAATCAAGATTGAAAATGCTAGTGAGCGGTGTGTGAATGCGCTGCTCGATCTGATCAACACCAAGGTCAACTATGTTGTTCAGGAAGTCATCGTCGTCATCAAAGACATCTTCCGCAAATACCCTGGCTACGAAGGCATCATCCCCACGCTCTGCAAATGCATTGACGAGCTGGATGAGCCTAATGCTCGCGGCGCCATGATCTGGATTGTGGGCGAGTATGCTGACAAGATCAGCAATGCTGGAGACATTCTGGCAAGCTTTGTCGACGGCTTCGCAGAGGAATTCACCCAGACACAGCTGCAAATTTTAACTGCGGTTATCAAACTCTTCCTCAAACGCCCACAAGCTGCTCAAGGCCTGGTGCAGAAAGTCTTGCAAACCGCCACCGCGGAATGCGACAACCCAGATATCCGAGACCGAGCATATGTCTACTGGCGGTTGCTGTCCAACACAACGGATGCCAATGCATCTAAGAACATCATCCTTTCTGAAAAGCCACCCATCACTAGCACGATCAAGTCATTGCCGCCTGTACTCTTGGAGAGACTTCTGACTGAACTGTCCACGCTAGCGTCGGTCTATCATCTTCCGCCGGAGCAATTTATCGGCCAGGGTCGTTTCGGTGCCGATGCTGTACAACAGGCTGCGCTCGAAGAACAAATGCAGAATGCTCGTGATAATCCTCTGGCAGCTGCCGCTGTTGCTGCTGCTGTGCAAGGCAATCCAGCACCGCAGACGCAGAACAATGCTGAAAACCTTCTAGACATTGATTTCGATGGCTCGGCGCCGGCTTCAGCAACGCAAAAGCCGACAAATGGTCTTACTGGCCTGGAAGGCCTGGCTGGGACCCCGCAGCGTGTTGCCTCTCCAGGCATCGATCACTCGTCCCAGCCTACACAACCAATTTCGAACAATTTGGAGGACCTGCTTGGCAACCCCAGTGCCGGGGCCTCGGCTTTTGGTGGGTTGTCTGATAGTGACATTCTCAATGGCCTTGCCTCGATGGACCTGTCAGGCAACCATCAGCCTGGACTGGATGCTGGCGTTGGCGGTAAGAAGACGAACGAGGATCTGCTGTCTCTATTCTGAGGACGACGACTATGGAGTACTTCCATACTATCGACACCGCCGCCGAATCGTGCTTCCGTTCACACATCTCATGTCGGACTCGTGCAGCTGCAAATCAGGCGATGGAGTACAAAAAGGCGACTTTCATGTAGAAACACACACAATTATTTGGAACGAAATCAACGCGCGACAAGCATGCAAAAATCACCACCGGGAGCCCATGACGCTGAGTTCGGTGCAGCGTGGTAGAGTGGAGGATTTGTGCCCATCATCCAACAAACACAACAGTATCGAATGAATGCATCTGATTGCTATGGAGCAGAAAGCATCGGGACGATCCAGGTCATTCGGTTATATAGTCTCAGAACGGCACTTACAAACACACAACGTCAAGTTAATCTCTTCATCTTCTGTCTCGCTCGACCTGTAGCATTGTATCAGTTCTGCTTGTCAAGGTGTCAAGGTGGTGTAGAGGCAGTACAATGTGAGAGCATGATGGAAGAATTCAATTTTTGCCCACCCATGAGATCTCTATAAGGGGCGTCTAGTAGTAGTAGAAGTAGCAGTAGTTAGTACAGATCACTCTCCACTCACTCACTCACTCTCATTTCTCACTTTGTCCACAACACCGCTCCACCACCCACCCCATTGACCTTGAACGGATTCTCCCGCCTCCGCCCATCAGCATCATCATCCAGCACAGCCCTGCTCACCCAGCCCACGAGTTCGGTGAAGCCCATCTTCTGGTAGAAGGTCTCCTTGCCATCGGCCGCCACCACGCTGACAGGCAGCTCCCCTGCCTCGCCGTGGCCGGCCGGGTCCCTGCGCACCCGCTCCAGCCCTTCAACGACCAGTTCCCGCCCGAACCCTTTGCCCTGCTCCTCCGGCAGCACGGCCAGGATCTCCAGCGCCCAGTGTATCTGTCGATGTGGCGCGGAGAAGAACTGGGCTGCGAACGGGCCGACTTGCTCGTAGAAATTCCACTGTCTGAGTGGTGGTGGTGGTGGTGGCGTTGTGGCTGCTGTGGCTGTGGCTGTGGCTGTGGCTGTGTTTGTCGTCGTCACTACTGCTGTGTCCGGCGCTGCGCGGTTTCCAAAAATGCGTCGCCGTAGCGTGTAGAAGAAGGCAAGCACAGGCCGCACCAGCAGGCGCGGATCCCACGTGCCCGCCCAGACCCCGTACACGGACTCCCACCCGGGGCCGGCGCGCTCCCATTCTGCTACCCCAGTGATTCTTTCCTTCTTGCTGTTCTTCTTCTTCTTGGCGGCGGCGGGTGATAACAGTGCTGTGGTCTCGCTGCCGCCCTTGTCGTCGGCGAGATCATCGTCCTCCTCCTCCTCAGTGTATGACACGGTCAGCACTTTCCTGTAGTCGTACCACGACACCCACAAGTACTCGCGTATGGCCCCCTCGTAGTCGGACCAGTACTCGTCCATGCGCGGGAACATGACCTGGTACAGACGATCGGGCCCAAAGGACGCGGCGAGCACCTGGGCCATGACGGGGATGTCCCTCCGTGTTGCTGGCCGGACTGGCATTTTTTTCTCTTCTCTTCTTTTCTTCTGTGCTTGCCTTGTCTTGTGTGTTCTTGCTTGCTCACTTGCTCACTTGCTCGCTTACTCGCCGCTCTAGTTCAATTCTTCCTTTGCCTTTCCTTCGCGAACCTTTTTCTGTTTTTGTTTTTTTCTTCTTCTTATTTTTGTCTTCGTCCTCTTATTTTCCCCTTCGTATTACTTACTACTTCTGTGTACTGCATTAGCAACTTCTGTAAACGGTGCACAGGACAAAAATAGTGGACATATCACCACTACTACCACCACCACCCCCTGGTCTCGGCTGGAGCTTAACTTACACGTGTGCATAAACGATATGTAGCTTATTAAATCGAGTAAATGCTTTGGTGCTTAACAGTTGTATAATTTCTTTTTTCTTTTCCTTTTCTCTCTTTCTCGCTCATGTGCCGTGCTGTGGCGTGTGGCGAGGTGTGTGTTTGTGTGTGTGTCGTGTGCCGTGTGCCGTGTGTGCGTGCCGTGTTGATTGACTTTTTTGGGCGGGCGACAAAGAGGCTAAACACCGTTATGATGCGCCCCGTTCCGGAGGGAGGCAGAGCAGCAACGAGTAAGAGTGCAAGGGAAGGTCAAGAACAAGGAAGCAGGGAGCAGGGGAGGAGGAGGGGAGGGGCCGGGGGAGGGGGGGACGGGCGCCTCGTTACGAGGGGCTTGGCTATAGTAGGCTATCCTTCCAATCTGCTTACTACGAGTACACCACATCAGAATATTCTTACCGTGTACACGTGTAGATGAATAAATCTCGTGTAACATTGGAATTTGTGTTTAAGCGAGCTTGCTTGGTTTTTGCTTCTTTTTTCTTTTTGGTCCCCTCCACTGTCCTGTTTAACATTCGCTTAGTAGGGCTTTTTTCGTCTGCCTTTGCCTCTCTTTCTCTCGCTCTCTCTCTCTCCCCCCTGCACGGGCCGACGACTGAAACCAAAAGGGACACAATCTGACACGTGCAATTTTACACGTGGGAATTTAACTTATTTCACTTGAGCACTTTTGGGTTACTGTACTAGCGGGTTGGTTGGGATTGATTTGAGTCTTGTCTTGGGTTGGAACAGGGAATTGGCTCTCTTGGCAGTGGATCTCCCATCTCCGACCATCCTGTGTAGTGGTGGGGTGACTGTAGTGGGGTGACTATGGTGACTATGGTGGGGTCACTGCGGTGGAGTCACTTGGGTGGGATGTTGCCCTTTTATTCCCCGAGCGAAGGACAATGTGGCAGGTGGCAAGGATAATCCTGCTTCGGATCCGCCGTTAGCGCAGCAAGAGAGTTAGGGCCGTACCGGTGGCGGACTTCTTCACTTCGCTTCCGCCTGGGCAGTGGGCACCGGATACTTGTTAGCGTAGGCACTGGCTCTGTCACAGTGGTGTGGTCGTGGTCTGTTGGTGCTGGCGAGCCCCTGAGAATTTCTGATGATTCAATTCAAAGACCCCTGGGTGGGAAACACGGCTACACACACACACGCGCGCGGTGCCGTACAGAGTAGGTGTCGTCATATCACACTCAGTGTCATCATATACTCGTACAGCATCGACAAACAACAGTAAATAAAATTATGCCAGTTGGGTATCTCCACCCGCACTGGGACAGGATGGCACGGAACATAAGGGGGTATGTGTCACTGTCCTGTACTGTAGCACCCAGCAACAGTATCCGGTCCTCAAAACTTCGTCACACTCCTAACCCAACATACGATTACCATGGCTTCATAAGAAATAAGAACAAGGTTTCCCTCCAGACAGCCGCCGTTTGGTCATTGCCTAGTTTTCGTGCCGAACTTCGTAGTGTACATCTTTGCGGATGATGTAGTCTTCGCTGTCATGTCTGCCAAAGGAGACATCTTCGCGAGATCCGTTTGACATGGCATCCGGAGTGGTGCCGTTCTGCGCATTGACGAGCGCCTTGTAACTTGTGCTTTTGTTGTGATTAGGAATAATGTTGTCATTAGAACTGGCATTCCAGCTCGCGTTTTGAGTGCCCTTGGTTTTACTCTTGGTGAACGATTTCAGTGGCAGTCCTCGCCTTCCCGAGCCCCCCGAGTTAGCATAACGGGTAGGGTTGAAGCCAAACTGGGTGGCCTCCTGAGTGTTGAACTTTCGTAGATACTGATTGAGTGCTGGTATGGATGCCGACAAGAGCGAGTAGATAATCTCGCATTCCCGGAATATTTGCACTTTGGTCAGGGCAACGCTTGGGTTCTTGGCCGAGTTGAAGTCGGACAGGAATTTAAGGTGAAGGGTGATAAAGATGATGATCCTAGACGAGGTCAGATTCAACACCATCTGGAGCAAGGCAATGCAAGTACTGACGGGATTCGTAGAGCAAAGCAGACTGAAGCCTGGAATTTCCGGGTCCAGTTCATCTGCAGCGGCAAGACGGCCAGGACACTGACACCGTAGATGGCAACTTCAGTGAACCCATCAATCGCACCGACCACGGCCCATCGTGGGACCTTGCTGCAAGTCAGCACGACATCATTCAGAAAAAAGGGATGATAAAAGAACAAAGTACTAACAATGCTCGTGCAACGGCCTTCTGCATGAATGATTGACAGTCCTGAGCAGCCAATGTTGGTGGCCAAGATGGAGCCAATACACCACACTGCACACACTCCAATCATGCCCTCCCAAAGCCGGTGGTTTTTGTTGTGGCCGATGGCAAACAGCCGACGACACAGCCAGATGATCGACGCCTTTGAGGCAAGCAAGGACAGCAGGAAAAACACATCACTTGCGCGCAGTGCCTCCGTCTAGTTAGCCGCCGACAGTCCCACATGCAAGTGGTCATAGAACTCACAGATGCAATTGTGTCAAGCTGGGTCTGGGAAGAGATGTTATAGGGAGCCCCAAACCCGTTCCTGACGGCGACGATATTGGAGATGGGTTGTGGTAGTCCGAGAACCTTTGTCATTGTCAGTGCGATTCCTCCAACACAACCTCGTGTGTTTTTGGTCTTCTCCTACCATGGCAGAAATCGCAAGCCAGTCGTCTAGTCCCATGCTCCTATACTTGGTCGCCAGACGCATTCCCACAATCAGAAAGGCGTATACGATGAAGAGGATGCTGATGGTCATGACCGCCCCTCTCTGATCTGTTCCTGTCAGATTGAAAGGGCGCGGCCCAAGGACAGCTTCGGGCGTCGATGTGTCGGCCATCCTCTCAATGGCGCGGGCCAGAAATCCTCAACTCATTCAACAGCGAACAACAACGAACGAGCAGGCGGAACACGGCGCAAGGGGGCAGTGAGTGTAATGTGAGTTGGTGGTGAGCAAGTTGCGACTCGCTCCTTCTCTATACAAAGTCAACGTGATGATCAGCGACCTTAGTGGCCAATTGCAGGTACTTGCGTAATCGATTGGCGAAGCTACTTCCCAACACAGCCAAGCCGGCTTAGGATCTGGCCCAAGTTCGGCAGGGCTAAGGCCCCACTTCGGCCAAGGAGGGGAGGGGAGGTTGTGGGTGGAAAAATTTAAAACTCGTCTTCAGAGCTTGGGAGATATTCATCTTCGGCTCTGACAATTGATGGAGCAACACAGGGGCCCATAGGCCTGCTCTTTTGCGACAGACTTGATTCTCCTTCCTTACACGCCTCAGTTGTCCTTGCTCGTTCACAGCCCGATGGCCGCCGCAAGTGGCAATGCACATAGACCTGGCCGTGTGCAGCACTGCCATGGCCCATGGCCAGCCGGGCAAGGCATGGCCAGCTGAATCATGGTCGGACACTACCACCTTTGTCCGTGCGCTGGCACGTTGTACCTGTCGAATCGCGATCGACAAATCTCGTTTGCCCGCCAGGCCTTTAGACTGAGGGTGATCGGCCGCCTAGACGCACAAATGCATCTTTATCTGTGTCGTAGCCGCTCTAATCCCTGACGGAGCCGCTCCCCTAGCGTCGGTCTCCCGGAGCAGGACACCTACATATTCTGTCGTGCACTTGAGAACGTGTTGGGCAAGGATGTCGGTTTTGGATTTCACCATGCTGACGCACTGTTCAGCAGCACTAAACCATGAACTTACCCGGTTCAAACTAGGATTCTAGAAACAGCAAGCCAGCTGTCCTCGCTTCTTTCCGCTGTTAGTGACGAGGGCCAAGTTTGGCGAGGGCACGACAGCGAATTGACAGTGAAGGGTGCCTTGAGACCCTTGACAGATGCTTCTGTTCCCCGAACTCCGATTGGATGCACGATACGGTGATCTCAGCGTTGTGCCACTCTCATTGGGTCTGACAAAACGGCGATGAGGCTAACGGACGCCCAAATCGCCAAGTGGCAAAGTATCAAAGTATCTGTCAGCCAGCCGTCTCGGGTGCGCCTCTGCTCGGCTGCACTATACCCAGATCAGACGGGACTATACCGCATTGGCCTTAAATAGCAAGCATAAAACTTGCCTCTAGCCAGCTTCGGGAGGGATCAGCCGTCATCAAGACTTTAGCTTAGACCTAGACCGGTATAGAAACGGTTTTAACACCGGAGGGGTGCGCTAGTTGGGTATAGCGGCTATAATAGCGTTCCAGCGTAGAGGGTGGCCAAGCTCGCCCGCCAAGGCGATAATCCCTACAGTACGTACACCGAGAAGAACGATGTGCCAGCTTTTGCTAAACCTTAGTGGATGGGACCCTGCCCCCCCCCACTGCGCTTGCTCGCCACGCGAGATGATGGGCGAGGATGGCTCATCAACTGCCGGCCGAGAAGATGGTTTATTCCGCTGGCTTGCTCACTTTTTCTGCTCCTTCACACCTTACCTCCTCCTTCTTGGACCTTGTACAGTAGATCGTTCAGAATGGACAAGTCGGCGGATTACACTGTCAGCGATGACCCCGAGGGCTACGATGAGCGTGTCGTCCTTGGCGAGAAGATCGGTACCGCCGCTGATCGCGATGCCATGGCGCGTCTGGGCAAAGAGCAGGTGTTCAACGTGAGTGACAGCCACATACGCCACACCCAGCGAAGAGCACAAGAGAGAGCACTACCTAACCACCGGCGTGAACACAGCGAAACTTCGGTTTCTTGAGCATCTTTGGCTTCGCCCTCATTATCATGGGCACCTGGGAGTCCATCCTGGCAACAATCGCATTCGGTCTGGGAAATGGCGGCCCTAGTGGCTTGATCTACACCTACATCGGTGTCTTTGTCGCCTTCATCTTCATCTCCTTGTCCATGGCTGAGATGGCCTCGATGGCCCCAACCTCGGGCGGACAGTACCACTGGGTCTCGGAGTTTGCGCCTCGCAGTGCCCAGAAACTACTCTCCTTCTTTATCGGCTGGCTGGGTATCTTGGGTTATCAAGGTAGGCTGCCACAAAAAGAGCTGCTGAGCCAATGTGTGGTCGGTCAATTAACTAATCTTTTGCGCAGTCGGAACGACAATCGGTGCCTACGTCGCCGGTACCTTCATCCAGGGCATCGTTGTGTTGAACTACCCGGACACCTACATCTATCAGCGCTGGCACGGAACGCTTATGGCCATTGCCATCACCATCCTCGTCGCCCTCTTCAATATCTTCATGGCGAAGCACCTCCCGCTGGTTGAGGGCGTGATCCTGGTTCTCCACATTGCTGGATTCTTTGCCATCCTCATCCCCCTCTGGGTGTTGGCGCCTCGAACTCCCAGCAGCGAAGTCTGGAATTCGTTCGTGGATGGAGGCGATTGGGGCAGCATTGGCCTTGCTTGTATGATCGGCACCATCACCAACGCCGGCTCCTTGGTTGGTGGCGATGCAGCTGCTCATATGGCTGAGGAGCTGAAGTCTGCCTCCAAGATCCTCCCGCGTGCCATGATCTGGACCATTGTGGTTAACGGCATCCTGGGCTTTGTCATGCTTGTCACCTTCTTGTATACGCTCGGTGACCTTGAGCAAGACCTGGCTTCTCCCACTGGCTACCCGATCATTCAGGTCTTCCTTACTGCCACCAACAGCGGCGGTGGTGCGACGGGATTGACCATCATCCTCGTCGTCCTCGGCGTCTGCACTAACTTGACTACCATGGCCGGTTCCTCTCGTCAAATCTTCTCATTCGCCCGAGACAAGGGTGTGCCCTTCCACAGATGGGTGTCATACGTGCCCCAGGGCTATGACGTTCCCGTCCCCGCCATCATCGTCTCGGCCTGCATCGCCTGTATTTTGCACTGTATCAACATCGGCTCCTCGGTAGCCTTCAACATCATCATGTCCATTGGCACTGTCGCCCTGCTGACTTCCTACATGGTCTCCATCGGGTCCGTGACCTGGCGCAGGATCACCAACCAGCCGCTGCTGCCATCCAAATTCTCGCTCGGCAAGCTGGGCCTTCCCATCAACATCCTCGCATTTCTGTTCTGCTTGATTATCTACATCTTCGCCTTCTTCCCACCGATACCTAATCCACCACCGGGCTCGATGAACTGGGCTGTTGCCGTCTATGGAGGCGTCCTGCTATTTTCCTTTATCTATTTCATCCTGAGGGCTAGGTTCCACTATGTCGGACCTGTCGAGTATGTTCGCAAAGGACTTTGAAAGAAAAAGCGACAACAACATCAACAACAACAATAACAACAACACCGCAAGGCCTTTAGAATGGCTGTGCGTGGGGGTTGACTGTGATCGAGTGGAGCGCGCCGACATAGATTTCGGTCCTCGCTGGCCTGCCATCGAAACCATTTAAAGCCACGTCGCAAAAATTGAACATCCCAAAGTCCATAAAGTTGCCCCTCATCATCATCATCATTGTTCATCATCATCATCAGTTACCAGTACTCTGTCACACTATTTTACTTTTTTAATTGACCCAAGGTTTTTCCCAGCCCAAAATGTTTAATTAAGCCTTCGGGCCGTTTCCCCCCTCCTTCCCTCCCTCCTCCTTGACCAGTCTTGGCGAAAACCAAATCGAATGGATTTTTTTTTATTTTTATCGTTCCTCTTGTTTGATTCTTTTCTTCTTTTCTCTCCGACCACACATCACATACCACAACACATTGTCGGGCCTTCTTACATCCAATAGACGACCCCCCCACCGCCCACCCTGCCCCCCCCTTGAGACCACGTGAGGATATATATATTTTTAGGTGTCACTACTCTTGTTGTCATGCCATGCGCATGCACATGCACATGTACATCTATATATATACATATGTATATATATGTATATATATTTGTTAATTTGTTAATTAACCCCACAGGCAGTGCAGAGTTTTTGGGCAGAAATCACGCAATGCTGACATGCATGCATGTCGCTCGAAAAAGGCGAGTAAGTAGGGAACAAGGGTATATACACAGAAGGACAGGGTAGGATAGCTGACGATTGATGACTGACGACGGAAGTACCAGAAAAAAAGAACATGGTCAAGATCATGACTTGGGTGTGCGGTAGACTAAGGTGGTTGAGTGTGTGGGAAGCAGTGGCAACCGACGGCGAGGACGAAGAACAAGAAAAAGAAGAAGAAAAAAGAGAAAAAAGAACAAGAAGAAAAGGCTCTGAACATACTACTGAATCTATACAGACAGACAGTGTTCAGTCAGACGTCCTCAATTCATCCTGTGCGTGCTCCAAATGGCCACAACGCAATCTCTCTTCGCTTTCGCACTGCTCTAACCTGTCGGCCGAACCACTCACTGACCTGGCGAATCTGATCTTCCTCTAGACACCCCTCACTCAGCAGCACCTCCATCTGGCACTCCAAGCAAATCCCAGCGCTCCTGGCCATCTTGTGGCTTACCAGACGAATGTCGAAGCCGTGGCAACCGCACTGGGCGATGGCGTTCTGTCCGTCAATCTCAGTCAACGTCTCGACGAAGATTGCATTCAAGTGCCCGCAGTCAGTGAACTTGACCAGAATCTCAGACGTACAGTCAGTCAGGTGCTCCCGGCTCTTACCAGCTGGATATGGCCTCCTGCCGTGGTTCTTCGTCCACTCACAGCGACGATGGTGCTCGAGGCTCCTCATGAGCTCTCTGGTGGACTGTCGATGCTCAGTACAGCCAAGATGTGTCGCATCATTACACACTACTGGTTGCTGATTGCTGCCGCTATCCGGTCCCTCACGCTCAATCCTCGCCGAGTTGGATCCGGTTCTGTCATCAATTCGAATGTCCGCAGGGGTGCTTCCCACTCTGCTGGCAACTCCCCGGTTCATTGCCTCCCGCAGAGATGTCAATTCTGCGTGTAGAAGCCCCAGCATGCCGTGGGTAATGGTGTTGCGAAGCTGCGATATTGGTGCTTCAGAGCTCGGATCTGGCAACGAGAACGTCGCAACTCGACCAGATGGTGAAAGCATCTCAAGGAGCGTTTGTCCCGAATCTGACCATGAGGTCAACCGAGCCAGCAGCCCGTTGTGGTCTGCAATGATACCAGGAATGTCAGTTTGGCCTTGACCGAGGGAAATGAGGTGCGCCAGTGCTTCTTGTCCCTCCTCCGTCCTCAAGATCCTGCCCAGTTCAACCTGGTCTTTGATCCATTCATCAAAGTGTTTCATGCTGGCGTGCTCCCAGAAATGTCTGAAAAGAAGCCGGTTAGTTTCGGCGTCTTCACCGGTCGAGGATATTGACCGATCCCCACAAAAATTGTCAAAGGCGTCGTCGGCTCGCAGTGAATACGCCTGGCTGTATGTCAATCTCTCTCTGATTCGAACACCAATTGGCATCCCTGCTGTCACTGCTGTGGCCGGAGAGTGCCCATCTGGCTCGACTGCAGCCGCTCCCCGCGGTGAATTAATCTGACTGGACGAATTGGTGGATGATGCTAGTGAGCTCCCGACTCTCCGAGCATGCGATCCCCCGGGGTCCAGCCGCTGTTGTTCACTAATTGCCATGGCAAGGACAATGGCATTAGCGACCCCGTCCGCTGTTGCTCCAGCATTTGTCGAGATGAGTTCCAAGACCCGACTCCGGGTGTACCGCTCGCCCCATCGGCTGATATAGCTCATGTGCAAGAAGGCTCTGCTTGCTGCCTCGACATCTGTTCGAGAATTTCTCTCATACCAGGGGATCAAAGCTGCAGTGACAAGGATGGTCAGCTCACCAAAGCGGTATCCTGCCATCGCCTGAAAATGGATGAGCTGGTAGAATATCTGGACAGCTCTGCCGTTCTCGCCTATCCATCGAAATGGTATGCCAGTCACAGGGTTGCATGTTGGATCAAGTCGTCTGTCTGGTTGGCAAAAGAGGAGCGACCGCATGAAGTGATCAGCTCGGGCTTGAATACCTGCGTCTTCCCACCCGACTTCCCCTGCAACGTTGGACTGCCCCCTTCGCCTAACACCAGACACGATGTCAACATCACCAGCATCTCGAAATAAGGACCGCAGACTGTCCCCTAGTAATGCTTCAGGTGATTCAGCTCCATGGGTATCCCGAACTCCCCAATCCCATCTCCTCTCAAAATTGGTAAGCATATCGTTGCCATCGGCTTGTGGAGTCGTCCAAAGTTGTCGTTCCAATTCTTGCGACCGGGGCTGAGCTGCATTGACGCCTTGACTGCCCTGAGCTGAGCCCATCCGGTTCCGTGCATCTCGCCGAGGTGGTGTCGCAGTTGTGTCGATGGCAGTGGCTGGATTATTATCCTCGCGTTGATCTGCTCTCATCTGTCTGAGCGGTCGCAGCCCTCCATAGCCAACACCCTGGAGGCGACCCAGAGCCAGGTTTGCATTCGATCTGGCACGATGAAGAAGGGATTGGCCACCTGGTGATGATCCCGTTGTCGCCCTTCTCACCCCTCGCACAGAGATATCACCCTCTTCTCCATTCTCGTCCCCCGCGCCTTCATACTCAGCCAGGCTACCATTATCGGCTGCCCTCTGCCACGCACTCACGGCATTCACCGCCCTGGCATCGAGGCCCACGCTTGTTATCGCGGTCCTGGCTGCTTTCGCATCCAGACATGCCGGACACGGGCGATGGTAGCTGTGTGCTATCCCCCTGGGTCTGCCATGGTCACGCCACTCGCTGGAGATGAATGCCGCCGAGTCTTGATCAGCTCGCCCGCCGCCACTCAGCAAACTTCTGCGGCTGCTCTGTTCTGCACCTGCTTTCGGTTCGACATAGTTGGGATGCAGCGAGGAGTATGACCGACTGTTTGCAACGCAGGGCAGACAAGGGTAGAAAGTGATGTTGGAGTGGCCACAGTGGATATAGTACTGGAGCAGGCTATGGCACATGGCTGCTTGCTTGCTTGCTTGACTGACTGACTGATTGATTGATTGTCAGTTCAGGCGATGGAGGGGTATCGTATACAATGAGAGGTGTATCTGTTATCCAAGCATGGTACGGGTTATGAAAGAGTTGGTCTCGTTTACTATACAACCGGCAATCACCGTGTCTATTGTCTTTGTTTCAGCCAGTTCATCTGCAAACAGCGAGTGAAGAGCCAAGGACAGGAAGAATCATAACATAAGACAAAGGTTATGAGGTAAGTGACTGATATGCAAATAGAGTGACTGAAAGAGATATACAGTTCTATTCACTCTGTTATACACTGCTGCTGTTGACTTTCAAACATGTGGACCAGTAAGTTTTGTCCAAATGGCAGGTACTCCTCATCTATTTGGTCCAACAGGCAAGGCAAGTCCTCCTGGCCTTGAGCAGAATCCTCCTGACATCAAGCAGCTCTCTGCGTTGAACAGACACAGCAACACCTTCCTTCCAAACACAGCCCTGTCTGCTGTGCTGCCAAGCCATAGTCTATATATAATTCTTCTTCCGTATATTCCCCCTGGTGTTAGCCATTGTCATGCATTCGTGCTTCGTATTAGTAGACTGATATGATTGTCCAACACATCCAAGCTGCTGTACCTGCAGAAAAACAACACTGCAAGTTGCCCTAGATCAATCCAGCCAGCCCATCTCCTCAGCCACAACCTGTTTTAACCCATTCTTGTACTTGCCAACCCCGCTGTTAATGTGTGGCCACTGCTTCATCCTCTTCCTTAAATTTTCTGCCTCTTGCAGAGAAGAGGGCAAAGCACTGCATCTGTTAGTGGGGGGAAGTCTCGCTCTCTCTCTCTCTCAACCTCAGAAAGTCCATACTTTAGCTTGCCATAGATGACATACTCCTGCTCAGCGAGCACTTGGGCCAACTCCACCTGATGATTATCCATCAAGGCCTCATTTGGCACCACAATCAAGGGAACACCAATTCTCAGCGCATCCAGAATACTGCCACTTCCAGCATGGCTGATCACAGTTCCCTCAGTTGCAGGGCTCGAGCCTTTGACGGCCTTTAGCTCCTCCTGCAGGCCGGTCGTGTTGTAGGCAAACCCCGAGACCGCAATCCCGGTATCCTTTTGCACACGGTCACCAACAGCATCCATAAAAAAGTTGAAGTGAACTTTCCCGCCGTCACCATGCTGGATTCGTAGTTCGGTGAACCCTTGCTGGTGTAGAGCCTCCAGGAATGCAGGTTGTAGAACGGCGGAGATCAGCTGGTTAAAGGGAGCAGTGGCGCCAACAGTTACAAAGCATCGCTTTGGGCCCTTTCCCACGGCTGTGGCTGCGTCCGCTGCCATTTTTGGTTTCGAAGAATATATTCTGTATGGAAGGAAATGTGTTTTGATGGCGGTTAATTGTATAGACAGAGTAGTTACAGTGGGTGGACGTCGACTACGGCTGGCTGAGCGGCCACTTGCGCAGCGCATCCACAGCTCATTCTTTCTCGTTCCCACCGATGACTATCAGCTTTTCTACCATCCCATTTTATCCCCTTGACTGTATTTTCCCTCAGTCATGGCGGGAGCATCGCGTCACGCGTACCGGGCCTTTTGGCAGATATCACGCACCACACCTGCCAAGCGGAAATGCGCGGTGCAGCCCTTCACTCGCCCTTTTTCTAGCGTGGGACAGCGTCGACAGGCATCACGCGCAGCTGACCGCGCCATCGACAAGATTCGACAGGATGGGAAATCAGAAGAAGATATCGAGAAGGCCCGTCACTTTTACCAGCGCCTGGAAGACCCGTCTCAGTGGCAGTCGCCCTCGGATCCGGTCGACTCGTCCTTTTTCGCCCGGCACCTGTCTCCCGAGGAGCAGGCCGAGTTTGAGGCACTGCCTCAGGCTGACAAAGACCAGCTCGTGGCCAAGGTCAACCACATCCGCTATGAGATGGAGCTCGCCGAGCCGACTCCTCGACGGGAAGCCCAAGCTCTAAGTGAGAGTGAAGAGTTTGTGCACGACATGGTCCGCGATCCCGCCTTCCAGCCTCAACCTCCAACTCGAGCGGATCCGAGAGACTTGGGCTACTGGGGTGAAGACGAGGACGATGACTGGGCCATGCAAGAGGATGACGATGATGACTGGGACGAGAGCATGATGACCAGTATTGCCGAGGGCGAACTCGAGCTGAAGCGAGAGATCAGAGAGTACATGCGAATCACGGCGTGGGAGATGCCGCTGCTTAGCCGTGAGTAGCAAACCCCGGCCCAATATTCAGATTCACTGCTGACCACACCGCGCACAGAGTACGCAAAGCCGTTTGAGAAGCCGACGCACGCGACCCCCTTACGATTTCGATACACCACCTACATGGGTGAGCAGCACCCGGCGCAGAAGAAAGTGGTTGTTGAGTTTTCCACCAAAGACATTGCCACGGCTGCCTCGCTCTCCGAGGCACAGCGTGTGAAGCTGATCAAACTGGTTGGGCCTCGCTACAACCCGGCCACAGATGTGGTACGGATGTCGTCGGACAAGTTTGAGTACGCTGCACAAAACAAGCGCTACCTTGGTGATCTTGTGGGAACCCTGCTCGCCGAAGCCAAGGACGGAGAGGACATGTTTGAAGATGTGCCTCTGGATTTCCGCCACCACAAGCAACGGCCGAAGCCGCAGTTTCCAGAGGAGTGGAATCTGAGCAAGAAGAGAGTGGCCGAGCTGGATGTGCTCCGGCAGCAGCCGCTCCAGCAGATTGCCGCCTCTGAAGAGGCCGAGAGGGCGGAGGAGGAGAAGAAGCGGCAAAGGATCGATGAGCTGGTGGCTGCGATGCCCCTGGGCAGAAGGGAGCCGAGCAGGCGGCCTTTGGAGCGCTAGCCTGCGACAACCAGGCCGTCGACAACCCAGTCACTGGATCAAGCCACGCTCCCTGACCGAGATGCACCATGAGCTGCTAGCCACTGTACCAACATTGCTTCCTGAGATAGGACAATCTACCCATGCCTGCCCTCTTATCTGCCCTCTTGTTTGCAGCTTCAAACAGTACTGTTTAACCAAGACTGTTTGGAGATTACATTGTGTATCCTTGACTGTCCAGTGCTGATGTTTCTGAGCACAACAAAGACTGACTCCCACTCCCTTTCAAACCACTTCGACTCGATCGACTCTTTTCACACAACCAGGAGCAAACACCAGACCTCAGTTCCTCTCCATGGGATGGTATAAAAGGGAGCAACCTCCCTGTTCTCTGACCAGCTTGCCACTGCTATCTACTACTGCCTTATTTACTCTACTCTATTTACTCTTTAACAGAATATACCCAGTGCACTTCTATCCAGTCAGCCAGACTGCCAACACACGATGGATTCTGCGCAGGGAAATCCCCAGTTCTTTCTCAAGAGGGAGGATGGCACAATTGTACCTCTCATCGCCATCAGCGGCCTCCAGCCAACATCAGTCGCGCCTCCTGTCTCGTCCTTTCGTCTCCCATATCATGCCGCCAACTCGAGGGCTGATGGTTTGTTCGAACCTCGTTGCCCACAATTCGTTTTGGAAGCAGCGGCCTTGGGTCATGCCGCCGAGAGCAGCACTGCTTCTCTGCCTCCCCAAGAGCCCGGCTTGGAGGCTTCCAAGTCTTCTTTCTTCGATTGCCGCTCCGTACGCTCTGCCTATGCTGGACGGCCAGTGAAATCATTTGGCATTCAAGAACATGCACCCGTCATGTTGCCCCAGAGTCCTCCCGTCCGCCAGCCTATTGGCCCGCCAACAACACCTGTCTTGTTGCCCGCCGCTGAGCCGTCTCCCCCAGTACCCGTAGCTACGCCAGTCGCCGCCCGCACACCCAAGCGATCTCCGTCTTCAGTCCCGGCCAGCAAGCCAGCAGCAAGCCAGCCGTCTCCACCATGGCATCGCTTCTCCGCCATGTCACTGAAGCCGGCTCCAGGCGTCAAGGAGTACTGTTCATACTGGCTGCGCCATGGTGAATGCGACTACGCCCAGCAGGGCTGTCTCTACAAGCACGAGATGCCGTCCGACCCGGCCACGCTGGCACGCATCGGGCTCAGAGATATCCCGCGCTGGTACCGCGAAAAGCACGGCCTGGGCAGCTATCTGGCTGTGAGCGGAGCAAAGGGCGGCATGAGTCTGGCCGAGCGGTGTAAGAGGAAGGACAAGGAGGAAATGATGATGGGACGGAATTGGAGGAGCTATGGGCGTCGGGGCAGTGCCGCTGCCAGGAAGAGAGGCGGCCTTTTGGTGCCCATTCCACGCAGCTCGTCGGCGGCGTCGTCATCTTCTTGTCAGAGAGACGGCCATAATACTGACACAGCGCCAGGACTCAGCGAGAGGGACAAACAGCTCCGCAAGACTCTCGCCGAACTCCGAGAATGGGAGGCGGCCGAAAAGAAGAGGAGAGCGGCAGCGGGTGGCAAGTACGCCGTGAGTGACAATGGTCACGACGACCATACCGACACTGACGGGGTCGTCCACGTGCGCTTGGAGCCCAAACAACAACCAGACTCAACTATAGAAACCTCCTCACGATCCTCAGTTGCGGCTCCCAGTGCAACTGAGGCCGCGACCGCCGCCGCCGGGGTCCGTCGTGCCAGCAGCACTAGCTCGTCCGACGAGGGCGATGGGCGCAACGGCAGATCCACACCTGCCCGTCTCACTCGCCGCCACCGTCTGGCTGCTGCTGCGCGGGGTGGCAAAGCCGCTGCAGCTACGGTATCTCCTTCGGCATTTCCCCGTGCTGGTGCTGCTGGCGCTGGTGCTGGCGCCCCCAGGGTTTCTCGCAAGCTCCCCTACCGTGGCTGGATCACGTCGACTACTGGTTCCCGCAGCCTCGTCACCGCTACTGCTACTGCTGCTTCTTCTTCTTCTGCTGCTGCTTCTGTCGCCGCCGAGGCCGCCGAGGAGTCCAAGACGGCTAAACGGAAGCAACGCAGGAGGGCTGTCAGTCCTGGCAGACTGAGCGTGGTGAGCGACAGTGAATTCGATGTCATGGATGGAGGAGATGACCAGGGCAGCAGGACGGGAGAGATCAGCGGCAGCAGGAAGCTCTCCTTGGATCAGTATGATCACGACGACTAATTTCAAGATCTCGGAGCTGGCATCTTCATATAGACACTTTGGTGCATGACGGTCATAGCATAATAGCATGGATAGGAAAAAGGCGCATACCTTCTCAGCTCTTTGTCCCCCCTTTTCAGTACACTACATCTACTGCTACGCTTCGTCATTCATTCATTCATTCATCCATCCATCCATCATCCCCGTCCATCCAGCTTGGTAAAAGCAGCGGGCCCGCCAGGAATCTGCAGCCAGTTGCGCTCGTCGTAGTATTCCTCGCCCTCGATCAGGTGGAACGTATACGCCATCCTGCCCCTGTTGCTGACATTCTTCTCGCTCTTGTGCAGCAGATTGCCGTGGATGAGCACGAGATCCCCAGCCTTGACCTCGCCGAGTACATATTCTTCTTCTTTTCTTCCTTCTTCTGCTTCGTCTTCGTCCTCGTGCTCAAACCCCCTCGGCCATGCCTGCTCAACCGAAGTCACCGGGACAAATTCCGTTCCCTCAGCGCCAGCACCCGTCGTCGTCGTCGTCGTCGTCGTCGGCTCCCCCTTCCGCCGCACAAAGCGCTGCCTAATCGGCGCGCGCCGATGGCTCCCGGGTGCAAAGCTCAAGCAGCCATTCTGCGCCGTGGCATCCTGCAGCGCAAACCAGAACCCAACCGCGCTCGGCCGGTCCGTGTACAGGAACGTGCTGTCCTGGTGCGCCGGCACCGCCCCGCCAATCTCGGGCTGCTTGCAGATCACCATGCTCTGCAGCAGCCGTGCATCGCGGAACCCCAGGTCGCGCGCGATCGCGGCGTTGCGTGCGCCCACGGTGCCAGTGCCGGTGCCAGTGCCGGTGCCAGTGCCAGTGCCGCCCCCGTGCGAGATCTGGCCAAACTCGGGAATCAGGCCGTGCAGGTTGTGCCCGATCTTGTTGATCGCTTTCTCCTTGGGTTTGTTGAGCAGGCCGGTAGTCGTGTCGAAGGCGTCTTCTTCGAAGAAGAACCGCACTTGGTCGCCCGAGGAGAGGAAGTAGTCGTCGCCTACGTGCTGCTGTTGTTGGTTTTCGCCGTCGCCGTTGCCGTCGTTGTCGTTGTCGCCGCCTGTGACGAACTTGGTCATCGGGTGGTTGCTCAGGTCCAGGTTGTGCAGCAGGTCGTAGGTCTTGGCCAGGGCGGCGCTGCATTCTTGCGGAGACAGATACGAGGGGATGATGAGGAAGCCATCGCGCCAGAAGGCTGCCAGTTGCTTCGGGGTCAGTCCTGTAGTTGGTGTTGATGGTGGGGAGTCTGCTGCGGGGGACATGCTGATGTTGGATATGTCAGTTGAAGGTTAGAAGAAAAGAGAGTCACTGATAAGAGAGAGAGAGAGAGATAGATAGATAGATATATATATAGAGAGAGATAGATAAATAGAGAGAGAGAGAAAGTCATCTTATCATTTCCTGCTCTACGGCGCTATCAAAGGCTGTCGCTCGCCACTCTCAGCCTCGTCTCGAGGTCCAAAACGCTGGGCTACTCCAAAGGACCAATGGCAGACAAGACCGGCGAGGAAGCCGAGGGCATCGTTCCTGAAGGCAACAAGCACCCCAGCTGTCGTGAGCATCACTGTCCATCTCTGTCTTCGTTCCTCTTCACTCAGCCTGATCTCCAGCACCCCCCGCCCTTTGATATCTCGCGCTCGGTCAGTGTTCAGACTCTCACCGACATTTGCCAGCTCGAGGCCAGCAGCAATAATCATGACGGTCAAAAAGGCAATGGGGAAATTGTACAGCACATCTGTCAGACTCTCGCCAAAAACGAGGCCAACAAGGAGCTTGAAGATTCCTAGGAAGATGATGCTGGCGCCTGAACGGGCACCAAATCGAAACTGGGCAGCCAAACCTCCAGACCCGTGGCATACGGGCATGGCTGCAAACCAGCAGCCAAACAGATTCATTGCGGCAACGCTGCTGCCTATTGATGTGACCGAAGGGGTCCTCACTTCAGGGAGAATATCCGCGGCAAGATGAGTCACTGCAATGATGGAATTCAATGTTGTCAGAGGAAGCTGGCCAATGCCGGCATCCAGAATGCCAACTCGCCAGTCCTCTGCCGAGGGCACCTGCACGTACAAGTGCCAGAGCCGCAGGCCTGGTAAGTGACCATCGGGAGACAACGCACTTCGGATAACTGCAAGGGCGGTTCCAATGACAAAGATAATCAGGGCATAATGCACGCCCGGCCTGATATTGACCGCGAACAGGGCGATGAAAGCGGCCGTCATCCAGATGTAGTTATCGGCCCACGACGGATGAAGCCATGACAGTGACGAAGTGGCCCGTGCCCCCGCAGCAATGATCAAACTGAGGCCAGCTCCAAGCTGGATGCCCTTGACGACGGGGATGGGTATGGCGCGAGTGAACCATTCGAGCAGGCCCGTCAGGCTAAAGAACAGCACGCAGCCAGACACAAAGATACCAGCGGCAGCCAAGGCTCCAGGACTGAGCGACTTGAGAATGGCAACAGCAGCAATTGCTTTCATCGGCTGCACAGGCAGCGGTATGCCAAAGACGAGGCCTGTCAGAATGTTGTAGATCCCAGTGAAGATTAACGTGGTTGTCAGTGAAATTTGCTTGGCGTCTGACAGGGCAATGACGATGGGGAGGAAGGTGCCCAGGTCACCCAATGAGCCGGAGATCTCACTCAGCGGAGACCGGCGGAACACAGCCAGATTGTGGCTGATGTTCTGGCGGATACCCCGCAGGAAGTCTGAAGTCATCGCGTGACGGGCTGTGCCTCGAGCTTGAGGGGTGTGAGAAGGGGCCAACTTGTCTTCTCTGTAGACATACACGTGTACTGTAGTTAGCAGTTAAAGACGTACCTCAGAAACGAAACGCGTGGAGAAGTCCGTCCGATAGTGCGATGCCTCATACGTTAAGTTCCTTGATAAAGAGACGGCGGTAATTAGTCTCTGTGGCAACAATCGTGGAATCCAACGCGTATGTGGCTTAGAGCTTCGAATAAGTTGGAGCTGTTTAAGCTTGTTTTTAGTGCTATTTGCCCTTGGCGCCTAGCAGCCAATCCCCTAGCTGGAGCAGCAGCTAACGGTCTTGGCGACGCTAATCAAAACATCCGGTTCAATGGATCTCGTTCTCGTTCCATGACATGCCAAAGTCAATGAAGCGCACGCACTCATAAGAGCAATCAGAGCCATCGTAGAACCTTGAGCGGAAAAGAAGAAAATCATGTAGACGCGCAGGAATCATGGCCTGCAACGGGCCAAACTTGGCAGGAAATAACTATTGCCCAGCCACAACTGGGAAATGCGTGGCTGGGCGCGCTTCAGTAGTAATCAACCTACTCTCCGTACTTGGACTGACTGACTATTTGACACTTTCTTTGACCTTTATTCACGCTCTCGGTCAAGGGCACCACTTCTTGTTCGTACACAATGCTGCAGTAATTCTTATTCACGCTCTTTTCTTCTAATTTCTTGCCCGCCGCCCCTGCAGTCTTCCGCTCGCTGCCGCCGCTCCGTGCAATCGCCGACTCAGGAAGCTCCCGATGGCGACCCTTAGGCACTCGAAAGTCATGTCGGGCCCTCTCGTTGTGCCGTATGCTGAGATGTTGATCGATGGGCCGGAAATCGGCACCCTGGTCGTGGTGGTCGATCGAGCGAAGAACCTGCCGAACCGGAGGACAATGGGCAAACAAGACCCGTACTGTGCCATGAGACTGGGCAAAGAAGCAAAGAAGACAGCCTCAGATCGACGAGGCGGACAGACTCCTCGATGGTAAGTACCCTGCTGCAGAATAAATTGCAAGCCCAATGGCACCTGGCTGACTTGTGCAAACAACAGGGACCAGGAACTACGCTTCACCGTCCGCGACTCGCCTGACCACTACCGACTGAAATGCTCCGTATTCAACGACGACAAGAAGACAGACCTGATTGGAGAAGCATGGATAGACCTGAAGGCATTGATCGTGCCTGGAGGAGGCCAGAACGACCTGTGGCATCAGCTCAGCTTCAAGGGCCGCTATGCCGGCGACATCCGAATGGAAATGACCTATTACGACACGAGAGAAAATGTGGTGGTAGAGGCTGCTAAAGAGAGGAGAAGGACAAAAGGCCCGGCCAGCGATACGGCCAGTACGACATCTTCAGCACGACAGTCGGGTCCACGCGAGGTCAAACGGCGACCCTTGCCACCCAATCCCGATCAGAGTGTCGACGGTGTTATTGAACCACTCCGAAGCCGCCGGCAGCTTCCACACCAGCATGGTGTTCAACAGCAACAAGAACAGGAAGAGCAGCTGCGGCAGCTACAACAGCAGCGAGAACAAGAAGAGCAACGACGGCAGTTTCAACAGCAGCGAGAACAGGAAGAGCAACTTCGACAGCTCCAACAACAGCGAGAACAAGAAGAGCAACTACGGCAGCTCCAATTCCAACAGCATCCACCTCAGCAGCAACCTCAATATCAACATCAACATCAACATCAACAGCCACCACTGCCGCCCCAACAAGACCCTCCCAGCCAGCTTCATCACCGCCAGCTAGAAGGTCCCAATCCCTACAATCCTCAGCCACGCAAATGGAGCTCGCAACAAGCCCACGATGTCTTCGCCATCGACCCCGACCACCATGCAGCCGAATACAATCCGTATGAGTTGCAAGAGAACACACCGCCCTTCCAACAGTATTCTGATCACCCCTCCGCCCATGACCAGTTTCCAATGGAGGAATATAACTCCAGCCCTCGATCCTACCCTAACGATCAGCGACCGACTCTTCCACATTCAAATACCGAAGCAACGCCTAGTTGGCATCAGCATTCGTCTCCGATAGTGCCCCCTCACCAAATGAGCTCATCTCCCTACGGTTCACCACAATCGTTGCCTCCCATGCATCAGAGTCCGTCAGCACTTGTCGACATGGCACCCAGACAACACCAGTTGAATACGCCGACCCAGTACACGCCCTATCACGACAGCCCGCTGCGACAGTCGATGCTTCCGCAACTTCCACACTACCATCCATCATCCGGCCAGCAAGACGCCAATCCTCCTCCACCCCCGACCCATCGAAACACAATGCCTGCCCGTTCTTCATCCGCCCAGAGTGCACAATATCCACCGCAAGAGAGGAGACGGACACCTCAGCCACTGTCCACTGTCCGAGGCCCCAGTCCTCTGCAAATAATGGACCACAACTATCAGGCACAGCGTGCCCTGCCTACGCCTCCCGATCGCAGACCCAGGGTGGCAGATGCGCCTGACGATGAACTCATCGCCGGCGAGTTCCCTGCTCCTCATCAACTGTCGCAAAACTTTGGCGTTGACTTTGTCACTGAGCCGGTGGAGCAAGATAACCATGGCCGGTACATCCGACGGAACTCGGGTCTGGAAGATGGTCCCTATCGACTTGCGCCGAGATCACCTGCGTTGAGCGCTGTAGAGGTCTTTGACGAGCACAACACCTACCGATCTCAGCCTCAAGTCGTCAGACCTTGTGCAGTCAGCCCAAATGCGGCCCATTTGGTGCCTCGCAAGTCTATCAGTCCTCGGCCACAGGTTCAAGCTCAGCGCTCGAGTATGGGCACAATGCCATTTGGCCCCGACTCTTATGATGCCCTGGTCCCCGACTCTGCTGGTCCGAATCGAAACATCCCCACCCCAGATGGGAGAGAGATGGCAAGACAGAATGAAGTCGACAAATTGAGAGATCAGGGACCGATTATTGGCAACGACGGTCGTGTGATAGACCCATCCGATCACCTCCCCTCCGATACCTGGGCTCCTGAACCGGAGAGGAAGCAACGCCAACCCGAGCATGTCATTCGCATACGTACAAGGGACGAGGCTCGACACGCACAATCTGCCTCTTCACCTGGGCGCATCATGCCTATCTCATCTACCGGCTCATCCTATCAGCCGCGATATCCTAGCCACCAACGCCCCAGTCAGTCGCCACAGCCCACCCAGCCTACACCCTACCAAACAGCACAGCCTCTATCTTACCAAACTCCGCCGGACAACACTAGCCACAGACGCAATCGACTTCAGAAAGCCATGCCATCACGCGTCTCTCCCATACAACAACAAACGCATTCGAGTCCAACGGGCCCTCCGGCAGCTCATCATTTCCCCCATGAACTGCGAAACTCTGCACCCACAACACCACAGTCAGGGCCTGGAAGCCGACCGTTTGTGTACAGCGCCTCAGCCTCGGCATCATCACCAAGCCTTGCACGGCCGGCGCTTTCTGAGTACCAATTGACACCTGCCAATTACCATGATGCTCGAGGCGGCGCGCATCAGCCACCACGTCAGCCGAATGCACAGGCACCAACAAAGATGGTTGAAATGGGTCTACAGCGCTATGTGCCACCACCGCAGGACGTGTATGCCGACCCTCTGGCTGCAGAGATGAGCATGATCGATATTGGTCCTTCAAGAGGTGGTGGCAAGACGTTGGTGAGGAGTCGGAGGGGTTACGGTGGCTACTGATTTCTTTCGAAGGAGTAAGGAGTGAGTGCGGCACTGATTGTTGTACTGTAATATTCCCAAAGCAGATAGACCTAAACTACAGGAGACAGTCTCGAATGCCTCGCGTTTCTACTATCGCATTTCCAGGTTGCTTGCTTGTTAATACGGTGTACGCGTTTCCACTGCGGGGTGACGCATGTCATGTTCCTGATTATCACGTGTCGGTCGGCTAAGGCTGGAGCTAAGCCTAATCAGGTTACTTTCTACTCGGCACTATCCCGTTTTTATTTTTTGGGGGCGACTTCCTTGGCCGAGGCAATTGAGACAATGAGGAAAAACCAAAACAATGAGCGCATGATTTTATCGGTGCCAGTGCTTCAAGCAACCAGATCGTTCAATGGGAACTGGAGCATCCATCACATTCATTTCGCTTGTCTCATTACCTCTCAAGCAGTGACGTGATTTGGGACATATGAACTTGACCTCGCTGGTCGAGGAATTGGCCAATTTGGACACACAGTGGGCGGATCTCCGGGCATAATTACCGCCGTGACAGGGATCATTTACCTTGACAGACGACAAAACACGACAAAACACGACAAAACAGTCTGAGCAGGTGCATGTAGTTGCACACTTCCACAGCTGCCATGGACAGCGGGCACTCTCACCCATCCTCTGTCCAGGCAGCGATCCACAAGTCCAGCCCTCTTCCCCTTCTCCCACCCGAAGATCTGTCTACCCCTCCAAGTCGACAGCAGCGTCTCCTCCGTGCTCGCAATGCTCGCTTTTCAGCCAAGCGGATATCGATCTCTGGGATCAGTGCCCGGTTCTCTGACATGATCAAGACCAGCGACGACCGAGGTCGACTACTGCCTGTGGGCAATCGCAACCAGGAAAACGAGACGTTGTCGTCGTCGTCGTCTACCAAACGCAAAACTCTCGACCAAGCTGCGCAAGCTGCACAAGCTGCAGCTTCACCACTCGGCATCCTCGGAGAGATCTCGAGCTCAGTCTCTGGCAGACTCCGGCCCCGCCAGAAGCGACCATCCATTCCTATCTTCCAGGACTCGATCGAGGGAATCCTCCCAGCGCAGCATTCACGCGGTGCCTCGCCCACTGTCTACCAAGACCCGCCCAGCCCTGTATGCACACTGTCGACGCCTGGCAATCCACACGACTCATTCGCAACCATGGGCTTGAAGGAGATCTCTGGCAATGCGCGAAGGAGCCCGGCCACCGACAGCCCAGGCTTGTTGTCGACAGCAACTCATCACCCGGCCTCGTATCACATATCACGCTTCAATCCAGAACAGTACATCGAGCACCTGGAAAAGCACCTTGAGCTCGTTAAGAATGACGCTTATTCACCGGAGAGCAACCGGCCGTGGAAGGACAAGCTCAAGGCGGCCGACGCCGAGAAGGAGCGGCTGAAGGCCGAGGCTCGGCAGATGAAAGCAGCCTTTGAAGCCGAACTGCAGAAGACGGTCGAGCACATGACGGCGACGGAGGTAGAGCTTCAGCGAAAGATCCGATCGCTGGAGGACGACCTTGAACAGAAGGACGTGATCATCCAGGAGCTGGAGCTGCAGCATGAGGAGCGGAGACTGGACCAAAGCACCGTCGACACCTTGAGGTCGACAATCGACAAGCTCGAGCAAGAAAAACGAAGCCTGGAGCAGTGCAATGAGAGCATCAGCAGACGGAATGAAGCCCTCACCCAGCTCCTTGCCATCTCGCCAACCAAGACCCGCGACCCTGTCAACGGTTTCAGCCCGGTGCGCGTCCGGCGCAAGGCCAGGCCTCAGTCCCTGATCATTGCCAGAACTCCTTCATCTCCAGACGCAGCGCTTTGGGCCAGCTCACGGCCCTTTGGCTCTTCCACTTCTCCAGCTCCATCCGCTCGCACCTTTAGTTCTCGTCACGCTCCTCAGAGTGCAACAGCTCCTTTCCATCCGTACCATGCTACCCTGTCAAGAGGAATCGACAGCGACACTTGGCTCGATCTTGCCGTGTCCACCTCCGTTCCCATGGGCCCGCCCTCTCGTGTCAACTCTTGTCGATCTTCAACGCTCTCTCGGCCCTCGAGGAGTTCGACATCCGGCAGCCCACAACTCGATGCGTTCGTCAACCAGAATCAGTACAGGCCACACTCAAAACATCGAGCTCGGCGCTTCCTTCAAGGATCGACCCAGTTGAAACCGCTGCTTCTGCCATTCTTAATGGGCGAGAATGGAGGAGTAGTGCCCCGGACAGCCTTACCCTTGACGCCTCCTCGTCCACGATCTCACAACTTGTCTGAACACTCGATTGATTCCACAGCTATGCCGCTGCTTCACCCTTGCAGCCCTACACAGACTTTTATGGCTGCCCATGCTCCTTCAGAGCCGCCTCTAGACGACGACGCGACCAGAACGTGCGGGCGACTGAGCAATCCGATAAGTGGGATCGAAGACAAGGATGAACTCGATGGCTTGTCTGACTGGTCATACTCTTCGGTTCAAGAGCAACTAGAGCATGCTCTTCGCCGCAAGATCGATTCTCTGATGAGCCCAACTGGTAGCTGCGTTAATGCTACATCATCTTCAAGGCCCCATTCTTCGTCGCCTGAGGAGGAGGATGAGGAGGAGGAGGAGGGAGAAAAGACCATTATCTCGGACCAGCCCTCTCTGACTTGTGACAGCTTGATGGATTTCTCCACCTCGGTTGAAGTTCCTTTGCCTCTGTTCTCCCCCTCAGCGCGGCATAGTACCAGTCGACGGCTGCATCGACGGCATTGGAACGTCCACAGTCGCTCGAGTGAAGATGAGATGAAAAATGAAGCCTCCGGCATAGGCATAGAGCCAGAAACACCATGTCAAAAGCGACGAAATAGAAGGTCTTCATTGGCATTTGACGGCAGAGAATCTTTCAGCTCGTATAAGACCTCCTCACAGGAGAAGGACGACTTTGACCCTGACACGCCCGTTGCGTCGTCGTCCAAGTTACAGGTGAAGAAAGAAGAAGAAGAAGAAGAAGAAGAAGACTATCAAAGCCCTGCAGCTGCAGGCCTTCTTTCACTGTCGCCACCACCAAGATCATCATCATGCACCACCACCCCTCCGATCCGACCTCAGAGTCCGCTGGAAGTGCTGTATAAAGGCGGCGTGGCGCGATCGCTCACCGACTCGACGCTCAAGGCAATCTGTGGAGCATGGTCCAAGTACGTCAAACGCTTTGCTGTTATTAAGCGATCTACCCTTGATCTTGCTCGGCGAGTAATTGCGAATGCATGGCACGGGAAATGGGCGTTTTGCGGCATGTTGAGCTGGTGGGTGCTTGGCCTGTTCATTGGGCCTTCCTGGCGGCAAAGCCAGCCTTTGAGATGGAATAAGAAGAAGAAGAAGAATGCAGCAGAGGCCGGCGGCGTCGAAACTGGCTCTGACACTGGGGCTGGGGGCGGCGACAGCTCACGAAGCAGGAAAGCACCACCATCAAGGAGTAGCTCGCCTGGCTGGGCTCAGAGTCTGCTCCTTTGGGGCAAGTTTAGCATCGCTATCATGATGGCTGTTGGAGGCGCAGTTGTCCAGGGCCCAGCAGAGATGCTCAGAGAGGCTGAAGCTGAGGACCAGCGGACTACGAGACATGCGAAGATGAAGATGAAGAAGAAGAAGAAGCGCCACGACGAAGTTCATCTGCATATGCCCAATAACCGTGAGAACAACGAGAGAGCTCGCGCTCATCCGTCGTCGTCGTCGTCGTTGTCCAACAGTCATCCTTCGCAGGCTCGGCTACTACTGCGACGACAGGGACAGGGCTTTGATTTTCATTTCCATTCTGACGATCCTGGCGATTCAACAGATGAGCTTACTGGTCCTCGGCATTATTATGAAAGATTTTCCCAGGAGCAGGAGGAGGAGGAAGGGGAGGACAGCAGCAGCGACGACTCTCCGTGCTCGGTGACAAGACACATGTACCTTGTGCAGCAGCAGAAAGAAGGTGATGATGATGGATCAATTGGGAAGAGTGAAACTCTTGCTTTTGAATGTGAACATGCAGGGTCAAGTCATGCAATAGCTCGACATGGCCTCGGTCTCGGTCTCAGTCTGGATTACAATCCTGAAGCTGCCCGTGGTGGTGGTCCTTTGCTGGATTCGGCCATTTTCACGATACCAACAACAAATGATGAGCAGATCTCTACTCTTGGGAAACGATCATCACTGCAGCCCCCATTTTTTCAAGCCGAGCCGGAGAGGAGAAATGGGCCGAATGTCAAATAGTGAGTGAGTAATATTCACAAACTGGGCTGGACCACTGGAGATCGACGGCAAAAGAAAAAAAAGCAAAGGAGAAGAAAGAAAACCCCTGATGATGATAATAATGATAATGATGACGAAGACAAAGATGAAGATGAAGATGAAGATGAAGACAACGGGGGTTGGGGGTGATAATAATGATGTGCAAAGGAGAGGAGAGGGAAAAAAAAACAAAGACACACATGGATAGAGAGATGTATGAATAGACAGGATGGAGAATTGTTTTGTATTGTACTGTACTGTACTGGGGACAAAAAGAACGCTGTGCATGGTCCAAAAAAAAGGGTGGGAGGGGGTGGCACAAAAGGAAGAGAAAAGAGAGAAAAGACTGTATGTTCATTGCATAACAGGACTGGCATAGAGATAGAGAGATGCTGATGGGCTGATGGGCAGATGGGCAGGCCTGACATAAAAGAAATAAGAAATACTTGTAATGAGATAGATAGATACCTGAGCTGCGAGTGGCCGGTTGTTAGGTCTGTAATAATACAAGCTTGGGTACGCCGTACGCCCTCAGTTCCATCCATCAGCCTGGTGGCTGCTTTGCTTGCTTGCCCTTTCCTCCCCCTCTCGCCATCCTCGCTGAGGAGGAGGAGCGACCGTAGTGGTAGTAGCCAAGCTTAACCTTGTCCTCTGGCCCGGGTCCGCCTGCTTCGATACCCAAGGTTCCTCCTCCTCCTCCTCCTCCTCCTCCTCCTCCTCCCCCCGCCGCCGCCGGGCGAGACCACCGCCGGTTGCTGCTGCCGCCGGTACCAATAGTGGGATCAAAGCCCCAGGCCAGGCCTCGCAGGGCCTTCTGGCGCCGGCGCTCTTCCGCCCTGAGCGCCTTTCTTTCTGCCTGCAGGCCCTGGGCTTCGGCCCTGGCTCTTTCTCGTTGTTGTTGTTGTTGCTGGTGTTGCTTCTTCTTTTTCTTGTCGTCATCGCTGCAGTCATCCTCGCTCTTTGTTTTCTCGCGCTTTTTCTTCGTCTTCTTCTTCTTTGCATGCATGAAACTGAAGCTGAAACTGAAGCATGCAGCCAGGGGTCGGTAACATGCTGCTGCTGCTGCTGCTGCTGCTGCCGCGGCCATGGAGAAGAAAGATATCGATCAATCAATCAATTGGCAGGCAGGCTGATCTGAAATGTTAGTCTGGACAGAAGGGAAGCCATCCAATTGTGATCTGACCTGTGGATGGTAGTTTGGGATCAGACTGGGGTTGGGTGCTATGCTTTGCTTTGGACAACAAAGACTTGGGTGAGTTATGAGAGATATATCTATATATACAAAAGGCAAGAGATATATCATTCTTGACATGCTTTTTGTCAGCACTTGAGTCACTTTTGGAAAAATAATAGACACAAAGGGTATTGGTTAGCATGACATGACAGTCGATCTTGCCCTTACTGAGTGTTGGCTGAGTGTTGACTGTCCT
Organism: Chaetothyriales sp. CBS 135597; assembly: GCA_003709825.1. Lineage (NCBI taxonomy): Eukaryota > Fungi > Ascomycota > Eurotiomycetes > Chaetothyriales > Chaetothyriales sp. CBS 135597. Next base: position 450,612 of record QQXN01000006.1, on the reverse strand, counting down.
CCTCCTGCCGCTTCTCCACCTAGCTCTCTTTACTCAACTGGTGCAGGATCTTTGACAGAAACAGATCACTTTGACACAGGTGTCGTGCGTGAGCTGCATGTTGCCTTGATCGCGTCGGTCTAATCGGTCAATTCAACTCCCAACTTGACAACGAAGACTCTTTGTCCTCCTCCAAGTGCTCATACCCTTTTGTTGTACAGACCATGGAACCTCTTCTTCTGATGCCTCTGGATTAAGCCATTGCTTCGATCAGCAGATCAAGCTATCATCTGGCTCCTGCATTCGTTGCCGCTGTGGAACTAGGCTCCCGAGCCGGGGCCCGAACTGGGGCTGGGACATGGCCGGCGGGATTTCATGCTTGCCAACTTGCGAGAATTTACGTCAGCGTACACTTTTCATGACTCAATTTCATCGTCGGTTGTCACTGCGGGGATTGCTATTGAGACCGGGTGGGGCATTCATGCTGAAGCCTGGGGGCGGCCCTTGAAAGGCGGGCGCTTGTGTGGCAGCCGGGGTTGTGATGGCTCCGGCAGGACCTGTTGGGACAGATCCAGGAGGGGCGAAGGCCGCTGGCGGCTGGAAATTGGGCGGAAAGCCTGCAGCTGGAGGCGGGAAGGGTGCGCCATTGGGGAGGGTGGGTGGCTGTCCATTCGGCGGAAATGGCGGGAATGGGAGGCCTCGGCCGGCAGCAGGCAAGGGGGGAACAGTCGCGCCGGGTGTGGTGAGCGCAAATGGTGGCGGAGGCAAGCCTGGTTCTCTTGTTAGCGGAAAGAAGATGCCCGAGCGGGGGGGAGGAGTGGCGGGCTGCAGCGTACCTGCAGGGAAAGCTGGAGGAGGTGGAGGAAAGCCGAGAGCGCGCTGCTGGAACATCGGGTTTGCTTGGCCTTCTGCAGCGTAGGAGGAGGTTATGGAGTCGATCACCGACTGAGCCTTCTCGTGGCCGATCTCTGTTGTGGCGCGTGGTCAGTGTGCGTTGATTTGCGAGCGGGTTGGCTGTTGCCCGTTGCAGGCATACGTTGGTAGTATTCGGTCACATTACGCAGGTGGTTGCGGCCCGAGTTGTGAGCCTTGCGCACGCTCATGGAATCATGAGTGAGATAGACATCGCAATAGTCGCCTGGAGGTAGTCAGACATGAATGATCGCATGGAGGATGGATGAGGATGATCGCATTCGGCGGGTTGGGCTATGGCGGACACCTACAGAAGAGTAATCACGGTTAGCTGGCAGTCTCCGGGGGTGGGGAAGGTACTTATATTTCGGCATTTTCTTGCGATAATATCCAGACAGACGCGGCGGGAACAATCGAACAATCACTTGGACAGACACGAGGCAAATCACTTGGGAAACTTGACGACGACAACTGCGCCAAGTGAGCAGGAACGAATCTGTCCAAATCAGGACTAGCTTCTACTGTAATCAATTTAAAGTTGGTGGAGTCAACGTCGGCTTGGCGGGCGCGACTGCCGTTTCAAACCGCGTCTCCCAAATCGCAAATAGGGCAACCGTGACTGTGGAAATATCTGGGCCGTCTTGTCACTGCTCAGCTTCGCTCGGCTTGAGCGATGCCTGAGAATGGCAGTCTCCATAATGTGCCTCTGGTCATCGACAATGGCAGTGGCACCATCCGTGCGGGCTACAGCGGCAGCGACCTGCCCCAGGTCTACTTTCCCTCGTACGTTGGCCGGCCCAAGCATGTTCGAGCCCTGGCGGGTGCGCTGGAGGGCGACTACTTCATCGGCCCACGAGCCCAGCAGTATCGAGGGCTGCTCAAGATCAAATACGCACTAGAACATGGTGTGGTCACAGACTGGGATGACATGGAGCGGATATGGACATATATCTACGAGCAGGAACTCAAGACCCTGAGCGAGGAGCACCCCGTGCTTCTGACCGAACCGCCGTTGAACCCGCGCCAGAACCGAGACACGGCGGCCCAGATCCTGTTTGAGCAGTTCAATGTGCCGGCCGTGTACATGTCCATCCAGGCGGTGTTGAGCCTCTACGCCAGCGGTCGAACAACCGGTGTGGTGCTCGACAGCGGTGACGGAGTCACCCACGCTGTGCCCGTCTACGAAGGATTTGCCATCCCCAGCAGCATCCGACGCATCGATGTGGCAGGCCGAGATGTGACGGAGAACCTGCAGCTGCTCCTGCGCAAGTCTGGACACGTGTTCCACACCAGCGCAGAGAAGGAGATTGTGCGGCTGATGAAGGAAAAGACGTCCTATGTTGCGCTAGACCCACGCAAGGAAGAGAAGGATTGGCAGCAGGGCATCTGGAAGGCGGACAAGAAAGAAATCGAGTACGTACTGCCGGACGGCAAGAAGATCAAGATTGGGCCAGAGCGGTTCAGAGCACCCGAGATTCTGTTCGAGCCAGAACTCATTGGGCTGGAATATGCGGGTGTGCACCAGATGCTGGTTGACGCCATTACCCGCACCGACATGGATCTCAGGAAGGAGCTGTATGCCAACATCGTGCTCAGCGGTGGTGCAACCCTGACCAAAGGCTTCGGAGACCGCCTGCTGGCCGAGCTGCAGCGCCTAGCGGTCAAGGACATGCGCATCAAGATCTTCGCACCGCCTGAGCGCAAGTACAGCACCTGGATTGGCGGAAGCATTCTGGCAGGTCTGAGCACGTTCAGAAAGGTAAGTTGATGGAGGAGGGCCGGGCAAGAAATATTAGCTAATTGCATGCAGATGTGGGTCAGCATCGATGACTGGCACGAGAATCCAGACGTTGTCCACACCAAGTTCACCTGAACAGCAGTGCGGACTGCGGGCGCCTCATCGACACCGACGGCCAACAGAGAGCTGGGTCGGCTCGACCCCTGCCAAATGGGAAAGGAGGGATTTGGCTGTTCCCCTTGGCAACATTGGCAACAGCAACAAGGAACTCTGGGCCATCCACAAAGGGACGGAGCGGTCAGGTCAGGCACCATGATTACCCCTCGGCAAGGCAAAACATGACGCCTTGGACAGGCAAGATTGCAACACCAAGTCATGTCGGCTTCTTGAGGGGAACAGGGACCAGACCACGGATGATGTTTCTATTACCCCCAGATATCCACAATCCCCAGGGTCGATCGAGGTTGACGGCCCGCCAAGGCCGCAGTGTCCGCTGCCACCGAATCAGAATGCACCAGCCGGCAAACTATTACCCCATAGTAACCGCGATGCCGGCCGACTATTACGAAACCGACGTCACGTGGAGGAGCGGAGTAGGCGGGAAATTGTCGGATCTTCTTGGCGTTTTGGCATGGAAAACAACCCCAAGACAACTCGAGTCTTTTCTTTTTAGTTGTGTGTGTGTGTGAGTGTGTGAGTGGTGCAGAGAGGAGTGAATCATTATTGTTGTTGTACTGTCAGGCTCTTCGATAGCCCAGACTCGTGCTTCTTTGGAGCAGTCAGGTGGCTGAATGACCACATGACTCAGAAGGAGTACGTCAAATTGTTTTAAAATGATTAGAGAACCTCATTTAACTGAGATTATTTTGGTGCCTCAAGGTAGAGGGCTAAAGGGCTAAAAGAGCTAAAAGAACTAAAAAGCCCCTGTGAGCCCTGTTAGCGTTAGCGCTTTTAGCCCTTTAGCCCTTCAGAAACCAAAAAGGTTAAAGTTTGCCAATGTGACCAGAGAGTTTTTCCATGTTTAAGAAAAAAGACGGCACTATGCAGTTAACAGCAGTCTAGCCGTCTATCCACTTTTCAGTTAACGGCAAGGCGGCTAAGGAAGGTGCTGTTTTTGTGGTTTCCATTACTTCATCGGCTCGCATCCCGCCCCGTGTGCCCGTGTTACGCGTGAGGTGAGTGGTTTTTTTTTTGTTTTTGCACTCATTTTTCCCTGGTAAAACTGCTGCTGCCGTCACTCAGTCACCTGGTTGCGCCATGTGCCGTTGTATTAAAATTTTCCGATCTAGATCGATCGTTGTTATGGTCAGGAGGCAGGAAAGGGCCGCCCTTCGCGCGCCCCTCTGTGTGTTTCTTGCCCCCCCCCCCCCCCCGCGGTGGTTCGGGTATTTTGTACCATAAATAAAATGCGCACACGCCCCGTCCCTTCGTGTGTGTGTAGTTGTTTTTTTTTTGATGAAACGTCTGGCTCCCCTTGCGATCGGAAAGGAAGAATTTATTTATCCCAAAGCACGTTGAACTGAGTGAACTCGCCTCGTTGTGATCACACATAGATCTATCTGGGAAGAAAAGAACGAGAGGAAGAAGAAGAGCAACACATTGAAAAACACAACAACACACAAACACACACACACACATATACATATCACCATGCCGTCATCACAACGATCATACTCCATCATCGAGCCTCACCCCAGTGCCCAGTCCAACACGTACATCTACACTGGCCGGGGTGGCGCAGGCAACTTCACCAAGACTCCCTCGTCGGTCACGCGCGGTGCCGATGCCTCTGGCCCGGCCTCTCGTCTGCCCCCCTCCGTCCTGTCATCACACCACCCAAAGGCCTTCCTGACCGGCCGGGGAGGCGCTGGCAATGTGCAGTCGCCATCGGAACGGGCCATCTTCAGCTTCGACGAGGAGCTAGAGCGAGAGCTCAGCCGCGAACGCCATGCCGCCCCTGTATACCACGTCGGTCGAGGAGGCTCCGGCAACCGCTATGCCCTCCCTTCGCCGCTCAGCAGGCCGAGGCCCAGTGACGATCAGTCCAGCGCCAGGTCAACCAGCTCGGCCGAGAGCGGGGCAGACTATGCGACCAAGAAGATGACCCAGGGTTGGAAGAAGCTGACGGGCAAATACTGATTTTTTTCTCGGATGTTTTATTTTCTTTCTTCGACCCACGAATCTCTTTTGTTCAACACACACACACACACACGAAACATGACTGCATTATCATGTATGTCGTTTTCCTCAACTGTGCATGGCCGTCCCCGGGGGGGTGGACAGGAGACCGAAAAAAGAAGGGCGTCACAGGGGGGGTATAATATTTGGTTGGCTGGAAACCCGGGGACAGGCAACCCAGGGCAACGTCGTCGTCGTCACACATGGTGGTTCTGCAAGGAGAGCAGGTGCTTATAAGCACTCACTGCCCAGCCTTAGGCAATGAATGAGAAGTCAAAAGTGATTTTTTCCTCCTGACCAGTTTTCTTCTTCTTTCCTTTCTTTTTCACTCTAAATAGAGTCCTCTTCTCTTCTCATTCATCGCACAGTTCAATTTATCATCCTGTACATGCCGAGTCCAACCAAGGTCGAGGAGAGCAGCACGATGCCCAGTTGCCTGGAGCCGACCTTGTACTTCGACTTGCTCAGCTCGATCGCCTGACTTTGAAGCCGCAACTGGCGCATCCCGGAGAAGTAGGTGTAGCCGCCCAGCGATACGAGCGCGGTCGAGCCTGAAGGGGGGGAGGAGGCGAGATGGACGGTCAGTCAGCCACACGGACAGTCGCTTGTACTTGACTTGGAGAGCAATACGCACCGAGCACGCGGCAGGATGTGCAGTCGTCCTGCAGGTCGACGTCCTTGGGCGGCTTGCCGAACCCGTCCTCGGTCTTATTCCAAGGCAGCAGACGCTGTAGTGGGGATGACATTGCCTGCTGCCGACGGCTCGAGAGGGTTGTCTTGTCAGTATTATCAAGTGATTTTTTAAACGTCAACCCCAACCCCAATATTCCCAAGGTTTAAATGACTGACCGACATGGAGCGCGTCCGCTGGGCTTGAATTAACGAAAATTATTAAATCGAGTCCAACTAACGGCTAGCATATCCACCAATCAGCGACAGTGCCCAGGTATGCCAAGAGTGCTTATCTAATCACTGTGGGTTTAGCCTAATCCGGCCCCCCATCCACTATTACGTATCCATTTGTTTGTGAAGAATCGCTTCTTAACCACCATGACCACTGTGGTGGAAGGGCTCTACATCTTCAGCGCCGACAGTTTCGACTGCATTCTGTCACACATCTACACCGCACGGCCGCCCTCGCCCACCGATCTCGCCTCACACCTGCGGGCATTACCCCCGCCAGTGCCAGCCGTGGTGTACCTGAGCGACCTCGTTCCATCCACGACCGTCCACACCCTCAGCCAGGCCGGGCTGGTAGTATGCATTACCTCCAGCCGAGATGGCAACAGCCTGGCTTTCCTCACCTTTCTGCAGCGCGTGCTTGACATCCTGGAAGACTTCGTCGGCAGTCCTCTGCTGGCAACCAAGATCGAAAGCCAGTACAGCGTCGTGGCGCAGTTACTGACCGAAATCTGCGATGGCGGTACCATCTGCAACACGGAGCCCAACGCACTGCATGAGCAGGTCGAGACCTCGACGGGTCTGGTCAACAAACTGTTCAATCAGGTCGGCATCTCGCCTGCAGTGGCGCCTGCGTTGGGGTCGGCCTCAACGACCGGCCTGACAAATTTCAAGTCGGCGCTCGGCCCGTCGTCAACCAACGCTATAGCCACACCCTGGCGTCGGCCGAATGTGCGGCACACCAGCAACGAAGTATACGTCGATATTGTCGAGTCGCTCTCGCTGCTTCTGGCGCCCTCTGGCCGGCCGATGCGCTACCTTGCCCGCGGTAGCATTCTCTGCACCTGCAAGATTTCTGGCGTGCCTGACCTGGTCCTAACACTGTCGGCTCCGGGCGGCACGAGCAGCTCGCAAGCGCTGGGCATCCAGCGAGCCATGACTTTCCCGTCTTTTCATCCGTGTGTGCGCCTCAACCGCTGGAAAGAGACGCCGGGCGAGCTGAGCTTCATCCCCCCGGATGGCAAGTTCATGCTGGCCAGCTACGAGACAGATTTGCTGCCAAGCGAGCTCAATCAGGACGAGGTGCCGAGCAAGAACGAAAAGGTATTTCTGCCGGTAAGCGTCGACCTCCGAACCGGCCTGGGAGCAAAGGGCAATGAGTTTGAGGCCAGGCTGCGGCTAGATACCAGCTTTCCCGGATCCAGATCGTTGGCCAGGCCCGGAGCGGGATCGTCGAGCTCAAGGGCCGCCGCGTCAGTAGCGCCCTTTGGATTTGCTGTCGGTGGCGGAAGTAGTTCCAGCGGCGGCAGGAGCAGCTCAGCACCCACGTTAGACAGCGTAGTTGTGCACATTCCCTTTGGCGAGAATGTCAAGAGTGTCGCCGATCTGAGCGCGTCCCGCGGTGAAGCCAGCTGGGTGGTGAAACCGGGCAGCAGCAGCGGCCGCCATGTCGAGTGGAAAGTCAACACCAGCGGCAAGGACGGCAGCGTAAGTGGCACAGCTGTCCTGACAGGCGCGGTAATCGGAGCGCCAGGCTACGATGGTGCTGATGATGCTACTACTACTACTACTGCTGCTGCTAATAATGTCGTTGCTGAACGCGATGTGGACAAACGTGCCCTGTCCGAGTACTACGACGACGCGACCGTCGGCGACCTCGTGCCTGCTGCTGCTGCTTCTTCTTCTTCTTCTGCGGCAGCTGCGATCACGACGACCGGTGGCAATGGGACCAAGACTGCCAATGCCAATGCCAATGCCAAACCAAGGACAAGATCGCTGATGCCTCGCAGCATCTCGGTCTCCTTTGCCATCAAGGGCTGGTTGGCTTCGGGCATCCGTGTCGACAGTCTGACCGTCGATACCAAGAAGAGCCGCGGCCTGGGCGAGGGCGTGCGTCCCTACAAGGGCGTCAAGTATGTCACTGTCAGTCGCCAGGGGGTCGAGCGGAGGGTTGAATAATAATAGATAAAATACAGAGGAACGAACCTATTGATGATGTCTTAGTTACCTGCGTGTCGTTTCAGACTGCACATCAATGCATTTTCTTTTTCTTTTCATTTTTTGCTGCTTTCTTTCCCTGATCAATCGTTTCCAGATGAGCAAGCAATTTGGACGCTCAAAAGTTAGTTAGTTAGTTAGTTAGCCGGTCGATTCAAGTAGAGTCTTGTTCGATCTGTAGCGTTTCCTGTCAGTATATCTGGATGATAGGTAGATACACGTAATGAATGGCGGTCCCATGGACCTGGCGTAGTCCTGAGGAGCTCTTCCTTTTACTCAAAGACAGCAGTGGCCTGCCTGCCTGCCTACAGCTGCCTGGACGAAAAAGGCAGATCTACAATAACCAGGTCATAGATGATAGAATTGTTTATTTAGTAACAGGGTTGGGATGCCAAAAAAAAACAAGCCTTCGCAGAGCCCTGGTACTGGATATTGACATGCTCTGGTTTTGTTCCCATCCATCCTATCTTCTTTCACGTGCAATTGCCCTCATGGATATTGACTTGAGACTCTCTTGTTGCTTCAATCCACCTTCTCTGCCCGCTCGCCATGCAATGCAATGCTATGCTATGCTCGTATGTAGTCGGCAACTCTCTCTCTCAACCACCAAAGCTGAACCATCTCCAAGGGAAGAAGAGAGAAGGAAAAAAAAAAGACATATACATTCATCCAGCTCGTCAGGTCTTGTGCACATCATACCATTCGGCTGCGTTTGCTGCCACTCCCATTATCCGGATCGTCTCTAAAGTTGAAATTGGGTATGTCGAAGAAGTCAGGCACTTGATATAGTTTTCGTTTGGTGCCGGCTGTAGATGCAGGGGTGCGACCAGAAGGTCGGCCGTGCCGCTGGTTATTGTTGCGCTGGGCTGTGCGGTTCGCTCGGTTGATCAGCTGGACTTGGATTGGTGGCGGCGGCGGCAGCACGGGCTCGGCCTCTTCTACAGGCTTGCTTGGGCCGTCGTTGACTTGCATGGCGTCGTTATCGGGGTTGGATGATGATGATGAGGAGGAGGATTGACCAGCTGTGAATTTAAACATGGGAGGGGCGCTGTCGGGCCGTTGTAGTGGCAGTTGTTCGTGTCGCTCTGGAACTTCTGTGTCGCTCGAAGCATCGTTGAGAGACCCCCTGTCGGCCGATGTATCTTCATCCACGGCATCGTCCCTCCCGGGATCTGCTGCTGTGGTGCGGTTGTCGTCGGTGTCAGACGCGGCAGTATTGTTGGCAGAGTGATCATATCGCTCCGTCACCCACTGTCGGATCCTCCATCCTTCTCCGTCCTGCACCCCCAGGTTCTCCGAGTCCATCATGCGTAGTAGGTCTTCGAGGGCGTCCTGGTAGCCGGCATCTCGGCTGCTTTGCTGGTCGGCCGCGGCAGACTTGTACAGGTTCGTGACTGACAGGGCAGCGGTCTTGAACGCCTGCAGGAGCTGCTCTCTAGGGACTGGCCGGCTTGAGTATGCGGCAGGCAAGGATGTGTTCAGACTCCGCATTGAGTCCATGATGAGGGGCACGGTGAAGTGCAGATTCTTGTTGTTAAGGTGGGATGTTGAGGGTGAGAAATTCTGGCTGCAGCCTAGGAGGGCTGAGGATGTTGAGCGAATGACAAGTCAACTATGCTAGGTTGATGACACGGCCATGCAGACTCGACAGATGATGATTAGAAGCGAATGAGATGAAGCAATGGGCATCGCAACGCAACGCCAGGCACAGCACGCACGCACACACCTGTCGTTGGGCATCGATCGTGACTAGTGCTCGGCCCGATTCTTGCGCAGCCTTGCCAAGGCCGCCACCAGCCTCGGCCTCGTGTGCCAAGAGCCATATCGGCGTTTGGTCCAATAGGCAGGCGCGACGCGCTTAGACACTCCTCAAATCGCAAATCCTCTTGACACTCAAAGAAATCGCTCTTCGACAATCATACCGCTCTCCCCACTGTGCTGCGTCTATTGTCTGCGCTCTCTGCCTCGTCTTATCATTGTCTGGGCCATCGAATCTATCTACCTCGCTCCTCCCCGATCTCTGTCTCGTGCCCAGCCAGTGTATCTATTCCGCACTTGCCCTCCAGTGCCCTCCATCGATCGCTCCTTCCTTTATCCGACGCGTCCTGGGCCGCACCGCCGACAGCGCCCCGCGTGTGCGGGCTCGCGGCGACCGCCATGGCTCCGTCCAAGCCTAAGCAAACCGAGTCGGAGACATCTTCCAATCCCGACACGCCCATGACAGACATCAACGACCGTCCCCGGCGGCCGCACCGGCCCTCGTTCGGCCGCCTGAATCCATACAATGACGATACGCCCGACTACACCGACTCAGACACAAATGCCAATACAACAGCCAGCAGTATCGCAGGCGAGTCGCCGTTGCCTGAAGGCCGCCGGCGACGGGTGGAGGCCCTGCAGCTGCGCAAGAGCATTCTGGGCAAGAAGCACGGCCAGTTGGGCGAGTCCAAGGATGATGACTCGATCCGGCGGTTCAAGTACCTGCTCGGCCTGACCGACCTCTTTCGCCACTTCATCGACACCAATCCAAACCCACGTATCAAGGAGATCATGGTCGAGATTGACCGCCAAAACGCCGACGAGGCGGCCCAACAGAAGAAGGGCGTCTCTCGCAAAGGCGGCGCTGCAGCCGCCAGCAAGCGCAAGACAGAACAGGAGGAAGATGCTGAGCTACTACGAGACGGAAAGCGCGGGGCCGCGTCGCAGACCATCTTCCGAGAGTCGCCCGCCTACATCCAGGGCGGCCAGATGCGCGACTACCAGGTTGCCGGCCTCAACTGGCTCATCTCTCTGCACGAGAATGGCATCTCTGGAATCCTGGCCGACGAGATGGGCCTGGGAAAGACCCTTCAGACCATCTCCTTCCTCGGCTATCTCCGACATATCTGCGACATCAAGGGCCCCCACCTGGTCATCGTGCCCAAGTCGACGCTCGACAACTGGGCGCGCGAGTTCAAGAAGTGGACTCCCGAGGTCGACGTGCTCGTGCTCCAGGGATCCAAGCAAGACCGCCAGGACTTGATCAACGAGCGCATCGTCGAGGACAAGTTCGACGTGCTCATCACCTCGTACGAGATGATCCTGCGCGAGAAGGCCCATCTCAAGAAGCTTGCGTGGGAGTATATCATTGTTGACGAAGCCCATCGCATCAAGAACGAGGAATCGTCGCTGGCCCAGATCATCCGCATGTTCAGCTCCCGCAACAGACTGCTCATCACCGGCACACCGCTCCAGAACAATCTGCACGAGTTGTGGGCCTTGCTCAACTTCCTCCTGCCCGATGTCTTTGGCGACTCCGAAGCCTTCGACAGCTGGTTCTCCAATCAAGACGCTGACCAGGACACGGTTGTCCAGCAGCTGCACAAGGTGCTGCGCCCTTTCCTCCTTCGCCGAGTCAAAGCAGACGTCGAAAAGAGCCTGCTGCCCAAGAAGGAAGTCAATCTGTACGTCGGCATGTCCGAGATGCAAGTCAAATGGTACCAGAAGATCCTTGAGAAAGATATTGATGCTGTCAACGGCGCCGGCGGCAAGCGAGAGTCCAAGACGCGCCTGCTGAACATTGTCATGCAGCTTCGAAAGTGCTGTAACCACCCCTATCTCTTCGAAGGCGCCGAGCCCGGCCCGCCTTACACCACCGACGAGCACCTGATCTACAACTCTGGCAAGATGCTCATCCTTGACAAGATCCTGACCCGCATGAAGGAGCAGGGCAGCAGGGTCTTGATCTTCTCCCAAATGAGCCGTGTCCTTGACATTCTTGAAGATTACTGTGTCTTCCGGGGTCACAAGTACAGCCGGATCGATGGTTCAACTGCTCACGAGGACAGAATTGCTGCCATTGACGAATACAATGCCCCCGGGTCAGAAAAGTTCATCTTCCTGCTCACCACCCGGGCCGGCGGCCTGGGCATCAACCTGACATCTGCCGATATCGTCATCCTCTACGACAGTGATTGGAACCCTCAGGCAGACCTGCAGGCCATGGACCGTGCCCATCGCATTGGCCAGACCAAGCAGGTCAGAGTCTTTAGATTCGTAACCGAGAACGCGATTGAGGAGAAGGTGCTTGAACGCGCGGCACAGAAGCTCCGCCTCGACCAGGTTGTCATTCAGCAGGGTCGTGCCCAACAACAGGCCAAGCAGGCCGCCTCCAAGGATGAGCTCTTGAACATGATTCAACACGGTGCGGAGAAGGTGTTTGAGACAAAGGGTTCCACCGGTGCTCTTGACGACATCGATGCAATTCTCGCTCGTGGAGAGGAGCGAACAGCCGAGCTAAATGCCAAATATGAAAAGCTGGGCATTGACGACCTGCAGAAGTTTACCTCTGAGAGCGCCTACGAGTGGAATGGTGAAGACTTCACCAACCGCAAGAAAGACATTGGCATCAGCTGGATCAACCCGGCCAAGCGAGAGCGAAAGGAGCAGATCTACTCCATTGACAAGTACTACAAACAGGCCTTGAGCACCGGCAACAAGCCTGCCGAGACCAAGCCCAAGATACCCCGGCCGCCCAAACAGATTCACATCCACGACTGGCAGTTCTTCCCTGACGGTCTTGCCGAGCTGCAGGAACGTGAAACGGCCTTCTACCACAAGGAAATCGGCTACAAGGCCCAGCTTCCTGACGATGACGGTGAACGCACGCTCAGCGACCGCGAAGGAGATCGCGACCTGGAGCAAACCACAATTGACAACGCTGAGCCGCTGACCGAGGCTGAGAAGCAACTGAAAGCCGAGCTGCAAGAACAGGGCTTCCACAACTGGAACCGCCGCGACTTTCAGCAGTTCATCAACGGCTCTGCCCGCTATGGCCGGGACAACTTTGAAGGCATCGCACTCGAGGTCGACAGCAAGAATATCGACGAGATCAAACAGTATGCCAAAGCCTTCTGGAAGAATTACAAGCTCATTGAAGACTGGGAAAAGCATGTGCGAGCCATTGAAACCGGCGAAGAACGATTGCGTAAGACAGAGCATCAGCGCAAGATGCTGCGCAAGAAGATGCAGATGTACCGCGTACCCCTGCAGCAGCTCAAGATCAACTACACGGTATCGACGACGAACAAGAAGGTCTACACGGAAGAAGAAGACCGTTTCCTGTTGGTCATGCTTGACCGCCATGGCCTTGATGCCGAGGATCTTTACGACAAGATCAGAGATGACATACGTGAGAGCCCGCTCTTCCGCTTCGACTGGTTTTTCCTGTCTCGCACCCCGATTGAGATTGGCAGAAGATGCACCACCCTGTTGAATACTGTCACCCGAGAATTTGGCGACCCTGACGGTCCTGTGACGAACGGCAACCACGCCACCGGCAAAAGCAGGGGCCGCAGCCGAGAAGACGACGATGAAAGTGAGGGTGATGACGAGGTCGAGCAGCCCAAGAAGAAAAAGGCCAAGAATGGCAAGGACAAGGAAAATGGTGTTGTTGTAAGTTTGTTTACTCCTGCATTGTTACTGCTCGCTTGATCATATATACTGACCCTGTTATCAACAGAATAAGAAGATCAAGGCGGTCAAGTCTTCCGCAGCAGCCAGCAGCAAAGCCACATCCTCGTCGCGCTCCACCAGTCGTGCTCCCTCTGTCAGCTCGGCCGCGGCCACCCCGACCGCTGCGGCGAAGAAGGGCGGCAAGAAGAAGGGCCACAAGTAGGTGGTTTCATGATCAGACATTGTACATTTATCGCTGGTTTAGGGGACAACAGCCAAGGTCAGGGATCTCTCAAGGGATCTATCTCACTCTCTTTCAAGAGAAGAGAGAGGTCTGATGTCATATTTTCAATCGACGCCAAGAGCTCTCACTCTTTTTCCTATTCGTTCATATCCACCCACCAGCCCAGCCAAATTAAGAAACACACTCGTTTCCGACCGATCAGTCAGAGCTCGTCGTTTTGTATCGAACTGTTTGGGTTTATTCATCGCTACTGACTGATGCGCGCGCACCGTCAACGAACGATGGCTGATAACACTGAAGGCAGATAGATGGATGGGCGACTCTGGGGGTCCGGTCCAGATGATGACAAAGAATGACGTCAATGAAAACCCTTGGGCTTAGACGGAACACTTCCTGTAGGGCATATAGACCCCCTCGGATCCTAAATCTCGGTAATTATGAAGAGCTTTTCAGATACTTCTTGGTACCCTTGTCAACGACAGTTGGTGGCGGCAGTTGGGGTATGTATGGTCGGGGCACCCTGGCGCGGTCATGTATATTAGATGATTAGACTGGGCACTGGGGACTTGAAGACACGCATGTAGATGGAGACAAGAATGACAAGACTTCAACATGCACAAGGGTAAATTTGTTGTTTAATTGTGTCCATTTCTCATAGCTCCATGTTAGAAAGCCATTGGGCAAGGGGTGCATGTCCCTTGACATCACCGGCCATGGTGATTTGCTTCATCTCCCCTCGTAAGCATCCTTCTCCCAGTCTTGTCTAGGAGGTTTGGACACCTAACTGCTGCTAGTAGAAGGTCCATCTGGGGTAGGGTCGTCTCGCTGCACAGCCCCGAAACGAGTGTTGCCCACGTCAAACACCGCATACACATTCTTCAAGAACACGTCCTGTCACAGTCAGCATCAGCATCAGCATCCTCATACACTCGAACCCAAACTCACCCCGAGAATATCAAAGTCCAAGCTAGTGCCGCGATCCTGGATTCCTCCATACAGCGTTTTCCCTGATTCATCGGTCGGAGCGAAGGAAAGATGCTCCTTGTTGATGGTGAATTGTGTGTCGCCCACGGCCACAGTGACCACAGGGAGCGAAGAAGCCGGGGTATCGGCGGGGAATGTGTAGCCGCCAACCTCATTGTCCAGTTTAGCACCTGGAATGTTCTTGTAAACCGCTTCACAGAAGTCCGTGCTCGCCAGGATCAGGGTAGTGCCGGTATCAGCAATGGCCTTATTGCCCGACAGTGTAATCGTCTCCCCATTGACAGTGGCAGACGGGGAATCGAACAGCCAGAAGCCTCCACTGTTATCCACTGGCGTGTATGTGATCTCCTTGCCCTTGGGAATAACACTTTCGTCGATGGCGCCAAAAGTGTAGAAAGACTTGCCCTGGTCAGGGTCATCCACGTCTTTCACAGAGCTGAGATAGACCGTAAAGAGCTCAGCATTTTCGGGGATAGAGTCCTGAGCAATCATGTTTTCCACTGGTGTCTTGACAGGGCTCGGCTTGACAGTGTTGATGTTGCCGAATGCGAGCCCAAGCAAGCCACTGTTCTCGATGTTAGTCCTAACTGCGTGGAAAGCATGGCTGGGATATTCGGCTTACGCTGAGGCCGAGCTCTCGAACTGGCTCGAGAGCTTCTGAGCAAGCTCGACAGCCTGAGCCTTCACAGTGATGTCGCCAATGGTAACGTTGTCGGTGCCGACATCGCCAGAAGCCGAAGACTGGTCACCATAGGTGATCTTCCAGGTGGAGCCATTGAGCTTCTTGTACGTGGACGACTTGGAAGGATCAAACGGCTTGATTCCGTTTTCTTCGCCCTTGGCGAGGGTAGATTTGGGGAGTTCAGTGCTCCAGACCCAGAGATCAGAGGAACCACTATCGAAGTCCTAGACTGAGGTGAGCCCGGTTTTGTGAAACTCTTGAAATCGGTACTTACGAGGTAGACAGTCTGTGGTGGTGTTCCAATCTGCACTGGGGAGATGTAGTAGGCGTCGTTTTGCTGATCCTCGGCAGTCACCTGATGGAGCGAACCATCGGTCTCTTTTCTAACGAGTTTGTGCTGTGCGTTGCGGGTAATGAGGGAGCCTGGGCGAGGATTGATGTTGTACTTGTGCAGGGTGTAGATGTAGGACTTCAACCCGTTGGGAACATACTTGCGGTTGCGAACGACGGGAACTCGGGTGACAGGCATGGTGAAAGTAATTGAGTGTAATAGCGAGGAGATAACGAACTAGTGATCGTCGATGGGAATTTATAGAAGAAGTATGAAAGGAAACAGGAAGAAGAAGTATAAGGAAACAGGCAGAAGGGCAGAGTCACATATATGTACCTGCCAGTCTGGTGATCAATTGTCATTATGAGCAGGCGCCATCACGTTGACCCAGGCAATGACGCAGCGGGGGAAGGAACGAGGAGCACCTGCAGAGTGTCACAGAATGGAAGCAGCTCATACCGTGGGCAGGGGCAGCCCCACTAGGACGCGTCACAAACCGTATCATTCGCAAGAGTTGTGTGTACCTCGCATCATTTCTGAAATCCGGCTGTCCAAGAATATGGCGTATCAAGGCGCTGTTACTCTGATCGTGCTCATGATCGACAACACAGGACGTAGGAGACGCGGGCCGATGCAATCGCCAATGTGGGGCAACATCAGCTGGGACGTCCCAGTCGGGCCTGCCCTTATTGGATTTCGTCAGAAGGGCAACCACGGGTGACTGCAAGCTTTCACCTTCCCCATGAAGATTGTCGGTGCTGAACCAATAGGCACCGACAGGAAACCTGAAGTTGCCAAATGACTTGGCGGGTCTCGTCTCACGCTATTCCCAAAATGATCTAGGTGGTCTGGAGGTGCGTAGCCAATTTTTACCTCAATTATGCAAGAGATGCGTCCAGAGTCACCAATTGTACAGGGTACTCATGGCATATCTGTTGAACTTCCTGATCACTTTCCTCCACCTGATGACATTGCACAAGGATAAATCAGAGGTCGCTTTTCCCTGCCGGGATCAAGTCCCATGCTGACTTGGAAAGTCTGCCTAAAATACTAAGCTTTCTAGTAAGGGCTTAGATGCTTAGATCGTTTGCAAAAAACTCTCCACACCTTCACCTTCACATTTTCCAAGGGGTAGAAGACAATTATTAAGACAATAAAGACAATTATTGATACAGTCGAAGGGGAAAAGCGAAACTATGTAACATGACTTTTACACGTGTAGTTGCCTGAATATCCAGAGACTGGCTCGGTACGATATCCGATCACATCAAACTACCAATCTGTAGCCCTCATCTACGACCTTGTTAACAGTGTTTATGCCTGGGCGCGTAGCTTGTCCAAAAAGAAGGCTTGTTGTCTAGACAAATTGAAGCCATGACCAAGAATGCAAAAAAGCAAAAAAAGGTGTTCGAGTCCAAAGATTATGTGAATGGAGTATTTTGGGCGTGAACCCGGCCATCTCTGGTAAAAGGCAAGAAATGGATTCTGCTTGATTCCGACCCACTCCAACTGGAAATTTGAGCTATAGAAAAATATATTCTAATCTTATACCCCGCCCCCTGAAAAGGTCAAAAGCTACTTACTACCCCCGCACTCCGATAATTACTCAGCACTTGCCCTCCACTCCAACTGCGGACGCAATCTGTAGATGAACTAATAATTGCTTGCGCGCCCATGCTGCGAACTGTTGTTTCATTGAGCACCCGAAGGACAATTGGATCTCGAATAGCACCATCTCCAGCTACAACAACAACAACAACAGCAAGAACAACATTCGTACGAAGTTTCACCATCTCTGCGCCAATGGCCGACTCGAACTGCATCTTCTGCAAGATCATCAAAGGTTCGTCGTTGTCGTCGTGGGGCAACTTCCCTAATAATGCCCTTGAAGTATTATTATATTCCCTCTGCCCCTACTCCTCCTTATTCCTCCCCTCCTTCCTTCTCATCTATGCATGTCCTCTTTGTTGTCCAAACGCAGCAGACACACACCTAACGACGCCAAAACTCCTACACGCACAACAGGTGATATCCCGTCGTTCACGCTGTACGACTCGCCGTCGGTCTTTGCCTTTCTCGACATCGGCCCTCTGTCCGAGGGCCACACGCTCGTGATCCCGAAACACCACGGTGCCAAGTTGACCGAGATCCCCGACGACCAGCTGTCGGAGATCCTGCCGGTCGTGAGCAAGATTGCCAAGGCAGTGGGCGCAGAGAACTACAATGTGTTGCAGAACAACGGCCGGTTAGCGCACCAGGAGGTTGATCATGTACGTGTTTCCCCCCCCCCCTCCCACACCAGGGACAGGGAAAAGAAAGAAAAAGGTAGATGCAAAGGGAAGTATTGCTGATGCTGGTTAGGTCCACTTCCATCTGATCCCCAAACCGAATGCGGAGGAGGGACTGGGAGTCGGGTGGCCTGCAACCAAGGGAGATATGGCCAAGTTGAAGGAACTACACGCTAAGCTCAAGGCGAGGATCTGAGTGAAGAAGCAAGACGGTGTGTTGGCCATGAGAAGTCTATGTATTCATTTCATGCGCGAGTAAGACCTCCATCACTTTCAAGAGAAAAAAGATATTCTGCCCCAAGGTTCAGTGATAGTGTTTGAGAGACTGACACTCGTGCTCGCTTTACATGCTAATCCAAAATATGACCCCAAAAGTGCGCCTTCATAAATCTCTTCGAAATGGAGTGACCTGAATGAGGCGGCCAATTCAGCTTCTATCCCCGCTGAAGCGCCGCACCAATCCGCCGAGCAAGGTCCGGATGCCCCCGGACGGTGATTGTCACCAGTCCTGATCGCCATTGTCATCATCCTGGCCGTACCTCCGTCGCGGAACAGGATTGCTCCTAAGCCGGCCGTTGTCGCGGGCTCGAGTCTCTCGCTTTCGCTGATTGTACTCCTCTTGCACAACGAGTTGAGCATTGTAGCTCCCTCGGAGTTGTGGGTCACCCTCATCGTCTTCAGCACCGTCGTTCCACGAATGTTGCGTGACGGTGCCCATGGCAGCGTTGTACCCATTCCAACTCGTTGCTGTCGAACTGTTAGTCTGGTCTTCAAAACGTTAAGAAGCAGCTGCAGAATTCAGTAACTTACCTGCTAGCACCGGGGCAGTAGGAGACCAGCTCGCGTCTCGCACACAGGTCTTCCAACCATGCTCTCGGCCCATTGTATCGTAGTCATACATGCCCTCGCCGCCAAGGCGTGGACGTGAATTCCTTGTGGCTTTGGTCACGTCGATCTTGGCCTTGACCGTTCCGTCCAGATTGTAGATCCACACTTTACCGTCTTCGCTGCCGGTATAGACGTAGCGGCTGTTGCTACTCCCTGGCGGAGAGAAATGACATCGAATTAGGGTCTTGAGCACGCTGTGGCCACGGAATGTGACTACGCTGCAATCGTTGGGATTTGGTCTGTAGTCGTCCTCGTCATAGGGGCTGAATCGGTAGTCAAAGTTGGTCGTATATGGGCTGAGATCCATCTGGCTGAAGTCACTTGGACTGGTCATTTTTCGCAAGTCCCACAGCTTCATCATCTGGTCCTTGCCGTTGCTGAGCACATACCGGCCGTCGCCTTTGCTGTCAACATAGGTCAGGCCCTCGGTGTGCCCAACAAAGATGCCGGCTTCCTGGCCTGCCGCCATGGACCGGCGGTCCCACACACGCAGAGTCTGGTCGTCAGAGCCGGAGTAGAGGATGTGAGGGGATGATTTGTCCCCAAAGCAGACGGCGTTGACCTCGTCCGCGTGGTTCGATAGTCGTACCGTGCTGCATCGTCGTTCGAGATCGTAGACAACTACGCTGTGGTCAGATGTACCAGCAACGATCTCTCTGCCGTCGCCAGAGAAGCGCAAGGACCAGATGCCAAATCCACTGCGGCCCATGTAGCCGTAGCGTGCCCGAGACTGCCTTGGGCCATGGACATCCGAGGCAAAATTAGTCAGATCAAGCAGAGTGTGGTCGGAGAAATCGGTGGGATCGGTGGGAGCAAGGCAAACCAAGTGTCTGATACTGGAATAGGCGAGAAAGCGGTTGTCTGGAGACAGTGTGGCATCGGTGATGGTCCACTGGCCGAAGGGGTAATCAACTGTCTTGTAGTACTTCCAATCATATGGATTCGACGTGTCGTACATTTGGACCTTGAAGTTCTGCGTACAGCTGAAGAAGAAATTCCCATCGTCACTGAACTGGCCGCAATAAGCACGGGAGTCATAGTGGATGATACGGTCTGCCTGTGATGAGCTCGGCACCAGCTCTTGTGCAAGAATACGGTTGGCCTTGCTGGTATTTGGCCGTGCATCCAGACCTAGCCTCCGCCACATCAGCTTCTCTGAGAAGGTCGTCCGCCGTCGACGGCGAACAGCCGTGAAATCATCTCGCTGCCCATAGGTGCCACTATCCATCAACGCGCGCCCTGTCTCCGACGGTATCTTTGGGAACCGATCGCCCGTCGGCTTAGGCCTTCTTCTGATTCTTCTTCGATAAATGCCATAGTTGTCTTCCTCGTCATCGTCCTCGTCATCGTCGTCATCGCCATCGCCGCCACCAACGAATATGATCCGCCCTCCACCAGGTTGTAGCAGGCGATATCTCTGCATGAGAAGGCGTCTGAGAGTGCCCTCGTTTCCAAGGATCTGGTTCAAGTCCAGGAGTATGGATCTAGGACTTGGGCTGGCCGCTGGTCTGGATTCACTATCGTCCTCTTGCTCGGGCTCTTCGCCTTCCCCTTCTCCATCTTCCATCCTCTCAATCTCGACCTCGATGTTCTCAAGAGCGTCGGTGTAATCCCTGTCTTCGTCTTCGGGGGTGCTAATCACTCTACTAAGTCCACCGCCGTCGTTGGCAGGCTGGTACTCGTCATCGCTCCTACCCTCTTCTTCGGAGAAGCGGCCAATGTTGGTCGTGGGCGGGGTAACATTTGCGCGGTTGGACTGTCCCGGCGAGGCCATGATGATGGGAGATGGAAATATCTGCAAGAGAAATGCAGAAAGAGCTGGAGAACATCATGATTATATGAACAGTCATACTTCCATGCCACCGCATGCAGAATAGAGCCCATTCGCAATCCTTATCTCCGTGTTGCCGGCACTGCGTGGGGGGGTTCATGTACAGTGCCGATATTTCCCTTGTGGACCCCTTGGAGAAGAAGTCACGGTCCAACTATTGGGAATTGAGGGAAGGCGCGCCTGGTATCAATACTGCACCATCAATACTGCGTCAGATTCATTCATTCTCTCAGGCAACTACATAACTTGCATTCGCCGATATTACTCTCTTACATGGCTACATGCCAACAGTCCATCATCCGATCCCTTCGTTGGTATCAAGGTCTATGGATGGACAAGCCCATGAATTATGCTCCTCATACCCTTCGAGATACCTAGGGGAAATCTGCTGAGATCAGTCATTCAAACAGCCATGTCGTACTCGTAACCCAGCTAGACCAGTACCTAGACCCATTCGGCACCACCTGGAGCAGAGCCTTTCCTGGGAACGGCAGCGTCTGGCTTCGCACCATCGTTACTCTCATCTAGTGGATCTTGGAAAATGTCATCACTAGATCTGCCGATGCAAATTGTCGGTAGCTCGTTCTGCGGCTTGGTTTCACTTGCTCCTGCCCCGTCGTTGTCCATTTTGCCGACAGAAGCAAACCCAGAGTCTCGGAACGTGGGACTGTAGGGGTAAAGGTCGGACATGGCTCGCTTGAATTCTGCCGACAGTGAGGTTGGGGATATCTGGATTGGGGCGGTTTCTAGACGCCAGTCATCTATTTTGGTCTTGAGCAAATCTATTGCAGAAACTGCTTTTCGCACACGAAACGCGGTATCCGGAGTTGTCCTGGTCGAAGCATTCTCACTGAAGGTGGGTGAGACAGGGCTCGGAGTCAAGCTGATGCCAAGCGTGTCCCGACTGTAGGCACTGCCGGACATGAAGCTGGGCATCCGCGGCCTTACTAGGGGAACAAGAAGGCTCCTCACAGACGGCCTTGAATGTTGTGGAATTCGCTTTGGCAACGATGCTGACTTTCTCATGTTGATGAGCTTAAGCTCAGTCGGGCAATGCCGTGTAGCAGATCGTACTTGTCCCACGGTGGAGCCTTTCTTACTGTCAGCCAAGTTGTCCTCTGGAATGCTGTACATGGGAGTGATGGAGTGTACAGATAACTGTGTGGCTGCATCAGAATGAGCTTCCTCAGGGCCAGGAAACGCGCCTGGGGAATCAGTGCGCCCAACACCTTGGGTGTTATGAGGATGTATTGTTGCAGCATCCACAGTAGATGTTGGCCTTGTCCAGCGGCTACGGGAACTGCTTGCTGTTGACTCATGGTGGTCTTTGGAAAGGGTCGAGAGTCTCTTCGAAGCTGACTCTTCGACCATTTCATTGCCATCTTCGATCTGGGTCGCAGCTACAGAAGCTCTCGAACTGGCAGATGTGTCAGGTCTCTGGACCATGAACTCCAGATGACTAGAGTTGGCTGCTGAGCTCCATGTGCCCCGTCGGTGAAGCCTGCGCAGTTTCCTATGCTTCATCACGTATTCTTCGGGAAGCTCCAATGTCCGTGGCTTGACTGTCCGTGCACATATCTTGCCATGTTTGAGAGAGCTTGTATCATCTTGCTTGGATGCTTGGAGGCAAGTACAATTCTTCTCAGACTCATTGAAGGTTGTAATCGGTGTTGACATTCCAATGCTTACTCTAGAGGAATCCCTCTCAAGGTCCTTGAATAGTTTGTTGGGATGGGCCAACTTGTCATTGAGACGCGTGGAGGATTGAGGAATTGGAAATTTGTCGAGCTGCTTTCTCAACGATGGTGCTTTCCCACAGGACCGTGCTCTCAATAAACAGGGTTCTGGGAGGGGATGGATGTAGTCAGCCTCGGCAGCTGATGGCATCGCCATTGCGAAATGAAGGTCGTCTGCAGAAGCCCGGGCGGGTTTGAACGGGCCATCGCCTCTGGAATAGATACTACCACCAGGAAAGTTGTGCGTGGTCGACGCCATGCTAATGGAATTTCCCACAGTGGGAAGTTTTGGGAACCGCGTCTCGTGTTTGTGATCATACTGTCTGACCTCGAGTCTCCTGCATAGGGCCGGATGGCTGGGGAAGGCGACAACAGGGGAGCTACTGTCGCTGATGGGAGTAGTAGAAGACGTTGCAAGTGGACAACGCTGCCGGTCTCTACGCATCTTCAGAATAGCAAGACTTCCAACAAGACACACGATCGTGACTGAAGAAATGGTGCAGAAAATGATAGTAAAGTTGGAACCGGCAGGCTCAGAGCGAACGCTGAGCAGATGATATGGTGGCATAGTGATGTATTTTAGACACCACCAGAGCGGTTCAACAGGTAATCTCTTAACACACGATTAGTCTCCGCGGTTGGTGAAGTGCTTACTACCAAAGACAGCCCCAAGGTGGCAAAAGTATGGGCGGGGAGGACATGGAGCGGTCAGGGTGCCTTCCTCTTCTTGATGTTTGGGCCAGTCGCTGCTTCCTTGTTGACCCTTCTCGAAATGTGCTCACACACCCTGAGCCTTGGCTCTATCCTCTGGTTGAGCACCTAGCACCCATCCCATACCGCTGACAAGACCACTTGTCACCATGCTGCTTACCATGTCTCGTTTGCGAACTCTACTTGCCTCAGCAGACTCGGGTGAGATTGATCCCTCGCCGCCGTGAGAAGAGAAGGATGCAGACCCCTTGACTGAGTGACCCATAGTGCCACCCCTCAGACCCTTGGTCTTGATGCTCAATGCTCTGGCCGCACCTGATGCAACATCAAACAATGACATGGGTGCCTGCTCTTCATAAGTAGCAGACCTGCCAGCAATTGATCGTTTGGCGAGCGCCTTCCTTGTCTCGTTGGCATCTAGCTGTCGACCTTCAGGCTCGAAGCCGCCTGGTACCAGGTTGTCACCACGCAAGTCAAAAGCTCTCTCCTCATCCAGAGCCTGGCTCTTGAGACTTTCCATTTCTTCCTCGCATCTTCGCCATTGGCCAAGAATTTCCGATAACGGCTCTGCTGTTGGGGCAAGTGTGAGAGCCAGTGACAAAAGATCCATTCTCTTTGCTAGGCTCGTGATTCTATCATGGACTGACTTCGCGGGTGCCTTCGGCCTATAGCGACCTGCTGCATATGCTGCCCTCCAAGAAATATCGTCTGCCTTGCCCGCTAGGCTCGAGGAGGTGGATAGACGAGTGGTAATATAAGAGTAAGCCGTGTCAAAATCGTGCGCAGTCAAAGCTGATATGATTGCGAGATAAGTGATTGTGTGACGGGCATCTTCCGCCTTAGCATCGTCAACCTGACGCTCTTCCTCATCAATCTCCGCCCCGTCATCCTGCAAATGAGCCAGGACCAGGTTGTGTCCAATGTCAAGTAGGTCATCAAGCTTGGTATAAGCCTTTGGATCTTGGTCAAGCACTTTACCAACCAGATGCAGTGGATCCCTCTGAGCTCGTATATTGACGGGCTGGAATGGGACGCCATGCTGCAGCTTTAGTGGATAGAATGACAGGCTATGAGTCGCCCGTATCAGGTGATCGGCGCGGACAAGCTGGTCGGAATGAGGCAAGCTGGGCTTAAAGGCAAGGATGAGCTCATGCGCCCGCTTCACGCCGCCTCTATTCTTGTTGCCGTTTGAAGCATTATCAAATGCAACGTAGATGGCTGCTATGACTCTATCCTCAACAACAGAGACTGGAAGAGGGAGATGTTCTTGTCCTAGGTAGATATTCCTAGCCGCAGTACTGTCTCCTAGTGCAAGGATGGTGTCAAGAAGCTTTTCGTCAATTTGTTGAGAAGAGAGATTTCCCAAGAAGGTCGGAGCCGTGACCGAACTATCGAGTGAGGGGCCCCATGAGCGTAGCCAATGCAATTGGGCCCTCACGCTCTGCCATTCTGGCCTGGCCGCTGTCAGCTTGGAAATCTGCAGAAGAATCCGGTTCAATTCTTGTTTCTGTCGTTCTTGGGAGCTGCTCATACAGACCAAAGCAACCTCGGCAACATTCAGGACAATCTTGAACCCAAGGAGGAGCTGGACAGTCGCCAGGATAGCGCTGAGGAAGTTAACCGATGATACTGATGGCTGTGTGAGCACATTATCATCGAGTAGAAGCGAAGTTGGAAGGAGGTTGCTATCCGCAACTTTGGCCTTGAATACCACAGTTTTGGCGATGTCTGGCACTGTAGAGATCTGCGGAGCCGGGATGCCTGCCAATGTAGAGACCCGATGCAGGATCTCTTGGCATTTAGGGATGTGAGCATCTGAGGCAGCAGGGGAAGCGTAGATAATAGCAAGACCGGCCTGTGCATAGCAGTTCATCAGTTCAGGCTTGTCTTGTGGTGGTGCCCATCTGAGAAGAGCGGTGCCAGCTAGATCGAACTGGTCAATGCTCGTGGTTACCAGCCAGTGGTTGAGCTCCTGCCACGCTGCATGCGTCTCAGAGTCGGCAAGCCCATGGATCCAGGGGACCAACACCTCGTCCAAGTCTCTTGCAATGTCGGCTTGTGGAAAATGCTTCTTTGAACAACGCAGCAAGGCGTGAAGGGCGCCTTTGACGGGCAGACTTTGTAGCTCTCTCAGATTCGGACAGTCATCATCATCGGGGTAGAAGCAGTGTAGACGTGCGATTGGCAGGAGGAATCTTTCAGCCCAGAGCTGCAGGTGGTCATGGGTGGGTGCGAACTCCTCCACCAGAGTCAGAGTATCCTCGATGCAGCCAGAGGTTGCCTCAATCTGGTTGCACCAGGAGATAATAAAGGAGGGCAGAGCATCGGCTTCGGGTTCGAGATCGCCATTTCCGCCGTGATCTGGTAGGATGAGCCGATGAGCTTCCCGAGTGGCCTGGTCTGGTGTCAGTTTGGACACTGCCGAATCATCCAAGACATGTCCAATGTCTGAGGCTCTGATGTGGTGGAAATCCGATTTGATATTCCGCAGGAGTGTCAGAAGGGCTGCGCGGGCCGCCTCATCATTGGGGTAGAGTGCCAGGAGCAGCCGATAGATGCGCTTGTCGGTCAGGACATCTCGACGGGCAGCAGCCAGGATTTGGAGGGACTCGACATCGACGTTGGAGATGAAGCGTGCGGCAAGCAGCAGCACCTGCGCATCTGACAATGTGCGCAGGTCGGCCATCAGGAATGGCAGTGATACCGCCGACTAGATGCAAGGTGTTGTCAGAGATGAGGGCGCAGCCTGTCAGATGAGCTAGACCTAGGACGGCTAGCGTAGGTGCGGCGATCAAACAGATCCAATCATAAGAATGACATAATTAATTAGACTATCAATCAATCAACTCCTGCTGTTCGACCACCCGAGCAATTAGCGAATCTTTCCCCCCCACCGCTACGCCCATCGCTCGTCTTGCGTTCCAGGGCCGAACAGCTCCCAACATCGAATTGACGGGTGATTGCAAGCTCTGAAAATGGCCTCGGGCTATGGTGTTGGTGGTGGTATGCGACCCATGTCCCCGAATACCTGCGGCCCTGCGCTGCTCCCCCAACTGGACTGCAGCTGATAATCAACACAGGCGTCGGCCGCTGCTTTCCCTTCTGGCAAGAATACCTGTCCTGCTACATCATCAATCAAAATGACCCCGAAGCGCGAAAGAAAGGCGTGTGTCTACCGCGACTAGAAGACTACTACGAGTGTCTACACCACAAGAAAGAGGTCTGTTGAGCCCCCACAAAGTCATCACCCGAGTTCAGGAGCTGATTGAGCGACGCAGCACGCCCGCGTTATTGCGATACAAGATGCCCTGAGAAAAGCGGAAGCCGGCCATCCTCGAGAAAATGCGCCCAAAGCAGACCAAATCCGAAGTCTTGGTTTAATAGGCAAGGAAGACATCTCGAAGGAGATCCTTGCCCGGAGCGCTCCAAGCTCATAGCGTGGTTATCCTGACCGGGAGGGTCAAAGACTGTACATATCATGAAGGGAAAGGTGTATCAGAAAAATGGAAGCACGATAGAAGCCCTCGTGCTTGTGCCGCAACAGATTCTTCAAATTCCTTGATTTTTGGCAGTCTGTTGCTGCTGAACATCCAGTAGCTCTGGGGAGGTGTCCTGTCCAGATTGGATTTGCTCTCTCTATGATATACGATATACTGCAGCTAAGGTTGCAAATTTGCCAGCCAGAGCTGTATCTTGGTGCTTCAACCCAGTAGAATGAATATCTGTGTTAGCGCCCAAGCTGTTGTTACATTTGTCAAGCTAGGCAGAGCTGGCCAAGGCAAAAGGACACTTCAGAATGAACATGTGTACCATGTGTAGTCTTGTTACTGAAACATTGCTGAATCTACATACGGAGTCGGCCAATACTTCACAGCCAATATCTCACAGAACAAGCCACCAGCATATTGACTTCTGGCTCTTCCCTTCAGCTAATTCCGGCGGTCAATCTAGCCCTGTCGCACACTCACTTGGCATCGGCAAGAAGTGGTAAGGCTGGAAGGCCAAAAATGCCAAGGCGCTAAAGGAACAAGCTCTGGCAGGCACGTAGAGATATAAACAGTGTGCATAATAAGCCTAAAGGCCCCGAAGCCGCCCTTTTTTAACACACTCCAACAGTAGATTTGTCAGGGCTGTTGCTGTTGTCCACTTTCTCCCTGAGCCCATCTCCGAAGTTTGTTTTTCAACGCGCATCTGCACTTCCTCATCCTCAAGACATCATGCAGGATTATATTTGCCACTGCTTCCACTCCTACCCATGAACCAGACTGTCCTTGGTCACAACCCGGCGTTATTGATGCATTTTGGGCCTAAAGTCCAATCGCGCCTTCCACAATGGCATCTTCCAAGTACATTTCCAGCCTTTCCTCATTCGGACCTTGCCCTGCTAATCTCAACACAGGCTAGATCGACTCATCACGTGAGCACACTCTCTCTGTTCCATTTGCTCTCTATTAATCCAGTCAACAGGCTGCTGGACAAAGGCAGTACCCAGCTCGTTCGGAATGAGACTGCCAGGCAACTGGCTAATATTCAAGAGCAAAATCCGGAAAGTCTCTTTGCTCTGCTCGGAAGGGTTGTGCCGTATCTTCAGAGCAAGTCCTGGGATACGCGTGTTGCTGCCGCCAGAGCCATCGGCGGTATCGTGG
Source organism: Chaetothyriales sp. CBS 135597 (assembly GCA_003709825.1). Classification (NCBI taxonomy): domain Eukaryota; kingdom Fungi; phylum Ascomycota; class Eurotiomycetes; order Chaetothyriales; species Chaetothyriales sp. CBS 135597. Next base: position 423,133 of record QQXN01000006.1, on the reverse strand, counting down.
AGAAAGCAGGCACCTTCGACCCCAATGCAGAAGATGTTGACGCCAAGAGTGAGCATATCACTACAGATGAATCAGATGTTAAGCAAGAATCATTAGACGACAACTCGAATGAGGGAGGTGATTTGCTCCGACTGGCAACCTTGGACATCCGGCTCGTTCTGCAACATGGAAAGAAGCTTGTCGGCAGTGCAGGGAGGGAACATGCGTATTCTCTTGCTGGTTTGACTCCGGCGGAACGATTAGCCCATCAGAAGAAGACCCTCCATGCCCGACTTGGTCTTCTCGGTGAGTATGTCGAGGATGAGGTTCCCATGAGTGACAATATTCCGGCAAACTCAAAGCACGCGGCCTCAACTGGTTCTAAACGAGATGCCAAGTCTTCCAAAAGTGAGGCGAGCTCAGCCGGCGCGTCGCCCCATAGAGAACATCCAGAGCAGAACGGATCGATCCCCGAGGGCCTAAGCAAGCGGCAGCTCAATCAGCTCAAACGTAAGAATAAGTCTCTGGCAAAAGGAGGGCCCAACAAGATGCGTGTGGTTGACCTGTCTGTCAGCAGGCGGATAGATAGTGAAGACGTGCCGCCCATCATGTCTCCTCGCTCAGTCAAGGTCAACGGAAAAGAGGAATCATGCGAAGACTCGAAACCCGACTTCTTCTCCATCAAGCGCGAGGATCATGATGACAACACCCAACTTGTCAAAGAATTCAAGGGCGAGGAACAACCTGAGAAACCTTTGGTTGCACCTGATGAGGAGCATTCCTCAGAATGGCCGTACGAAGTCATGTGCGACTTTCTCTCCAACGACCTTTTTGACCCTGCTTGGGAGGTACGTCACGGTGCGGCCATGGGCCTCAGAGAGATCCTCCGCACCGATGGTCGGGGTGCCGGCAGGCGTTTTGGAGCCTCAAGGGCACAGAACGAAAGAGCAAACATCCGCTATTTGGACGACCTAGCTTGCCGCCTGCTGTGTGTACTCATGTTGGATCGCTTCGGGGACTATGTCTCCGATACTGTCGTTGCACCGATTCGGGAGAGCATTGGACAAACCCTCGGAGCTTTGCTAACACAGGTCAATGACTCGACAGCTATCGGGATATACCAGTTCCTCCAGAAAATGGTCAACCAGTCTGACATTGGCCTGGATCAGCCCATCTGGGAAGTCTGCCATGGCGGCATGATTGGACTGCGATACTTCGTGGCCGTGAGGAAAGACCTGCTTCTGAAAAACGACTTCATCATTGACGGCGTCATCAGTGCTGTCACCAGAGGCCTAGGACACCATGATGATGATGTCAAGTCTGTCAGTGCTGCTACCTTACTCCCCATCGCATCGGAGCTTGTGAAATTGCGTCCGAATTCCCTAGGGCCGTTGATGAATGTGATCTGGGACTGCTTGCTCGACATGCAGGATGATCTCAGTGCCAGCACAGGAGCAATCATGGATCTTCTAGCCACTCTTTGCTCATATCCAGAAGTTCTTCAGGCCATGCAGGAAAACGCCGAGGAAGACGATGAGCAATCCCTCAACTCCTTGGTTCCTAGACTTTACCCCTTCCTCCGACACACCATTACGAGCGTCAGACTGTCGGTTCTCAAAGCTCTAGCTACCTTTTTCAAGATTTCTTCTGGCCCTCAAACATGGATTGACTGGCGCTTGACGCGACTGCTGTTTCAGAATTTGCTTCTCGAACGCAACGACGCTGTCTTAAGGGCCTCCTTTGATGCTTGGGTGCTTCTAGTAGACTTTGTCACGCTCATTTCATCTCCTGCCTTTGGTACAGCCATCGGAACGCATGTGCCACAGATGTTGAAGTCGGTGACCCAGCCGATAGGACAAGCCCGAGCTCCAATCGCAATGGATACAACCCTCTTGATCAAACCCTCCGGATCACCAATGGCCGTGTCTGCTAAGCCTTCTCGCGGCGCAGATGGGCCTTCGAAGAAGCGAAGAAAGATCGACCAAGAAGACTTTTTCTCGAATTCGGACTCCCACAACACAGATGCTCACATGATCAATGGCGAGGTCGACTTGGTCGGAACAGAGACTATGCTTCGCACGCGGATATATTGTGCTCGTGCTTTGGGGCTGCTCCTTCCTCTCTGTTGTGCTGAGGCAATGGACTCTTATTGGTCTCAGCTTCTATCTCTCCTCACGCATGAAACCTCGAGCAGCCGTCTTTTCAGTTCACTTGTCATGGTGGAGTTGGCCAAGTCAAAGTCCGGAATGCCATCCAATTTGTCTCAAACGACGAAGAAGTTACAAGAGTGCCTGGATGCAGAACCCGCTCCTTGGTACGCAGACATCCTGCAGTCTCTGCAGGCTGCACGTGGACAATGCCAGACGCTTCTCGTTACCTTTCAAAATCAAGCGATGGTGCCTAGGAGTAAGCTTCCGACCATTGCCGCCGTATGCCAGGGCGACAATGGTGCGGGCCCAAGCGCGTTTTCGCTGGCTGATGCGGAAGCGATCGTAACGACCGAGTTCGATCGACTGATCAAAAACCTCACCCCTACCCAACGGGTTGCTGGTACACAGTACCTTACTGATAGCTGCGGACACGCGAAGGCTGCCGTTGAAGAAGCCAAACGACTCAAAGACGGACGCGACGCCGCCGTTAGAGCTGGTATTGCGTCTGTTTTGGTTGCGTTGCGCCAGATACCCAAGAAGCCTGGCCAAATCATCAAATGCATCATGGACAGCATCAAGGGCGAGGAATATGAAGACCTCCAGTCACGCTCCGCCTCAGTGGTGGGTGACTTGATTGATTACTATGTTCAGAGCCCGAAGCGAGGCCCGGTTGACAAGCTGGTCAGCAACTTGGCCATGTTCTCATGTGTCGACACATCTGAAACACCCGAATTCGCTCCAAACAGTCATTTGGTCGACGCTGTACTCTCGCTGCGCAAAGAAGAAGATCGAAAGGACCATCCTGATGCTGCTAAATTCCTCAGGGAGGCGCGAGAGGCTCGGGTGATGCGCCGCGGAGCTACCAAGGCACTTCAACAACTTGCTCAGCGGTATGGGACCAGGCTCTTCGAAGTCTTGCCGGTTTTGCAAAGCCTGATCGAAGATCCTCTCAAAAATACCATCGACCGAGTATCTCCAGAACATCTCCAGCTAGAGAACGACAAGGGCCAAGAAGTAGTTGATGCGCTCTCTACCTTGCGCACCATAACGCCACTGATCGATTCGGAACTGCACCCTTGGGCCGTGTCGTTGTTGCCAATTGTGGCCAAAGCAATGCGCTCTCGCCTGTCAGTCGTGAGATATATGGCAGCAAAGACTTTTGCTGCGTTGTGCAACACCATCACGGTTCAAGGATTGACAGCCCTTGTGGAGCAAGTTGTTCCTCATATCAGCAACCCTCTTGACTTGCATGTTCGGCAGGGTGCTACCGAATGCATCTATCACTTGATCCAAATCATGGGAGACAGGATTTTGCCGTATGTGATCTTCCTCATCGTGCCTGTGCTCGGAAGGATGAGTGACGCCAACGACGATGTCCGGTTGCTTGCTACTACTTCCTTTGCCACACTTGTGAAGCTTGTCCCTCTTGAAGCTGGGATTCCAGACCCTCCAGGAATGCCAGAATCGCTGCTGAAAGGGAGAGAACGCGAACGGAAGTTCATGGAGCAGATGCTCAATCCGAAAAAGGTTGAGCCTTTCCAGATTCCGGTTGCCATCAAGGCTGAGCTACGTCCCTATCAACAAGATGGCGTCAATTGGCTTGCTTTCCTCAACAAGTACAACCTTCATGGCGTACTTTGTGACGACATGGGCCTGGGCAAGACTCTTCAGACTCTCTGTATGGTCGCCAGCGATCATCATATGCGAGCTGAGGAATATAGTCGCACTCAAGCACCAGAGAAGCGACCAATACCGTCCTTGATCGTCTGCCCCCCAAGTTTATCAGGTCACTGGCAGCAAGAAATCAAACAGTTTGCACCTTTCCTGAAGGCGGTAGCCTATGTGGGTGGGCCATCAGAGAGACATTCGAAGCAACATCTTTTGGCTGATTCTGACATTGTTATCACTACATACGACATCTGCCGTAATGAGAGCAGTCTTCTCACACCCATCACTTGGAATTACTGTGTGCTAGATGAGGGCCATTTGATCAAGAACCCGAAGGCGAAGATCACCCAGGCCGCGAAGAGACTGGTCAGCAATCATCGCCTAATCTTGACCGGTACTCCGATTCAGAACAATGTGCTTGAACTTTGGTCGCTATTCGACTTCTTGATGCCAGGATTCCTCGGTACCGAGCGTGTGTTTGCAGACCGATTCACGAAACCGATTCAGGCCAGTCGCAATGCAAAATCATCATCCAAAGAACAGGAAGCCGGAGCCCTGGCTGTGGACGCTTTGCACAAACAAGTGCTGCCGTTCCTGTTACGCCGGCTCAAGGAAGAAGTCCTGAATGATCTGCCTCCAAAGATCCTTCAGAATTACTATTGCGACCTGAGTGATCTCCAGAAGCGTCTCTTCGAAGACTTCTTCAAGAAGGAGAAGAAGACGGTTGAAGCCAGCGTAGGCTCAGGCGATAGGGAAGCGAAGACACATATCTTCCAGGCGCTTCAATACATGCGCAAATTGTGCAATTCGCCGGCACTGGTTCTGAAAGAGGGCAACAAGGATTATGAAACGGTTCAGAAACAGCTGGAAGCTAATAATTCTAGCTTGAGGGATGTAGCTCATGCACCCAAGCTGCTTGCACTCAAGGATCTCTTGCTAGAATGTGGCATTGGTGTGGAGCCCGACAAGGGAGACATCTCGGCGTCGGCGTCAAACTATGTCTCGCCGCATCGGGCTCTCATTTTCTGTCAGATGAAGGAAATGTTGGACATGGTGCAGACGGAGGTGCTTGGTAAACTCCTTCCAAGTGTGCAATTCCTGCGGCTTGATGGCAGCGTCGAATCCACAAAGCGCCAGAACATTGTCAACCAGTTCAACAACGATCCTAGCTACGACTGTCTCCTCCTGACGACAAGTGTTGGAGGGCTGGGGCTGAACCTGACGGGCGCGGATACTGTCATCTTTGTTGAGCACGATTGGAACCCGCAAAAGGATATCCAGGCTATGGATCGCGCACACAGGATCGGACAGAAGAAAGTGGTGAACGTGTATCGGCTGATTACCAGAGGCACACTGGAGGAGAAGATTCTGTCACTGCAGCGGTTCAAAATTGATGTTGCCAGCACGGTTGTCAATCAGCAGAACGCTGGCCTTGGGACCATGGAGACGGATCAGATCTTGGATCTATTTAATCTTGAATCGGGAGAAGGAGGGCCTGAGTTTGCAGATCACCAGAAGGACGAAGACCTGGTGGATATGGAGACAGGCGAAGTAAAGAAGAAAGGAGAGAAAGGATTCCTGGGTGAGGTGCCCGAGTTATGGGATGAGCGGCAGTACGAGGAGGAGTTCAATCTGGATTCGTTCGTGCAGAACCTGCAACGGTAAGGGTAAAGGATACTTAGGGGATATCATTATAGAGGCATCAGCGACTGGCGTGCATCTCTACACTGCGACTTGTGCAGTGAAAAATATTCATCCTGAACTATTGAATAATAACACACCAGGCCATGGTGAGGGAGGCATCCATACAGCAGAAGAATTCAAGGTTCTGAAGGTAGCTCACTACTCCATGCAACATGCAATTGAAGGGCAAGGAGCAAGAATACAATCCTAATCCCTTGGAGGCTCGTCAATCTCCTGGTGAGAGCCTGTATGTGCTTGAAAATGTAATAATAACGACGAAGAAGAAGAAGAAGAAGAAGAAGAAGAAGAAGCAGGAGGAGGAAGGAGGAAGGAGCTGAGGTCGAACTCGCTCTTGCCAGTTGGACGGAAGGAAGGCGCGTTTTCCTCCTCCCTTCGTCGAGAACAATCAGGCTCAATGGAGAGAGACTATGCAGGCATGTCCACTCATTATTAGACCAGTATGACATTCCTACAGACATCATCATCATCATCCTCATCCTCATCCTTCCAACCGCCCCTAGAATACGAGAATGCCTCCTCTTCTGATGCCCATGAGTCGGTTCGGCCAGCGAAGCCGATGTTCGAATGCACGCTGTGCCGCAAACAGTACTCCTCCCCGGCCTGTACGCTTGGTCCTCAAGCTCGAATTGTGTGTCAAGACTGCTGGAAATGGACTTATGATATCAGTCTGTGCTGGAAGTGTTGCGAGCTGGTCTACAGAAAGACAGATGCCATTGGCTTTGGATGGTGTTAGTGGCACTGGAACTGCTTTTCATGTCTGATTTGTGCGGCAAGTGTGATCGAGAACTGTTGTGCTGTGTGCTGTGTGCTGCGTGCTGCGTGCCGTGTGTATGTGGTCGAGGTCGCTGACGATTGATTGCAAGTCACCACTTCCAGCACCCCAATATTTGAACGAGACGGGTCAGCCTCACGAGGATGCCATCTCCCTCAACAAGGTTCCGGTCTGCAGCCACTGCAGCAACTCACCTGACTCGGTGCCTCGTCTCGAGCAACATGAAAAAGCGCTCAGAGAGTCGTCGGCAAGAAGAGAAAGAAGAAGAGCTTCTCCTCCACGGGTGAATACCAAGTTTCCAGGCCGGATCTCGGTAGATCATCCGCTCGACCCTGCTCTGGACTTCAACCCAAGGGACTCAATGAGGAAGGTGCAGGAGCGGCCACTTTCACCCTCCTGGATGGATCTATTGCCAAGCAACAGGAAAACTGGTAAGTCGACCAAGGCACAGTCTCGGGGGCGTCAGTGTTCATCTGTTTCGCTGCTTGAGAGGGAGAGGTCGAGCTCAGACCACCCGACACAAGCATATGATGTGGACAATGAAGGCGTGATGATTCACAGCATACAATCAGCGAAGGCAGAGGCAGACCCGCACGCTTCATTCAACAACTTATCTGTTCACCCTTTGCCATCTGGTCAGCAGCAGACGACGACAACTTCAGACTCAGCATCACTGGTGAAAGATTCCTATTCCAAACACAGTGCATCGAAATCGACCGGTTCGAAACAACGGCGGGAACGGAGATTAGCAAGTGTTTCGTCTGGATCTTCAGGTGGTAATAGACCCAGTGGCTCTCCATCTCCTGGCCAGACGGATGAACCTGCCCGGTTGCCTTTCATCAGCGAGCTCTCCAGTTTCTTCGCCCGAAGGAAAGGAAAATGGATTCTGCCCAGCCGAATTGGTGATGACAGGCTCGGGCCACGAACTTGTCAGATGCAATGCTCAAGTGGTGCCATGGAAGGCCAAGGAACGGAAGGAAACGATAGATCGAGGACTCTGGGTCCATGTCTCTGTCAGGCGGATACGAGAATGCCAGGCGGATGGTCATAGCTGAGGATCTCACGTGTGTTTGCTGTACAGTTGAGTATCTCACGTGCGTTTGCTGTACAGTTGCTCATCTGTCAGGGTTTGGAAATCAACTGATTGGGGCTGAGTTCGGCATTGGCCTTGGCGGCGCATCGTAGACCATCTAAGGTGCCGCTGTCTACAGGTGGTGTCAATGAAGAGCAGCGTTTCGAGGTTATCCTGAATCGTATTGTCAATCATTACTGATCTTCTGGTGTTTGCTGCCCTGAAAATGCCTTTTAGAGACGCATTCAAGAGCATCACAAAGGATTTTGATTCTCTCAGGCAGGAATTGAGCCGGGTAATCCAGCCGAGTAACAACCAGAATCAAAATCAGGGGCAGCAACAGAGTGGATATCCAGGTCAGCAGTATGGGCAACAACAGCAGCAGCAGCAGCAGCAGCAGTATGCACCTCCACCTGTGCCTTACGGTACTCATCCAGGCGCGGCACAACAGCAGCAGCCGCAGCAACAGCAGCACCCAGGCTACGGGCCGCCGGGGATTTACTGGAGAGCAAGGTTCGACGCGAGCAGACCCGTGAGCGAGGAGTGGGAGCACAAGCAAGGTGACCATGGCTGGGGTAACAATGAGCTGCAGAACTACACCGACTCGCCGCAGAATTCATTCTACACCCAAGATGGGAAGCTGGTGCTTCGAGCCATCAGCCAAGGCGGGCATTACACCTCTGCGCGGCTGGTGTCACGACAGCGACTCTCGAAGGCGCGGGGCTGTCTTACAGCCTGGTTGACCAGCCCGTGTGGCAATGGCATTTGGCCGGCATTCTGGCTGCTGCCATTTGAGCCATTCACGTGGCCGACTGACGGGGAAGTTGATATTGCCGAAACCTGGAATGGCGATCTGGAGAATCATTCGTGCTTGCACTGGGTAGGGATTTCTTTCTCGCTCTCTCTCTCTCTCTCTCTGGCTGCGTGCCAGGCCAGTGATCTGAGCTAACGGGGGCGCTTGCTTCTTTTCTTTTTGGGTTATAGGGCTTCTACACGCCGCAAGACGGATGGAAACATCGTGTCAGGGGCACAAAGCTCCCTGATATGGCACAGCGAGCCGTTAAGTACGAGTTTGCGTGGGAGCAGAATGAGCAGGCCGGTGGACAAGGTCGGCTTGTCTGGTGGATTGACGGGCGACCGATCATGAAGGCGCCGATCCCAGATGGCCAGAGGCCCATGTACGGCTTACCCCTTTGGCTTCTTCCTACCAGATCAGATCAGACGGATGGCTAACTTGGTGTACCACAGGAGGGACTTCCAAGTCATCATCAACGTCGCCATGGGAGGTAATGTATGCCAGGGTCAGCGGCCCCAAGATGGCACATACGACTTTGTGGTGCATGAAGTGAGTATGAGTGATGAGCCAGATGGCGGATGGGCACGGTTTGAGCGTGACTGGCAACATGTTAGTGAAGGACATACCTTGTGATGAGCAACCGGACATATTGTGGTGAGCAACTGGACACGTTGTGCATCTGCTGGTTCGTATGGCAACTACGATAGAGAAAGTGTTCACTTAGACGGCAGTTGCCCCCCCAGCCTCGTTGGCACCAATGGGGAAATACAGCCAATCACAGCCCACGATGCGGTCTCAGCCGGGCTGGGGGGTATCCACCGCAGCCACAGCCACAGGCAGAGGATCTAGAAGGAAGAGAGAGAGGAGCCCGGGGGAGGTGAGCGAGCTTTCCTGTTGCTGATGCCCCTGCCGCCGCCTGTATATCTTTAGCAGCATGTCTGTTGAAACCGGCGGCGAAGAGGCCAACCTGGCCCTCTCCACAACTACTCCTACACGTACGGCCCCTGTGGCGTTCGAGTCCTCGGTGAATGAGACGGGTCCCACGTCAAGCTACGAGCAGCCCACCGCCAAAGCTGAGGTCGATAGCGAAACCCGCGAGAGGCTGCAGCATGTACTGTATTCAGACATTGGTGTAACAACACTTCTTCAGCGGCTGAAATCGAGCATTGGCTCGGCAAGAGTATGTGCACGGTTGGCGTACCTGAACAATAGTCATGACTGACCGCAGCCTAGGACTTTGCTGGATTCTTGAGAGAACGGTCTTCGGTGGAGGAGAAACATGCACAGGGCCTCAAGCGGTTGTGCCGCGGCACCCACGAGCTCATCCGCCGGCCGGACAACCGTGGCGGCTCGTTTGCAGCCAGTTTCGAAGAGATAGTCAAGACACACGATCGCATGGCAGACAACGGCCTCAACTTTGCCACCAGCCTGCACCAGATGCTGGAGGAGCTGAACGACCTGGCCGCCAAGTGCGAACGAGACCGCAAGCACCTCAAGGCGAGTGGGCTCGAGGCCGAGCGGACGGTGCATGAGGCCGAAGCAGGGATGACCAAGGCAAAGGCCAAATACAATACTCTTGCTGAGCAGCTGGACGCAGTCAAGACAGGCGAGAAGACCAGTGGCAAGTTTGGCCGGCGCAAGGACGAGGACGAGCTCAGGCGTAAGCTGGAGGGCGCAGACAACGACTATGCTCAGAAGGTCCAGTCTGCAAAGTCGCTGCGCAGAGACCTGCAAGTGACCAACCGGCCACGCACCATCAGCGCACTCCAGGACGCCATCCGCGAGTGTGATGCTGGCCTGAGCCTGCAGATGCAGAAGTACGCTGCGCTCAGTGAGAGGTTCTTGCTCAGCAACGGGCTCGTGGTCAGTCCTCTCAAGGACCCACAGAGCGCGACCGGTTCACCGTCAGGACCCGGCTCTGGCCCAAGGAGCCTCCGTGAACTGGCACACGGCATCAACAACCAGCAGGATCTGCATGATTACATCCTCGGCTTCTCCAACAAGGTCGGCTCCCAGACGCCAGAGGCCCAGTACGAGCAGCATCCTAGCCTGGCTCCCAAGCAACAGCAACCCAGCCAACCCAACCAACCGAGCCAGCCGCCTCCCGTGCTCGACAGTGCTCAAGTCCAGCAATACGGCATTGCAGAGAAACAAACAGGTTTCGGCGACGCCGAGGCCGGGCTCAGGGCACAGGGACAGGATTCTGATCAGGTCCATGGTAGTGGTCTCGCTTACCACCCGCCTCCAGCAGACAGACTCTACTCACCGCCGCAATCAGCACCTCCGCCAGCGCAGTATCAGTCTGGACCGCCGGCCGCGAATACTTACGCGCCCTCCCCGCCGCCGCAGCTCCCACAAATTGCTTCCTTGACTGACACAAGCACAAGTCAGCGATCTGATCTGCCCTCGTTGCCACAACTCCCAGCAGATACATCTCGAGGGTCTGAGCTCAGCCAGAATCACGATCCTCTCGATCAGTATTCTTCTAGCGGTGTCCCTGCCAATGGATATGCCCCTCCCACAACTGCACCCACAGTTGATGCCGGGAGAGGCGCACTGGCAGATGGTCGGGTGGCCGCAATCAGTGGGGTTGCTCATCAGAGCAGTCGGGGCCCATCCCTGAGTCAGCCGAGTGATTTCTCTGCCGTCGGCCATACCAGCAGCGCTCATTCCACCCAAGCACCATACCAGCAACCCGCCTACCAGCAGACCCCGTACCCGCAAGCTCCATACCAACCTGACTCTCGCACCCCAACAGTCAGCTCATCCGCGGTGCCACAAACCCTGCCTACTGGTGGTATTCGTGCCCCGCAAGGGCAAAGTGACAGCTATGCCCCTCCTTCTGTTGCTGTTGCTGCCGCAGCTGCCGCGTTGAATCTGCCATCGCAGCAACGACGAGCTGAATTACAGCGGCAGAACCTGCTTCCGCTCAGACCTGTCTTTGGTGTGCCTCTGGAAGAGCTGTTCCGACGCGATAATTCTGCCATCCCACACATCGTGTATCGCTGCATCGAAGCTGTGGACTTGCACGGCCTCGATACCGAGGGAATCTACCGCGTCCCCGGCTCGGCTCCTATCATTACAGAGCTCAGGCAGCAGTTCGATCATGGTACGTCTCTTTCTTATCTATCTCATACCAGCTTTTACTAATCACTAACCTCCTTTTTTTTAGATGCCTCGCAAGTCGACCTCCGAAACCCGGCCGCGTTCAAGAATGACATTGCGGCCGTGACAACTCTGCTCAAGCACTTCCTGCGCGATCTGCCCGACCCCTTGCTGACCGCGTCTGCCTATGGCCAGTTCATCCGGGCTGCGCAAATCGACAATGACGATGTCCGCCGCGACTCCCTCCACGCTATCATCAACTCCCTGCCCGACCCCAACTACGCCACCCTGCGTGTCCTTGTGATTCACTTGCACAGAGTGGCTCAGCACGCCGAGTTCAACAGGATGACAACGCAGAATCTGGCCATCTGCTTTGGTCCCACGCTAATGGGCCATGGCGGCAGTGGCAATGGAAACGGTGGTAGTGGCAGTGCGGCTGGTGCTGGTGCTGGTGGCCAAGCCGACGTCAAGGATGCGGGCTGGCAGGCCAGAGTCATTGAAACGATCATCAACAACACGTTCCAAATCTTTGACGACGACGAATAGAGGTTTGTTGGAACGCTGTTGTCGTCGTCGTTGTTGTTGGATGTTTGTTTCCTCCCCCTCCCCCCACAAACCTTTCTCTTTTTTTTTCTTTTTGGGTCAGTAATGGAGCTCAACACCAGCACCAGCAGCCTGATATACCCTGATTTGTGTAACAAAGGCTTGTGTATCTATCCCCCTTGTGTTCAGCTGTGCAACTAATTTGACAATTTTTACCATTGTTGTTTTGAGGGAGGCAATAAGATCAGAATTCTGGCTAGGTAGGTAGTAGATACTGTGTGGATGGGTGGGTGGGTGGCTAGTTAGTTGAAGTAAGTAAGTAGGTTGGAGGGATGGGTGAAATAACATTGCTCTCTCTTGAAAACCAATTAATCTTGTTGTCTTTGATGGCATTGTTATCGTTATTGTTATTGTTGTTATTTACAAAAGAGAGGAGAGGTGCTGCTGATGATGATGATATTTAATAAATACAAATTAACCAAAAAAATAAATAGATATCTGGCGGGCGAGACTACTACATAGATATATCATACAAACATCCCATGTTTTGTTTTTGTTTTTGTTTTTTTGTTTAACCCGATGATGATGATGATGATTATGATGATCACGACGGTTTCTTCGTCGGTTCTCCGCGTCTCATCTGTTGTACAAGCTGGAGCCAGTTGCGGGCTGAGATCCTGGCGCTAGCACCAGCACCAGCACCAGCACCATCATGATGATTATGATTATTATTATTATTATTATCATCAGTAGTGTCAGTGCCATTAGCAGCCTTCAAAACAGCACGGTCGAGGGCGCGGTCGACAACACCGTGGCGGGGCACGCGGGCGCCCCCGTCCTCGATGGCATCGCCGCTCGAGCGCACCATGTCCAGCACCTGCCAGCCGCGCGTTGCCATGGCCTGGCGCTGGAAGACGCTGCCGGGGTAGACCATGGTGTTGCCCGTGGCGGCGACCAGCAGGGTGATGGCGAGCGAGAAGACGTCGGATTGCTTGGTTGCTTGGGCGGTGGGGTCGCGCAGCACTGACGAGACCAGCAGTTCGGGCGCGGTGTACTCGCGGGTCACGGCTGAGAGTGTGTTGAGCGGGGGTGGTGGTGGTGGTGGTGGTTGGTTCGTGTCCCGGGGTCCGAGGCAGTGGCTGGATGAGAAGTCGATGAAGAGCGGCTGGAAGGCGAAGGTGGAAGAAGAAGAAGAAGACTCGTCGTCCTCGTTCACTGTCTGGTCGTAGGCGGGTTCGATCTGCTTGAGGACAAAGTTGCCTGGTTTGATGTCGCCGTGCACGACGCCGGCTTCGTCGTGCAGCCACGCCAGCGCGCGGATCAGCGACTCGGCCAGGCTGAGCCAGGCGTCTGCCGAGCCGACCACGGGCTGGGTCATGTTCCAGGTGGTCAGCGTCCGTCGTGCAACGCTGGCGCATCGTTTGATGTACTCCTCGAGCGAGACGGGCAGTGCTTCCAGAACCAGATTGGAGTGCTCAGGTGCGAGCGAGCCGTAGAAGGTGACGACATGTTTTGAGCTGTCGTGGATCCGAGAGAGATAGGTCAAGATCCTGCCCTCGTTCTCCAGAATCGGGATAGCATCTATCCTGGCCGGCCGTTTTACTGCCACAACGAGTGGGACGGTTTTGGTGGGTGAGAGTGGCGTCGGCGTCGGCAGCGTTGGGGCGACCGGCACGGTGTGAGAAGAAGAGCCTGATCCGTTCAACACGGTCCTGGCCTGGCAAGTGCCTTTCAGGACGACGCTCCATGCGCCATAGCCGAAGACTTGGCTCTGCCCTTGCGAGTCGCGGACTAGGTCCACTTGAAACGGACATATTCGCACGCCTCGGTCGTCTGAGTCTGATTGCGCCTCGTTGGGAGCTTGGGTTCCGCTGTCCTTGCAACTTCCGAGACCATCTTCACTGAAAGAAGGAGAGCAACACACTGGATGCTCAGACCTCTGGGAGCGGCTTGATGGCGCTTGGATCTGGATAGGTGATGTTGGTGGAGTGAGTGGGTTCGGGTTCACATCTGGCTTGGACACTGTAGGGCGCGACTTTGAGGAGGCTGAGGTTGGCGTCGGTGGTGGTGTCGTCGGGTTCCCGTTGAGGAACGAAGAGCGCGGTGTGAGCGGCATCCCACCGAACACCACAGCCAGACACAGTCCAGAAATTCACAGCCAGACACAGTCCAGAACCTGGCTTATATCGACTGGGCCACGGCAAAAGATAAGGAAAATCAGGGTCATAAACGCGAGCAGAGCGGCATGGGTTGATGATAACAATGTCCTGGGGATACGGTCTGGTCAATATTCATGTTCAGCTGTCGATCGAGGTTTCTAAATAATAAGCAGAGGCCGTCGTCCTATCTATCGTCTTCGTCTCTCCTGGCGGCGGCGCCGGTCCTTGCCGACGACGGGTGTTTCGTTCGATAAGCAAAAAAAGAAAGGACCCCGGTTGCTGGTGGCGGACTAGATCCTGAAGGAAACCGGGACGATTAATATCAATAACAAGCAGGACTAAGAATCAATGGATGTCGGTTTTTGGTACACAGTGAAAAAAAAAATATGACAGTACAGAGAGTTTGGTAGAGGGAGACAGACAGACAGACAGACAAACAGACACGGGGAATGTGAGCTGGTCGAACTTATTCGAACCCGTTTGACTGTCAAAAATCGTGCACGGCGTCCGGCCCCGCGTCGCTATGACGTCGTCGGGAAGGTTCTTCTGAGATTGTAGCCGAGACTAACCCGATACGAGATGAGCTTAATCAGCGCACGTGGAATTTGATTCGCGATCGGAAACGCCCAATTTCTTCTGAGTCATCCGACAGGACCAGCCATCGATTGGAATTCACGTGACCTGCACAGCCATTCGATTGGATTTCAACTGTACAGCCATCGATTGGGCTTCACCTGCATCGGATTACAACTGCACAACCTTCGATTGAATCTCAACTGCATCGGATTTTCAACTGCATATCCCATCAATCATGTGTGTATCTGTAGACAACTGTTGTGCACAGCAAAGCCGATCCACTCATGGCAAATCCAGCACTGGCACAACCCCGCTCCACTGTCCCTTGCTTCTCTCCTCCCAGTAGCCCTCTTTGCCGGTCTTCAGCTTCCACACAATCTCGTCGCCGTGTTCCACTTTGGTGAACCATCGAGGACTCCACTCCTGGCCCGCAGCCTCCAGCTCCCTCCTTCTCGCCCTCTGGGCCTCCTCGAGCGCATTCTTCAGCTCTTCGGCTTTGTCGTGGTCGCCACGCTCCAGTGCTTGCTGGTCCAGGCGAAGACGGCTGTCTGTGGGAGCCAAATGGCCCTTTTCAACGTCGGTGACCTCATTCAAAGAGGCTGCAAACAGCGTCATTCCATAATGCTTGGGCGCCTGCTGCACCAGCGGCCCCGCTGTCCACACCGACTTCTTCGTCGCCACCCCATTCTCCTTTCGTTGCAGTGAGTGTGTCCATGTGCCCTCCAGCCCAAGGCCAGTCGAATTGCCATTAGGATCAAATAGGTCCACTTCCAGTTCCTCACTTCGACCAGAGAACATGCCCTTGGCCTTAAAGGTGACCACTGCCTTTGACCCGTCCGTTTCGCTGAAGACTGTCATGGTGCCCACAGGCTCAATGTACTTTTCACCAGCAATGATGTTGCGCAGAAAACAGGTCGGGTTAATCCACGTGTACCTGCGTCCAGAGTTGAAGAAGATCAATCGTGCCTTGCCGTCTGTGATAATCTCAGAGGATTTGCCCCAAAACTTCTGCAGAGGCAGCGGCGATTGTGCAAACGCCCATTCATTGGATTCTGCATGGAAAGCCAGCTGGACAGGACGATGCGAAACCTTCTCCGACACGAAGCGGAATCCCTTGTCTTCTCTGACAAGCTCGTAGGTCTCGCCCAGCATCGGATTAAACGGTTTGCGTACTGCTCTCTCCTTAATACGAGCATTCGACAATGGCGACAGAGCAAAGGCAGTCACAAGCAAAAGCTGTTCCTGGCTGTCAGTCGCCTGTGCTGCCTGATCCAGGAGCTCAGAGTACTCGAGCCCTTCTGCTGACCTCTGCAGGAGAGAGGTAGGTTCGTTGGCAGACACAGGCATGGCAATAGAAGACAAGTCTTTCCCCACGTTCTTTCGTAAGAAGCCGATCAGGCTGGGCGGCGTGATGGTTGGGGCTGGCACAGTTGCCCGTCGATGCACAGTTTGTAATGGCAGTGGCTGCAGGTTTTTGGCTCTCGGTGGAAGCAGGGTGGGTGATGCGGCACTCAGCAGCCCGTCGTCTTCAATGTCGCTGCTGGCCGCCGAATCATCATCTGCGACACCGTCATCTGCCTCTTCTCTGTCGTTGTCCTTCTCCTCATCGCTATGAATATCCAACAACTTGGTAGAAAGCTCGTCTTCGGCATCAAAATACTCCTGCGAATCAACCGAGTGCATGCTGAGTCTCGACGCTGACAGCACAGGCGGCACACTACGTCTGAACTTGTGCCGGTTGATGATAGAGTTGAACTCTGCCACGACTACATCAATGTCATGCAGCATCGCCACGCTGCGGCCGTGTAGGCCGTCCTCCTGTCCCCGTTTGCTGTCGGTCCGTCTCACGCCGCCGGGGCCGGCTTCGGGGACAGTGAGCTGGGCCGACACATTTCGCTTCGAGGCCGTCGTCGGCCCATTATTGGTGCTGGCCTTGCGCTTCCAGAAGGCCTTGGGTCGTTGATCAGGACCAAGGGAATCCTCAGACGGATCGTCACTAGGTGCCGCAACACCTGAGCTGGGGGCTAGGGTCGACTCCGAGGCTGACACAGTTTCGAGAGAGAAGCGTCTAACAGCGTCTCGAATGCCAGACAGTCTGCTCAACAGTGTCTCCAGCCTGGCCCAGTCATGCTCATCCAAGTTGCCACCTTCAGTCGTGCCGTCGATAGTGGCAGCCCGGATCACGCCATTAGCTGGCGAGGCCGGTTCAACCACTGGATGTGACGCCTTTTCAAGTGCGGCCTTCCATTTCTCAAACTCGGCCTGGTTGGGCGCCCTCAGATGCCAGATTTCGGCTCCGGAGTCGATTGAGATCTCCCTTGACTTAGTGTTCGCTCCGATAGCTGCCAGGGACAGCGGAATGGCGCCATGAAGGGCCGAGGAGTTGCGGTTGTGGTAGTACGACAAGGTAGATGTGGCATAGTCCAGACAGAAGAACCGTCTTGCGTAGCCCTGGCCCTTCTTGCGCCTCCTCTTGGACAAGACACCGGTGTGGATGGTGGATGACTCGTCTGTGGCTGTGCCATTATCGCCGGCAGCAGCACTCAGGCCGGCATTGGAAGACTTCCTCAGCGAGTCGGCCGATGGTTTGGCAAATGGACGGAGACGCGGGCTTGTTCCTCCAGCACCTCCTCCTCCTCCAGCGCCTCCTTGCGCATTGCCTGCGATGGCCAACGCACTGCCAGCTGCCTGCGAATGGTGCAATTGAGCCCCGTACTGGACATGGGCCAGGACCGCAGTTGGGAAGGTCAGCAGGAAGAAGGTGGCCGTCTTGGAGAGGTGCTGGGAGAAGGTATTGTCGAAGACAAGGGCATAGTTGCCCGACTCGTTGGCTGGCACATCGTATCGGCCCTGGGTGATCTTGTCGGCCTCGCACCTGCCCACCCACACTACCTGCCTGAGGCCAGTGCTCTGCAGTTTCTCGACAATCGAGGGTGCGTTTGGGTCCGCTTTGGCCTCGTCGTCTCCGGGCCCCGCGGCTGCCGTCGTCGTCGTCGTCGCGGCCGAGCCTCCCGCAGGCTGCTGGCCGGGGGTGTGGCCGGGGTGCTTAAAGAGGCCGAAGTTGAGCGACTTCTTGTGCGGCTGGATGGTCCAGGAGATGGAATACTCGGCTTTGACATTGACCCAGCGTACCAGGTAGCTCTATTTCACGTTAGACTGCCCGGCCAGCCGATCAATCAATCAATCAAAATGCGGGGACTGCGGACTGCGTTACCTGGCTGTGGATTTCCACCTCTTCCATGCCCGCCATCAGACCTGCGGATACAGTGTGTTACGGGCTCACTGGCTCACTGGCTTACTGGCTCACTGGCTATCAAAGCGTGGTCCTGCGCAGTCTCTCTGCAAGAACAGCCCAACCCTAAGCCGGTTGAAGATGGGCTGACGGCGATGTGCTCGGAGTGGGGAATTATATACCAGGAAGATCCGCAACCCCCGAGGTATTGCTGGCCTGAAATTAATTGCACATGTGCCCATACACCACCTAACCTTTCAGCATTTGATGGGAACAACTAGCTCTCGTCGGCTCAGGCGTGCTGCTTGTCTCGTGCTCGTCTTCTATTGCCTAGGAGTGTGCAAAGGGGCCAGGAAGAGCTTGTGCCTGTGCCTGTGCCTATGCTAGTGCAGATCCAGAAACACTACCAACTACGTCCTCCCGTCCACTGAAGGCTTCTTCGCCTTCTTCACACACGCTCCACCACTACCATCATCCTTCTTCTTCTTGCTGGGCCTACTGCCGTCCCCCTTCGGCCTGTAACCTCCATCGTCATCGCGCTTTCGCTTGCCCTTTGCCGTGCTGCCCACATCAAGCGCAAAGCCATCCTCATCATACATCTCCTGCTCCTGCTTCATGATTGAATCCCGATTAGCGTTCCGTTTAGAAAGCCTCGAGCCTGTTGTGCGTGGCGTCTTGTCTGTTGTCGACTCATTGTCCTGTAAAAACACCTTTGGTTCATGTTTCCGGAGCCAGTTGTAGACAGACACTGGGTTCTGCAACTGAATTTCCTTGTCTCGCTCAGACGGCTTCTCCGTACTTTTCGTCCCAAAGCTGTGAGAAGCATGTGCCCTGAGATTGGACGACGTGCCCGCAATATATGAATCCAGGCTTTGAAGATACTGATCCTCTTGTTTCGTAGACAGAAAAGGATTGGCCACATGGCCCGGTGAATCGCTTGCTCCAGCCGCAGTCTCCGGCAGGGCTGATGCGTATTTGAGGAGTGATGTATAGGACGTCTCTGCGGCAAAAGCAGGCGACCGCAGGATTGAGCTCTTGATGTCATTGTACTCGCCGGCATCAATCTGCCCCAGCTGCAGTCGATAGCGAGCCTTTCGGAGAGCAATGTGGCCCGACTGTTCATCTGTTATCTGGGCGCCTATGTCTGACGCCTGCCTCCCAGATTCATCTTTCATATCCAGATCAAAGCGCAGGCTCGGCGGCACTTGGGGGAGCGAATTGAGTTCGGTAAGGAGGTCGAGGAGTTGATCTGTTTGCTCGGCCAGACGTAGGGATATATCCAGCATACGCTGCTCATCTTTGAAGAGACTGTTGCTTTCTTGCATCTTTTGCTGGAAATGCACCATTATTTTGCGGTATTTGCGGCGATATGACTTTCGAGGACCGGAATCAGCCGCTACTGTCAATACGCCAGATCCTTCTGGCGTCTGGAGAGTCGACATGTTGGCCAGGCTGCCACTCAGAGCGAGGAAGATGGAGGAGGCAGGTTGATTAATTGACTGAATCAAGTGCCCCAGTGATGTTGTACACGAAGCAGGAACGAACCCCTTCGCATCAGACGCGCCTGCCGAATCGGTCCAGTTATCTTAGCGCTGAACCTTATATCTTGTACTAACTTATCCTGGCTCAACGAGAAATTTTTGGCTGTGAAATATTGCAAAGTCAGCCATCCAGGAGTTGAAGAGTTCAGGAAACAATGAGCGACAATCCTACCGAAGAGTCCCAGGACGTCACACCGAGGGCTTCCCAGAAGCGGTCAGCTGAAGGAGCTGAGCTTGAAATCGACGTGAATGCTCCCGAGCCTCCGTCAAAGAAGGCACGGCGAAAGGCAAAGAAACAAGCTCCTACGACGCCGGAGCCGGATTCCAACAAAGAAGAACCAGATCTTAAGCGTTTGAATGGGCTGGAAAAGGGTCGATCAAACTATGGCATCTGGATTGGCAATCTCGCATTCACCACCTCGAAGAAGGCAGTGTACGACTTCCTGACTAAGAATTCTATCTCAGGCGACTCCATCACTCGGCTTCACCTGCCTCCTTCCGAGCGGAATCGCATGCATAACAAAGGATTTGCCTATGTTGACTTCACCAGCCAGGATATTGTGGAATCGGCTGTACAATTGAGCGAGAACCTGCTTGAGGGACGCCGACTGCTCATCAAGGATGCAAAGAACTTCCAGGGTCGCCCAGAAAAGCCCAAGGAGGAGAAATCCACCCCTGCCAGGCCACCCAGTCGCAAAATCTTCATTGGCAACCTCGATTTTCATACCACTGTCCAGGACGTGGAGAAACATTTCGGTGTGTGTGGCCCCGTGCTTAAAACCCAGGTGGCATCTTTCGAGGACAGTGGAAAGTGCAAAGGATATGGTTGGATTGAATTTGAATCTTTGGCCTCAGCAGAGAGTGCAATGAAGGGCTGGGTTGAGGTGGACAAGCCCACACGTGGCGAGGACGGGAAGAAGACAATGAAGCCGAAAAAGGTGTGGCTGCACAGGATGGGCAGCCGTCAGCTGCGGCTGGAGTATGCTGAAGATGCAACAACAAGATACAAGAAGCGATTTGGCGCCGACTCCTCCACAGCCAAGCCTGACGGTCCAGGTGACGACAGTGAGCTGGTTGGTGAGGATCGACCAGAGGCGGAGGTCTCATCATCAACACCCGAGAAGAAGAATCAAGGATTAACCAAGGGGAAGAAGACAGGTCCCCGAACTACGTCAAAGAAAGATGCATATTCGCGGTACTCTGAGCAGACTGTTCAGAAGCTGACTGGTGGGATTGTGCAGAGTGAGGGCCATAAGGTTAGATTTGAGTGATCAAGGTCCAAGCCAGGGAACCTAAATGTCTGTTAAGAATAGAATGACTGGTGTCTGAAGCAATAGCTCTGCTCTGATCTCACCCACTCTCCCTTACCCTCTTCTTTTAGTGCCTTGCCATCTCACTATGCAATACAGTGTCTCTTTTTGTTGCCTTTTTTTTTTCCTTTGGCAGTGACCATTAACCTGTTGGTTGCGGTTGCCTTGACTAGTGGCATTGGTCTGTCGGGAACATCCGGCTTGGCAATGATGAAATCTGGGGACAACAACTTTCAAACTGAACTTACTTGCAGCAAGAGACCGAGAACTTTGCCTCGTCTCTCATCTTGTCATCATCATATAGAATTTCCTCATACCTTCCTCATCTGCCACGCCTTACTTGCTGTGTCCTAGAATGATGAGACAATAATTTGGTTTCGCTCTGAGGCAGCGGTCAATCTGCCGGTATTCGACTGTTGCTGTCTCACTGCTCATTCGAGAGCATCGAGAATGCGACAGGAGGACTTGGAGTAAGCTCTTTCTTGGCTCTCCCTTGCGCGGGTCACCTCTGTGCAACAGCCCCCGCACCTGCCCGCCGCCGATATGCCGCCGCCACGCTCCCGAAGACTTGCACCTCGTCGCCGCCGGGCTGACGAGGCAGAAGAAGAGAGCTCAACATACGGAGACATTGACGATGATTCCCTGAGCGAGGGATCGACCATATCTGGTGCTGATGAGGAAGCCGACGGCGACGCGAGCGATGCCAGTGTTGAGGAAGAAGCTAGAGCAAATCACGGCAGAGAGAAACAGGCCGCGGTGGACGACGCAGCGCCTGTTGCGGCACCCTTCTCCGCCTCTGCCGAGACCGAAGCAATGCTCAATGGGCTGAAGATATCCGATCCTTCTGTTGAAACTGAAGAATTGCACTTTGACGACACACAAGCCGGGCCGCAGCTAGATGGCTCGCCAGCTGATGCTAAACTAGCTGAGGCTCCAAGTTCGGTGCGAAATGAAATGTTGGCCCGGAAGAGCAGGAGAGACCATCAGGAGTACATCAAGGAACGCAACTCCAACCCTGCCTTTGTCCCTAACCGCGGTGGCTTCTTTCTGCATGATGATCGCTCTGATCCGGCCTCAAGATCCATGCGCATGGCCGGACGTGGCCGGGGCCGGGCAGGTCATGGACAAGTTCCGCCAGGGTAAGCGATTGTTGAAAGCATCATGGAAGACGAAGCAGCATCTGACTTTGATTAGCCGCAGCACACTACATGCCGAGTCAAGCGAGAAGCAGTGGACACATGATTTACATGACAAGCATGAGAATCCTGGCCCTACCACCGATCCCCGTGCTCCGTCTGCCACCATCAATGAGAGTGGACCGGCTCAGGTGAGTTCAGTGCACAAAGCACCTAATCGCAACTTTTCCTTCACAACAGTGATAGGCAATGTGTCTGTCAACGTGTCAATGCCAGGCATTGAGAAAAAGACGGTTCCTATGGTGAAACGACATCATACCCTTTTACCCCAGCATCGCCCACCACTTCGACGAGACAAGCCTGTGAGGATCTCAGTGCCAGATGCACAGCCCCGGTACATCTTTCCCAGCGCTGAGAGGTCATTCATCTTCATTCCTCGTGCCCTGCGCCCAAACCAGCAGTCCAATACGAGGGGCCGTGGTCGAGGAAGCTTCCATGGGAGCAGAAGGACAAGCATCTATGGCGGCAGCAACTACTCTCCCAGCGTTGCAATGAGCCGAAAATCATCCATCGGCGGTCCCGTGCGCGACCTAAGGTCACCTGCTGCTCCTGCAGTACCGCGTGCCGTTGACTTTGGATTCAAGGGCATGCGTCCAGTTGTTCGCATGCCCGTTGGCATGCCATTGCCTGGAACAATCAATCCGACGCGAAACTCGAGTGGCAGCAGCCATTATGGAGCACCCATGACCGGCTCTCTATCATATGGCTTTCATTCGACTGCGATACCCATGCACCAACCAAGACCTCAGAAGGCCGTATCCGTGGGAGCTATCGAGTCACCGGCTTCCTTCGCCGTCAAAGGTCCGCAGCATCAATATGATCAACCTTTCCACCAACAGATGCCTCAGTTTGTTGCACCCAGACCCGAGGAGGGTCCCATGATGGGCGGCCATCTGCCAGGCGGTGCGCTAATCCCCCATCTCCATGAGGGCGCAATGTATGTCAACCCATTTCAGCCAATGCCGATGGTGCAGGAGCCTATCATGTACGGAAATCCATATTATGTCGCTGGTGGAATGCAGTTTGCAGCTCCAATGCCTGGAATGCCTCTATTTCAGTCCTGGGCACCTGTACCACCTTCTCAAGCCCCGATGCTGGAGAACGTGCACCATGCAAACGCCATGGGAAATGAGGCAAGCGGCATGGTCTTCTACAACGGCGCAATACCTCCACAGGTCGACGGCCAGCCACAACAGCAGTTCATGATGCGTGAAGCTGCCATGACTGGCGTCCCAACGATGATGAACCCACAAGCGCCATATTACTACCCACCCGCACCCCCGGGCACCTTCTATCCGACTCGCTCGACCTAGGTCTGTCTCTTGTATCGCATTCCAGGTGTTGGGCTTCCTTTATCAAGGACTGATTTGAGTTTGAGCGTGCAGGGAGACAGCGCCACCGACATGCACTATGTGGGAGTTATTCTTATTCTTAGGTAGCCGTTTTGGACTCAGTGTCTTGGAAACGGGGGAACTTGTGAAGGGCTATAGTTACGGCTGTGTGCAGTGTAAATTCGAGCCCTTCGAAAAGGACAGCAGAGTCTGGTGGTGTTTGCTTCCCAAAGTTGTCAAGCTATTATTTTATTGTCAGCAATGATACCCATTATTGAGGCGCTGCACCTGCTACATTCCAGCCTTCTGGGATTATCGTGTTTTCTACCATCTGCTTGATTTCGATCGCCAATTTACATGGCGCGTTTGACCTGACTGTTGCCTGTTGCCTGACCTGGCCCAGAAAGGCAGTCTCGATGACACCAGCGGGGAGATACAACCAATCACAGCTCACTATGACGTCTCACATGAGCAATAAATTGAGCCACGGCCAATGAGGTTGCTCGATAGCGAGGTGGTCGTACTTGCAATGCTATACCGCTCAAACGCCTACATAGTATGGCGACTGCTCGGACTTGAGTTGTTCCTTCCATCAGAGGTTGCCCCTTCGTTTGCCTCCCTCATCACGTCTCTCTTTCTTCTCTTTCTTTCTTCCTCATGGTGGCTCATCGTCCCTCCTTGTTTTTTTTTACCGCCATGGCATCTGTGAGCACGAATACACCAGGATCGTGGCAACATCTGTCGTGTCGGCATTCCTCTCCTTCCTGGCAGCATCTTGGACCAGAATGGTCCTGGAGCAAATGGCGCTGGACTGCCACCACTCCAAACGCATCAGAGAAACAGCATCCAATTTGTGGATGTACTCAGTGGCTATTCTCCATAGAGCCGTTCTGGTGAGGGTTTGTGGAACCTACCCTGGTTTTGGGCTCAGTAGAGTAGACATGAAAAGTTATGAGTTGGGGCATGATAGGTGGTTTCTGAGGGGTTATTTCGGGGGTATTCTGGGACGGGTCCGGGGGTGAAGCGGGAGCCTTCCCGGGGGTGAAGTGGGAGCCTTTCGGGGGATTGAGTATGGTTCTAGGCATAGTGAGCTCGTGTGACGAAAGTGGGGCACCTTCCAGATAAAAGAGCCCCTCCAATTGGCTGCCCGGCCTGGCCCCGCCTCAGAGGCTCAGACCGACCTTCATCATCGTTCTGCCTAACTTACCGTCTTGCTCGTCAACCTCGCGGCCCCTCCCTGCCTTCTCTCCCTTGACTCTCTTGGGCCTTCTCTGTTCTACACGCCGTCCTTTTCCCGTCAATCGGGCCACGGTTGTGATCTGACAGTCAACAGACAAAGGCCAGCCGGTACCTGATATCGCTGACGTGCACTTGTCACCGCCTCCGTGCCTGTCGCTCGTCATGGCTGCTCCAGCCACCCATCAGACCGGCCCTGTTGGCCCAGATACGCTGATAACCATCAAGGTTGTGCTTGATAACCAGAACAGACGCTTCAAGCTTCCTCTCCGAGATCTTGGTGCGCATGTTCTGATTCCTAAGGTATGCATGCCTTTGTGCTCTGTCTCCCCACTCGCCTCGGCTCATGCTGCAAACGACCGACATGGTCTCTGAAACACGGCCTTTCCTCGTTCCTGTAGTTGACTGATACGTCTGGCCGTGGCTGATTCTGTCTAGCTCCGCACCCTGCTGGCCATTCCTCCAGACGTCGATGTCAAGTTCGATCGATTCTCCGACTCGGCTGGCGCCTACGTCACCCTAGACAGCGAGCAACCTGCCATCTACAAGCAACTCTATCGAGCTGCCAAGGCGAAATTGAAGCTTCGTTTGAGAGCGACCATCATGAAGCCGAACAAGGCCACGGTCGAAGGCGTCGTTGACGAAGAGGCCGCACCGTCTGTGGCAAAGAAGGCCATGGTTCTTTGGACTTCTGCTACTTCTACCACCACCACCATCAACACCACTGCTGCTACTGCTGCTGCCCCTTCAACAGAGTCTAGATCAAGCTATCTTGAGACTGTGCTGCAGCCTCCACCGATCAAGATGGCAGCTCCTTCACTCGAGCCTCCCGTTGAGACTGCCCGTCACCAGCAGGTCTGCAGCATTCCAGGCGCCTTCAGCTCGAATGACTCGTTCATTGACCCTCCTCCACGCCCTGCGCCACAATCGGTGCAGCTCAGCCAGCCTACTCTCCCGTCTTTCCATGACTTCTCTACTGGCACGTTCACCATCGACTGCAACCATTGTGGCGAGTCTGTGCCCAACGAGCACTTCCATTGCAGCATTTGCGACAAAGGCGATTTCGACCTGTGCCAGGCCTGTGTTGACTCGGGCATTACATGCGATGGTGATGGCCACTGGCTCATTAAGAGAACCATCCAAAACGGATTGATCATGGCCAGCGTGACTGACACCTGTCCTCGTCGCAAGACTCAGAAGACGGAGGTCACTACCGCGCAAGCGAGTCCCAGCAACGACGAGGGTGAACGAACTTGCAACTGCTGTATCAACCGTAAGTTCATGCTTATGCTGAGAGATGTGGTGACTAACTTGCCCACAGAGCTACCCTCGACCAATTTTGTTACGTGCAATGACTGTCCTGACTTCGACCTCTGCATGGTTTGCTTCCAAAATAACGAGCACGGCCACCATCCAGCTCACGTTTTCGAGCCTGTTGACAAGCGTGAAGGCATGGTCAGCCCCAAGATCAATCTCCTCTGCAAGGCTGGCCGTAACGAGTTCCATCATGCTGTTTGCGATGGTTGCACCAAGGTTAGCCCTCCTCCATCCTCCCACACGAACTTGCTAACGCATGGCCTTCCTTCAGCGCATCACTGGTGTTCGACACAAGTGTCTTTCCTGCCCCGACTGGGATTTCTGCGCCGATTGCATCACGTCAGCCTCCAGCACCCATCCTGGTCACCGCTTCGCCCCTATCTATGGATTCATCGGCTTTTTCCCTAGCCGCAAGGAAACCCACCCCGGTATCTTCTGTGATGGGCCCCTGTGCGCTGAACGTCAAACTCGTTCATACATCAAAGGCGACCGGTACAAGTGCAGCATCTGTCACGACACTGATTTCTGTGCCAGCTGCGAGGCTCACCCGTCCAATACTCACTCCAAGACACACCCGCTAATCAAGATCCAAGTACCCCTCCGTCATGTATCGATCCAGACCGTCTACGATCATGCCGATGGTCGGGCCTCTGACCATTTGGGTGATCGTCCTCAGGCCAAGAATGCATCTACTGAAACTATTAGCAACGCATCAACCAATACAGCTACTCAAGTCCAGACAATGGCTGAATGCAAGCCAGCTGAGGAGACTGTTCCCACCACCCCTGTGATTGATGCTAAGAAGAGCATGCCGGCTGATCTCCAGGCCTGGTACGAGTCGGACTCAACTCCTGATGGTAGCGACTTTGGCCCCAACCGGATGGTGTCGCAATCATGGACACTGCGAAATCCTGGTCCAGCTGCATGGCCAGCTGGGTGTGCCGTCTACTACATTGGTGGAGATGACATGCGCAATCTTGATTCCAGGCACCCGTCCAGTGTGAGCACTATTACTGCCGCCAGCCGATCGGACGTTCTGGAGCATAGTCTTGAGCCGGGCAAGACTGCCGTCTTCACTGTTGTCCTCCGCTCCCCTGCTCATGAGGGCCGTGCCATCTCGTATTGGCGCCTGAAGACTCCAGATGGAACACCTTTCGGCCACAAGCTTTGGGTTGACATCAACGTCAAGTCCACTCCGATTGAGCTGCCCATCAGATCTGCTATGCCAGCGGTGCCAATTCCAACTGACGCTGATACGAGTGAAAAGAGCTCTCAAATGATTTTCCCCAAGCTGGAAAAGGAGTCACCAGCCTCTAGCATTCACCAGATTGATCAGACGCCTACTCCCGTTGATAACGAGGCAAAGCTTGAGGAGCAGGATCTTTGGGAAGGCGTCGAAAGTCTCGACCTTGAGGATGAGAGTGAAGATGAGCTCCTGAATGAAGAGGAGTATGATATTCTGGATGCGAGTGACGAGGATCTTGTGCTTGATATGCCGGAAGCTGCTTCTAAGAAGTGAGCTACATGTCTCAATGGGCTGGTTTATTATGGCTGGCGTTACCAAGTGCTCTAAACACATGTGGCTGAGAGGGCAAGGGTGTTTTGCAGAGGGAGGACAATGGATTAAGGGTAACGGGTCTCTGGGGTTTTACCATGCACTCTCTCACTTACTCATGTAAACTGAATGAATGAAACAGATTTCCTAGGAAGAGGCTGCTCTCTCCCTCTCTCTCTCTCTCTCTCTTTTCCGGTCTGACTAATCACAATCTAGGTTTGCAAGATCACTAAGTTGATGAAAAGACAATTTCTGCTCATTAATCTCATGGATACCGTGATTAGGGTGATTATCGGTAACTTAGTTCCTACCTACATCCAACATACATCTGACCTTGCTGACTTTTACTCGCATATTTGAAAAAAAAAAGGGGGTGGCATAATTCAAGCAGACTCGACGACATGACATGACCTGACCTTAATTAACAAAGTCACGCCTCTCCACAGCGCCGCCGAGGGCCTCACAATAGGCCTTGAGCCCATTACCCCAACCCTCAAAGCGCTGGTTGAGATAGTCCTGATACTTTGTCCTGACGGTCTTGGCCAGCATGCCCCGATGGCACTCCCAGTCATCGTAGATGCATTCCTCCTTACCGTCGGCCGAGATGACGGGCCGGATCTCGTGCACGCGTTGGGCCTGGCTCAGGAACTTGGGGGACGATGAGGCGAGCGAGGAGTAGGACGAGCGCAACGTCCACACGAGCCGGTATACGCCCGTCTTGTTCTGGGTGTGCGTGGTGGCCTTGCGCAGGTGTGGGGCCGCTTCATCGCCGTTGCTGTTGTTGTTGTTGTTGTTGTTGTTATTGTTATTGTTGGCTACGACGTCGTCATCTGGCCGGCTGACTTCGGTCACGACAACTTGGATGTCCCGGTCGGTGGACCAGCTCTTGGGCAGCGACATCCGGCAGAACAGCGTCATCTTGGTGCCCAGCTGGATGCGCACCGACGGCTCGCCGTACAGCGAGAGGATCGCGAGCCGTTCCCTCTCCATCGAGTTGACCGGTGTGAAGCTGGCTCGCCGGGATTGCGGGCGCGAGTTGCTGTTGCTGTTGCTGCCGTTGCTGTTGCTGTTCTGGGCTGCTTTTTCTTCGGCTTCGATAAGAGGCGCGGCATAGCTGCCACGGCGGGCCTGGGGGCTGGAATAGTTGGTGTGATGATGATTGCTTTCTTCGGTCGCGTTGGAGTGGCGACTGGCTGACGACTTGGGCCGGTCGGGCAAACCGACGGTGGTATGTCGTCGCTGCTGTTGCTGTTGTTGCTGTTGTTGCTGTTGTTGTTGCTGCTGCTGCTTGGGGGAGGATGGTGATGCTCCAGTGTCGGTGGACGAGGCAATCGAGGCAACGCTGCGTAACCGCTCCCTGGTCACTGGCGGCGGGCTGCGACGGATTTCTTCTTTCTCCTCCAGACTCAACCGGCGGCCGGTCAGACTGCCGGTCCCGCTCGCGGCACCGTCGGTGATGTCGCTGTCCACACTGCCCGCCAGCGAGGTGTTCTTGACCAGTTCCCGGATTTCAGCCGCCGTGACAACGTCGTCTATCTCCGGTGGCTGGTACGTCATGTTGACCCGGGGGATGAACCGGTTCCAGTCGCGCCAGGTGTCGGTGTTGCGAAGCGTGCGGAAGACAAGCGATGCTGGTGCTGAAATACGGGTGCTGGAGTAGACTGTCAAAATGGCGGTGCCTGCAGGGATGTCTGGGGTCGAGAGGCTGTCGCGTGACCGGGTCGCCATGGCTGTGAGGAGGAATGGGGAGGGGAAGGAAGAGGGAAGGGAAAAGAAGAGGGAGGGGAAAGAAGAGGGAAAGGAAGAAGAGGGAAGGGGTGGAGAGATGCCTTGAGAGTGGATGTGAGTGTGCCTGGGCTGGTGATGTTAGTGCACTTGTCGTAGTAAGAATGTGTGTACACAGATGGGTATTTAATGGGCAGGGCGTGCTGGCTCAAGGCAGAGAGAGAGTGTGTGGCGTGAGTCACGAGAGTAAAAGTTTTCACAGTTGCTTGGGATTAGTGAGTCTTGATCAGTTTCTTGCTCGAGGGGAAGCGGCTATTTTCTACCTGCTTTTAGTTATTGTAACGTCAAACTTGCAATGTGGTTGTGTCCTGGCACCGAACTATGGAATAAAAAGGCGAGGAGACAGAAAGCTTTGAGCTGGAAGTCATTGGCCCGGTTGCTTTACAATTCCTGGTGCAAAAGGCCATGGCGGGCTGAATGCGGCAGGTACTTCCGAGGATAGATAGCTCATGACTAAGTCGCGGAGAGCCTGGTCTCGACTCCTATTTTCTATAACGCCATTGGTCTTCAATGTCGGTCTGGTCACTGTTCGGTGTTCGGGGCATCCGTCGTGTCATCACAGCAGACAGTGCACTCACTGCCTCTCGATTGCCCCAATCTGGACTAGCGGCCAGGCTGAGAGCCATCTGTGTATACTGGCTGTGCAGGCTGTGCAGGCTGTGCTGGCTGTGAGTATTGAGAGCCAGCCTGTCCGAGGTTTGCAGTTATTGAAGGCTGATCGTCGGGATGATTGTTGAGACGATCGTCAGGATGTAGTCGTGGAGCTTGGGTAGAGACAGAGGGCGCCCACGCCAGTCGCCTTGCTCAGGAGCATCTGCCATGTCCAAAGAAATAGATCGGCGTCGAGACCATGTCATGTCATCGCAGTGGGTATCTCATTAAATACATTCGAGGCGGCCGACTCAGTGGGCTCGGGCAGCCTCGCGTTCAACCTCATACATAAAGTCAAAGTATGGTTTATCGAACACGTGCATTCGAACATAGCCATCCTCACCTCCGCTTGCATAGGCCGTGCCCAGTGGGTGGACTGCAATGGTGTTGAGGGGCCCAAAGTGACCCCTGACGCGGCCAATCTCGTCTTCGAAGATCTTGTGGTAGAAGCGGGCCTCGAACTTGCCTTGGCGGGCTGACGTGGTGGTAACGTCCATTGCATCCTGGCCACCACCAAGGATGATGAAGTCTTTGCGCGGGGTGATGGCGGCTGTGAAGAGAGGGGTGTTGGCAGTGTAGGTCTTGAGAATGGCCAGGTCGCGCGACGACACCAGCCGAGCAGTCTTGTCACGGCCAGCGGTGATAAAGTATGTGCGGTCGGGAGACATTTGCATGTCTGAGATATCAGTATCAAACTCGTGCACCTCCATCGACATGATGTATTCGCCCGACTTGGCATCCCACTGCGTGACCGTGCCGTCTTCATGTGCCGAGATGATGTATTTGTCCAGGTAGCTCCAGCAGGCAGCCTTTGCTTTGGCATCCTCGCAGGTGATCTTGAGCGAGTGCTCGTCGGTCTGGTCGGAGAGATCCTCGCCGTGGCGGATGTCGTAGACGTAGATAGCACCCAGGTAGCCCATTCGCTTCTCTGTCACGGCAAGCAGCTTCCTGCCATCTGTGCTGAACTCGACGCGCTTGACTGCAGTGGGGAACTCCCAGGTCTTGACGCATTTGCCCGTTGCAACTTCCCACAGTTTGATGCTGTTGTCGGCTGAGCCCGTGGCCAGCAGTCTCGAGTCGGGCGAGCAGTCGACGGTCCAAACGGTTCCCAGGTGGCCCTGGTAAGTACCCAGGCGCTCACCATTGCTAGTGTACCATACCGAGATGATCTTGTCTTTGGCGACTGAGAAGAGGAGGTCGCCGTCTTTATTGTACCTGGTTCGCACGTTAGTGGCAAGAAATGGCGGGTGGGCGGTCGGTTGGCGTGTGTGCAGGGAAGGGCAACTGACTTGATCTGGGTCAAGGACCGCTCATGGCCCTGCAGCAGAACTGGCCTCATTGTGGGATGATGATGATGACTGTGCTTTCGACGGGGGGGGTGTTTTGTTTCTACTGATTTTTCTTGGTGGAGGCGAAGCGAGCGACAGCCAACGGGTGGCGTTGGTGGGGGCCAAAAGCACAGAGTGCCAAGCCAAATGTGCGTTGGAGAAACTTGGCTGCGTTCAGCCTCGTCAGCCCCTTCTTGGGATCAAGGGGCTCGAATGTTGAGAGTTGCAGGGAGCGTGACTCGCCGTGGAAACTAAGCTCGCCTTCTCCAGCACTCAACCCAATCCTGATCCGAGGCCTGAGCAGTCTAGGGGCATGAGTGGGTGCTAAGAGTCGGTCAGAGCAATGTTGCAGCACCGCAGCCCTGTTGGCGCGGGGAAGATCTGTCTCCGTCAGCGCCCGCGCCGCCGCGCTGATTCCCGCGCCTTTTCGCTCTACTCCCCACCTTCGCCCTCGAACTTACCCTCGAGGCTGCACTCAAATTTTCAAGGGCTATCGCATCTGCACCCCCACGCGCACCCGCAGCACCTGCACCAACACCTGCCGCTGCGATTGCACCTGCTGCCCCGCCGGGCCCTGAGACCGATAAGCTCAGTCTCTGCTGTTGCAGAAGACGTCTTCTCGGACGACACCGAGGACAGAATGGTGGCTACCAAGATCGACGGCAATGCTATCGCAAAGTCCATCCGCGAGCGGCTGCACGCGGCCATCCAGGAGAAGCAGAAGACAAATCCACGGTACAAGCCGAGCCTGAAGATCATCCAGGTCGGCGACCGACCCGACTCTACCACCTATGTGCGGATGAAACTCAAGGCCGCCGAGGAGGCCAACATCGCCTGCGAGCTGATCCACCTGCCAACCGACATCACCGAGGCCGAGCTGCTGCACGAGATTGAGAAGCACAACCAGGACCCGGCCGTGCACGGCATCCTGGTGCAACTGCCAATACCCAAGCACCTGTCTGAGCACACCATCACCTCGGCTGTCGCTGACGAGAAGGATGTCGATGGCTTTGGCGCCACAAACATCGGCGAGCTCGCCAAGCGCGGCGGCAAGCCCTTCTTCATCCCCTGCACTCCTCAGGGCATCATGGCTCTGCTCAAGGAAACGGGTGTCAGCATCACAGGCAAGAAGGCCGTTGTCCTCGGCCGCAGTGACATTGTCGGCAGCCCCGTCAGCTACCTGCTCAAGAACGCCGACGCGACCGTCGTTGTGTGCCACTCCAAGACCGTCAATCTGGAGGACGAAGTGCGTCAGGCTGACATTCTCGTGGCTGCCATTGGCTTGCCGCTCTTTGTCAAGGGAGAGTGGATCAAGCCGGGCGCGGTGGTCATTGACGTGGGCACCAATTTCATTCCTGACCCGACCAAGAAGTCCGGCCAGCGCCTCGTCGGTGACATCGACTTTGATTCTGCTGTTGAGCGCGCCTCCTTCATCACGCCCGTGCCTGGTGGTGTCGGTCCGATGACAGTGGCCATGCTCCTCAACAACGTGGTTGAGTCGGCCAATGCCTACTTTGAGCGGCTCAAGGCCCGCAAGGTCACACCGCTACCGCTCAGGGTCCAAAACCCGCCACCGTCAGACATTGCCATCTCACGAGCTCAGCACCCCAAGGACATCACCCTGTTGGCCAAAGAGATTGGCATTGCACCGCACGAGCTGGAGCCCTATGGCTCTACCAAGGCCAAGGTTGACCTGAGCCTCCTCACCAGGTTGGGCCATCGCCGAGATGGCAAGTATGTCGTTGTCACTGGCATCACGCCCACTCCACTTGGCGAGGGCAAGTCTACCACAACTCTTGGTCTTACACAAGCCTTGGGCGCTCATCTCGGCAAGGTCTCCTTTGCCAACGTCAGACAGCCCAGCATGGGCCCAACCTTTGGTGTCAAGGGTGGTGCTGCTGGTGGAGGCTACAGCCAGGTTATTCCCATGGATGAGTTCAATCTTCACCTGACTGGCGACATCCATGCTATCACAGCCGCCAACAACCTTCTTGCTGCCGCTATTGACACTCGCATGTTTCACGAAGCCACTCAAAAGGACGCGGCGCTGTACAAACGCCTCGTGCCAGCGAAGAAGGGCAAGCGGGAGTTCAAGGCCTCGATGCTGCGCAGACTCAAGAAGTTGGGAATTGACAAGACCAACCCCGACGACCTGACCGAGGACGAGATCCGGCGGTTCGCTCGCCTGGACATTGATCCTGATACCATCACCTGGCGCCGTGTTCTCGATGTCAATGACCGCTCGCTGCGTGGCATCACAATCAACCAAGCACCCACCGAGAAGGGTCTTACTCGCCAGACCGGCTTCGACATCTCCGTTGCCTCGGAATGCATGGCCATTCTGGCCTTGTCCAATTCGCTTGCTGAGATGCGAGAAAGACTGGGAAGCATGGTCATTGGCACATCCAAGGCTGGCGACCCCGTCACATGCGACGATATTGGCTGTGGTGGTGCCCTGACTGCCCTGCTCAAGGACACCATCAAGCCCAATCTGATGCAGTCTCTCGAGGGTACCCCAGTCTTTGTTCATGCTGGGCCCTTTGCCAATATATCTATTGGTAACTCCTCCATCCTAGCCGACAAGCTTGCCCTCAAGCTCGCCGGCACCGAACCAGACGAGGACCATGATGCCAAAGCTGGTTTTGTCGTCACTGAAGCCGGCTTCGACTTCACCATGGGTGGTGAGCGCTTCTTCAACATTAAGTGCCGCACCTCTGGTCTAGTCCCCGATGTCATTGTTATAGTTGCCACCATCCGTGCGCTGAAGTTGCATGGGGGCGCTCCAGACGTCGCTGCCGGCGCGCCGCTCCCTGAAGTATACCGCACTGAGAACGTTGAGGTCCTACGCAAGGGCTGTGTCAATCTACAAAAGCAGATCAGCAACGCCAAGTCCTACGGGATCCCCGTGGTTGTTGCCATCAACAAGTTCGAGACCGACACGGATGCCGAGGTCAGCGTCATTCAAGAGGCTGCTGTTGCGGCAGGTGCTGAGACTGCAGTGCCGGCCTCGCACTGGGCAGAAGGCGGCAAGGGTGCCGTCAAGCTCGCCGAGGCTGTGGTCGCTGCAAGCACTAAGCCCAAGGACTTGAAGCTTCTGTATGAGCTCAGTGGCTCGATCCACGACCGCATCACCCAGATCGCCACCAAAATGTACGGCGCCGACAAGGTTGAGTTTTCCGAGCTTGCCCAGAAGAAGGTGGACACGTATGAAAAGCAAGGATTTGGCCATCTGCCCATCTGCGTCGCCAAAACTCAGTACTCGCTCTCACACGACCCCAGCCTCAAGGGAGCGCCCACAGGCTTCACCGTGCCCATCCGTGACGTTCGCCTGGCGGTCGGCGCCGGCTATCTATATGCCTTGGCCGCCGACATCCAGACCATCCCAGGCTTGCCCACCGCACCAGGCTATTTGAATGTCGACGTTAACCCCGAGACCGGCGAAGTTGACGGTCTTTTCTAAGCTCGGTAGGTAACCAGTCCTACGTTTACAACATTTTCTTCTGGTTTTAGAGCGAAGGTGTATGTATGTACGCCGCACATTTGCTGTTTTTTTCTCCTTGTTCAACATTTTTTTTGAACCATGATCGAGTACCTCATACACAACATGGTCGATACCCCCTCAACGCGAAATTCAACATATTCAAGGCTCGAGTCACATTATAACCTTGGGTCATGGTACATAGTTAGAATTGACTAGACCAACAAAAAAAAGTAGACTGTCCAGTGTCGAGTCTCAGAAAAGAAGTAAAAGTTCATGACGTTTTTCAACGCGTTTCCAAATTAATTTAAAAGCTCTGAGACAATATTATTATTGTCTGTCTCCCATTCTATCGTACTTGATTGTACATATGTACACACACACACACCCCTCCTGCAGCCTCACCCGGAAACGCCTTGCACGCTCAGACAAGAGACGAGAAGAAAAAAAGAAAAGGAACCACTCGATTTAATTAAGTCAGCCGCTTCTGGCCACCTGCGGCCCAGCCTGGCTTGGCATAGGCGCAGTAGCGGTCCTTGATGGCGACGACCTCGTATGTGCCCTCGTCGCTGGCGCGCACGACCTTGGTGAACTCGTCGCTGCGCTCGCTGCGGGTCTCGAGCACACGGCCGACTCCCCTGGCGACGGTCTCGCTGCGGGTGTAGGTGAACTCGAACGGCGGGGTTCCCGTGAAGTGGAAGACCATGTCGACCTCGCCGCCGGCGTGGATGTCTGAGATGACGGTGTCGCCGTGGCCGATCTCGACGCTTGGGTAGGCGTGGATCGATTTGGTGATGTCCTTGCGCGCTTTGCACTTGCCGCCGCCGCCCATGACCGAGTCCGAAATGCCCGTGATGACAAACTCGCCGGGGCTCTCGGCAATGCGCTTGAACTCGTTGCCGCTGACTTTTGCCTTGCGCTCGCGGTCCTGGAAGGTGTACAGGATCTCAAACGGCGCTTGTCCGGACAGCGAGAAGGACACGTGCTCGCCCACGCAGTAGTCCGTCTTCGATTCCAGCGGGATGATCTGCGGAGGCGAGGACACGCTGACCCGTACCGATGACGGATCCGACTCGATCAGGTTTTCGCAGCCGCGAGAATCCTTGACCGATCGTACCGAGATGGTGTGTATGCCGAGATCGAGCGAGGAGCGTGAGAGGGCGTAGCTGTAAGTCGTCGAGGGGATGTCCTTTATGCGGATTATTTCTGGCCGTGACGAGAGGCTGTGGTGATTGATTGCAAATTCAACCACAAACGGAGGCGATCCTGTCAGACTGAGCGGTATCAATTCGCTTTCCGGCGGTGAAGATCCTATATCTGCCTCGTCCTTGCAATACCCATATGTCTTGCCGGGGTTGGCAAACACAGCTGTTGGAGGCGCGTAGACCTGCTGTTTCACAACAATTGGGCTATCACGCTCCTTCGAGAAAGCGTACAGCCCATCTGACAGCTCAGAAAGTGTGTAGGTAGTCTCTCCTGCTTTGGCAGTGTTGAGTTGGATAAGGCCGTGGTTGGAGGCGAAGGAAAGGGGTTTGTTGCTGATGGCTGCAGAACCTCGGACGGGCTCCACGCGTTGTGTGAACTTGATATGAAAGGGAGCTTGCCCTGTAAAGCCGAGAGCAAAGCTGGACTCATCGCCCTGGCAGACAGGCGCCTTCCGGTAGGTATGGCCGCTTTCCAGCGTAATGTCTGAGCTCTTGACACTGAGCTGGGGACGAGCAATCCAGCTGACTTTGAAGGTATTCGCTTTGGGGTCCACCATGCCTGGGCAGCTGTCCTTGACAGAGGTGATTTCATACGTTCCAGGGCGGTTCACAGGAACCACGGCATTGGCGTTTTCGAAGCGGTAAGAAGCCGATGTACCATCATCAAGGTTCTGGACCTCAACCGACCACGGCGCAATGCCTTTCAGCCGAATGGAGAGCTTGAGATCTTTGCCCTCAAGCACCGAGGCCGACCGCTTGCCGTCGATTTCGGCAAACGACGCTCGTGGCTGCTCGGGTCTGACAATGACCTTTCTTTCGTCTTTGAGAGATGTTCTACATCCCACTTGATCCTGCACGCTTGTCAAGATGACTGAGTACTCGCCTCCCTCGGTTTGTGATGGCACTCGGATGACGTGAATGTCGGTCTCTACGTGGACAGTCTCCTTTTTCCGCTTGCCATAGTGGAGGATCTGGTACTCCAGGTTCCATGGCCCTTGCCCAATTAGCCGGACTGGAAGGTCGATTGGTTGACCCAAGCAGGCATTCTGGCTCATTCGACCTTCCACAAACATGGCTGTTGTGGGCGGCTTGATGTTTTGCTTGAGCACCAGGTTGTCGTTCTTCAGTGAGACCGGCTCATACACATCATCCTCCAGTTCCAGAAACTGGTATGTATATGATCCTGCGTTGTCCTCCTTAAACTCGATGAGCCCACGCATGTCATTAAATTTTGCAACCTTGGGAGTAAGCACACCCTTGGTTGTCACAGTATACCTGACTTTGAACGGCGGAGTGCCGGCAAAGTTGAGAATAACGTTCATACCAATGGGGTTGCCGGCGCATTTGTCAAATACTTCTTCCGAGTCAATGGTCAAGCTTGGCCGTGGAGGGTTAACCAGTGTACAGGACGATGGCTCAATCACTTTCCCAGTACAGAACTGGGTGTCAACGGATTCAAGATTGTAGCTTCCTGCCTTGGAGATGCGAGGAATGCTCCATTCATTGGCCATATCAAAAGTCTCTTCAACTGCAGAGGATACAGCGTCGTCGCTGTCAGGAGTGAAAGTGTACTTCAATTTGAGCGGCCAATCGGCGGCTGGAAGTTGAGCAGGGGGGTGGATCCGCACAGGAAGGGAGACGGAGCCTCCTGCAGCAACCCGCAGACGGTGCTCTGAGCCACATCCTACCAGGTTTGCCGTCGGCCGGTTGTGAACGGTTAGGCTGTCTGTTCTGTGATCGCGGGCGAGGGTTCGGTCGTTGCTAACATCGTAGACGACTTTGTTGCCGAGGCCATCTTCAACTTCCTCGACGGTATAGCTCCAACTCCCATTCCTCTGCAGAGCTTCATTGATCTCAAAGGACACAGAGGAGAATTGTGTCTGAGCAATCTGTGGCCGAACGGGATCGACGTGTACAATGCTGATGTCTGGCTCCGATCCCTGGATGCTCTGTGTGATGGAGCTAAACTGTTGCTGGTTGATTCTCTTGTTGTATTTGACCTTGAATGGGGCGACTCCAGCAACGACAATGGAGACGCCACTCAAATCACCCGTGCAGCGATCCCTTGCCGGGATAGAGACCGACGCCTCTGGACACTTGACCACAGCAACATCGTAACTTCGCCGTCGTACGTCAAGATTTGATTTGTCAATGACCCTGTCCAGGCGGTAAAGACCTGTGCGTTGGACAGGGTACTTTAGCGTGCGAGGCGTGTTGACATCAGATTTTTGATATCCCTTGTCAGCAGTCTTCTTCAAAGCCTTCAGTAATTTACTGTCAAGAACAAGCTGCTCTTCCTCTTCGCCGTCGAGAGGGACGCGGGTCAGCTCCATCCGTATGGGTGTTGTTTGGTTGATTTGAATGAGAAGGTCGATAGAAGCGGTATGGGCATCCAGGCAGAAGGCTTCCTGGCTCGGGTTTAAGATGGCCGAGCCCTCGGGCAGGATGTGAATGATTTGCTTGCCCAAGATAATGGAATCGTTGTGGAGGATGCTCGCGGGCTTGACTCGTTGGGAAGAGATGGACAGCTCACTGTCAAAGAAGGGCTTGATGAACCCGCCGAGCCAGGTCAGGAGGGGGGCCCAGACTGGGATTCGGAACATAAGACAAAGGTTCAGCACGGCGTGGGCGAGCCATACTGTAAACGAGGAGGCGACTGAAAACTCCAGCCAAGGGATACAGAAGCCCGGCAAGAGCAGCAACAGCGCGGCATCAAAACCGGCCCATTTCAAAAACTGCCAGGCTGGCTCTGAGTCATCAATGGTGATGCAGTTGTATATCCGCCACGCTATTGAAAGAACATAGATGGAAACAATGTACCGCCGCTGGGTAGGAGCATCGATGACATCGAAGGGGATGAAGGGGTGTTTATTTTGCTGCTGAAGCGCCGCTAGCACTCGGACAGGAGGGCCCGAAGGTGATTCGTGTGTGGGCTCGACATTCGAGGGTCGCGGAGAGGCATTGCTGAAGGAGGTGCTGCTGCTGTTGTTGTTGAAAACCCTCCGCCTGGTACCGCCTTGAGGAGAAGCGGGGAAGGCCGACCGGAGTCGGGGCGTTTCGTTCATTTTGCCATAGAAGAAAGATGAGGTGGGATTCTCGATGACAATGCGTGTCTTGGTTGGGGACGAGCAAGTCGTTTGGGGATTGATCTGGTGTCTCTTTTTTGAACAAACGCTGGCATTGTTTCTCCGCAGCGCGTCTGCGGCGAAAAGTTCGGCGCGTTCCGCTCTAGTGTCACGTGATGAAAATGCCAAGATCCTGAATACAGCTTAGCTCATATTCTGGTTAGACAACTCGTGATACTTGAGAGGGCTGTGGGTATTCCAAAGGTGGTGAGGAGAGTGACTGGAGGCTCTTCATTGTTGTCCATTCACTAATACAGGGACTGAGATTCCCAGGAGTGAGTGAATTTTGCAGAAGTGCGGTATTCAAGAGGATCTTCATCACAATGCAGTGAAGAAACACAATGTCTGCCTGCTGTGTTAGGACACGCCAACACTTGAACTTGCTTGTCTATGGGGCAGGCCTGCTCTTGTTCTGCCTGAGGGCGGCTGTCATTGATTCTGCTTCAGCAACCCCGTGGCCACAACAATTCCATCTTCTCCTCCGTTTGCCTGTTGATCTATCATGACAGAACCAACTGACCATGTTGTTCCTACAAGCTCTGGTTCTGACAAAGATATCTCATGTGAATCCAGTGCTTTAACTCAAGTAGCTGGTGGAAATGACCAGAGCACAACAGATCAAACACTATGTTTGAGGAACAATACCGAGAATGAGAAAGACTTAGGTGATAGCAGCAGCACAAAGAGCTGGGGCGGATGGATAGAGTTGGAAAATCATCCAGTACTCTCCTCTCTTCTGTCTTCTGTCCTTCTGTTCACTTGTGCTAATATTATATAGATGATATTTTCTACTCTTCTTCGAGAATGGGGAGTGCCGAATATTTGCGTACAAGAGGTCCTGGAGCTTGACGGACTCTTCGATGCCAGGGCCGAGTCGATCTACGGTCTCATCCTTTTATCCAGATGGACCGCTTCAGAAACGGTTAACGAGCTGAGTGAGCCACCGGATGGTGTGTGG
Organism: Chaetothyriales sp. CBS 135597; assembly: GCA_003709825.1. NCBI lineage: Eukaryota > Fungi > Ascomycota > Eurotiomycetes > Chaetothyriales > Chaetothyriales sp. CBS 135597. Next base: position 383,361 of record QQXN01000006.1, on the reverse strand, counting down.
TTCGCAAACCAAGTACAGTCATTCTCCTGCGCCACCGTGTCGCTGATCAACATCGTCATGAACCATCCCGAGCTGGACCTTGGAGAAGATCTCAATGCCTTCCGTTCTCTCACCCAGCCCATGAATCCACTGGAGCGCGGCTGGGAGCTCGATCGCAACGACAAGATCCGCGACGTCCACAACTCCTTCGGGACAGATATTGACAGGGCCAAGGTTGACTACAAGCTCCAGCAAGACTTCCAGGAGGCCAAGAAGCAGGCCAAGGAAGCTGAACGACGAAGCAAGAAGAAGGGAGGTGCCAACGGAAGCAGGAAGAAGAGGAAGCAGCGCGAGGACGAGAGCGTGGAGGAGGAGAACGGATTCCACTTCATTGCCTATGTGCCCGTTGCAGGGGCTGTCTGGAAGATGGATGGCATGGAGAGACTGCCGAGAAAGCTTGGTGATATTACCCCAGGCGACAGTTGGATATCCCCCGTCCTGGCAGAGGTCATAAACATGCGCGAGACCGCGGCAGTGAATCAGTTTGAGATGTCGCTACTCAGCCTGGTGCAGCAGCTGGACCACTCGGGTATTGCAGCTGAAGCTGACCAAATGGACAAGGCACGGGAGGATTGGGGGCCATTCTTGACAACTCTGCTGAAGTTGCATGGCCAGCGGGGTGATCTGAAGGAGATCATGGGGGGGAACTAGAGACTTGCTCTGCGTTGGTGTTGCCTGGGATGTTGGTTCACGGGAAGTTAGAGAACTGGCTACTAGGACCTTGAACAAGAAAAGTGATCCAAATCATCCTGATAGATATTACAAGGTACATGTGTTGGTTGCCGACGTCTTTACACCATTCAGGCCTTCGCATTTCTCGTACAGTAACGATGTACTGTGATTGCCAGGATGTCCACTGGCACGCGGCTCCACCCAGATGCTGTACAGAGTGTGACAGAGCAGTCGTCGATGTCCCGGCGGTGCGAATAGCAGTATGCCAAGATGAGCACTGAGTTTTCGGATGCTTCGGGGCGCGAATTGAGTGAAGACTGAGCAGCTCAGCGGCCACTCGACCTCTCACACCAGCCTCAACCAAACAAAGCAGCTCTTGGGCCGCCTGCCTTATGCATCACGGAACCATCTCTCTTTCCTGATTTGCCTGTCTTCTCTGGCGGTGCGCCTCTTGACACCCCAATGGCTCTTGACAGCAGCTGTGACCTGCTTCTGAATCGAGTTTTGCTTCTTGCCCATGCCCTGGAAGATCATAGTAATAAAGAAAGGCGAGCAATCGAATTTCTTAGACAGTGTTGTACGAGTCCATTTTGCTGGATCCTCCTGTGCCAGTCTGCGGATTTCCTCCACCTGGGCGTCTGTCAGGTGATACTTCTTCTCGTATGGCTTCCGCACCGGCGGAGGGAGCACGCCTGGGGGCAATGGCGTCGTCTGGGTAGCAAGTGTCTCTGGGGCCACATTGGGCAGAGCTGTGGCTTGCAGTGCACGACGTTTGTCGTCCTTGGGCAGGAAGATGGCAGGAGTGTGGTAGACATTGGGCATGGACGGCGGGGGATTATAGATGATGTGGTCGTGTTGCTCGGTCTTGGTGGGCAGGAAGGACGGGTCTGGTTTGATCTTGAGCTTGACCCTTGAGCGGCGGTATGTGGCCTCGTGGGCGCCAGGGGTGGACGAGAAGTAGCGAGCGCATAGCTTGAAGAACTTGGCCGAGGCCGGCTTGGGGGTGCAAGCAGAGGCCAGCTGCATGTTTGGTGGCAGTCGCTGAGTGACTGTCTTGATGGCGCAGTGACCGCTGGCGCTGGTGGCAGACGCGTCGTCGTCGTTGTCGTTTGAGCGGCGCAGACAGAGAAAAGTACGCAAGGCTTACGATTGATTACATTATTTTAGGTCACACGCTGCTTGGCGGCGCCGTTGAGCCACTAGACAGCCCGTTCTGCCTTGTCAGGACCATCAGCATCAACACGATCCATATTCATATTCCATACTCCTGCCCCTTGGACAACGATTCCTCTCTGAACTGCTTCCTCCATCGTAAATATTTGACTCTCTGAGATCGGTGTGCTTGGCCGCGCGTTCTCTGCCGCAACCACTGACTGCCCCCCCGCCCCTTCGCCGCTTCTTGGAACCTCAATAAGTGCCTCAACAAATCACCTGGCTCGGTATAGGAAAAGTAGACGGGCAAGTGTGGGCCAGTGTGGGCGACTGCTGTGCCAGCTTTGCATCGTTGCCGTGATGCATTAACAGCTCTGCGAAGAAGAACAGCCAAACCAGCCTGACAACAGCCAATCGCTCCAAAGCTCCGGCCGGTCTCTCGCCTCAACGCCGCCCTCGTTTTCCCGGCCTCTTGCTCGGCTTTCACCGTCGACATCCGGCGAGCAATGTCAAGTATTCCTTCGCTTACGAGAGAGGAGGATGGAGGCACGAGCGCCGAGTCAAAGAGCTCCAGCGCACCGCTCTTGAGCCAAGCCGAGAGTGCTCCTGTCAAGTCGTCGGTTGAGGTGATTGAGCCTAAGCCACGCAAGAGAGATTTCTGGAGATTGGGCAAACCCAAGGACGAGGAGAAGACAAAGGGAAGGACGAGTGTCACGTCGTCTGTGGCACCCCAAATCCCTCCGCTCAGCGGCCTGCGCTCGGCTTCGCCCCTACGACCCCATGACCTTAACAGCGGCCCAGTCTCGCCCCCTCGTGGGCTCCCCTTCGTCTCACCTACATCGCCCGGCGCCCTTGTTTCTGGGTCACCTCGCCCGCCTTCGCCCGCGTCCTCGATGATCTTCGAGCGCAGTGTTCAGGAGGAAGGGTTGGCCCCCCAAATCTCACCACAGATCCCGACGCATGTCCTGACCGAGAACTATATTCCCCCGGCTCTCGATGCAAGCGCAGAAGCCATTACGGATGAGAAGCTGGATCCTGATGCCGTCGAGATTGTTACCCATGCAACTCACCAGTCTGCAGCAGTCACCATCACGGGGGCAGATCTGTCGATGCACTCTTCCATCCATGCTGATGATGGAAGCCTTCCTGTGGGGGCGCCGGTGCTGCGCAAGCAAGACACAGACACCGCGTCAAACTATGGTTCGCTTGACACGGCTGATGTTCGCCGGCTGTCCTTTGTCTCGTTTGCTGATGTTGTCCATGCCGAACATGAACTCGTCGGTGATCAAAGACGAGACTCGACCCATCTTTCAGGCAGCCACCCACTTGCTGTTCCGCGATCACCTTCTCCAGCGCGGTCCCCTGTTTCCAGTTCGGCCTTTGGGACATCGCCACCGACCAGCGGATCGATCTTGGCGACCAAAGGTATAGAGACAAGCCCACACCGTACTCACAAGGGAGCAGCCAGCCCTATTCCAGGTTCGAATTCGTCCATCGCTTCAGAGTACAACATTGAGACGATGAGCCAGGCGCTCAGGCGGACCGGCAGCTGGGATATGGGCAGTGTGAGGAGCGCGCCCATGAGTGCCCTGGGCGATAGTGCGCCTGAGAAATCTTGATGCCACGACCTTGACATGAGCAAATGAGACTACGATGGAGTTGGGCACTTAACGACCCATTTACAGAGTCGGCCGATACAGCATTCCAATCACGTTGGGTGCATCTGCATATATCGGCCATGGAATGAACAAATACCACCCTCACTGTGTGCAGCCTTTGTTTAGCTTGAGCCACCATGATGAACCGCTATATGCTGTATGCTTATGCTATATGCTTATGCTATATGCTTATGCTATATGCTATATGCTATGCATTCTACGTGCGTACGCTGGCCCTGCACCTCGACCATTTGCAGCCGAGTATTAGTATTGTGCATAACGACGTTAATTCCCGAGTCGGCCCGTGCCCCACACAGCCTTCCTTGGGGGCCGCATCTCAGTCCACCGCCGTTAGACAAGACGACCGGGACGATCCATCCTCCACGCGCTGTTAGCGTGGTTCAACGCAGTTTGGAGGCCATGATTAGACCGTTGCTGCAGAATCAAGAACCAAGAATCAAGAATCATCTTTCTTGCCAGCTGTCGTCGCTCATCGTGTCTCTCTGTCTCTTCTACTCTTCTACCCCGCTCCATCACCAGTGAAGATGGCCTGGCGATCTTCCGGCCACACTAATGCGGAGCTCATTAACAACTTGTTCAAGTCAGGTCTCACCAAGGCGCCTCGAGTTCGAGACTCAATGGCGGCCGTCGATCGAGCTCACTACGCCCCGCGCGCAGCCTACGAGGACTCTCCTCAAACGATTGGCTATTCTGCCACCATCTCTGCCCCCCACATGCACGCCATGGCCTGCCAGAGCCTTCTCCCCTTCTTGCCAGAGGACAAAGGCGCAGTCGTGCTGGACGTGGGCAGTGGCAGCGGCTACCTCACCCATGTACTGGCGAACCTTACATGTGGGCTAGATGGCACAGGCGATGGCAAGGTCATTGGCATAGATCACATCCAGGGTCTGATCGACCTGGCCACCACCAACATGAAGAAGAGCGAGGAAGGCCGCAGGCTGCTGGAGTCCAACAAGGTCCAGTTCATCAAGGGCGATGGTCGAAAGGGCTATGCTGCTGCCGCGCCCTACGATGCTATCCACGTAGGCGCAGCTGCGGCGTCCCTACACCAGGAGCTCGTCGATCAACTGAAAAGCCCTGGCCGGATGTTCATCCCGGTTGATGATAACGATGGCTGGGGCAGCCAGTGTATCTGGGTCATTGATAAGGACAAGGATGGTCAAGTCAGCAAGAAAAAGGACATTGGGGTGAGGTATGTTCCCCTGACAGATGCGCCCAGATAATATCAGCCTCAATCTACACACGAACGAGCGGCAAGGGGTTGATACGAGATCGGGGTCCGAGACTCTCTCCTCTGTCCTTCGCTTTGTTGCACTAACAAGAAAAAATCATTCAGCCACTTGGCGTTGATGGTGGCACATCACAGTAATTAGTTATGGCAATCGGAGGCCTCCCATTTCGTCCTCTCGGTCTTAAATTTCTCCGAGTGGCAATGGCAATTTCACTTGCGTATCCAAATAATCCCTGTGTGGAGCCGGCTTGGCAATGCATAACTCAGTGGCATCATTTTTTACGTGTGGTTTTTTAGTGTTTCCTGCCGCTTCACATGGCAGGCGCTATCTTGTCACCACCAGAACCCGCCAGTGGAGCTGCTCAGCAGTGCACACAGAGCCCACCAATGGAACTGCTGACCTACACATCTCTGGCTATCTCCCATTGCACCTAGTTCCAGCAGACTGAAACAGGGACACAATGCAACCGCTGCGTGGACTCCGGCACGGAGTTTGTACCTCGTTGATGCCCGCAATTAGTGGATTCGCGTCCCAAGCTGATCTGATCGGCTCTGTCGGCCAACTAATCCCAGGATGTCCAGGCTGTCCGGGGCGTCGCGGCCGCTTACGGTACGTGTGGCGGTATTAATCTCATAACCCAATTGCCCTCACACGACCGACACTACGACACCATCCCTCTTCTAATTGTCTTCCCCATCTCTTTTTTTCACATTAATATTCCTCCGACAGTTATACACTTCATTTTGTTGGAGCACACGACACTCCGATCCGATCTTCTTCTCACCCCCGCCTCGCCCGGGTCATCTTGATCTTGGCCCTTGGCTCCTTCCTCGACTTGAGTTCCTCATTCCCACTATTTTGAAATATTTTCAAAGCCACTTGGACCCGACAAACCCGGCCGGACTGTGTTACCAGAGCCCATTCACTCTCTCGGTCTGCTTGCCTGCAGTGCTGCTGTTACTCCTGTTGTTATTATATGATTCCCCGAGAGCATTAGCAATTCAACCACCACCACCACCGTCCCCGCTGCCGTTGTTGCCCCGGCATTTCCTTCCAACATGACGCTGGGAAACGCAACTGCCTCCGCCGCCGACGCGCGTGCTCCCAACCTGGGGAAGCCACAGTTTGCAAGTCACGCTTGGCTTGAGCCAATTGTCCGTCAGATGATTATCCCCGATTGGATCCTTGGCTGACTAAGCACCAGATAGTTCTTACCATAATGCTTGGCTCATTAATATTAAACAGACGACGGGGATACCAGATAATAGAACGCTGTCGCGGTCGATCACCAACGCGATCCCTCATTGCAAATGCGCTCCGCCGCGGCAATCACTCTCCCGACTCATCTTCCCAAGACTCGGAACTTTCACTCCTTGACGACGACGATGGCACCCCAGCTTCAGCCTCGCGCTACCCACCAAAGGAACGCTCATGCTGTGGCCTCACCACCGTGGGAACCCCCAACACCTCTCGGTTTACCAGAAATATTCACTCACGTATTCTTGCCAAATTTCCTTTCCTCATTGAAATGTTCTACTGGGCTCTCAACTTCCTCAGTTACACCATCACCAAAAGGGTGGCCGCTGACCTGCTCAGCCGGGGCGGCAATGTCTGGGATCTAGCACAGGAGCACGCTCTCCAGGTCCTACAAGTCGAACACGATTCGCCCTTGAGCCCGCTGTTTCCCATCCGCGAAAGCACCTTCCAAGCTTGGTTCCTCAACGGGCATCCTGGACTCATCACCTTTCTCAATCGCATCTATTCGCTCGTCCACATTCCCGGAACTGTCACCTTCCTGTCGTGGTACTACTTTGCGGCCCCTACCTTTGCCCACTTTTCAACCGTTCGGAGGACAATGACGCTGGGCAACTTCGCCGCTTTCTTCGTCTTCAGCCTCTGGCCGTGCATGCCACCAAGATTGCTGCCTGAGAGCTATGGCTTCCACGACACAGTTCGACAGGGGAACGCCGAATCAGTCTTTGTTGGCGGCGCCTACGTCAATCAGCTGGCTGCCATGCCCAGTCTGCATTTCACCTATGCTTTTGTTATCGGCTGCACCTTCATTTACCATTCGGCTGTGCTCCCATATCCCTTCTCATACGCCAAGTCTGTGGCGCCGAAACGATGGGCGATCACCAAGATTGCCTGGTTTGTCGTCGGAATCTTCTACCCCTTGCTGGTCTTGACCGTGATAGTAGCCACGGCAAATCACTATTTCCTCGATGCTGTCGTCGCCATGCTCACCGTCACCATCTCTTTCTACATCAACAAAGTCTGGTTTGTCCTGTTGCCTCTGGAGGATTGGTTTGCCTGGTGTATCAGGGTGGATAAACCGGTCCCGACCACGGGCGACCGGTGGATTCAGCCTCATACCACCAGCAGGCGCTCGCTTCAGTCAGACTCGGCTGCTGACAGGTGGAAGAGCGAATCAGATGTATAACCAAGATTTATTACACACTACCATGTACCATGTACATAGCCCTTTCCTCTCCCCCCCCCCCCCCAAACAACCAGCAAGCAGCCTTGCTCTCATTTTCTTTTTGGGACTTTGCTGTGCTAGTTGGCTAGCTGGCTGGCATGCATATTGGGAAGGACTGCCTTTTGACCTTGACTGAATTTTCGTACCTAGACAGCGGGAGGGAGCATTGTTGATTCAAAATTGTCAAAAAAGGAGTCTCGAGGATTTTTCAAGTCTGGGTACATACTACTACTATCATATGAAGTATCTGGTATGCCCAGATTCAAATGTTGCGCATGGAAAGTATTCTTTTCCAAAGCCAATGCGAGCTGTAAGATCATATCAAATAAACTTTTTTTGTAAATTCTCAAGAGTATGTATGTATAATATCCACAGTAGATTGGAGATGATAGACGGGGGGGGGATTGCCCCTGTGTCCCCTTGAGAAAATCAGACCTTGGACGCAGCGTCCAACGCGTTCTGACAGACCTGTTTCAGGGTGTCCTCGTCCTCCAAGCCGACGCTGATCCTGACCAGATCACGCTCGACGCCGACACTGGCGGCCCACTCGAGCTCGGTATAGTGGGCGAGGATGACAAAGGGGCAGCTGAGAGTGAAATTGGTGCCCAGACTGGGGCCCTTCTGGACGGCGAGGGCGTCGAAGAAGGCGACGGCCTGCTCGGGCCGGTTGAAGGTGACGGAGAGCAGGCCGCCGTAGCCGCCGGTGGGGGTCTTGCAGGCCTCGTAGTTAGGGCGGGTGGGGGAGTAGAGCGGGTAGTAGACCTGCTTGGTGAAGGGGCAGGCGAGCAGGACTTTGGCAATGGCCTCGGTGTTGGCGTTGATGCGGTGGATGCGCGGGATGAAGTCGCGGCTGTTGCGCTCCATGAACACGGCGTCCTCGGCCCAGTAGTTGTCCTCGTACTCGTCCGTCAGGATCTCGGACAGCTCCGGGTAGTAGCGGGCCGAGTGCGGGTTGAGCACGAGCGAGCCGCCCATGACGTTGCTGTCGCCGGAGAAGACCTTGGTCAGCGACGAGACGACAATGTCCGCGTACGGCATCACGTTGCAGTTGATCAGGTTGCTGACTGTTTCGTCAATCACCACCGCGAACGAGTACTTGTCTGCCAGCCGGCGGATGCGCACCAGGTCGGGCGCCTTGAGCAGCGGGTTGGATGGGAATTCGCTGAACAGGGCCAGGTATCGCTCTCCAGATGCCAGGCGCTTTTCCAGGTCGTCCAGATCCGCGCTGTCCCCGCGCCCGTAGAACAGGCAGCCGGGCCCCCATTTTTGGAGGATCTTGAGTGTGTCGACGTAAGGGAAGCCGAAGCAGATCGATTGGTGGACCGGGCGGTCGCGAGAGCGCTCATTGACCATGAGGATTCGATGCGCGTTGAATATTGAAGACATGCCGGTTGGATAGAGATAAACGTCATCTTCGCGAAGGCCCTTGACTCGCCGATCGCAGCCTTCCAATGGCTTCTCCAGGGCTTCGTCCAGGTCGGACGCATCAATCAGACATCCTGCGATGCGTCGTCGGATGGCAAGCTTGGCCTTGGAAGCGAGCAGCACGTTGAGATTTCGGCCAAAGCGTTCTTCAACAAACTGGGCGTACGATCTATCCTCTTCGGCCACTGATTCCTCGCCGTGGACAGCAGGCTCTGGCGGTGGTTGCACAAGGAAATTGATGCCGTTCTGAGAACCCCCTCGCTGATAGCGCCGTGGGCCCTTGGAATAAAGAGAGTCGGACCGAATACGGGCCGGTGCGGCCACAGGCTGAAGGAGGCCGTCTCTCAGGGCCTTTAAACAGAACTCGCCGCGCCTGGAGGATATCCCGTCGCCTGAATGCTGCCAAACCTGCTTGGCGATGGGGAAATGCTCCTTGGGGAAGAAGACACAGTAGACGCCGGACAAGGTGGTGACGTGCTTGCGGGCGCCAATGTTGGGTTCAAGATTGAGCAGTCGTACGGCGGTGACTGGTAAGGACTCGAGCTTGTCGTAGAAGAATCTTTGGCAGCGCTTCGCCGTGGCCGGGGAGGGGAAGAGCATGACATGTTCCTGGGCCTTGCCATATTGCTTCAATATCTCATTTTCCAGCTCACGGATGGTCAAGTGGATGAAGAACCGAGGGTATCCCGTCTGCATTTTCGACACCACCCACTCCTCGCCCTCTTCGTATCCCACGTTGGCTTTCCATGATGGCAGCGACACACTGACGGCGTGGGGCGCATCTGGCACAGGTTGCCCCACAGCAGCGAGCATTATAATGGTAGTAGATGTCTCCAAGTAGGTTTTTTTTTAAGGGGCAGTTGGATTGTGGCTATCGCATCACAGTCCCTACGCTCGACTTTTACTTGTCAAAGTTTGTGCTGGGAAATCAGACTTCGGTTTAGGCATGGTCGCAGTCTTGGCGCGGTGCTGTTTCTGATTTTGAAGATGGTATACAGCATTATAGGAAAAACCTTACAGGATCTGTACGATAGTTGTGATTGTCTCCAACGCGACAGCAACAAAGCAGGGACGTGATCCTGTTACGCAGGCCGGAACCGGCTACGGCAGTAGAATGGACCACAGTTGCGACGAAGTGTTAGGAGGCAGTGTTGAATTGGCTAAACGAAATGCATGTGTGGAAATGAATGTACTGAGCGCTCTGTCCTGCAGAGCGCTTCTGGCCTCTCTCTCCATACGACTATGTAACGTGGCAAGGAAAGGCCTCTGTAAGGACTGCACTTGCTGGGCGTCCTAGGACGAACAGCCTCGCCGGCTCAACGACGGCTCACAGGCCCTCTAGGCCATCTGGGTTGGCGTAATCGATCGCCACGAGCCACAGAGAGGCCCTTAGTGCTACCACAATAGCACCACAATCGAGCCCATCCATGCAGCTCCCGTCTGTGATTGAGTCTCTCAACTAAACCTTCCCGGGCTAGCCGGAGTGCCACGCGGGGGCTTTAGTTCCACGGCCTGTCCGTTGGCGCCCGAAGTCCAGGTCTTTTGCAGCTGTTCTACCAAACCGACAACATCTGGTGAATTCGCCACTTTTCCGGCTTGATCGAGACGCCTCGTCAGTTGCAAGGTCCAATACCGGCATCCGTTGCCATCGGCATCAAAGGTATATTTGTCAAATCCATTAGCTGTGATCAGACTGAGGAAATCCTTGACTGTCAGATCTTGAATAGGGTCCAGGGTAACATAGAACAAGCCGTGGTTCGTCACAGTGTATTGCTTGAGCGCGACTTCGAGTCGAAGTTTGTTCGTCATCGGAGCGGGAGTAGGGTTAATAAGGAGTGATTGAGAGGCACTGATCTGGAGGAAAATGGTCCAATGATTGGTGTACTTGGTGGGCGGGTCATCAACATCATGTGGGGGATAGCACACGAAGTAGATCTTTCGGACCACAGCATTTTCAGAAGTCTGCTGAAGTTCAGGACGAGTCCATATAATGCCGACCGGGTCCGAGGGAGGCATGCTGAAAGCTGACGCGCCGGGACTCGAGGAGTAAATGCTGGTGGACAGGATGAAGTCGAGAATTGGATAAGTAGGCGAGCCTTGGTGATATGGACAATCTGATAGCGTGAGAGTGGTGTCCAGTATCGCTCTAGCACTTGTCCTCACAGCGCATTAGATGATAAACTCAGTGTCAGTACTGATGTCTCCTCCCGATCTCATTGGCAGTCCTCGCCTTAACTGTTAGTCAAATTGGCCCGAAGCCGAAGCCAGTTTTCTGGTTGGACTTTCATGGCGGGCGTCCTGACTAGAAGCAATATCAAAATATGTTGCTCATATCGCGCAGCTTACTTTCTGAGAGCATAACCAATGGCGTTGAACTTAGCATTCATTCTCTTGGCCTCTTCCGTCTCCAGAGAATCAACCACGGCTTGAAGGAATTCTGCACCTGCTGCGCTCTTCAGGCCCAGGGGCATGAATTCTGCGTAGCTCTTTAAGCAGACATACTCAAAGAACTCTGGATAGAATCCCGCACAGTCCCAGTCCAGCAACCAGAGCTTGCCCGAGTCGTCGACCAGAAGATTATGAAGATGAACATCCATGTGACACATAACCAAATCTTTAATGTCTTCGTTGAAGCTTTGCTGCTTACGTGCCTTGCCAAAAAAGTGACATAGCTTCAAACACTCGTTGAACCAATAAATGAGGTCTTGAATTGAGTAAAATGGACCTGCACCACTGGTTGTGAAGAGTCGTGGCGCCATTGCACGACCGCCATCCACTGGGCCCGGTATTGTGTGGCGAATCGTATGAAGTGTGTTCAGTATGCGTTTTAGCTGGTCGGCGAGATCCTGGGCTTGCGCTTTGTTTAAATCGTCGATTGTCTGAGCTAGGATTTTCCCCGGTATATATTGCATGACAATATATACAGACTCCTGAGCTTGTCGGTCTGTGTGCTGCTGGGAACTCCAACAATCATATACCTCAGGCATCGATATCCGGACTTGATCCTGGACTTTCATCATAGTTCGACCTTCACCCAGGGAAACCTGGGTTCCGTATTTGACCACGACACGGTTTGAAACGCGAGCAACAGCCTTCGCAGGAATACCTCTATCGTCCGGCAAGTCTCCGCCGGTTTGAAAAAGCTTTGGGGCGTGCGCGACCACAGATTCGATTTGTTCGCGCGTCAAATGTTGTGGCGCTAGATCAGCGAGGGGAAATGGCCCTGTGAAAGCTAGAGGATCGGGTGGCAACGATTCCATCCTGTCGGGTGAAGATGTCAATCAATAGTATGTATGGAATTGGTTACATATCATGGAATCTGCTTCCGAGTTGTCATATGGCAGAAGCAATTGAGGGCGGCAATATGTTGCAAGACATGGAAGAGTCAGGAGCACCCGAAAGAACAGGAAAATCGGTTGGCCTGGCATGCCAAGAGTGACTACAATCACATCCTTGATGATTGACACAAAACTGAGCAGGCGCTGTTTGCCAAAGTCGGTCCGGAATTTCCCTGCACCTTGTGTTGGAATTTATACAATACACAATGTAATACGGTGGCATCAGCATATCCATCAAATCTCAACTTTTTACATTTTCGTAAGGCAACGCCAAGACTTTTATTTCAACTAAAAAGGTTTAAATCGCCTTCCCCGTTTTTAATTCATATTTGCTATCGGTGGAAGGCATAACTACCACAAACGCCGACAGACAGAATCGGGATGGGGATGAAGAAGGCAAGTCAAGTCCCCAGGCCTTTCCTTAAGTCTGAGGCTAATGTGATTCAAGAATGAGCGCGTCTCAGCCCCCACAAACCCTCTTCTGCAATATGATGAGGTATTCTCAATAACACTCAAGGGCATCAACCCCAAGACCGGCCATCCTCAGAAGTTGCACACTGTGCTGAAGCGGGGGCTTGGTGATAGGATAACTCTGCTGGATCTTATCCCGGTCGCCACCAAGGAGAATGACTATGAGATCCAGGTGGCACTACTTCTCAACCCAGAGGTAGCCTCAAGACTGGTTGACCATGGCCCATCGGCAGACGACCAAGAGGCTTCCAAGGAGTTCAGGGCCTTTTGGGGCGAGAAGGCAGAGCTGAGACGATTCCGAGATGGCACCATTTCCGAGAGCCTGGTGTGGTCCGCAAGTGAACCGGTGACGCTCCAAATATTGTCCCATCTAGTTGCTCGACACTTCAAGCAATCGCATCCTCGGGTGGTGTTAAAGACGCAGCGGCTGGAGGACAGCCTGCTTCGCCAAAGCACAGGTTTGTCAGCGGTTGATGCCTTCAAGCTCTTGAGGAGCCAGTTTCAGAAACTGTCCTCTTTGCTCCTCCAGCTTCGAGGCTTACCGCTACCAGTCCGATCTATTTCTCCCGTCGACCCAGCACTGCGCTCCTCTGTTCTCCGCCACCCTCTTGATCCCTCGGCTGCATCTCCGATCAATGTTCTTATACAGTTCGATTCCTCGACCCGTTGGCCGGACTCTCTTCCAGCTATACAATACACCAAGATCGCCTTCCTATCAAAGCTCTCTGAGCTCATTTCTACTTCCGAGTCCTCCCTTGTGATGCGGGTTGGCCTCGAGAACACGACAACCTCGTCATCTGGCCACCTAAACACCTCATTTCTCGATGTCATTTACCCGCCGCCATCGCCCACTCTTGCTCCCATCTGTTTTCGCCTGCGCATCTACCACGACCGTGAAATTCACCTTTTACAAACTACCCTGGCGGACAAATCCCTCCACGGATCAGTCCGAGACCAGCTCACTTCCGCTCTCGCCATTAATAAACAAAACTATCTTGCAGCGCCCCTCCACACAACCGCCATTCAAAATCTCATTACCAAGTTCCCTGCTCTTTCTGCTACTATCCGCCTTCTCAAGAAATGGGCATCTTCACACTTACTGTCCCGACTGCTTCCCGAAGAAATATTAGAGATCATAGCCGCCAACATTTTCCTGCATCCCAGCCCCTGGAGAACACCCAATACAGCCAGCACGGCGTTTTACCGCTGCCTCTCGTTTCTCTCCCAATGGGACTGGGCTACCGAGCCTCTCATTGTGGACCTGAGCTTGAGTCAGGATATGACGGCAAAACAGAGAGATGATCTAAGGACAAGGTTCCAAGCGTGGCGCAAGCTGGATCCAAATATGAACAAGGTGACATGGTTCGTCGGCACAAATATTGATGAGACGGGTGTTGTGTGGACGACAGATGCGCGGCCTGAGAAAGTGACCGTGGCAAGAGTAAGCTCATTAGCAGGTGCTTGCATGGAGATCCTCAGAGAAGGGAGGTCTAATGTGCGAAAAGCAGACGTGGAGTCGCTCTTTAAGACACCCATCGAGCATTTCAACTTTCTGTTGCACTTGACTCGGGCTGTGACTAAAGGCAATGGTAACAGCACAGGCAAGGCTGGGAGTACGACCTACAAGAACCTGCAAATCACGAGTCAGCTGGAGCTCGAGCAAATTGGATATGATCCTGTAGAACTCTATCTGCAGGATCTGGAGAGAGCCTTTGGCAATGTAGCACTATTCTTCTATGGCGAGGGGAAAGTCATCGCCGGTCTATGGCGTCCGAGTGTACTGGGAAAGAAGGAGTGGCGGGTCAGGATCGGGTTTTCTACGCTGCCACTGAGGGAAAAGGACGAGCAAGGCGAAGGAGAAAAGACCATTGGCAAGTTCAATGGAGACGCAGTTCTCTCAGAGATGGCCATGATGGGTGAAGGGATTGTGAAGAAGGTTGAGATCAAGCAGTAGTCTTCCTACAGGATGTTGGTACAACTACAGACGAACAGCATATGCTGATCAATATAATCAACACAGTCTATCCACGGCGATACCGAATACCCCTGCCAACATAACCGTGTTCAAAGCGATGGCCTCCCCCGTCTAATGCTGCGACTCGACTTCTTTTTTTTTCCTTTCGCTTTTTGCCCTTCAATGTCTGGTGACAAGTCTATATGATTTTTCTATGCGGATCCAAGGAATCAAACACTTGCATCATCTTTTCGTACACGGCGAAGGTGATTCCACCGCTCAGAGACAGTCGGCCTAAGCGCGGCAGGGCCCCCGACCAGAATGTCAGAACGCCTTCGTTCTTGAGAATGCTCACAGCACAGGCAAAGCTGTTCTTGTAGTTCTTCCTGGCATCCAGGCTCTGCATCCTGGTCTTGATGGTATCCAGGGGCATGGTCGTATACACCGTGATGATGCCGGCCGTGCTGCCGATGGCAAATGTGCTGATCGTGCCCAGTTTCTCCCCGGCATCAACATAGCCCTCGGCAATCTGCTTCATCCAGGTGTACGCGCTGAACCGGACGGCCGAGTTGGCCGCCTGCCGCGCCGTTGTCGGGACAAACCCTTGGAAAAACCCGCGTATGCCCTTCTCCTTGGCAATGACCCATGAGCCATTCAGAAAACCATTCATCCGCGGCTGCGGCCTCTTCCGGTCGTCGATCAGCTGTGTCTTTATGCTCTCAAACGGCGTCACCGCCAGCAGGGACTCGGTAATGCCGGAGCCAAATCCAGCGGCCACCGTTCGCGGCCCGGACACTTTGCCGTCTGCATCTGCGAGCAGGCTCTTGTACGCATCAAAGGAGACGAACCGCACCGCTGCCTTGATCGAGTTCCCAATAATCAGCGTCGTGCAGCCCGCATACCATTCTTTCGACGGGAACGCCGGCCAGGGCAGTTTCTTCGAGTCCGGGAGATGTCGGTTCAGCTGTGACCGCGTCTTTGCAAACTCGAATGGGTATGTGATCGCGATTTCGACTCCGCCCGCTGTGGCGCCCGCCAGCACCGACCGAAGTGCACTGGGCTTTGGAAGCGTCGGCTTCTCGCCCTCCTCCTTGGCCGCCATCCCGCCTGACCTGCCTGCTTCTTGTTGGGGCGGCCCCAAGCTACTCGTTTGCTATGCGTCAAGAGGCTTTGCACATTTAGAAAAAAAATAGGAATCGACGGGTAGGGGGGTGGTCGTCTTTCAAGTTAACCTCTCTGTTGTCGTGGGTTTACAAATTTCTGAGATACCAGTCCTGTCACGCGATAACATAAGCCCCGTTTCCAGCCAATAAGAGACCGAATAACTTACGCGTGAGTGCCCACAGTATTGCCCATTACGATATTTCTGACAGCCAAAGCACTACTACAAGCATCCATTTGTGTTACTTCATTACTAGGACCGCGACTATATTGTTATCAATCCTGTTCGGATATGTAGGCTGTGCTGTGTCGTAGAGGGCTCAGGCCTGGCTGTCCTTACGTTATCAAGAGGCACTTTAAGTTAAATGGCATTTATCTTTCTCGCCCCCACGCTTGTTTGGTCACGCGCGTCTTGAACGCGACGAGGCTGCGCAGTCGTCCCTAAATCCATTCCAAACCCGATCCTCCTGCTGCGCTCAAGGAGCGCGTGCCTCATTCATGGCGAACCTCAAACGCCGTGGAGGCTTTGAGAGCGACGATGAGAGCGAGCCGGACGATGGCGACCTTCGGCCTGCGAGTGTTCGATCCTCTGCTCGTAAACGGAGCCGCCAAGTTAGCGATGACAGCGCACAGGCATCAGACGTGTCTGAACGAGAAGAGGATGTGGAGGATGTGGAGGATGTGCCTACAGCGAGTACTCCGCCATCGGAATACGACTCGGATTATGAAGAGGCGTTGATGACTGCTACAAGTCAAGCAGTCCAGCGACGCTTTGCGCAGCGAGGAGGCGTCGAGAATACACCTGCTGAGCATGGAATTCTCCAAAAGGTGGAACTGTTCGACTTCATGTGTCATGCCCACTACGAATACGAGCTGGGTCCCCTGATCAACTTCATCTGTGGGAAGAATGGCAGCGGTAAGAGTGCAATCTTGACCGCCATCGTCCTCTGTCTTGGTGGGAAAGCAGCGGCAACCAACAGAGGCTCGAGTCTGAAGGATTTTATTCGACAGGGCTGCAGTCAGGCTAGAATCATTTGCCATATCAAAAATCAAGGCGAATCTGCATACCAACACGACGTCTATGGAGACAGCATCCTGGTTGAGCGCCACTTTTCACTCACTGGCCCAAGCGGCTTCAAGATCAAGAGCATTCATGGAAAGATCATTTCCACAAAACGCGGCGATCTCGAGGAAATTTGTGACCATTTCAATCTGCAGATCGAAAACCCTCTTAATGTGCTCTCCCAGGACCAGGCTCGTCAGTTCATCAGCAGCTCAAGCCCGTCAGAGAAGTACAAACTCTTCCTAAAGGGTGTACTGCTCGAACAACTCGACCAGGATTATCGTTTGATTGAGGAACAGCTTGATAATATGCGGCCCAAGATCGAGGCAGCGGCGGCAGACACTGAGGTGCTTGAACAAAAGTACAGCGCAGCTGAAGCCCGTCGCGAAGCTACACGCAAACAGGTGGCCTGGCGAGCTGAGCTGACCAGGCTTGGCCGACTATGTACCTGGGTCCAGATCGAAGAACAAGAACAATTGCTGGCTCAACATGAACAGGCAGTTTCTGACCAGCTTGTTACCATTGCTGAATCCGAAAGAAAGCTCGAGCAATTTCAACATGATGTAGTAGATCCTTCGAAAGAGGCTTCTGAAGCAACAAAGGAAGCGCACGAGAAAGCTTCTGAAGAAGTCAAACAGGCTCAAGACGAGCTTACTCAAGTCAGAGAAGTGGCACGACGGGCAAAAGAGGAGAACTCCTTCGCCATCACTGAGCTCCGAAATGCTCAAGGTAATCTTAACGCCAGCAAGGCAAGTATCGCGAAGAGGCAGCAGGAAATAAGGGATGAGGAGCAGCGTTTGATGGAACAGGACGGAGGGGGCGCTGCTCGTCGCCAGCAAGAGCTTGAACAAGCGGAAGCAGCCGCTGAACTGGCTAAGCAGGCTCGCCTCGACCATTCTGACGCCAAAGCCGAGCTGCAACGTGTTCTACTGAAGGCAAAACAAGAGGAGCAGACGGCCAGCAGTCTCTACCAGCAGAAACAGGAGGAACTGGAGCGACAGAACCGGCATCTTCAGGACGTGCGGAAACGACAGCAAGTCCAAGATACTGCCTTTCATCCAAGCATGCCCCAGATCCTGAGAGACATCCACCGAGAAAGCCGATTCAACTCGCCACCCATCGGACCTGTAGGAAAGCATGTCAAGCTTCTTAATCCCGAATGGTCCTCTGTCCTTGAGCGATCGTTTGGAAACACTCTAAACGGCTTTATTGTCTTTACAAAAGCCGACGAGCACCTTCTCAGCTCGATTACACGAAGATATGCTCGGGGTGGACCCCTAATACCTATCATTCTGGGCAACAACATACCTCTGGACACAAGTGGCAAAGAACCTGATGAGGAGTTCAAGACCATGATGAGAGTTCTCGACATCGACAACGAGCATGTTCGGAAGATTTTGGTCATTATGCACAATATCGACAACACTGGTCTGATACAAGATCAAGCCGAGGCATCCCGCGTTTTGTTCAACGACCGCCCGCGAAATCTGGCTCGATGCTACTGTGTACACCCACGGGACAAGGCAAAGGCCTTGTTTCTCTCGCTTCGTGGGGGGCAACCGGCCCAAGATCCAGTTGCCCAGTGGCTTGGCGCTTCGCGTATGAAGACGAACAATGAAGCGCAAGTCCGGATCCAAGAAGAGTTGGTCAATGATGCCCGCTCGGCTGTGCGCGAGGCAAAGGATGCTCTTGACGCTGCGAAGAATGCTGTGATTCAAGCAACCAACGCCCTTGAAAGACACAGAAAGGAAGAAACTGAGCTCAAGGTTGCAGCACAGCGAGCAGAGGTCAAAGTCGAGGAGATTAGGGAAGCAATCAAAGATGATGGGGAAAGGACGGGTACTCTTGAAGTTTTGAGAGATGCTCTGAACACTGCCGAGCTCGACCAGGAGACTCTGGGCCACATTTACATGGACGCGCTAAAGGATTCAGACAACAAAAGAGCGGCACTGACAGCAGCACGCGAAAATGAAAACAAGGCTGAGAGCCGGGTCAGAGAGCTACAGGAACGTGAGGCAGTTGCGAGAAGGGCGGCGCAACGAGCGGACCAGAAGAAGACTGCTGATATTAGAGCCTCGAACGAGCTTGAGAATGTCTTGAGGGAAGATGAAAGAATGCTGGCCGAGCTGGAGCAGAAGCGTGATCGGAAGAAGCAGACGATAGAAGAGTGGACGGCAAAGGCACAGGAAAGCTCTGCACGTGTCAACATCCCACCGGGAGAGACATCTGAGAGCCTGGAAGTCAAATACCACAGCCTGGAGAAGAAGATGAGAGAGGCACAGAAGAAGACGGGCGATGCAGAAGAAGTTGAAAAAATGGCCTCTGAGGCACAAACAGCTTTCCTCAAAGCGAAGAAGGATTTGCAGGATCTGCGAGAGCTTGAAGAAGCCCTGAAGGAGTCCCTCTTCTACCGACAATGCAGGTGGAAACACTTCCGAGGCCACATTTCTGTCACTGCGCGCAGCCAGTTCAGATTCTTCCTGAGCGAGCGTGGCTTCCGGGGCGAGGTGATACTGGACCATGAGCAGAAGATGCTGGATGTCAGGGTGGAACCCGACACGACTCAACGAGATGGAGGTGGACGCAGCGCGCGAACCCTATCCGGAGGCGAAAAGTCTTTCTCTCAGATTTGCTTACTGCTCTCCATCTGGGAGGCCATGGGATCGCCCATTCGATGTCTCGACGAGTTCGATGTCTTCATGGATGCTGTCAACCGGTCGACCAGCGTCAGTTTGCTCATTGAAGCGGCAAGACAGAGCCGTGGAAGACAATTCATCTTGATTAGCCCTGGAACGAAATCCGATATCAAGAAGGCGCCTGATGTTCACACCATTGAGTATGTTTCTTCCGTGATAAATATGCAAGGCTAGACTGACATTTGACAGAATTGCACCCCCTGAGCGAGGGCAAACACGGCTTAACTTTGGCACAGCAGCCACAGCAGCAGCCGTGAGGGCATAATCTATGGCCGATAAGGCATAGGTTGCACTTGCACAGCTGCATTCCCAACCTATTTGTGGTCAATCGAGGCAGATGCCGGGCCTTGTACGACAGGGATGGCGACTTTGCGTACGCCTTCAACTAGCTCAATATCAAACCTGGGAGTTGTATGCGAATCACACCCGCTCAACATGTATACATACATGAATGAGATCCGAAAAAAATGTCTGCAGCTGTTTGCCTGTTTGCATCTGGACCTTTCAATCCAGACGTGGCTTGCTTAGCCTGCTGCTGCTGCTAGCTCTCTGGGACCTGCAAATCCATCGGGCCTGGTAAGTGACGACCGGATCTTAAAACCGAGTTGAACACGGTGAAGATCTCGCTTTCTGCCTCTGTCGACAATGCAAATTTTTCCTGTGCCATGTTCCTTCGCAGGAATATAGAGATGGCGATCCATCTCGTGCCCGGCTTCAAATCCTGAGATTCTATATCAAGGTGTCCCCCATTCAGCCGGAGGATTTGGCACGCTCTGCCCAAGGAATCATAACTCGGTTTTCGAACGAGTTACACCGCCGTCATTGTTCGATTTGTTTCCCAATAATTTCCGCTGGTGAGCTCTACTGCGCGGCCTCTCAAATCATTTATCCTGGGCCTTTATTGATCAGAGTACCACCAGGTGATTATATGGCCAATAGACAGCATCATTTGTGGGATCCATGCCTCAGAATCAACCGCAACGAGGATGTTCAACACCCACCGTGGCTGTTGATCCAGATCAGCAACGTCGGACACAGGGCCCGGGTGCTCCCTAATCACTTCCACGCCAGGACGAGGAAGTGTACTTGTGTGCTGCGATGCACCAATCAAAATGGTTGCCCATGCCGGAGAGATGGACTGAAGAGCTGCCCAACCAGTTGCACCTGTCTATGTAATTGATACGAGGGAGACGGGAAGAGGGTAGAACCACAGCTCAACAGGGAGCTTGAAGATGAGCTAGACGCACATGGCCGATGAATAGAAATAGAGTGCTGACGCTTTCCAATACTAATGCCGACTGCGTTGCTTTACACCGATTCTTTGCTGACTAGGGTCCATGTGGTCTGTTGATTCACGTAGTGTAGGTTGTGGCCTGCGCCATTTCTGTGGCTTGGCGCCAAGGCTAGCCACAGATCTCTGAGGCAGTCACTTGTGGGGTTTGCTTGGCGATGGTTCGGGAGGAAGTCAGCCAACTTTACTTTTCAAGCCTGCAGTTAATGCTCCTCAGACCATCAATCAGTTCTTCCTCCACCAGCTATCCAACTCGTCTGCTCTCTCTGCAGATCAGTTGAGCCTGATACTTTACCACTCTAACATTCAGAACCTGGCTGTAACCAACTGCCTCAGCTTCAGCACCACTCGGTCGCACATCGCACCCTAGCCTTGTTTGTACCTCTCTTATCGGCTCCGCCAGCTGCATCAAAGCAAGAAACCCCCCACAAGGCACCATTCGTTGCCGCACTGCTTCACACCGCATAATGGCATCTCAACTAGCAGACCAGCTAGATAAAACCACACTGACAGACCGAGCACCTGATGCGGACTGGAAGAAGAACCTGAAGGCTCGGCCAAAGGATGAGCGAGAACAGACAGAAGATGTGACTGCCACAAAAGGACTCGAATTCGAAGACTTCTACATTAAGAGGGAGTTGATGATGGGAATATTTGAAGCAGGATTCGAGAAGCCGTCGCCCATCCAAGAAGAAACAATACCAGTTGCCCTCACTGGAAGAGATATCCTTGCTCGTGCAAAGAATGGTACTGGCAAGACCGCAGCCTTTGTCATCCCAACTCTCGAAAAGGTCAACCCCAAGAATCCCAAAATCCAAGCTCTCCTGCTTGTTCCTACTCGCGAACTGGCACTGCAGACATCCCAAGTTTGCAAGACCCTGGGCAAACATCTCGGTCTCGAAGTGATGGTGACAACAGGTGGAATAGGCCTGAAAGACGACATTATTCGACTACAATCAACAGTCCACATCCTTGTTGGCACACCGGGGAGAATCCTCGACCTGACCAGCAAAGGCGTTGCTGACGTGTCCGAGTGCTCGATCTTTGTGATGGATGAAGCAGACAAGCTTCTTTCCCCCGAATTCACTGTCGTCATCGAACAGTTGCTCAACTTCCACCCCAAGGACCGGCAGGTGATGCTCTTCTCCGCCACATTTCCCCTAGTCGTCAAGGATTTCAAGGACAAGCACATGCGCGATCCGTATGAAATCAACCTGATGGACGAGCTCACCCTACGCGGCATAACCCAATACTACGCATTCGTGGAGGAGAAGCAGAAGGTGCACTGTCTCAACACTCTGTTCTCAAAGCTGCAAATCAACCAGTCCATCATCTTCTGCAACTCGACCAATCGGGTCGAATTGCTGGCCAAGAAGATCACCGAACTGGGGTATTCCTGCTTCTATTCTCACGCTCGCATGTTGCAGCAGCACCGAAACAAAGTGTTTCATGACTTCCGTGCGGGTGTATCACGAAACCTGGTTTGCTCAGACCTGCTCACTCGCGGTATTGATATCCAGGCTGTGAACGTGGTCATCAACTTTGACTTCCCCAAGAACGCAGAGACATATCTCCACCGCATTGGCCGTTCCGGACGCTTTGGTCACCTGGGTCTTGCTATCAACCTGATCACTTGGGAGGATCGGCTCAACCTGTACCGGATCGAGCAGGAGCTTGGCACCGAGATCCAACCTATTCCTCAGTCCATTGACAAGAGCCTCTACGTCTATGAGAATCCCGAAAACATTCCGCGCCCACTGCCAACATCCCAGCCGACAGCTCCTACTGGAGGTCAGAATGATGGAGGTCGCAAACCCAATGGATACGGACAGCATGTCAGAGGACGTTTCAATAGGGGAGTCGGCGGCCCCCGGGGTGGTCATGGGCATGGTCGAGGCGGGCGAGGCGGTGGTCAGTTTGCGCAGCAGGTGCAGAATGGGGTCCCTGCCCAATGATATGATCAGTTGCTGTTGCAGTGCGTCCCCGGGATTTGATTGCTTTGTCTCTCTCTTCTTTGCTTTCGGCGTCAAGGGCGGGCGGCTGTGACGAATCGTGATGAGATGAAATGACAACGAGCTTGGAGTTTGTTTCATGGAAGCCACTACGATTTGCCATGGTCAATCTGTACAACAGATACGGCGAGAATTTGGGGTTGAAGTCGGTGGGTGGTTTTAAGGCCATCACAATACCTCTCGGTGCGCAGTGATGTTACAGTGTGGCGGTATTGCCCACTGACGACAAAAGGCGCAAAGAGTTGTTTGGAATTGCTCTGCTGCCATCTGATAAGCTGGCTTGACGTTAATCTTTCTCGCCTTTTCGAAGATACCGACCTTTACCCTCCCTCAACACCTAACCCACACACATGTATACCATGCAGAATCACCTTCAACAAACGACAACGATACGGGCCATATCCTCATCTGGTCGAACACATCTCTCTGGCATAATACTCCCTTCAACCGCCCATCACTCTCCTTTTGATCCATCCACCACACGCGACATTGGCTCAGAGAGCTAGTCAAAATGTGCCGCTTGTTCAACAACGACCTCGACATCCTCGACTATTTGACATCACCTCTCGGTTACTGCGACCTGATGTTCAGCACCAATTGTCGCACACACCTGGTCAATACAGCAACAGCTCCCGGACCTGCGGAGCTATTAAGTCAACCCTATCCCAGCAGCAGTATTGAAGCCAGGTGCACAAAGACATTCATCTCAGAAAAGAAAAGAAAAAGCTCCAAAAAAAACAGAGTAAGGGGGGGAATACAGTCAGCGGCTTGGACCACTGGATCGGATACGCATCTCGTTTGATCACAGTGAGTACTCAAGAGCACAGAGCTTGAGGGAGCGAGCGCGTAGACTAGATAATTGAACAGAGACCTTGCACCCCCCTGACTAAGTCCGTTTCACATAAGTTAATCTCATTGCCGTACATCGTGGAATGATGTGCTTTTCTACCGTATCCTATCTAGTGCCGTTGAAACAGTCTACAGGCTAGGTTCATGACGCTGGATAAATGAAGATCATGGCGTTTGTGGAAGGTGGAGAGGAGGATGAGGATGAGGAGGGGACAAGTCTCGAAGACAATCGACAGGCTAGGAGAGGTGTAGAGAGAGAGAAGGAGCAGGAGGGAAGGAGAATGAAGAAGAAGAAGAAGGAAAAAGGGCTAGCTGTGCGGTGTGTGACCTTGTTTGTTGCTTGGGGGAGAGACAGAGCGATAGCGCAGGGGGGGATCTATGGCTTTGGGACCTTGAGGGTCTTGCTGGTCATTAAACAGCCGTTGATGACGAAGATCAGGGCGAGCGGATGGAACTCGAGCAAGGGGGAGGCAGTGATGAAGACTGCGCCGCCGGGGAGGTTGTCGTGTATCAGGCCGAACCAGGTCAGGAGCGCCATGATGGCAGAGCTGGTCAGGCAGGCAAAGGGGACGGGTGTGCCCTCGAAGTACTTGGACTTGCCCGTCTTGTCCTTGGGCAGCATTGCCACCGTCACGTTGAAGCGCGCCAGCCGCGTCAGGCTGCACAGCACGTAGAAGGTCAGGATCAGCTGGTCCACCGTTGTGCGGAGCCCGATGGCGAAGCCCACTGCGGCTGTGGCGACGCCGAATGTGACCTGTGTGAGGGGTGGGTTGTTAGTACATATATATTCATTCTTGAATCGACAGAAGGAGTGGGGAGGGAAAATCTCTCTCTCTCTCTCTGTGTACGTACCAGATCGGCCAGCGAGTCCAATTCCTGGCCCATCAGGGACGACTTCTTCCTCCACCTTGCAACCTTGCCGTCGAAGAAGTCGAAGAAGAGCCCAAAGGGCATGAAGAAGAAGGCCAGCCAGAGATTGCTCAGGTCTGCCGAGTCTCCTGCGCAGTACCGCAGAGAGGAGAGGATCGACATGACTGTGTGGTAGCGCGCGCGCGCGGGGGGGGCGTTTGGTTAGAACACTGGCCAGAGAGGGGTAGACAACGGTAGTAGTGGTTAAAGGTGAGGACATACAGCCGCAGAATCCTGGAGGTATCACCACCGTCAGCCAGCACGAACAATTGGGAGTGGGTAGAGTGTCAGAGGGTAAAAATGGGCAGGGTTGTGTGGGTTGGGCTTGTGAGGTCCTCTCTCTCTCCCTCTCTCTCTACTCACCATTCAGCTCCGTGATAAGGTCGGCGAGGTGCATGGCTCTGCGGGCAGGATCAGCAAGCTGTTGGACATGCTGCGTGGGCACTATGGCACGCACTTGATCAAGCTGAAATGGCCGGTGTCTTGCGCAAGGTACCTGGCCTGCAGAAGTTGGCTGGGGGAGTCGTCGCTGGCATTGCTGGCATTGCTCGCGTTGATATCAACCGCACTGCTGGCCGTGGTTGTCCTCTTCGACATGATGAGCAATGAGCTATCAGAAGAGAGTTTGGAGGGGGTGTAGACAGAGGACAAAGCGAAGGGGGCGGGCGAGGTCGAGACGCTGTCAGCCTTCTTTTTGAGGCGGGGGGCAGAAGGATCTTCCTCACGTTGCAGCCTGACCGATGTGCGTGCCTCCGCCAATTTATTAATGTATGACAATGACAGCGTCTTGGTATCTGATCCTGGGCTGTCGGTGCTACTGCTTTTCTCTTTTCCTGACCACAATGTTTTGTCCGTCTGGACTCATTGCCTACGCCACAACGCCCGAGCCATGCAGCATGAAGCATGACCTGAAATCACCACCCACGGCCGCGTCCGCCAAATCCACCACTCCGAGGTGCTCCTCTACCGCCGCCGCGAGGACCGCCGCGGGAGTTGCCTCTGCCGCCGCCAAAGCCTCCGCCAAAGCCTCCACCAAATCCACCACGGCCTCGGGGCGCTCCTCTAGGTGCTCCTCTGCCTCGTGGCGCTCCCCTTCCACCTCGGGCGCCTCCTCGTCCCTGTAGACCGGGTTTCTTGACCTTTGCTGTGCCTGTGATAGTTAGTCACACCACGTACCGAGACGACATGAACGGGGAGTCGCTTCTTTCTTACCTGGGGGAGGCTTGGGCTTGGGAAGGAACCTGTGGTGACAATCAGCAACCGAGTCATTGGCCCTCGCACAACTTGCATACTTCTCTAGGGGCAATAGCTTGTCGCCACCGACGTAGAACTTGTCTCCGGCCTTGAACGAGGTGGCTTGGATGCCCTCCTGCGGCTTAATCGTGAAGTAGACCTGGTTGATCGGACCAAGGATCTCGTCCACCTTGCCTACCTGGCTCTGCTATCGGGTTAGCATCGAGTGCGCCTTCCTCACATTCGCACACACCTTGTTCTCGAGATATATGGGCGCGTTGAAGAAGGGAATCTTGACGTTGGTCGACTCGCACACCATTTCGCCCTCGGTGGCATGCACAAAGGTACCCAGTTCTGTGCCTGTTAGCCAACGAGTGCAGGTCAGATAGATCACATCAAACGCACCGAGAACCTCTGCGGGCGGGCCATAGTTCTGGAAGCCGCCGCCTCGACCTGGTCGTCGCCGTCAGTACCGTCTAGCCGGGTTTTTTTTTTGCACCTCTGCGCCGCCTAGAAAAGGGAGATTACCTCTTCCTGAGAAACCTCCTCTTCCTCTGTCACCACCCCGAAATCCACCACGCCCTCGGCCTCCGTCGCGGAAAGACATTGTTGGAGTTGCTGGCGGTTGTGATGCTCCTGCACTGATTCTCCGACAAATGCTTCGCCGCGCAGGCAGGTGCGGCCGACTTTTTCAGGAGCACGTGACTTGGCCGACTTCACACACTCTTCTGCGGTATGCAGGAGGCCCACAGACGATTTGCATACCCACATCGCCCCGGCGCCAACCACTTAGCATGAGCGGGCATCAGCGAAATATCAGCCAGGGCTTGCGGCCTCACAATTTATGGGGCACGCTCGACACCTCCAACGTGGCTTCTAAGCACACTGCCAACACCGCCTCGCCCGCACAAAAAATAAAATCAGGCCAAGGCCCGCCCCAGTCCAAACGCCTGGTCAGCAGGCCCAAGGAGATGTCTACCCAAGCTGCACCGGCGAAAGAACTGCCATCCTTCATCCTCGAAAGAAATGCCCTGTTCGATCAACTGAAAAAGGAATATGACCAAGAACTCGCCGCGCGTGAGAAGCCAGCGATCACTATCACACTCACGCCCCAGCCTGGCCAGAAAAAGACTGTGACCGGGAATGCATGGCAAACTACACCAGGCCAGTTGCTGAAGGAAGTCCCCAAAGAGCGGGCAGCCCAGATAGTTGTGGCCAAAGTTGACGGCCATGTGTGGGACCTAGACCGCCCTTTGGAGAAGGATTCTCAAGTGTCCTTTGTGACTTTCGACGACAAGGAAGGCCGAGAAGTCTTCTGGCATTCTTCTGCTCACGTCCTGGGCGAGTGTGCAGAGCATGAGTACGGCTGCCGTCTCTCCCATGGCCCGCCAACCAACATGGGCTTCTTCTACGACATGGCTCTAGAGCCCGGTGAAGCAGTCAGGGAGTCAGAATGGCCCTCGCTTGAGAGCAGAGCCAAGAAGTTTGCCAAGGACAAGCAGCCCTTCGAACGGCTGGAGGTCTCCAAGGAGAATTTGCGCAAGCTGTTCGGCTACAGCAAGTACAAGATGCATTACATTGAGAAATTCGTGCCGGATGGCGAATCCTCTACCGTGTACCGAAATGGCAGCCTTGTGGATCTGTGCCAGGGGCCCCATATCCAGAACACGCGCAAGATCGAGGCATTCAAAATCATGAAGAACTCCTCAGCTTACTTCCTTGGTGACCAAGCCAACGACTCTCTGCAGCGCATTCATGGTGTTGCTTTCCCCACCAAACAAGGACTCAAGGACTGGGAGCACTTTCTCGAGGAGGCTAAGAAGCGAGACCATCAGCTTATTGGCAAAGAACAAAAGCTGTTTACATTCAGCCCTCTGTCACCTGGCTCGCCATTTCTCCTTCCTCATGGCACCAGAATATTCAATGCCTTGCAACAGATGCTTCGAGATCAGTACTGGGAGCGGGGATACCAGGAGGTTCAATCTCCCAATATGTATGACGTGGAGTTGTGGAAGATATCTGGTCACTGGCAACACTACCAGGATGACATGTTCCGCGTAATAGTCAAGGACGATTCGGCACAGCCTGCTCCGCCTTCGGACAAGAAACCTGATGGCCAACCTGCTGCTCAGCCAGCCGATCAGGACAAGGACAAAGGCATCTTTGCACTGAAACCGATGAACTGCCCCGGCCACTGCGTCATGTATGTGTTTTGTACTACTCTGTCAATTTCGTGTCTCTGCTCACAGTTACTAGGTTCAAAACCGAAGATCGATCCTATCGTGAACTCCCCTGGCGTGTGGCTGACTTTGGTGTTCTTCACCGTAATGAGGCGTCTGGGGCTCTCTCAGGTCTCACTCGAGTGCGCAAATTCCAGCAGGATGATACTCATATATTCTGTACGCCAGATCAAGTTGAGTCAGAGATCAAGGCCCTCTTTGACTTTATGACTTATGTCTACAATCTGTTCGGCTTTCCCTTCAAGTTGAAGCTCTCAACTCGCCCGGAGGGCTTTATGGGCACACGATCCGAATGGGATGCGGCCGAAGCACAGCTTAAGCGGGCTCTACAGGACTTCAAGGGCGATGACTGGGAGATCAACGAGGGTGATGGCGCTTTCTATGGACCGAAGATCGATATTACCATCGCTGATGCTCTGGGCCGAGAATTCCAATGTGCCACCATCCAACTCGACTTCCAGGGCCCGCAGAACTTTGGCCTTGAATACCGCACTGGTGAAGTTGCCGAGGTGGCAAAAGAGAGCGAGGCCGACAAGACAAAGGAGAAGGATCCGAAGGCTGTGGGAGCTGGAATGGCTCGGCCAGTCATGATCCACCGCGCCATCGTTGGCAGTTTTGAGCGCTTCATTGCCGTTCTTTGCGAGCACTTTGCTGGCAAGTGGCCCTTCTGGCTCTCACCGCGACAGATTCTCGTCATCCCGGTGATGAAGGGTGCAGAAGACTATGTGCGCGAAGTGCAATCAATCTTCCACAAGGCCAAGATGTACGTCGACATTGACGTCTCTGGCAACACGCTCCAGAAGAAGATTCGCAATGGCCAGTTGGCACAGTACAATTTCATCTTTGGTCAGTACAAAACAACCAACATGGTCGGTATAAACCCACTAACGTGCATATTTTTTTAGTCCTCGGAGCCGCAGAGCAGGAATCCCGTACCCTGAATATCCGCAACCGCGACGACCCGGCGACGCAGAAGAAGGGCGAGCTGGTCCCGCTGGATGTCGCCTTGAAGCGGCTCACGGAGCTGCGAGACAGCCGGAGGGTGGATTCGAAGATTGATCTGAAGGCGTAGGAGACCTGCTCTCACCGGGACCAGTCTTCAGGGCTAGATAGATAGCTCGGTATCAGATCCATTAGCCTCAATATCTACGTCCGCTCTTGTCGGAAGTCTGGCGATCGATGAATTCACATGCTAGGGAGCAAGCAATACGTTGAAGAGAGAAAAAGGAAAAAGCAATCACTCTGCGATCCGAGGCCAAGATTGGATATCCTGATCTCCTACAATGCGTTCTCATATGCTGATCTAGCGCCAATCATCAATGTCGCCCCAAAACAAAACAATGCCCAAAAACACCCGCTCCTACCCGAGGTTACGCTGCCTGCTCAGGCGTCTCACCCTCGGCGACAACGGCGACGGGGAGTCCGCGAGAGGGTGAACTCAAAATCAACTGCTCCTGTTTGCGTGCACGTAAGAAATCCGAGACCGCTCTGATGAGAATGAACCAGCCGACGATCATTAGCAGGTACGAGACCCAGTCAGTGCTGCTGATTCCACCAATCCCACCGGGGCCGCCGGCCTCGTCGCCCGCACCACCAGCACTGTTTGACATGGCATTCACCTTGCTGGGGTCAAAGCTATGGC
The DNA here is from genome assembly GCA_003709825.1 of Chaetothyriales sp. CBS 135597. Classification (NCBI taxonomy): domain Eukaryota; kingdom Fungi; phylum Ascomycota; class Eurotiomycetes; order Chaetothyriales; species Chaetothyriales sp. CBS 135597. The sequence goes on along the minus strand of QQXN01000006.1, from coordinate 353,824 downwards.
TGTTGGGATCCGGAGGCGCCGAGTTGCTGAACTGGCCGGGATTGCCCTCGTTACGGTCCGGGTCGCTCCGCATGTAGAAGCCATACTGGACGAGGGTGAGCCCGAGGCCGGCCCGCGACCCGTGTTTGGCGGCGTGGGTGGTATGGAGGAGATAGGTGAGCAGGAAGCCGACGAGCTGGAAGGACATGGAGATCATGCCGTTCCAGATGAAGGAGAAGAGAGAGCCGACGGGCAGACCGTCGACGTAGGCCTCGTCCGTGGTCAGGCCGGGGGCGAGGATGGTGGTCTCCCAGTATGGTGGCGTGGCATCGGCGGCGGCTTGTTCGTACGTCTGTTGCCTGGTTAGCAATGTAATGTAATGGGATTGAATGGAATGGAATGGTATGGAATGGGAAGGGCTCACCGGTGGCTTTTCCTCAACCTGCTCTCCGCGGTCGAGCTTGGCGGCCAAGTTGGCAAAGACACCGTCATTGGCAGACGACATCCTGGGCTGCGGTGGGTGGAAGGCGGGTAGTTCTGTGACTCGACGCTCAACCCGACACGGTGGTCGGACAGGACCGCGGCTACCGCGAGCAGACGCTGAGGGCGGCGGCGGGGGTGGTAGTGGCGGTGAGTGCTGCTGGTCGGGACTGGGGGGGTTGGGGTTGCCGCGCATGAAGCGCTGTCGCTCATCTTCCTCATCCTCGGCCTCCTCATCCGACGCCCGGCCGTCGTCGAAAGTGTCTGCCAGGTCTTGGTCGGCCTCGCTTGATATCCCACCACGGCTGCTGGAGCCTGATAGAAGGCGGCCGGTCACCGACGATTCTCGGGATCGAAAGGAAGGCGGAGGCGAGGCTGGGATTGTGATGTGCTGCTGCTGGTGCCCTGTTGACCGCCGTTCGGCGAGGCTGCCGTCATCGTCGTCATCAGCATCGTGAGGAGCTACCTGGGCCACAAGTCAGCGTCGGTTCGTTGTCGTCAACAGTTGGCACCTCGCCGTCGGCGTGGCCACGACCACCTACCGCCTCGTACCGCTGGGGCCTCATATTTCGGAGCGCCGAGATGGGAAAGTGTGGGAATTATTAGAGGAGATACATTACCGAGGGGAGACTTTAGCTACGTATTAAACTGTGGACTAGTGGCGCCGAGTGGCGCAGTGCATGACCCTAGCAACCCTAACCCTATATCCTACAGTGTACGTGCATCCCCTGCCACTTCTATTTTCTATTTTCCAGAATCATCTGCCTGCACTGCACTGCCCAGACAGACACAGACGAAACGGCCGACTAGCTCTTGGCCATGGCATCAACAGCGTCAGTGAGTAGATTCCTCTCCGCTCCTCTCCTCTCCATCGATGATGATGATGATGATGCCCTTCCCCAACTTTCTCTGACCAAACCTTTTGTCTAGCCCGCTCTCAAGCAGTGGACAAGCATCATCAAGCGCTGGCCCGTCGACAAGGTGCGGCCACAAAATGTCGCCTTCCAGACAGTGATGCAGAACCGCATTGACCATCTGCTGGTCAAGCCTGCGAGCAAGAGCGAAGCTACTGCCTCTACCTATGCCTCCGCCTCGACCTCTACCCCCACCTCCAGCTCCAGCACACCCTTGTCATGGAACGAGGACAGGGAGCTCCGGCAGGCCAAGACGCTCAACACCCTGCTGGAGAACAAGTACGCCAACGCGTTCCCACTCTCGTCCGCCTTGAGACATCCGGCCAGCAATCCGACCTATTACGATGACCTCCTGCGAGAGCTGGAAGAGGCCCCGACCCGAAGCTACTTCAGCAAGGTCATGAACAGAATACGCGGTGTCTTGCGGTTTAAATAAATTACCAAAAAGTCATAAGCCGTGTGTGTGTGTGTATGTCGCGGTTGAAACAATACCAAGGGCAGATGGTAATATACTTTCACCAAGAACGGCCTGGATTATGGCCGTCGCAGACAGCCCTGGCGGATTCATACACCGACAACAGGACGCCGCTGCTGCTGCCGCCGCCTCTGAATCGAGCTGATTGTTGCTTTGCCTGGATCGGCGTCGCGACTCGCTTGGGTGCGCGCAGCAGCAATGAGGTGGTGATCTTCTTGATATATTCGGCCTGTGATAGCCATATCAGGCGTTGCGACCTATCGCGAATTACCTCGATTCCAAGGAACCATTTCAGGGTATCGCCTCCCGTGAGCTCGTACCTCTGACGTATCTCGGCCATTATCCGCTCTGAAAGTGACAGATCTGTTCCCTTCAATCCACTGGCTGATCCAAAATCCATTCCCAATACCTCAAAACGATACAAATCAAGATGGAACAACCGCAGGAGGCTCGTCTGATATCCAATGCTGATTGGGAACGTTGGGATACGGAGTTCCAACGCCTGTGCGAGAACCTCGGCTTATGGAAGTACTTTAAAGAGGAGCAGCCGCAGGATAAGTTCCTCCAAGAGCCTAAAATGCCAGGAGAAGACAATGAGCCAGTTCAGGGAATGACGACGAGATCAGCAACGAGCACCCAGACAGTGCAGGCAGGCGATCCCCCGGCCACGTTCAATATGAGATAGTCACAATGCAGTAACAATACGACTAGTACGACGACAATTAACAGTAAGGCGTACAGACGGCGAGAATCGATATAATCGATCCCAGTTACTGTAATATCATATATAATGAATTGAAACCACTCGCAAAGCTGCAGGAGCGAGTCAAGCAGGTGCCTAAAAACTCCTAGGCATCAATCAACCCCCCGACTTTTGTGTCTGCATGTCGAGCTATATCGCAAACACTGTTGTCAGCAGTGAGGCTGCCACTGGTGTTGGCTGGTATCATATAATGCGACTAGACAAAAGTGCAGGTATCGAGCCTGGCCTCAGGTCCCTGGACCCAGGTTGGGCGGTGTTGATGGTGGTGCCTGACTTGCTGATGGATGAGCTAGATTTCAAGGCATTATCGAGTCACACAGATGACAAAGGGGAAACAGCAGCCAACAGAGACTGTTTCAATTGCCCAAGCAAGGCAATGCGAAACCCCAGCTAGGGATATTATCGAAGAGAGTGGGTTTCTCTCCTTTCAGCAGGGACATTATCAAAGAAGGTGGATTTTTCTCCTTTCACCAGGGATATATATCATCGAAGAGGGTGGATTTCCCTCCCTTCACTATGGAAAGACCTGACCCTCCAGGCTTTATAGATTGTATACCATTGCATTGCGTTCATTGCACAGATCGCCGCCCAATGTTCACCGTTCTAGAAGTAGCACAGCGCCCTGCATCCTCACACATGCCTCCTGCAGTAACTCCCACTTTGAATCCTGAAATGCAAACTCCAAGGTGCGCAACAAGCCCACAACATTATTCCGCCCAGCCTTGATCCGATCCAACTCCTGTGGCGAAGTGACACTCCCAATGGTAGACAGGTATAGCTGCGCATCCTGATACGCAGCGTTCCGTACCTGGTCCGTCAACTCCCAATCTTGCGGTAATACGGTCATTGCGCGGGGTGAGCGCAGAAGGTGCGATGGAAAGGGACGCAGGAGGCCATCAGTAATGTAGCCCCAGGTGAAGATGATCAGGCCGGCAATGTAGAATGCCCAGGGACGTACAAGCTGATGGTCGTTGGCAGCGCGATACCTGGGGCCAGAGTCATGCGACGGGCTCAGAAAGACCTCGCGCAGGCACTGCAGTGCGTGGAAGACGGCCGAGCGTCCGCCCGAGCTGGCGACCCAGTCCCGAAGTCTGGTCTTGACCGTGGTTCGAGCTCTGTCCGTGACTGGCTTGCCGCCGATATTGCTCGCTCCAGCGATGACCTGACAATCGCGGAAATCGACGTGCAGGAACATATGAGCCAGGTGGCACAGGATGCTGGACGCCTGTCTGGTCTCGGCTTGCAGGCTTTTACGCCTGGAATGCTGCCATGGTAGGCTTGCTTGCTGCATGTGAGCCAGGCTGTCATCGAAATCCTTCTTCCAAAAATCGATCGACTTTCCCAGCGGCTCTTTCCAGTTGTTGGGCAGTCCGCCAGCGTGCCCGCGCGACATGCCGAGTACGTTCATCTGCAGATCACGCTGCTGCATGTGCCAGATAACGGAGAACATGCCGGCCATGAGGATTGTTCTCCCGAAATTATTAATCGTCACTTTCCGCCCCGTCATAATGCGTTTCATGGCTTCGGTGAACGTCGGTGCCTTTACGCCATTGGCATGCAAACTTGCCTCCACCCTTGCGACCTCGGCAGCGGACGTGGCTGACCAGAGGGCGTCGTCGCATGGCAGGGGTAGGTGAAGCTCGTGCACGCTCATCACACTGTTATGTCCAAACATGACTGAGAAATAGGCATCAAGGATAAATGCAACAAAGGCTGCCCGTCGAGTCGCTTCGGTCTGGATCCACCTTCGCCACCACTGTTCAGGCGAAGTCGACTTGTGATGATTGGCATTGGCCTCTTCTTGGTCACTGACAAGAGCGGTTCCACGGCGCATAAGTGTGATGGTGGTTGGTGAGTGTACATTTGACCGTTCGTGCAGTGCTCTCGAGGACTTTGCCTTCTCAAAGATCTCCAAGAGAACCAGGGTTTGAAAGACCCAGAGCTTCGCGGGCGGGCGAGAATCGGGATGACGGAAGACCTGCCAGCGTAGATGTTGGGCAGAGAAATAGGCAAAGGCCTTTGCACCTGCAGAGCCCTGGCCGTCAATGTGAGAAGCGCCGATGATCATGACTGCAAGCAATAGCTGCACATTAGTGTCGTCTGGACAAAAGGTCGGCCTGTGAAGGATGGGGAACTGGTCATTAAAGTGAAGCCAGAAGGATCTGACGTAGCTGTGCATTGAAGCCAGGCTCAGGGGGTGGTCGTCGTGATCTCGGTTGCCTTGATACAGTTCCTCTCTGAGACGGTCACCGCCATCAGCGCTGTCGTCTTCGATGAATCGAGCATCCATAAAGGCAAGGATTGCAAGTCGTTTTTCCTCGGAAAATGACATGCCAGCGGTTGACGTGGCAGACCAGTTGGCGCTTTGACCAGCAGTCGACCCGGGCGAGAGCATGGGCAGCATGTTGTCAAATTCTGATTCATCAAAGAAGCTGGGATAAATGGGATTGCCAAAGCCGTCGGTGTTGGCCATGAGACCGAGTCCGTCATAGTTGATGGCCGGCAGAGCATTGATATCATCAAACAGCCAGCTCGTAAACTCATCACGAAGCGAAGCCGGCGAGTCGCTAAATTGGAGGTTGCCGTCACCAAATTGAAGATTGCCTCCTCCGTTCAAGCCAAGCTGCTGTCCATTGACACTGCTGGCCGTCATCCGTCTCCCCGACTGCGGCGGACTGTATGACATGGGCGCTATTCGATGAGTCTGGACCGATAGGCCTAGATACTGAGGAGCGAGAGTAGTAGTCTGGTCGATTTCCGGCAGGGGCGAACCAGTGGCCTTGGTCACTGCATCTTGGGGCTCTGAGTCAGGCTGGCCACATATCTCCACCGTCTGTTCGGCATCCTGATGGAGGCTGGAGTCTGGTTCACCTGAATTTGAAGGGCTGGAAGGAGGGAGATGGGCCCGTTCCTGGGTGGGCGAGCGGGTGCTCCGTAGCGACGAGGCCGACGCAACAATTGCAGAGATCTCGTCAGGCGCATCCGCAGACCTCAGCAACCTGTTGTCGGTACTGGCTTGCTCCTGTTTCGCCCGAGCAAAGTGGCGTTCCTGATGGCGCGTGCAGAGATCCTGGCGGACAAAGGCCCGGCCACAGCCAGCATATTTGCATCGGAAGATCTCCTTGGGATTGTGGTTCAACTGATGCCGGTACAGGTGCTCTGCTCGAGAATAGTCCCGATTGCAGCCGGTCACAGTGCAGTAGTATCGCTTCTTCTCACCTTGCTTCTGCTTTCTTGTATTGTTGGGTGAAGGCTCATTCTCAGACGCCGAGTTTGGAGGGTCCATGTCTTGATGTCTTGATGTCTTGCTTGATATATTAGATATTATTTATTTTTTTTGACTGAATCATTGCCAACCGGCAGCAACTCAGGTCACGGCGCTTTTCGCCGCATTCTTACGCTCCGGTGGCGATGCAATCAGCACAAAAATCAGCAACTTAAGCCTCTGCCGCGTGATCACAAAAACAGGAACAAGAACTGTCGGGGAAGCTCTTTCCACTTAGATAATAGCGTGAGTGCAGATTCTGGAGATTCTTGGTCATTATGCCGAACGACCTCGGATAATTGGGTCGGTAAACCTTCTTGGTACGGCGGCTTACCTAATAGAGTTTGTGGAGGCAAAACACACGTGTGTCGGAGCACGGTTTGCCGCTAGTCCGCATCTGTCAACTGATCCTTGGCGCCGCGTTGCTTATCGCATAGTGTGATGCGCTTGCCCGTTTTTGGATGTTCTTCTGCAGGTCCCTGGCACAGGTGGACTGACTGCACCTGACTTCTGAACTTGACTTTGCCACGAACCCAACCCAGCGTTCCTTTACCATGGCGACCAAGAAGGCTAAGACGGCCGACGATGACCTTCTGGCCCAGCTGGATGACCTGGGCGCCCAGGCTGCTAAGGCGTCCACAAAGCCCGTCTCTCGTCCCGCTCGAAAGGGCCAGCCCGGCCAGACGGAGCAGACGGAACAAGATCTGCTCGCAGAGCTAGGCAGTCTGGCACAGCGTCCAGCCTCTCGTCCTGCGACTCCCTCGCTCAAAGCAAGCTCGAGCGCCGCTTTTAACAATCGTTCCCCCGCCCGCACGTCAACAGTGACACCACCCAGCGGACCAAGTGAGGACAAATCGCAATCAGGGGCAGCAAGAAAGTCAAATGACAGTACGCGGTCAGGCGGCCACCAAGCCTTTACGCCTGCGACTACCACAACCGAGGATTCGGTCGAGCACCACCCAGAACCCGTGTCAACGGCCGCCAAGTCAGCAGCAGGAGGAGGAGGAGGATGGTGGGGAGGCTTCACCTCGATTGCAACTGCTGCAGTGTCTCAAGTTCAAAAGGCAGCGGCGGAGATTCAGAAGAACGAAGACGCACACAAGTACTTTGAGCAGGTCCGAGGCAATGTGGCTAATCTGCGAGGCTTGAGTATGTAACCTCCACCCGGACCGAACAGTTCCATTACTGATCATCCAGGTAATTTAGGTGGCGACATCCGCGCCCTGGCAGCTCCAACCTTCCAGAGCCTCCTTCATACCATCGCCCCGCCTATTTCCTCCCATGAGCGCCTTCGCATATACATCACACACGATCTGAAGAACTACCCCTCCCTCGACCGGTCGATCCAGGATGTATTCGGCCGCGTCATGATGCAGGTAGAAGGAGGTGAACTCATGGTTGTGCAAAAGGGAGAAGAGAATGGTCCCAAGCGAGACAGTATAAGTGGTGCCAGAAGTCTGGGCGGCTGGCGTGATGGCCCATGGTGGCGAACAACGGAGCCCAGGAGTATCAACGCCGTTTCCGGCCTCAAAGAGGGCTCCAAACTGGCTCGTGTCTCGGCCGAGAACTATGCGCATGAGCATTATGCACACCGTGGTGGAGTTGAAGAGGCTGCCAAACAGGCCACCGAATCCTTGTCCGAGTCCAATCCAACAAGAGAAAGCGAGATCTTTCTTGCCATCCAAGCAATCAGCAGGACTGTTGAGAAAGATCTCTTTGAAGGCAGCACCGCCGAATCGGATGAGGGCACCGTCCAGGAGAAGAAAGATGAGAATGAGGAGATTGTATTTGCCGTCTACCTGGACGACCCGGTTCATGGAATAGCCTTCAGCGCACTGTCGTCGGCTGTGCCAGCTCAATGGATCGAGTGGCTGGATGCGCCGACTGTGGGTGGAGCCGGTCTACCAGACAGCATCGAGCAGATCATTGAGAGCGGTGGCGTGGATCCACGAGAGTGGGTGAGTGAATGGGTCGAGGAGAGCATTGTGCTTGCAGTTGGTATCGTTGCCCAAAGGTACGTTGCCAGGAGGATGGGCGTGGGCGAGTCAGGTGCTCCCAAAGGCAAAGCTGTGCTCAGAGCTGGACCCGAGAACGTCGTCGAGGCCGGCGGCGGGGAGGCTGCCAGAGTGGTGGGCGGGATCTAAGGGGCGAAAGAGTATATGACAAGATCTTGTTGGTATATCGAGGGAGGGGGGGGGGGGGTGTTTGGAGTACGTCCATTTCGAAGATATCTTAACTCGGGAGAGCAATGCTTGGGAGCAGAGAAGCACCGCCACCAGACTTCTGCGCCAATTTGTATGGGGATTAATCCGACTGTGCTTAGCAACACGTCGTCGACGACCATGGCCATTGCCCAGCCGCAGTATGGTGGTCATGGTGTCCGTCCAACAGGGGATTTTTGATATAGCATATCCACTGATCCCACTGATCCGGCTCTTGCTCCAACCGGCTGGGAAGAGAGTGTGGTGTTCTCAACCCTCTCATTCGATAGAACAAAGTCAGCCCTGTAGGGAGAACCGAGTCTGACCGTGTTGGGTGGGTAGATTGGTCTTGCGTGCTCTTTGCACACTCTTTCTGACCACAACCCAATATCTCCCGATGTGAGCCAACGGTCCGCCATTCTTTTCTTTTTTTCTTCTCTTTTTTTCTTCCTAAATTCACCTTTTCCTCCCCTTGCTCTCCCCCGCCGCCTTATTATTACCATTACCATTACCATTACTCTTCGTAGTGCTGCTGTCCGTTCCACTCCGGCCCTTATTCTTCCGGCCCTTGCCAATCATTTCCAGATATCCAGCCTTCTCGCCCAGCATCTTCTCCGTTTCCGCCGTCAACCCGGCCGTCAGCTTCTTGTTTAGCTTTGCCTGTCGTTGCAGCGCTTGTTTGCGTGGGAGTAGGACCCGCGCGCCTTTCTTGGTGATGCCCGTTGACTTGTTATGTGCTGATGATGATGATGTTGCCGATGCGTTGTTGTTTTTGGGCTTGCTGGCCTTTTTTAATAGGCCCTGTGCCATGGCTTGCTTGTCAGGCTGTTGAGTTGAGAGAGAGAGAGAGAGAGAGAGAGGGATGAGTTGAGGTTTTTGACAGAAAATGAGTATCCTTGGCAGGATTACTAAGCAGGGTTTTCCCTACCAGCAACACTGTCTATATATCTCATTAACATTGGGTACTTGTCCCTCCTCCCCATCAAGTGCATGAGCAAAAAAAAAAAAAAAACCAACCGGACCAATAAGTTCATATATAACATGATGATTGAAATCAAAACGCCATACCATTCGCGCCTGTAATGCCTTCATCATCCCTCTCGCGCTTGACTCGTACAGCTTCGCTCTTCCACAGACTCTTGACAAACGCCTCAAACATCTCGACATACGGCTTCAGCCGGGTTTTCTCCCAATCGTTGACCTTGCGCATCGACTTTCCGTCGGCAGCTACATACTCGCCGTCAACAGCAGCAGCATGGCCATCATGTGCTAGAGCAGAAGTGTATGCGTCGACATCCCTCAGCAGCTCGGTAACTTTGGGCACTGTCAGCGGATTGAAGGCGTCGACTTGGCTCATGTCGCCGGTCGTTGTGATTGGCACACAGACACGGCCGGTACCAGGGTGGACGACAAAGGGGCTCTTGAGCAAGTGGTTGAGTGTCTTGCCAACGGCGACATCGAGTCGGGGGTAGGTATACTCGAGCAGAATGTCCTGCTTAGCCTCCAGCAGCGCTCTGGTGTTGAGGGTGGAGCTGACGCCGGCTTCGGCCAGGGCGTTGATGTCGGCCCATTTGCGCGCGCTCGGGCGGTCTGGAGAGCTGGCCCACTTCTTGCGGAGCGCATCGTTGAGGGCCTTGTCTGGAAGCAGTTGCAGAAGCCGCTCCTGGCCCTCGTCAGAAAGAAACGGCTCCTGGTCGACGAGGATGCTCTGCTCAAAGTAGGGTTTGAGAATGTCCAGGCTGCGGGCGAGATGCGGGTGCAAGGGCCGCTTCACATTCACCCGTTTGCCGCCCTGAGCGCCTCCCCTGAGGACTTCAAAGTAGCCGATCATGGTCTTTCGCTTCTGGTCGTCCAGCTCGCGCGCGTCCTTGTCGCTGATCCAGGCGTGCACGCCTCGACGGCCCGAGTAGACCCACATGACGTGTTCGAAGCCGAAGTCGTCTCGAAGCGCGACATCGAGAACCTTGATGGCCATGGTGGCAAACGTCCAACACTTGGAGCAGATGTTGGCCTTTGTACAACAGCTTCGAATGTCGTCGTAGTCGGTCAAATCTATGTCGAAGACCATTTCCTTGCTGAGGGGCTTGAACGCTTTGCCCACCGTTTTCCGATCCCTCGGGTTTGTCGTGTACACGGGTCCAATCTCAAACCGCACTGGATTCAGCCGAAGAATGTCTCTGCGGAGAAGATCTGCCGTAGGGTAGGATTCGTATCGGATGTAAGCATCGTTTGGCAGCGTGAAGGCAAACTCTCGATTGCTGAAATCTGTCCCAGGCTTGGGAGAGTGATTCAACCAGCCGAAGAGGGTTCTAAAGGGGAATAGGCGAGAGTAGAATTGTAGCATCAAGTTCGGGTCAGAGTAGGACTCTGCCTCAGGCTGATCTCCTTCCGGTTCTGAGGATGTATCAGGCTGATCAGGGGGTGACGAAGGCATGGTATTGCCATTTGATGAGCCTTCTTCGTCAAAATCGTCGTCGTGGAACAAATTGGTGAGAGCGACAGAGTCTGCACTTTCGGCAGCGGCTGTGAGCGGGGGTGCATCTGGAAGAGATTCACTCGAGGAGCGTTGTGAGCTTTCTTCCATCTCGAGCCCCATTGTTGTTCAGCTCTTCTTGTAAATGTAAATGGGACTATGATTGTTGTGATATGTGCAGAATACACAGCAGTGTCGCTTGAACCACTAAACGCGTGACGTGTGTTGCAGACGCGACGCGTCACAGAGGATGCAAATTTGCCAAGACAGATATGTTCGAGTTTGCTAGTTCCAATAACTTGATTGGCTAAAGTTGACGTTCACACCTTGAATGGCTAAAGTTGACATTCATATCTGCCCTGAAATGATTATCTAGAATTGCAACACCTTTCCCCATCCATGATCATCTCGGCATAAAATTTCCCATAATAAATCACAAAACTTCATGGTCATCCGAAAAAGGTCCGGAATCATTCCTTTTCATATCTGGCCTGACGCTCATATGTGGGTCTCGTGCCCTGTTGATGGCCTCTTCGATCATTGCATTCAGTGCTTCGCTTTGGCTCAGTTCCTGGGTGGTGGTGCTGTTGTCTGCTGGTAACTGTGAGAGGGCACTGTCTGATGATGAGAGAGCAGTTGGCGTAGCACTTGGCTCCTCTCGCTGTGGCTGCGCGGGCGGTGACACTTGGTTGGTTTGTACCACTTCTGTTTGATCCAACACCGGAGTTGACTTTTCTGATTCATTAGCAGAACCAGCCTTCCGCTTGACGGCTTCTTTGGCAAGGTTGGCCAGAGTTGGCACTCGTTGACCGGAGCCGGGCTTCCTGATCTCGATAGGCCGCGCAGTCACTTTCTTAGCAATAATGGAGCTGTTTACATTGCTCAACTTCGGAACCTGGGGGACAGGTGGCGTGCGGGATGACGCTATCGATGGAGCGCTGCTTGATCCACTCTTCACACTGACCACGTTGGCCTGTGCGCGTGAAGCCTGCTGAACGGGCGCAATGATGGCACCTTCGCCGTACAGGGTCGTTCTCGCCAAACTTGGAGTCACGCTGACCCGGGGATCGATTGACGAAGAACTATCAGACCAAGTCGAGCTGCGAAGATCACTAGGCATAAAGAAGTGCTGTTCGACAACAGGAGATCCCTGGACTGATGAGAGATTGGATGCACCTGGAAAGGCGGGCATCGGTGGTGGCATGTTACCCGGCGAGTCAGGTGGAGATCGCACTGTGACACCCGGGATGTAGGCAATCTGGATGACATTGGAAGCCCGAGATAAAACAGTTGATGCGACGGAGCGAGCAGATTGTCGGTCGTAAGGATGAAGGGTCTTGGGGTCCCTCTTCTCGGGGGGACTCCAGCTCAAGGCCGCCTGTCGTTTCCTTCGAACGTAGAACCAGTAAAACAGGAAGACAGCAATCGCAACAAAAACCACGCCGCCTACCACGCCGCCAACAATGGCGCCAATGGGTGTGCTTGGCTTTGAGGAAATCTGGCCTGGCAATGCTCCGATCTTGACACACTTGGTCGAAGCACATGCATCACACGATTGAGTGATCAATTGACAGGTTTCGCCCGAAGCACAGCTCGGGCAGCTCGGACTGGTATCTGGGCACTGCACACATCGTTTGAATAATGATAAAGGCGCCGACTCGGCAACTGGGGCTGGGTCAGTTGAGAGGTTAGGGACTGCAGGAGCAGACGTACGAAGACGGCCAGCCGCCATGATGGGCAAGTAAAGTTTGGAGAGAACTTGCTCTCGTCGCACACTGGTAGCAAAACAGAACTCTGGGGTCAAGACGCCAAAGTCTCTGTACTGCTAAGTATCACCCAAAGCTTCGTCTTTGCGTTTCGTGTCGGTTGAAAGACGCGGCGAGAGCGAGAGCGAGAGCGTCGTAACGTGGCCAGCGATCGACTCGGCCTCCCCGGTTGACGGCGGCACAGAAAGAAAGAACAGGCAGATGGAAGAAGAGAAGAAGAACGAATGTGGTAAAGGAGACCCGATCCAAGGGTACACGTCCTCCAAGTGATTGACTGAATGCAAAAGAAGGAATGTTATTCACCTATGGCTCTGGCTGGTGAAGAGAGAAGGGGAGATTGGAAGGGTGAAGAGAGAGCAGGCACAACTGGTTTCAACAACCCAGCGGGCGGAAGGTGCCGCTACCAATCACCGGCCGGTCTAGGCCCAAGAACCCCGGATTGTGGATACCGGACCCGCCCAACAGTCCCAAGGACCACACAAGGACCAGCGAAAAGCAGCGAAATGATCGCTTACCTACGGACAGCCCTGGACCAGTGAACCAGTGGACCCTCTAGAGGAGAACACATAAGTCAATGCTGGTGTAATAATTATCATAATCATTCTGTAATAAAAAAAAATAATGACCATAATGATCAAACGGGGCAATGCCCTCTATGCTTCTGTGACTGTAACGTCGCGAACGATTGAGAACGATTGACGGGGTTTTGCAGTATTGTGGCTGAGGCAGGGTCTTAGTCTTTACTGTTAACTGCTTAGCCCGAAGTCAGCCGCACGAGGGGCTATTCTTAGACGAAAAAGATGGCGGCAGTGCAAAGATCGAGCACGCCCTACAGCAGCACCTGAGTCGTTGAGAAGGGCAGACTCAGCGGCTGATCAGAGACTGCATTGTTGAATGTTACATCTTCAGTTGGGGGGTCCTTGGGCCTGTGGGACAGCTCAATATCAAAAAATGAAAAAAAAGGGGCTTTGTGTCGCCACTTCCTGCAACTGGTTGACTGGTGGACGTTTCAAGGAGGCAGGAAGCCACGCGGCAAGCGCCATTGGCTAACTCGAAACTGCCGCCGTCACTGAAGTTTGTCCTGACTCGTAACTGCAATGGAATTAGTGCGATGGATAGTGCGATGGATAGAAACGTCCCATGAACAGTACACGTCTTGCCGCCGCTCGCATATTCTCCCCCCTCCATCCTCGTCTGCTTCCCTCTCCTCATCGTCGACTTCTCCCAAGACTTCGGCTGGCTTGACTAGCCTCCTCCTCTCTCTCTCTGTCCTGGTTGTATGCTCTGCATGCGCCCCGCACTCACTTTGTCGCCTCAACATCACTGAAAAGTCTGGGCCTGCGCCAAAATGTCGCACTATCCTCACGGCGCATATGAAAATGTCCCTCATCAAATGACCAATTTACCCTCCAATGCTGTCGGTACTCCCCGGCTGATCTCTTCCTTGCTGGCACTCTATTCTAACACACACTCATAGACTTACCAACCGACACCGCAGTCCGAGGACGAAGCTGAACACTCGCTTTTGCACCAGAACACAGCGTACAAGAGCCCATATGACGACCCCCATTCGAGACCGCTTACGCCTGGCCAAGAGTCGGTGTACACCTTGAACGAGTCATATGTTGGCGGAGACGCAGGTGTGCTGCCCACCACAAACTACAACAACCCGTACGATCAGTCACACACTTTTCCTGCAGACAACACCGCCTACCCGCAGGGAGGTCCTTCCCCCTACATCCGGAGTGATTCCACCGAGGCATGGCGGCAGCGCCAGGTGCCCACCAATGCCAACCTCAAGAGATATGCCACACGAAAAGTCAAACTGGTGCAGGGAAATGTTCTCAGCATCGACTATCCGGTGCCTAGCGCCGTGCACAATGCCATTCAACCAAAATACCGGAAGGATCTCGAGGGTAGCAGCGAAGAATTCACTCACATGCGTTATACTGCCGCCACTTGCGATCCAGATGAGTTCACACTGAAGAATGGCTACAATCTGCGCCCGGCAATGTACAATCGTCACACCGAACTGCTCATTGCCATCACATACTACAACGAAGACAAGGTTCTGACTGCCAGGACGCTACACAGCGTCATGCAAAACATAAGAGATATTGTCAATCTCAAGAAGTCTGAATTCTGGAACAAGGGTGGCCCTGCATGGCAGAAGATTGTCGTCTGTCTGGTGTTTGACGGCATCGACCCATGTGACAAAGACACACTGGATGTGCTGGCCACTGTCGGTGTCTACCAGGATGGGGTGATGAAGAGGGATGTCGATGGCAAAGACACAGTTGCTCACATTTTCGAGTACACCACTCAACTCTCCGTCACACCCAATCAACAACTGATCCGGCCGAACGACAATGATGCCAATTCGCTACCTCCTGTGCAGATCATCTTCTGCCTGAAGCAAAAGAACAGCAAGAAAATTAACTCGCATCGCTGGCTCTTCAATGCCTTTGGTCGCATCCTGAACCCTGAAGTCTGCATCCTTCTTGATGCGGGGACTAAGCCTGGAGCGAAGTCACTGCTCGCCCTGTGGGAAGCATTCTACAATGACAAGGATCTGGGCGGTGCCTGTGGTGAGATTCACGCCATGTTGGGGCATGGCTGGAAGAAGCTCCTCAATCCACTTGTGGCGGCACAGAACTTCGAATACAAGATCAGCAACATTCTGGACAAGCCTCTGGAGAGTTCCTTTGGATATGTGAGTGTGTTGCCTGGTGCCTTCTCCGCCTACAGATTCCGTGCCATCATGGGACGGCCTCTTGAGCAGTATTTCCATGGCGATCATACGCTGTCCGCTCGACTCGGCAAAAAGGGTATCGAAGGCATGAACATCTTCAAGAAGAACATGTTCTTGGCCGAGGACAGAATTCTGTGCTTCGAATTGGTCGCAAAGGCAGGCTCCAAATGGCACCTGACCTATGTCAAAGCGGCCAAGGGTGAGACGGATGTGCCTGAGGGTGCACCTGAATTCATCGGTCAGCGACGGCGATGGCTCAACGGATCGTTCGCTGCGTCCATCTACTCGCTCATGCATTTCACCCGCATGTACAAGTCCGGCCACAACTTCATCCGCATGTTCTTCTTCCACATTCAACTGGTGTACAACGTTATTTCCGTCATCCTCTCCTGGTTCTCTCTGGCCTCTTTCTGGCTCACCACAAAGGTCATCATGGATCTTGTCGGCACTCCCGGTTCTTCTAACGACAATCATGGCTTTCCATTTGGCAACTCGGCCACTCCCATCGTCAACACGATCCTGCAGTATCTTTACCTCGGCTTCCTGCTCCTCCAGTTCATTCTGGCTCTTGGAAATCGGCCAAAGGGTTCAAAGATTGCATACATCCTCTCCTTTGTGCTCTTCGCCCTGATCCAATTATACGTCATTGTGGACTCGATGTACCTGGTTGTACGCGCGTTGACTGTTTCGGATTCGACAGATATCGACATCGATGACGGCGCTGGCCAGTTTTTCAAGAGCTTCTTCGCCTCTACCGGCCCAGGTATCATCATTATTGCCCTAGCAGCCACTTTTGGCTTGTACTTTGTGGCCTCCTTCCTGTATATGGACCCTTGGCACATGTTTACTTCGTTCGGTCAATATTTGCTGCTCATGCCTTCATTTATCAATGTGCTCATGATCTATGCCTTCAGCAACTGGCATGATGTCTCGTGGGGCACCAAAGGCGCAGATAAGGCCGATGTTCTGCCGTCTGCTCAAACGAAGAAGGATGACAAGGGCAAGACGGCGGTGATCGAAGAAGTCGACAAACCCCAAGCCTACATCGACCAGCAGTTTGAAGCAACGGTACGGCGCGCACTTTCACCTTACAAGCCGGCACCAGAGAAGAATGAGAAGTCTCTTGAGGATTCCTACAAAAACTTCCGAACCCGATTAGTTTCTACCTGGATCTTCTCGAATGCCATCTTGGCCGTCGCCATCACCAGTGACAGCCTGGATAAGTTTGGATTCACAGTGAGTTTACCGTCTCGGCTGTTTTTACTTGGCTAACATGCAACAGTCACAAGCGACGTCTCGCACGGCACACTTCTTCCAGGCTTTGCTCTGGGTCACCGCCGGTTTGTCGCTCGTACGCTTCCTCGGATGTGTGTTCTTCTTGTTCAAGACAGGATTGCTGTGCTGCTTTGCAAGAAGATGAGAGAGATCAACATCGATGACCTATTGAGAATCCCTGTCTCCGTGATGATTCGGCAGGGCTCTGTCTCCATGATGATTCGGCTGGGCTCTGTCTCCAAGCGGCGCCTAATTACTGAATGGTGGTGTTGAGATTTCAGTATTTGGCCCATGGCCGCTGTTGAACAGATCACCGCCTCTGTAGTTTAGTTATTTCATAGAATTGAGCGACTTGCAGAATGACCCCTAAAGATATGCCCTAATTTTGTGTGTAACTCATTAGGAAGGGGGCAAGATATCAGTGTTGTCCTGCTGATTGATGTTCATTCTTACGCCTCCCACTTGATAGGATCTCCTCCTACACCAGTGGGAGGAAATTGAAGTGGGATGAAGCGAAGACAAAAGGCTGGTCTTGGCACGCTCGGCTCGCCTCCGCAGGCGTGAAATGAGAGAGACATTCGTTTACGTACTCGGGTCTTTGCAACTACCTTGACATTATTGAAATCTGCAACCATGCTTAAAATTTGGTCAATGTTAAGTACCCTGGCTTGTACAATCTTCACTCGCTGACAAGTGGTACAGAAGCAGCAGCAGCAGGCGGCTGAGGCCGAACAAGGGACAACGCAGAAGAAGAAGAAGGTTACTGCCGCCCAACTGAGGGTACAGAAAGGTTGGCCCGTGTTACAAACAAGAGCTATATTTTTATTGAGGCCAAGAGCTGATGGGGGGGGGGCAGATCTCAGCGAACTCGCTCTGGGGGAGACGATGAAGACAACCTTTCCGAACCCCGATGATATCCTCAATTTTACCCTGACGATCGACCCAGACGAGGGCATGTACAAGGGCGGCAGCTTTGTCTTCACCTTTGGAATGAATAACAACTATCCGCACGATCCGCCGAAAGTCAAGTGCACGCAGAAGATTTATCACCCCAACATTGATCTAGAGGGCAACGTCTGCCTGAACATCCTTCGAGAGGATTGGAAGCCGGTCTTGAACCTGAATGCAGTGATCGTTGGCATGCAGGTGAGATTCTATGAGCATAGGAGACCTGAGGCGGGCAAGGTTGACATTGGCATATTCTAGTTTCTCTTCCTCGAGCCCAACGCATCCGATCCGCTCAACAAAGATGCGGCAGAAGACCTACGAACCAACCGCGAGGGATTCAGGCGGAATGTGCGTACCGCCATGGGCGGCGGATCTGTCAAGGGAGTGACCTTTGATCGCGTTCTTCGATGACATGCGGTCTGGTCTGATCTTGTTTGATCCCTTGACATGTTGATGAGTTCATGATTTGATATCCAACGATGCTTGAGCGAAGATGTAGAGCAACTCCTCGACTTGAGTGTTCGTACTGCACTTGATTTGGGCAATTAGATTTGGGGCACACCTATCTACCACAGGCATGCTACCACAGGCATGCGTATACCTCTGGAAGAACGAGGCTAGATACCACGATTCTGCGATTCCTCTCCAGTGCCAGGCAGAGGCATACAACAACCCGAGTTGGCCCAGCACGTGTCTCATGACCAGCAACAGACATGTTGCCGCGGGGCAAGGCTGAATTGCGCCTTGACGAGGCTGGGGCCGACATCGCTTGGCGTGCAGAGAAAGAGCTTGGGCCCAACTTTAACTTAGTGCCGAAATTTTGTTTTCCCAGTCGTCTGGCAAAGAGTCACAGTCACAGTCACAGAGTCACATTTCAATTAACGGTGTGTAAGAGTTACGTTTATAAACCCACAAAATGGCCTCAAAATCGTTTACAAGGTCGCTGCGCCTTGCTTCCAAGCAGAAGCTGTCCTCTCAACCCCTGCAGAAGCGGTCTTTCGGCTCGGTGCTCGCTGCCCGACCAGCTCTTGCTGGCAATGCCAAAGCTGCTTCAGGAGCCACGTTTGCCTACCAGCAAACCCGTGGTGTTAAGACCATTGACTTTGCTGGTACCAAGGAGACTGTCTATGGTAGGTGGATCCCGACTGGCGACTGTGGCTGCAGCCAACTGATCATTAACCGTGTGTAGAGCGAGCTGACTGGCCGCGCGAGAAGCTCCTGGTAAGTCATGTTTCTCTCCATCGCATTCCAAAGGGGCCTGCCTTTCTTTGCTGACCCTGTTCCAGGAATACTTCAAGAATGACACCCTTGCCCTCATCGGCTATGGATCTCAGGGCCACGGCCAAGGTCTCAACCTCCGCGACAACGGTCTCAACGTGATCATCGGTGTGCGAACGAATGGCCAATCGTGGAAGGATGCCGAACAGGACGGCTGGGTGCCTGGCAAGAACTTGTTTGAGGTCGACGAGGCCATCTCCAGAGGCACTATCATCATGAACCTGCTGTCCGATGCTGCCCAGAGCGAGACATGGCCGGCCATCAAGCCCCAGCTCACCAAGGGAAAGGTAGAAGAGAACAGCCCCAGCCATTTTGTCCTACAAGAAACCGGCCCGTGCTAATCGGTGCAGACTCTCTACTTCTCCCACGGCTTCTCCCCCGTCTTCAAGGATTTGACCAAGGTGGATGTGCCTGAGGATATCGATGTCATCTTGGTCGCACCCAAGGGTTCCGGCCGCACTGTCCGCACTCTTTTCCGTGAGGGCCGTGGCATCAACTCGTCCATTGCCGTCTACCAGGATGTGACTGGTAAGGCTGAGGAGAAGGCCATCGCTCTTGGTGTGGCTGTTGGCAGTGGCTACCTGTACAAGACGACGTTTGAGAAGGAGGTCTTCTCTGATCTCTACGGCGAGCGAGGCTGCCTGATGGGCGGTATCCACGGCATGTTCCTGGCCCAGTACGAGGTGCTCCGTGAGCGTGGCCACTCTCCATCCGAGGCCTTCAACGAGACTGTGGAGGAAGCCACCCAGTCGCTCTACCCTCTGATTGGTGCCAACGGCATGGACTGGATGTACGCGGCCTGCTCTACGACTGCCCGACGAGGAGCGATCGACTGGTCGAGCAAGTTCAAGGATACGCTGAAGCCGGTGTTCAACGAGCTCTACGACAGCGTGCGAGACGGCAAGGAGACGCAGCGCAGCTTGGACTTCAACGGCGCCCCGGATTACCGTGAGAAGTACGAGAAGGAGATGCAGGACATTCGCGATCTCGAGATCTGGCGTGCCGGAAAGGCAGTCCGGTATGTGATTGATGATGCCCCTGGTTGATTGTTGATTCTTTACTAACATTGATCAGATCTCTCCGACCCGAGAACCAGTGATAAGTGTCGGGTGTCTTGGGTATGGCAATTTCCAATGTTGAGATACCAGCATGGCTTTTATCGTCAAAAGTTCTCTTGTACTCGTAAAAGGCAAGATATTGTACTGGGTAGATTGCGATGAATGCAAGCAAGGTTTCTGTCTTCCTGAGTCGATTTTTCTCTTTTTTTCTTTTTTTCTTAACATTTGCGTACCATTTTAGCACTAGTCCGAGTTTCAGGCTGCGTGTCCATTTATTTATTCATTTATCCACCCGCTTGTACCATGATATCGTATCTCTCTCATCCGCCATCACGTTATCTTGAAGACGGCGTATTGGTTTCTTCCCCTCGATTGATTACACATCCTGTCTGGCGGGTCTGGCGGCTTCGACCTGACTAGGCTTAGCGCGAGATATGCTCGTAGTTCAGTGACAATTCAGATGGCCTCTCTCTACCAGAGCAGAGGAGCTTTTGACAATTTCCCCCCTCTGATCCTCGCAAAGGTATCATCACATCACGATCATCTTGTGGTTTAGTTCAATAAGTAGCAGTCTGGTCTGTGTAGTAAGAATGGCTGACCCGGCTACATCACCTCCGCTACAACCTGCATCGATCAAGGCAGCTCATGCAAAGATCTCTCAGTATCTGCATCGAACGCCTCTTCTAACGAACAGGACCCTGAACAGGATTGCTTCATCTGCTGATCCAGAGTCGAGCCTGCGGGATGATGCTGAGCTCAGTGGAGAAGAAAGCAGTGAGAAAAACGAAGCAGCAGCAACAGCAACAGCAACAGCAACAGCAAGCCCCAAATTCAACCTCTACTTCAAATGCGAGAATTTCCAAAAGATCGGCGCTTTCAAACCCCGGGGCGCATTCCACGCGACGGTGCGGCTGATCGAGACACTGGGGCTGGAGGAAGTGCGACGGCGCGGCGTGGTGACACACTCGAGCGGCAACCATGCACAAGCCCTGGCACTGGCGGCAAAGACGTTCGACATCCCCGCGTACATTGTGATGCCGCGCATCTCCACGCCCAGCAAGATTGCCGGCACCAGGGCGTACACCAGCCATGTGATTTTCTCCGGCAGCACCAGCGTCGAGCGCGAGGAGGTTGTGGCCAAGGTGCAGGCCGAGACTGGTGCTATCTTGGTGCCCCCTTATGATCACCCGGACATTGTGCTGGGTCAGGGCACGGTGGCGCTTGAGATGGATGAGCAGCTGCGCGAAGTGAGGGCGCATGATCCGAAGGGCAGCAGCAGCAGCAGCAGCAGCGGGTTCGATGCCGTGATTGCACCCATAGGCGGCGGCGGTCTTCTGGGCGGGATCGCAACATGGTATAGTGAGTCGCCGGCGACAAAAGTGTTTGGCGCCGAGCCCAGTTTCCAGGGCGCGGATGACGCGGGCAGGGGCGTGGCACAGGGGGAGAGAATCGAAGCGGTCAAGTCATTGACCATTGCCGATGGGTTGCGGACGCCAGTGGGGATAGTGAACTGGGGGATTGTGAGCGATAAGACCAAGGTCGAGGGTTTTTACAGCGTCACCGAGGAGCAGATCACGATGGCGATGAGACTGGTCTTTGAGCGCATGAAACTCGTGGTCGAGCCAAGTGGCTGTGTAGGCCTTGCAGTGATTTTGTTTAATCAGGATTTCAGGAAGTTGGTGGCAGAACGGCAGCAGCGGCGGCAGCAGCAGCAGCAGCAGGGGGGGGGACAGGAGAGTTGGAATGTCGGGGTGGTGTTTAGTGGGGGGAACACGACGATGGATGCGATTGCACGGCTCTTCAGCAAGGATAATAAGCAGTAGACAAGATGATGAATTATATTTATATTATTCTTGGAACAATACTGATGATAGATGATACAAGAAGAACTATATGACCTCTCGAAGCAACGTTTGAAGTTGGAAGGCCCTTTTGTAACCAACCACGCACGCGCCCATGATGACGACCACCACCTCAGTCAAGAACGAAGCATCATCATCACCGACATGGACCACAGCAGTGCACCGGTACTACATCGACGTGCGTGGGCTCACGCCAGCAGGCCGCAAGGACCCCGTCCACCTGCCGCTGCTCTCGACTCTGCCGCCGGAGCTGCAGCAGTCGATCCAGAAGTATCTGCGGCCCGCCGACCGGCTGATGTCGCTGTCCAGCGCCCTGCTCAAGTACTACTTCATCCACACCCAGGCCCGCATCCCCTGGGATGAGGTGCGCATCTCGCGCACGCCGCTGCCCCATGGCCGCCCTTACTGGTCGCCGCCGGCCGGCTGGAGGGGTGGTAGCAGCACCAGCACCAGCACCAGCAACAGCACCACTGCCGCTGGGCTGGAGTTTAATGTCACGCATCAGAACGGGCTGGTTGGCCTGGTCGGGTGTACGACTCCGACGCCGCCGGCGCTGGAGGATTATCCTACGGTGTCATCATCATCAGCATCATCTTCCGTCCGGCTCGGCGTCGACGTGGCGTGCGTGCGCGAGGCCGGACGCGGCCCGTCGACGATGACCACGCAGGCCAAGCTGGACGAGTGGATTGACATCTTTGGCGAGATGTTCTCGGCCCAGTGCCGGGACGAGATCCGCACTGCGCCGCCACCAGCTAGGCTCAGTGGTGGCAGTAGTGGTGGTCTTGATCTGGCGGCAGCAACAATCCAGTCGCGTCTACGACGGTTCTACGCCTTCTGGGCCCTCAAGGAGGCCTACATCAAGATGGTCGGCGAGGGCCTGCTGGCCGACTGGCTGACCAAGCTGGAGTTTGAGCACGTACGGGTTCCGCTGCCGGCGACGCGGCAGGACTGGGACGATGCTGCTGCTGCTGCTGCTGCCGCTGCTGCCGATGATGATGACGGCGAGGCTGATGGTACTGATGGCCTTGGATGGGCGCTGCGCACGCCCGAGGAGCTCAAGTGGACGCCGGCCAAGCTGGCCGTCAGGGATATCCGTGCCGTGCTGGATGGCAGGCCGGTCGAGGACGTGCAGCTTGCCCTGGTGGCGTATGAGGATGACTTTCTCTTTGCTACCGCTATGCGAGGGCTAGTTGAGTATGCCGGAGCTGGTGCCAGTGCCGGAGCTGGGGTGGATGGATCGTGGCGGAAACTCGACTTTGGGATTGATATTCGGCCGTGTGCTGAAGGGCGCTGCAGCTGTTTACAGGCGGGGGTGTAGATTACAGTTGTTATCGTATGTAGTGTATATCCATGACATAGAATTTGATCTGATTTGATACCTCGGCTTTCTCCGCAGACTCCCTTGATCGAATCCTTACAATGCGGAGAATCAGGATGAGTGAGTGGCTTTGCTTTTGTTTTGGTTTTGGTTTTGCTATTAGAAGTGAAAGATAGATATAAAAATATATAAAAAACAAAAATATAAAAATAAAAATAAAATGGAAGAACCAATTCCTCCCCGCCCAACACACTCACTCGCCTCCCGTGTCGCCATCGTCACCGGCGCAGGCGCGCTTGGCAATGGCATCGGCAACGGCCGCGCAACGGCGATCCTGCTGGCGGCCGACGGCTGCTCCGTCGTCTGCGTGGACCGCGACCTGGCGCTGGCCGAGCACACCGTCGCCATGATCCAGCAGCAGACGACGGGGCCGACGGGCGCCGGGGCGGAAGCGATCGCGGTGCAAGCGGATGTCAGCGTGGAAGCGGACTGCAAGCGCGTCGTCGACACGGCCCTGGCCCGCCTCGGGCGCGTCGACATCCTGTGCAACATTGTCGGCGTGGGCGGGCCGCCGGGCAATGCTGTCGACGTCGACATGGCCCAGTGGGCGCGCGGCATGGAGGTCAATGTTGCCAGCATGGTCATGATGGCCAAGTACGCAATCCCCGCGATGCTGCGGAATGAGATTGACTCCTCGACGACGACAACGACAACAACAACAACAACAACGACATACCGTGGCTGCATTGTCAACATGGCCTCGGTCGCGGGGATCCGGGGCGGCACGCCCAGCCTGCTGTACCCGACGAGCAAAGGCGCGGTGGTCAACATGACCCGGGCGATGGCGGTGCACCATGCCAAGGATGGCATCCGGGTGAACTGCGTCTGTCCCGGGATGGTGTACACGCCGATGATGTATGGCGCCGGCGGTGGCATGTCGGCCGAGGCGCGCGAGGCCAGGAAGAACAGGAGTCTGCTGCAGGTCGAGGGCAATGGCTGGGATGTGGGTGCCAGTGTGAGATTCCTGGCTGGCGACGAGAGCAGGTGGATTACCGGTGAGTGTCTGGTGGTTGATGCCGGCACCACTTCTGCCACCTCTACCCAGATCCCGAGCAGTGGCACAGTAGGGCAGCAAGAGAAACGGTCGTGAGGTATTTCTGCCGACTCGACTTAGAAGTAACAGCAAAAAGGAGGTAGGAAAAGAATGCCATATGCGGCTTTTATTGCATTATGACCTATTGTACATCTGATGTGCAATCCATCCTCGCCTGTCTCCATCACTGCTCAACGGACATATCCACATGGGAAGAATATTCTGGCTCAACCACTATTGGCGAGCTCGATCGCTTTCTTGGCTTCAGTCAGAGCTCTAGGTAAATGTGCTGAGAATGGAGACTTACATCTTGACGTGCACTGGCAGTTTCAGAAGGCTGAGATTGACTTGGAACAGCAGTCGAACTCGAAGCGGTCTCATATTCTGGGATCCGATCTGCCAAGCTGACAGCGATGCTATCCAGGACTGCGGATGACTCGACCAGTCCTTGGCTATTATTCTCCATGCTCTTGGCTAGTGTCTCGTGAGGAAGGTGGGCGTTGATCGGAGCTTCGAGTTGCTGCTCTGTGCCGGGCGTGGCGGTGGCGGCGGCGGTGGCGGCGGCGACAGCCTTGAGTTGGGTACGATCCCGCAACTGAACATGGCTCTTGCAGACTCTCTTTCTGGTAGCATGGACGGAGGCTGGCACTTGAGCAGAATAGTCCTTCTGACTTGCCCCGTCCTCGAGTGACTTCCTCGCCTGCCCATCTTGAAGATCAGTGGAGGCAGCACGCTTCCTGGGGTTTCTAGGCTGGCGCCGCGGCTTTGCCTTCGCTCCAGGTGTCTTCCCCTTTGGTGGCTGTGGTAGAATTCTCGTCGCTGATTCAAGGATGAGGTTTCGGAATCTGCTGGGGCCCGTCTTCGGGCTTGACACCGTCATGGTGGGACTGGGCAGAAACTGACAGCATCAACTGCAAAGAAGAGTTTGTCAGGGCAAAGCCCAACATCCTCTTTTTATAAGCCCTGCACACACACTCACACACAGCGTAAAGCGGTCCATGAATGCAACATAAGCCAAGGGGCTGATGAAGGGAAAGAGGCGGCATGGAACAAAGGTTTTTTTCACTGCTAGATAATCTCTTTCTCTCTGATCACAACATGTTTAGACACAGCCCTGCTTGTGAGGAGGCCCTGGGCATTAGGACATTATCTAGATGCATTGGCGGTTGAGGCTGATTAGTTTTCCGTGCAAGAAGTCAAGAGAAGACTGATGTAGCGGTGCTTAGCCTTGTAGCGATGGACCGGCAAAAAATGATGTGTCAATGTGAAAGAACTAGGATATTCATCTTGAAAACCTATGCCCCTTCTGTGTGAAGAGACAGATATAACAACAATAAGGGTATCCAGAGGTGTAATCTCTGTGTAGACAAAAGAACTATTGATAAAGTTAGGAGCTGACTCATTGCTTAGTAATACGATCCGTCAATTATCATCGCCGCGCACTTCGAGAGATCCGATGTCCAGTGTTCAATTCCCACAGTGAGTGCCCTCCCACACACCAACATCCCTCTCCACACAATGTCGTACGCGATCGAGACAAAGAAACGCCGTTTTGACCGCATTCTCGAGTCCCTAGCAGACAGCGCTTCAGCGGCGGCCAGCTCTCGAAATCCGCATGGTAAACGACGCCGTTTATTATCATCGACTTCTGCAGCCACCACCACCACCACCACCTCTCTAATAACTCACTATCTGCCTTCGTCGCGGGCTGCCTTCCTTGAACGACTGGAGACGTTCCGGCACGTGACGAAATGGCACATCCCCTCGACGGAGAAAGTCAACGCGAGCGTGTGGGCGAAGCGCGGCTGGATCTGCGATGACGGCAGCATCGGCGGCAGCAGCAGCAGCGGTGACGACAGCGATACGGTGTTCTGTGGAGCATGCAAGCAGCGGCTGCATGTTGATCTTGACGCCCGTAGCAGCAATGTGGCAGCCATTGTGACTGAGCAGCAGCAGCAACAACAACAGCAGCAGCAAGAGGGAGACGAACAAAAAGACGAGGTGGAAAAGCGGGCAGAAGAAGAAAGCCTGGTGCTCAGCAGAGACATACATGAGGGGCTGGTGAAAAAGTACCAAGATCTGATCGTGGAGGCGCACGAACAAAGGTGCCCGTGGCGCAACCGCGGCTGCGACGGGTCGATCCAGCGGATCGAGGGTCTGCTCAACACAGACAAAGCGCTACAGGGCGTCAGGACGCGGTACGAAAGCCTTGTCCCCTCGACCCATCAAGTGCCCGCCCTCGAACCGCTGCCAGAGGTTAGTGAGGCTGTGCTGGGGGATCTACGCTTCCGCAACAACGGCGACGAGGAGGGGGAGAGGGAGGGGGAGGGGGAGGACAATGTCAGTCTGGACCTGCTGCGGCTTGCCATCTGTGGCTGGCAGAAGAAGACCGACGATGTGGTAGAGTGCCGCCACTGCTTCCGCTCGCTCGGCCTGTGGCTGTACCGCGCACAACCGCCGGTGATCGACCAGCTTGACCCCATCGAAAGCCACCTGGAGTACTGCCCCTGGAGGTCGGCCGAGGCGCAGGACACCGAGATCACGGTGTACCAAGAAGACCACCGCCCGGGCGAGACAAAGCGCAAGCATGCTGGCTGGGAGTTGGTCTACCAGGCGATTGTGAAGGATAGCGCGAGGAAACGGCCTCGTACGGCGGCGGCCTCGACTCCGGCGGCCTCGACTCCGGCGCCCCTGACCCCGAGACTGACACCGGCGCCGACGCCGTCATCAACAACAACAACAACAACGCCCATAGCCAGCGGAAGCCCGTTGCGCTCGGTTACATCGGATGCGCTGACGAATGAGCAGCAGGAGAAAAAGCGGCTGGATCTTCTCAGGCGGGTCAGGGAACTGAAGAAGCCATTCACGATCAAGCCGTTGCTGTTGGGCAAGAAGAAGAAGCAGCAGCAGCAGCAGCAGCAGCAGCAGCAGAACAGGAGCGTGGAGGCGTCGTAGATCCACCTGATCCCACGCCCTGGCTGCTATTACGTGCAGACTGGTATTGTGTCCAGGCTGCTATTACGTGCAAACTGCTATTTACCTCACTGCCAGGCAGAGATTTGTACAACAATACGAGTCGAATCAATAAACATTGACTCATCTTACACATCTTACATCAGAGCCGCCGGATAGTGTCGGGCACCATCGGGGCAGCATTTGCACGTGCACGAGCAAGTAAACTCCTGACAAGAGTGGACGCGGGCCAAGAGCCTGGGAAATGGGTCCGCTGTGCAGTGCTGTTCGTACTGTTCGTGCCTGTTGGTGCTGTGCTCTCCTGTGCGGCCACTTAGAGTTGAGGCGGATAATTCCCAACAAGCGAAGGCCCAAAACCTCCGCCATTTCGTCATTCGCCATTCGAGGGCCACAGGCGTCCTCTTCCCCGCACAGGCCCCGCCAGCCAATCCGCGGCGGGCCAACTCAATCACACTCCTGGCTAGGGCCATCAACTATTCACTCACCCCCCACCGAAACCAGAAATGCGTCACGGTCAAGGGATCCAGGATTGTCTGGGAGAGAAGGCCGCGGTTTGTAGAGCTTCGTAGACACACACATTGCTTTCTCGACCAACCCGAACGCAATCACATCTCGCCCGGCCGTTTGCTGCCCAAAGTCGCATAAGACCAGGAGGCGCGGGATTGCTCGGTCTCCGTCTTTCGTTTTTCAACAGCCACTCTCTCTCTCTCACACACACAGCAGACCCCGCCGCTGTCGATCCCTCGTTCCCCGTGGTCCTCTTGTCCCGTTATCTCACCAAGTCGCCCCAGCACGGCGGCGGCGGTGCGGCGTAAGACAGAGCACCCGCGTACGAGAGGCGTGCTGTTGAACTCGCCGGTAGGCCTTCATTGTCCACCAGCTCGTCTTTGCTCTCTTTCTCTTTTTCTTCCTCTTTCTCTTCTTTCGGGGTTGCCAACCACTGCCTGGCATCGAGACCACCGCCGAATGCCCTTCGCCCGGTGCTCGCCCTCACGCACCAAGCTGACAGAATGGATAGAAACATACCCCATCTGCCTCCCTCAACAAGCCTCCCAGAGCTTCTGAGAATGTCTGGGAGCAGCACCGCTGCCAAGGTCAAGGAGGCCGCGGCCAAGGTTGAGATTGCTGCCGCAGAAGTCGTCTCCAATCCGGCCCAGGCCAGGACCGACTTCCTCCACCAGCCGGCGGTGCGGGCCGCGCTGCCCTTTGTCAATGGAGGTCTTGCCGGCATGTTTGCCACCGCTGTTATTCAGCCCGTCGACATGATCAAGGTCCGACTGCAGCTGGCCGGCGAGGGCAGCAAAGGTGGCCCTAAGCCGACGGTGGCTGCCGTCACAAGAGATATCATCGCCGGCGGAAGGGTGCTCGACCTGTACAAAGGTCTTTCCGCTGGTCTGCTCAGACAGGCTGTATACACAACCGCCCGCCTTGGCTTCTTCGACACCTTCCAGGACATCCTTGAGACCCGAGCCAGGGCAAACGGCACCAAGGTTACCTTCGCCGAGCGAGCAGGCGCCGGCCTCTCCGCCGGTGGTCTCGCCGCTCTCGTTGGCAACCCTGCCGATCTGGCCCTGATCCGGATGCAGTCTGATGGGCTCAAGCCCGTGGACCAGCGTGCCAACTATCGCTCTGTATTCGATGCGCTGTTCAGAATTGCCAGGACTGAGGGTGTTGGTGCCCTCTGGACCGGTTGCTACCCGACTGTGCTTCGGGCCATGGCCCTCAACTTTGGCCAGCTGTCCTTCTTCGCCGAGTCCAAGTCCCAACTCAAGCAGCGCTTTCCTCATCTGTCTGAGAATGCAAACCGGTTTGGGGCTTCAGCCATTGCCGGCTTCTTTGCCTCCTTCTTCTCCCTGCCCTTCGACTTCATCAAGACACGTCTTCAAAGGCAGTCAAAGGGCCCGGACGGTAAGTACCCATACAAGGGATTTTTCGACTGCTTCCAGAAAGTGCTTCGACAGGAGGGCCCGTTGCGTTTCTACCGCGGCTTCGGCACATACTATGTCCGAATCGCCCCTCACGCGTAAGTCCTGCCCCATCAACGTCGTTGGATTTCATGTGCTGACAGTCTTCAGGATGATTACCCTCATCGTTGCCGATTTCCTGAAGATTATCACCCTTTGACCGAATTCGCGAGCGCAAGAGAAAGAGAAAGAGAATGGGGAGACTAAGGACATGATATTTATGCTGATGATATGTTGGAGCCCTGACAAAGACTTAGAGGAACAAGTGGCTGGCGCTTCGGGGATCGTAGCTGCACCATGGCTTGGGCTATTGGAGAAAGGCATGGAGTGACGAGGGATGAGGGATGGGGGGATGCATACTCAGCTGGGGGCCTTGGGAGCGAGATCCTGGATACCTTGTTGTGGAGCTTCAACTAAGAGCACTCATAATGCCATAATGCACATATAGGCCGGTGTTACACTAGGGAGATCACAGATAGACGAGAGAAGTAGCAAGAGAGAGAGGGGTGTGTGGTGTGTCAGTGGATGTGTCGCGGTACTCCTCATTGTCTGGTATCCATGTCTTGGCGTCGGCATCGGCCGAGCAAATAGCCGAAGCCTAAACCCAAAGCGGCATTGTAGCCGCCGAATAAAATTGTGTGAACGTCGCGAATATTCATCGTCGACCAGATCGCCGAGTTGTCCCCTGTACTGTTTCTGATTGCGGATTTGCTGTTGTTCATTGTCCTTCTAGTCGTAGCATAGCTAATTTCCTATCTCCCCTTCTCCTGCCTTCTCCCTCTTCTGTTCTTCCCCGCCCCAAAATCACTCTTTTATACCAGAGACTCGGTTGCCACCAATGACCCCAGCCGAGCTTCTCCTCTCCCTTGTCCTGACTGGCACTCAAACTCACTACGAGCATCCTGGTGTGATTGACGACAAGCGACTGGAACATCTTCTCCTCGCCGGCAAGCAGATTCTGTACAAGTCCCACCAGGAATCTGATGTCCGACAGGCCCTTGGCTTCAGCCCCAAGATATGGCAAGGCCTAACCAACTGTGTCAGTAAAGGTGTTGATGTGCTGGAGGCAGTGTGCTTTGTGACCACAACCAGGCAGAGTGGCAACAGCACCAATCACTCTAGCCACAGCAGCGTGAATAGAAACACCTATGGAGGATACACGAGCGTGTCAGATGCCGTGGCCAGGAACTACCTTGGCTTGGTCAAGGATATTGAACGGCTGAATGACCTATGCACCATCGCGAGGAATCTGCTTGCCACGACGAGAAAGGCACAGAATCTGGCAGCCGAGATGGGTTTTGATCAGTGTGTGTTGCGAGTTGTCGAGCTGTGTGTCAGAGTCGCCAGTCGAGGATTCGATGGAGAAGGTGGCAGGAGTGAAATGAGCTCAACAGCAGTAGCAGCAGCGGCAGCAGCAGTAAACACTTCTAGCAATGCTGCCCATACACTGAATGCTGTTCAAACTGCCCAGGCGCCAGCGGTGTCAAGGAATGAAGAGCGCTGGCAGAAGGTCGTCAATCTCTACAAACGGCTCTTGATTACATGTCTGCAGTTCCTGCACAACTTTATTATGCACAATGAGCAGCGAAAACTGGTGCTGTGGCTGGACCTATTTGGCAACTCACAGAACCAGCAACACCAGCAGCAAAATGAGCACGAGGCCGAGTTGATACCGATTGCTGACGATCCTCGAGAAAGTGTGGAGGATCTGGCCGAGAAGCTCAGGCTGACGGAGAAGAACATCAGGAGCACGACGGCTGAATTTTTAAGAGCAAGCGAGAAGGCCGCGGCCGAGGGACATTTGACCTACAGCATTGAGGATGTGCAGAAGCTGTTTGAGCTTATGAGCCAGCAGAAAGGTGGCGAGGCCACACAAGAGCAGGCCAGAGTTCTGATGGAGAAGATCAAGGCCGACATGGACAAGCTGAGTGGGCTGAGCCCGAGTGATCAGGAAGCGGTGGCCAAGATGGGTGCCATATTGGAGGGAGGCACCACAGCCGACAAGCGCGATGGCGACAGCACAGTCCAAATTCCTGAACAGTCGATGAGCTCCGACAAAAGGACGATCGAGCAGGCGTCCAGACAATCTCTGCAGCTGCCAGACCTCACCACCTATGCCGATCTGGTCAGCGCAAGCCAGGAAATCACTGATAAGGATCTTGAAATGCCTCGGACTTCACAGTCAGCGGCCGAAACGTTGAAAGAAGCCAAGGATGAGCTGATGGCACGCTTGCAAGAACCGGTCGCTCACCTGGATGAGAATGGAGAGATCGAGTATGAGGTTGATCCAAACCAGGAGGACATAGTTGATGAGGACGACATGCTTGATTCCGCTCAAGAGTCTCTCGAGGTCTCCGAGGACGAAGAGGAAGAGGAGGACGATGAATCGTATCAACGCCATCACGATCAAGAACGCGGTTTACTGACCGACGTGCCTCTTGTCCTGGGCCCAACCGAGATTGAAGCGCTCCCCATGATCATCCAGGCCGGCATTGTCGACAACTTCGGCACCACCAAGCAGACTGCTGCTGAACGCCAGAACCAGAAGAACATGCAGGCGGTGCGTTGCCATATTCTCCTTGCACAAGAAGCCGGTCGCAATGTTCTGCGTGAACTGCTCATCTTCATCGCCGCGTGGGATCTGCCCGACGACGAGTTCTACTTCAAGATGATGGTGCAGATCATGGAAGCCATCCTCAAAAACGGCCTCATGAGCCATGCATATTCCGACTTTGGCCAGGCCAAGGATATCATCAGCCCGGCCCAAGCCGTGGTCATCAAGATCTTGACCCATATCTTCCGCACCAAGTACAGTCCCACCAGCACCAACAACAGCGGAGAAGCGCCGAAGCCAAGAGTCCCAGCGCCACTGTCGCGCGTCGACGTGCTGACTGTTCGATACATCTTCACCGTCTTCCGGGGCAACATCGTGCCTGAAACATGCGCATTGATCTATCTCCAGGGCCAAATCAGGGCCGGTCTGGCTCTGGCAGAGGACTTCCCACTTAATCTCTGGGATATGGAGCGAGTCTATGAAGGCGTCTACCAGTTCCTCGAGTTCTTTGCCGTATTGACGGAGAACAACGACTGGAAGCGACTGCTGATTGAGTGGGAGATTGTGTATGATCTGGTCACGCTGATCAAGGAACTGGATGCCAGTATACCCAAGGTCAGCTTGATTGACACAGCAGCGACCAGTGCCCAAGCCGCACCTCCACCACCGCCGCCACCGCCGCCCCCTCCTCCTTCTTCTTCCCCACCGTTAGAACCTGCAAACACGGAAAACGGAGACGCCACAAAGCAACCGCCAGCCCCAGCACCTCCTGTTCCCTCAGCCACTGCCTCTGCGGCAACGCCAACGACAACGACAACAGGAATAGCAGCAGCAGCAGCAGCAGCAGCAGCAACCCCAACCCAAACCGAACGCCCCATCAACGCGCCCCTCCCATTGCCATCTTCAACTTCGCCTTCAACAACAACAACAACAACAACATCAGCGCCTCCTCGAACTGGCGTGACCCCGACCACGCCCGCGAAACCACCAAGCACGCCAGCACCCCTCGACGACCCAGCGCTGTTCGAATGGCGCAACCTGAAGAAGCTCATCGTCCTGGTGCTGTCGTCGCTGGTGTGGAAATCCCCGCTGGTCCAGCGGCAGATCCGCGAGCACGGCGGCATCGACACCATCCTGTCCTGCACCCAGTACGACGGCAACAACCCGTACATCAAGGAGCACGCCGTCATGTGCATCAAGTTCCTGCTCGAGGGCAACGAGGAGAATCAGCGCCTCGTCGAGACCCTCGAGGCCAGGGGTGTCGCGGGTGGTGAGGAGGAGGAGAATAGGTGGCGCGAGCGCGGCTTTGAGATTGCTGTTGCTGATGGTGGGAGAGTCGAGTTGAGGAGGCGAGGCGGCGGGGGGCCCGAATGATGATGTCGAGCAGGAGATTCGCGAAACTCGAAGTCATAGGCAAATAAATGAATCATAGAGCAAAACCAAATTTAGAACCAGCGAATCTTATTATTATTCCTTATTGCCTGCTGTTTGCGGGCCATCTCAAGGATAGATATTATTCATATACATATTTACATTACTATACAAATCTGATATGATGTCTCCAGGGGTGTGAGCGGCGATACGGTAGGTAGATCAGACCTTGACAAAGCAAAAAGCATGATAAAAGCCAACGGCTTCCTTCTCCTCTTCGCTCATCACCAGGTGCACGCTTGGGTCGCCGGGCGGCAGCGCCCGGACCTGACCGGCTGACTTATCGACGACGCCCATGCGCGCAGCCAGGTTCCACATCTCATCCTTGTGCTTCTCCTCCTCCCAGATGGACAGGAAGCCCTTGCGGTAGCGCTGCTCGAGATTGTAGCTCTCCGCCAGGGCCCGGAACGCTTCCCAGGGTACAACAAACTCGGGCACATCGACCGCTTCGGCCATCCAGTACGTGTATTTCCATCCAAATGCCGGCCGGAAGGCCACCGAGGAGGAGGATGATGATGATGATGGAATCCCTTCGCTGTTGGCAGACGAGGCCGCTGGCGGTGGGCGAAGCACGTACGGCGGCTCCGGTGGTGGGAAGCGTACGCTGTAGATGGAGTTGCCCCAGTGCGGTGCTTCAGTGGTGGCCGAGGATGAAGGGTCGTCGCCATTGTTCTCGTTCTTGTTCTTGTTCTTGTTGTCATCATCACCATCACCGTCACCAGTGCCACCAGTGCCACCAGTGCCATTCTGGCCATTGCCTGCTTCATTATTCTTCTTAGCAAACCATTTGTTGATATGGTCCGCGAGCGCGTCTGAATTCGGCACCACTCCGATGAATCGTCCTCCCTTCTTCAGACTGCCGGCCACATTCTTCAGCATGATGCGCACCTTTTCCTCGCTCTCAAAGGCATAGTGCATGCTGAACATCATCGCCACGACGTCGAAGCCCCCACCACCGAACCTGCGAATGGTACCGTCACCAACATTCGGGTCGAATCCAACAGTGTTGATGATCTTCAGAGGTGCAATGCTCTCCCCAAAGCAGTCCTGAACAAGGAACCTGCCGTCATACAGCGGAGCTTGCCGATCTCGCCGGCGTGACATTTCCATGTATCTTTGGTTGGCCTGCTGGATGCTGGTGGCAGCCGGGTCGAGCCCGACGTACAGCTCAACAGGAGTAGGCAGTTTGTCCCACTTGCCGAGATCACCACCCTTGCCGCAGCCGATATCAAGCACGCGAATCGGGTCTTGCTGGACATCTTCGGGTTGATCCTCCTGACCCCACGCGGCCTCCTCATCGTTGAATTCGGGAGAGAACTTTTGGATGAGCACTGACTTGATGAAGTTGTTGAACGAGCGTAGACCCTTGATTTGGGACTCGTTCTTGCGCCATTCGCGGCCATGGGTTTTGAACCAATCAGGTCGTTCATTGTAAAACTGATTCGATGCCTCTTGGACGCCGCGATTGGAGCCCGTCGGTGACGGACCATGAGCATTGCCTGGGCCGCGGCCTTGGCGTGCCTCACGCTCACGCTTGATTTGGTCGAGGTCGATGATGCGGCCCCTGCCTTCTCTTCCGCCCGGTCTGTGGACTGGCTGCCGAGTTGGGCTGCGTCTGATCGGAGACGGATCACGTTCGGGAGTTGGTCGCCTTCTCGGTGGGGACCGACGACGATAGACGCCCCGTTCTCTATCTCGATCTCTGCCGCTGTCTCGGTCTCGGTCTCGGTCTCGCTGTCTACCAGGAGATCTTGATCGCCGTCTGCGGTCTGAGTTGCGGTTGTCTGGTCTGCGACCGTACGCCGAGGCCGCGTCGCCAGGTTCGAGTGCCTCGCCTTCTTCTCGAGGCCGTTTGGACACTTTGGGCAACTCCAGAGCCGTTCTTGGAGCTGGGCGCGGAGACGATCTGGGACTGTCTTTCGGGGATGATGTCCTCCCCTTGACTTCGGTCTCATCGGCTGGCTTTTGCCTGGCCACGCTTTCTGGCGAGTCTAGCATGGCATTCTCTGGGACTGTGTCGGGAATCTCCGTGAAAATGTCTCGGGCCGGGTCGTAGGCAACAGAGGATCGTCTTCGCCTAGGTGGAGGTGGCTGTGCCTCCTCCATGCTGTCGAGGATGAGGCAGCAAGGAAGATGAGGATGGAAATGCTGCAAGGGAGATTAGTTCTATAAGTTATTGAAATTGGAAGAATCGAGCTAAAGAAGGTTCATGAGATGGGCCTTCTGATATTGCTGGCGTATTGAGGGAGATGAGTGTATGTGCCAATTCCTTCTGTCACCAAAATCACCTTCACAACGCAAATAAAGTCCATCGATATCTCGGCGCCAAGCCACCAACCCCACACTTCTGACGCCAAAACCCGTAAAGAGGGAAGGCGCGTCACGACTCACGACGCGTACTCCTCACCGTCTTCAAATAGATATTGGGAAAGTTCTGGTGTAAGTGAAATAGTAGGATTGCCGAGATGCCTTCCGCGCTGCCGTTCGAGCCGCAGCCGCTTGAGGCTCCGCTGAGTGATCAGGCAAAGAGGAAGCTGCAAGAACTGGCCGCCAAACGCGTCAATGACTACAGTCTGTACCCCAGGATTACCAAAGCAATCGACTTTCTCGACAAAGCTGTCGGTCCACTTATTGATCGTGCCGTGGAGGAGAAGGAGCGGCATGGGAAGAAGCAGGCAAGGCTGGCTGAACGCGGCGAAGAACAAGATGCGGCTGAACAGGAGCGATACGAAGCATTCCAGACCAAAGTGGAGGAGTTGACTAAGGCGATGGACGAGAGTATCAGGCAGGCTGTTGACACCAGGGTCTGGCTCGAGGAGCTCCCAAATGCTTTGAAGCAAGTCACCAACACGGCGTCTACGCAAACACAGCGGACGACCCAGCAGTCCATCCCTCCATCTCAGGATCTTTCCGCCCGCCAGGCCAACACTGACCTAGACGAGGATGAAGATGAAGGTCGACACGTGCCCAGAGATAGTACTCAGGTGTTGTCACCCGAGCAGACTCCCTCCGTGCTCCTGAGAGCCGCCCTTGATGCACAGGAGAGCGCCTGGCGCACCAAGACACTGACTGACAAGTACGCTCATGACAACGACTATGTCGGCTGGTACACCAACCGCTGGAACGCGCTTAATCCAGGTGATAGCGCTCCTCCTATGCCCTCGGCTGCAATCTGGTTCGCTGCCGAAGAAGGCCGTCGACATAATGGACCTTCTGCAATGGCCGGAGGCGACAGAAACGACAACAGCGAGGAAGAAGACTCGGACATCGAGATAGCACGCGAAAAAATCAACATCAAATGCCCCATCACACTGCGACCCTTGGAGGACCCGGTCACCAGCAGCAAATGCAACCATTCCTTCGAGAAAACTACCATTCTGAACTTGATAGAACGGTCTACTGACCGTGGACAACTAAGTGCCGAGCAAGAAGCCGAGATTGCCACCATTCGCCCCCCGCGCGATCGGGTAAAGCGAAGAGAGGAGCTGCGGCAGTTGCTGCCCCGTGGAATCAAATGCCCTGAATGTCGCACTTTTTTCACACAGGCGGATCTGAAGCCAAATCTGGTACTGAAGCGGCGTGTGCAGCGCCAGCTGGAATGGCAGCGCAAACAGGACGAGAGGGCGCGACTGCGCGAGGAGGAAGACGATGACGACGAGGGTATGGAGTCTGATGGCACCGATTCTGACGATTTGAGAGGCACTCAGCAGCCTGTCGGCATCACGAGCAGCCCGCTGCAGCAGACCAAGGGCCGCCCGGTTAAGCTGAAAGAGGACCCTAGCAACAGCGGCCGCATTCCCGAAACGCAGCCGCCGCCCGGTCGAGCGACGACGGACGTGATGGATCTGGACGAGGATACCTAACGAGCTACAAACAATGAATAATGTGATCGATGCCTACTTTTATTTTTGTCTTGCTGATCACCGGCCGTCCTCACCGACGAGTTTGTACATCCGCACCCCCGAACCCCCGCCCCCTTACCTTCTCAGTCCCAGTCCCACGCTTCCTTGATTTCTCTCTCTCTCCCTGATCCCACTGCAGCGCCATGTGTCTCCTCTCGCGTGGAAGAGGCATCAAATAAAAAGCTGTCGGTTTTAGGAACAGCTCAGTGTGTGTGTGCATGTTGTTGCATGTCCATGTTTTGTTCCACCTCCGCCTCCCCCACTTTTTGCGGCTGACAGACAGGATCACTGCTATTCATTCCCTTTTTTGGGGGTCCAGACTGCATTGTCGAAGTCAACACCAGCACATCAATAACGAAAGGGGCAAGCAGAAGGGGCGGGAGGGAGGGGGGGTGGGTAAGATAGACAAGACCAGGATGAGAGAACACAGATCCAGGCAGGGAACAGCACTATGTAGTGTACATGAGTGGGACAACAATGATACAGGCAGGTTTTCCTCCTTTTTTTGTTAAAAAAAAAAAAAGAAAAACATACTACAGACTGCAAGTGTACTGATGTTGTTGCTGCCCACTAGTCCTGCAGCCACACTGTACACACTGTAGGGTGGTGGTGTGGCTGAGAAAAAGTGGCTTGCTTGTACAGGTACTACAGGTACGCGTAGGAATGTACGTACGCATGTACATCGCTAGAATTACAGTAATATTCCAACGGTCATGGGCTGTTTCAGTGTGTGGCGCTCGGAGCGTATGTACTACATCCAGGCCAACAAGCAAAGAGATAGATGGAAAGATGGAAAAAAGATGGAAAGATGGAAGAAAAGGGATCTTTCTCGCTTCTTTCTTCCTGCCTTGGCCCTGACCTGACCTGCAGCTTTGTTTTTCGTTACCAAGACATTTGGGCAGAAAGGGCAGATATTAGAGTTTTACACTGACTTTTCATCTGTCATCTTTTTTTTTTCCTTCTGCTTGTATGTAATGCTGAATAATATTTTTGGTTTTTTTTTTCCCTCTGTATGTCATATGTCATATGCAAATGACATGCGTTAACTTACGTAGGGCGCGATTAGGTGGGATCTAAGCGGCAGCCAGCAAGGAGGGGATCCCCTGTCAGCATTCTTCCATGGAATTTCTCTGCAGGGTAGGTTGGTGTAAATATGCAGGAAATTCTTGAAGAAGCTTTGGGGCATTTCAGGAATTTACGGCTGTCCCTTCACACATCGAGTCATCTTCTTGTCACTTATCAAGCTTCAATTTTTCCCTGCAGCAACAATCGCCCAACCGGGTTTAGTGCTGGGTAAGTAATTGTCGGATAGCAGCAGCCTGTTGAGGGTTGAATGGTCCAAATGGTCCAAATGGTCCCAAGGATATGGTGAAAGAGGAGCTTGAATGTCGATCAGTCCCAGGGTTGTTTTCTTCCTCCTCTTCTTTCTTGTCCACTTCGACCACGCTTGTGAGAGTTTTGGTATTTGTTTTAGTCAAAGGTCGTCTTCTTGCCAGCGAATGATACCTGGCCCGACTGGTGTTCCTTTCTCTGCTTTGCTGCCTGCCAGGAAGGGTGCAGGGGCCGTGAATCACCATCCTCTCCGGCCTTTGATTTCGATTTCGATTTCGGCTCCTCATCCGCGACTGATCCAGTCGATCGTCTACCGAACTTGACATTGTGGCGTTGGCCGTGGTGGCTTCTGCTGTTGCTGTTGTCCACAGCTCCTCTTCTGACATCCCAGTCTGTATGTACCTGTCCGGCCTGGTTTTGCAGGTGCTTTGCGTTCTTGCCATACTTGAGCTCCGCTATTTGCTGTCGAGCTCGTTGGCCACGGCGATTCTTTCGCGGCCTTGGCCCGGTAGCCGTGCCATCCTCCCTAGTCTCTGAATCCGAACCGGAAATATAGCCTGCCATTCCGAGAGAGGGCAGGAAATCCACAATAGATTTCGGCTCGACATCGGTTGATCCAGCCGAGCCCGACCTAGACCTGATGGAGCGCTGCTCTTCTGAACCAGACGACACAGAGTTGTCAACTTGCTCGTCTCGTAGTGGCGGTGAGGTCTGATCTGCATTGACGTGTTCAACACCCTCAGAGTGATCGTCAGGATCTGATGTGCCGCCAGATACTTTAGCTTCGCCGGCAGCTGACTGATACGAAGAGCTTGCGGGGGGGTCTTGCTGCAGTTCCAGAACCTTGTACATCAAAGTCACCGCTGTGTTCACAGCATCCTTAACCGGACTCGACTTGAACAGCCGCCCCAACACATTCGCTTCTGCTCCTGACTTTCCTGCCTCGACCACAGGACTGGCTCCGAACACGCTGATAAATGGCTGTGAGCTTCGGATGCGCTTGATCTTGGACAGTGTCTTGAGCAGATAATTCCTGGCCGTCCTTTCCAGATCGAGCTGCTTCAACACGATCACTTCCTCTCGTAGTCGAAGCAAGGTCTGAGGCTGATCAGACGCTTGTTTCTGTCGTCTTCCCAACTTCTGTCGTTCAAACCCCCGTGCCAGCTTCAAAGCCGATGTAAGGTCCTTGACAGAAATTGCGAATTTCGCACGTAATCGCCGTGTGATTCGTGTGTCGCCGCCGCCGTCGTCATTGCTGTCGCCGCCATTGTCGTCTTCCCGTTTTCGTTTTGCCATTGTATAGTGACCATCGATGGAACGAACACTTGAGTTTGCTTATTCGTCCATGATTAAGATG
The DNA here is from genome assembly GCA_003709825.1 of Chaetothyriales sp. CBS 135597. Lineage (NCBI taxonomy): Eukaryota > Fungi > Ascomycota > Eurotiomycetes > Chaetothyriales > Chaetothyriales sp. CBS 135597. The sequence continues at coordinate 314,411 of QQXN01000006.1, read as the reverse complement.
TCAAAAAGCCTTGGCGGCCCTAACAAAACGCTTGGCGTCCCCACGAGAATTAATCAATTTTGGCCACTTCCACTGTGATTGTTTTGAATGAGCAATGAGCGAGGCCAACCACAAAACCTTTGAAGAATCCGCGTCCAGATTAAGGGCTATGCGGAGTGTCATGCCACACAGGCCCTCGGACTACAGTCTAGGTCTCTAGAGGCTCAACAAAATTTGCCAAGTCAAAGCGGCACTGAAGCAAAGACAGCGCGAGCGAGTGCAGTCTAAGATGGGCATGCCTTGAGAGAGAATTCTAGCTGAGGTTCCCACTACGGCCTTGAAGTATAATTATACAGGTTAACTTCCAGATGCTCTACATACCAACACCATCACGCCGATGATTGCCTGGAGACGATACACTTATGATACAATCACGTGACACCGAGTACGGAAACCTGACATGCGATTCAACTGTGCTCCACACTATTAAGTGCGAGCTGGGCGCCTTTTGCGACTTTCTTTTTATGACAGGGAGCAAGAAAATGCCGCATTTCTTCTTCCTGTTCGCCAATCGCCAACGAGCCAGGATAAGTTAATTTTAGTAACTCCAAAACAAAAGGACATCAGGCTGTACGACTTTAATCTCAGCCGCACTCGTACTCGTACTCGTTCTCGAGAGGAGTCATCGCTGCCGCCTTATCTTGTGCTGGGCAGGCGGATCACGTCAGTATCAATTCGAATTGTTTACAACTCAAATATAACTGATCTCACCATAATAAAATTGATATACATTCATTTCACTCTCTTCCACGTTCTTTGTACATAGTCACGTGACGAACCCCCTTTTTCTCAATGCCTAAACTTACCCGTCATGGCCCTGCACCCTGGCTACCAATATTGCTAGAAGTTGTGCTTGCACTCCTTGGCTTCTGGACGCTATGGGGCTTTCCATACAGAAACGGGCTCCTTGCCCTGCTCAAGGCCCAGACGGAGCCGGGCGCTGTGATCCCAGGTCCGGTGCTGGCACCAATGAGGCAGATCTATACCGGGATCGAAGCCATCGATAATCGGCTCACGGTGCTTGTCAGCTTCTTCTACACAGCCATCGATGGCAATCGAGCAGATGTGACAGTCTCATTTCTCGGCCTGGGAGGTCAGGTCCTGGCGTCCTGGGTTCTGATCACGGTTGAAGGTCACCGCGCGGGCAATAATGGCTGGTGGTTTCTTACCGCGTAAGTGCATACACACACACACACACACACACACACACACACACACACCCCAGACTGAATAACTCATATACCATCAAAACGACGCGGAGCAACAATTTCTGACATATTTCTTGCTTGTTTTTCTTTCTTTCCAGCACCACACTATTCGGACTCGCCGTTGCGATCGTCGGCTTCGCGTGCGTGGCACCGCTATATTTCGCCCTCCACCTATACTTCTCGGCCACAGCGGTGGAGCCACAGCCATTCACGCTCCTCCTCACGGGCTCGCCGTTGCAAATCACTCTTGCACCGTTTGCCATCCTGATCGGCTTCGGCATCCCCTCTGTGATCATGACGCTCCCCGCCCCAGCCGTGCTCAGCTTCAGCACCAAGCAGCTATGGACAGGGGTCCAGCAAGGCTGGCCTATTTGGATTGCCATTGCGCAGGTTGCGCTGACGCTGGCTGTGTCGCCGTGGCACGACGGCGCATTCGCCATCCCGTCGCACGAAATCGGGCCGAAAACGCTGAAGCGGCTGCGTGCCGTCTACCTGTTCGCGCTCTCCTTCGGCATCGGCAGCCACCTGGTGCCCTTACTCTTCGCCGCTCTCGCACACCTCTTCCCGCTCTTGTTTGCGCCTCCCTACGACGCCCAGTTCCGGCCCGCCCACTTGCTCGTCCCCGTCAATCCGTTTGGCCTTGGCGTTGGCGTTGGCGGCAGAAGCTACAAGGCGGCCACGATTGCCGACGGGGCCCTGCCATTCTTGCAGTGGGACACCGTCGTCGGCGTCATCAGCGTCGCCATTTGGGGTTTTAGTTTGCGGACTTTAGCTCGCTACGATTTCTCCCTCCCTTCCTCCCAGTCTGGTAGTACCACGACCAAGCAGGTGGTGGCAGACGCCGTCAAGTTTACTGTACTGGCATCGGTTATTGGACCCGCTGCTGCTGCCGTCGTGGCAGTTTGGGCCAGAGATGAACTCGTCCTGCGGGTCACTGACCGGCAACAACAGCAGCAGCAGCAGCAGCAGCAGCGGGAGGAGAGCGTGACGAGTGGGGAGGCCTCTAGCCCGGTTAAGGATTGATAGATAGATCAATCAGGGGGGGAATGGTTATCTTAGTGATCTTCTTCAGTGACGTTAAGAAGAATCAGCAAAAAGCTCCGTCCGTTTTTCTTGACTATAATTAGTGGGGCGATTTAAGACAAAGAATAACGAAATCCACTGCAATCGGCGCGGCGAACCGAATTAATTCATTGAGACACAATTTCACATCTCTTTTCCCTTTGGGGGTGGCAAATGCTGGTTCATCTTCCGTTGCTGATGTTGAGACGGATGCCGGCAGGGGTGAAATGCATCGACTGAATACATACTCAAGGGGAATTTGGCACAGAATTGGAAGAACGATTGAACGGATCCGAAACTTTTGGTTCCTGAACTACAAGCAATATATCAACTCGTAAGTACTCATTGTCTTTTCAAGGCCTTGACTTCCGATACCAAATCCTGTACAGTCGAGGACATCGACGCGAGCAGCCGTGTCTGTTGGGCCATCATTGCCTTCATGCTGTGGAGTTCCCGTTCCAGAGCATCGGTTGCGGTTGCGGTAGTTGGGCTGCTTGTTGTTGCTGTTGCTACTGCCGGAGCTTCGGCGGCCTCGCCTTCTGCATCTTCAGTAGGTGACCTGGTCCCACCGACTGCAGTCGTCGAGACTGTTGGCAGGGACTTGCTGGCAGACTTTTGTAGATAATTTTGTTAGCAATTAGGCCAGCCATGCGGGGAAATAGGTCACGTCTGTAGAACTGGCATTCTTACCTTTATTGGTGAGTCCACCCTCTGAGGAAGTTCCTCTTCTTTAGTGCGACTTGGAGCTGGGGCGGTAGTTTCAGTCGGCAGACTCTGAGAGACCGTCGGCTTAATCGCGAATGTTCTCTCGGTCGGTTTCTGTACCTCCTCGAAGCTCGAGTCGTCGTCGTTCTCGTCATCAACTGCCTCATCGTCCTCGAATTTGCTCGCCACGGCCATCATTGAGTTGCCCTGCTCTTTGATGGATGGAGGAGGGCCACTAACGGCCACTGGGGTCTTCTTCTCTGGCTCTTGATCCTCCACTTCCTTCGTGGCCTTCTCAGAAGGCTTTGCAGAGACAGGCTCCTTCACAGGTTTCTCCAAACTGTCACTGGGTACCTCTCGAATGCCAGTGCCTTCATACAGACTCTCCAGTGAGATCTTGGGAGGCAAGCCGTCGGCGCCATCGAACCATTCCTGGTTGCTCACCGCCGGCTTGAGACCGACAGTTGGAGGATAGATGTCGTCTTGGAAGGTCTCCGACCGTCTCGGCACAATGAAGGAGATGGGCTCGATGTAGGAATCGCTGACTGTCTTGTAGGCACGCGCGACCTCGTTCTCATGCATGTTAACACCTCTCTTTGGAAGAAAAGCAATACCTCTCTGCGGGTCGGCTGATTTGTACTCCGACAAGTATTCGAACTTGTCGTTTTGATACTCGTAGTAGCGGATGTTGCCATCGCCTTTGCCGGCTAGATACAGGCATTGTGTGCCGTCATCCCAGAATGGAATGCAAACGCCGGAGATTGAATCAAGCATCTGAAAGCCATCGACGGGCTGTCTCATGGCTTTGATGTCCCACAAAGCAAGTTGGCGGTCGCTCATTCGAGAGAATCCTGTCGTCGCGATTCGGTCGTGCTCGCCCATCCACACACCTCTGCTGTTCTTGGCACCCTGATGGCCAGCTGCTTCCTGAGCTGGCTTTTCTTGTCGTGCGTCCCAGATTCTAAGCTTCTTGTCTCGCGACGTCGTCACGAGCAAGGCTCCATTCGCGCTCCACGACATCGACTGGATAGCATCGCCGACTTTGAGACTCAGTTTAGCCGATCCAGCCTCTACATCCCAAATCTTGACGGTGAAGTCGCCGGACGCGGACGCAAGCACATTCTCAGCTGCTGGGTTGAAGAGCACGTGACCAACTTTTCTGCCACAGTGTCAGTTCCAAAGAGCGAGGTATATTATATTCAAGCAAACCCACTTTGGATGGCCACTCAGCTTGCCCACGGGTGCAACGTCTTCGATTTGGTCTGCTGGAAGATCCGGGCGCAAGGAAAAGTCGTCAGGGACTCTCCAGAGAAAGACCTTTGCAGCAGTCAATATGGAGGTGCAACGGCACTAGGCAGCCAGGTAGCTGACCTTTCCATCATCTGAACCAGATGCAATCAATGAGTCGTTGAATGGATTCCTGGTTTAGAGATTAGCATAGAGTTTTGGTTCTATGTCATGTCACCACATACCAGTCGGTGTCCAAGACAACGGCGGTGTGGCCACGGAACAGAGGGATCCGATCTGGCAGCTTCCCCCGTTCTGATGTAGGTATAACGGCAAAGGCTCCGCCGCCAGTTGAGTCCCAGTTGACGGCGAGATATTCTGGATTGGCCTGATCGATCAGACCTTGGTCTTTGTTTTGCGTGTCACCCTGCTCACCTTGACTAAGTTTGAGTCCCATGCATTTCTCGACACCCGTAGATTATCGTAGCATTGGTCCTAGGCTTCGTCAATGCCAGTGTTGCCATTCTTCCGGTCAGCGCACCTTGCGGGTCGGGCGGCCAAAGACATGTCTGTATTTGGACGAACGGACGAAGCGGCCAGACATGGCAACGGCGTTGGACAGGGAGACGGTATGCAATCAGGCAAGCATATGCGCGGAAAGGATGGAGATGGGAGGGTGGCGAAAGCGCTCCTGATGGGCGTGTGCTAGGTCCTTGTAACACGTCTCGTCGCCGTGGGGCGTGTACAACGCAGCCTCGAAAGTCTTGGCGCTCGCGCTAATGGTATACGCCGGTGAAAGACGCGGCTAGGCTCAGCAGTGATGAGCTGCACCTGGGGGTGGTTTCATGTCTGGGGGGGGGGGCCACCAGCCAATCAAGGATTCAGGCCCGCTTAATCCTGTTACCTGGGGGGGCCATTACACAGTGATTGCACTCTGTGTTGATGGCACATGATGACTGCCACTTAGTCTGTTAAGATCCCCCCATATTCAGGATGTTGGTGCTTCTCCCCTTAACTTAAAAGGTTGGCACTGACAAGACCCTATTAATAGACTTATTTAGCACAAGATTAGCCTGGCTGCAAAGTTTAGTGCTATATAATGCAACACCGGAAAGACGTTCGCAAATTGGCTAACAGATTCGTTCGAATGGTGTAGTGGTTATCACGTGTCGTTCACATTAGATGAACAACTCTCCGACAAGGTCCCCGGTTCGACCCCGGGTTCGAACAATTGCCTTATGTGCTCTTTTTTTGCCCTTGTTTCAGCGTAAATGTCTTTTCTTTTTGTCTTGTTAGACACGTAGACCTTGTTATCAATCAACATGCTGCATTTAGTCTTTTGCAGCATAGTGTGGTCCTTGGGGCATGCAGCCATGACAACATCCAGGGACGAATATTCCGGCTCTGTCGGCATGTAACTGAAGAACCCAGCCAGTCACACTCTTGTGGTTGCAACCTGAGATCGATGCTACTTCAAGTCTGGAATGCCATCACTCGTCGAGCATCACTGCCAAGAATCTGGGTGTTGGGAATAAAACATACTGACTCAGACAGTAGGATGCTCTAATTGTCGCAAGGGTACAGGGAAAACAGAAAGTATTTTATTTTGTATCTTTGACTATTATTATAGCTGGCATGGCCTAGCACATGCACTGACTGCATGACAAATGGTGGGGCAGTATATACAACCTACTAAAGCACTCAGTCCCTGGCTCATCAGGCGCTGAACATGGAGGAGCCTTGCCTAAGAGCTCCTGTTGTGCAACCCATACTGCCAGCACATCTTGCTATCCATTCCCTTCTCTCTGAGGGAAATACTGTCTGCTACATTGGCTTGATCTGAGGTTGAGAATGAGATCATGCGGCCATGTACTACAGCACAGGGATAGATAGACTTGCCTATTGTGAGGCAACCAACATCATTCATCCATGCTAACTGATGATAAAAAAAATTATTTAGTCACACCTTAATGGACCTGTGGATAATGGACCTGCATGAAGAGAGGAGCAACACACTGACCCATTGTTGATTTCTAGAGAATGATAGAGCGATATCAGATAACAGCCTGCGCTGCAGCTGTCGACCACGTTTCTCGTCGAGCACTCGATTGATTGGAAGTATAGATGTTGCTGGCCTCTTGAGGCTGCAAAGTTCAGGCCAGGGGCAAACTGAGACTTGCATCCCAGAGCTGTCAGGAGTCGCCTGTCGCCTGGCATGGTCACTTCAAACGGATTTTCGCTGGGAGCACCACGGTCTTGTTGTGTTGAAGCATGCCATGTGTCATCTCTCAGGGCACATCCTGATATGTCCCTGGTCAAGTCAGGTCATCGACCCGACCCGACCTTGCAATGTGGCAGCCACGAGGCCAACGCTCCCCCCCCCCTCAAAGCGGATCCTGCTGTGATCTGTGATCGGTGATCGTGTGTCCCAAGTCGACGGCGAGAAATGGAATGCCTTCGCATGATCATTCCCCTCGCTCTTGGCAAAACCTGCTCTTTTGACCTTTTCGCCTTCTTTTTCGTAGACCCTGGGCAGCAGAGCTAATAAAATGCATGACATACATTTGTCTTGCCATGCCAAGATGATCGCACGGCGTACCTTACCACACCATCCTGTTGGATATTCTTGTTTTCTTCTTCACCGCTCAGCCCGAAGAGCTGCTCGCATCTTGTTCCGTTCTTGGGATGGCGAAAATCACTCGTTCTCCAACCTCATCCAGAGCCGAGCAATGGTACCGTACTTTAGTGACTACCATTTGTTGAAGACTCGGTAGCGATTTCATCATGACTGAAGACGCTAGAGGCGCGTGCTGAGATGCAAACATTGCTCCCGGGATCATCCTTCGTATCGGAAGCTCCAGCTGGACCAAACTGCCAAGTCTCTGCACGAAAGCAAAGTCTGGGAGAAGCTGGATAGAATAGGCCAAGCGAATGTCCAGCTCATTGTTTTTTCTGATGCAGGGTGTTGATTAGTGCCTGCGTTCGCCAACAAGAATAAGATTACAGCTTTCCAAAAGCAGCCGGTCTCCCGTTGGCATCGAGCGCCAATCGTAGAATTTTTGATTAACTCTTGCTGGGGCTTGCTGGGGCTAGCTGGGGCTAGCTGGGGCTTGCTGTGGCTTGCTGAGCGCTGGAGAACTGGAAGCTCCTGCATGACGCTAGGAATAACGGCACCAGTACGGTTTCAAATGACAGTGTTAAAAGACAGACAAAAGTGAGCTTGACCGGTTGAGCTGTCTTACCGCCGCCGCCGCGTGGAGCGTAACACTCGGTACCGCGAAAAGGCCATTGGATACCACTATTCCGAATATTTCACGTAAAAGAATACGGAGCTTGGCCTGTGCACCTGTCGATAATTGCTGCAGCCCGATTGGAGGCAATGATAGAGGGCCTTGAGGTCATCGAGGCGATTGTCGAGCAAGACCAGAACTTTTGGAGGAAAGTACAACGTACAACACGAGAAGGAGAAGGAGAAGCCTGGAACTGTCACACATATTTGCCCTTCTGCTCCAAGGGCGAAGTGAAACACATGGCTGTCTGGTGTGACTACGGAAGGTGGCGGCAAGTTGGACAGGCCAAGAAAAGGACACAGGCGGGGATGTCTGTGTTTCTCGCTGAAGCATGCAGTTTGTCATGCATTTATGAGAATGCTCAGGCCAAAAACTTCTTGATGTGGCGTGGTTGACGAGGCCCCCAGTAGGGTTCAAGTTCAACACCTGTCCGGTCTCTGGTTGCAGACCCGCCAGCAAGGCAGAGAGCAGTTGTATGGCCAGCAGCATTTACGACAAAGAGTTTACCATGATTTGCATACCGACGTTGGCCGATCGCTCGCTGGGGACTGGCAGTGGATTTCTCAGAGCAGCGATGTCTTGTATGCCGGTGATAGGGCATACCACTATTTAGACTTTTTCAGGCAGGGTTCAGTTTCTAAATTTGAGGAAGGAGCGATGATGCAAACAACTGGACACCTAGCACTGCCCAAAACAGGCGGCCCCATCCCTGCCTATCTACTACTCACTAATCAATTTATCTGCCTACTCTTTCCTTCCCCCCCAGCAGGGCCACTTGCACCTGGCAGAAAGCAGTGCCTTGCAGGGAGCCGGCCCCGCAGGCAGGAAGATTAGGCTACTGCCCCACCACAGCCGGCCGTCGTGCTTGACGTACATCTAAAGGGCGTCATCACTCGTATTCCTCCGAGCAGGGATACGGCCTCATTTGTGGTACAGCCACGGTATGGGAACCGTATTTGACCAGGTCATCCCAATACGATATGATCTGCACATAACTGACTTCCTTTTCATCCTGGCTGCTGGGTCCAACTCGATCGATCGTTTATGCTCTCAGTTACATCTTGCCTTAACTGTCGCCTTTAGATGAACGCTACCCCTCGTCAAGATTTGGTCAACAACCCGCCCATTCTACACTAGGCCAGTTCCAACAGCAACAGCAACAGCAACGCCAACACCAACACCAACACCAACACTGACACTGTCCCCTCTCCCAGGCCCACACCAGGAATCCTCCCTCGCCATCATCTGATCCCATTCAATCTTGCGCAAGCGAGCGGCCGGGAGGTACCATGACTCCCCCCACTGCGGGCTCGTAGCAACATCAATCATCAGTCATCAATCAGGGAAATGGAGTCCCTCACCGTCGAGCGAATGCCAATTGCGTGCGTCCACTGCGCCAAAGCAAAGGCCAAGTGCGACAAGAAGGTGAGTGAACAGTGGGGCATTTGCCCGAGGCGGGGTTCGATAGAGGGGGGCGCGCAAGGGAGGCAGGAACGCTGCTAACAAGTTGTGGAAGGTGCCATGCTCGCGTTGTATGAGCAAGCAGATTGTTTGCCAGTCACGGGCTACGCGAAGGTCGGCCAACAACCCGAGCCGAAGACATGGGATGCCAAAGCCACACCCAGAGAGGGCGCTGGCTACGGCCACAGGCTCTTTCCATGTCGCCCAGCTATCTCATTTCTCCGTGCCCACACCTCATGGCGGCCCCATGATGTCTCCTGGTTTGTGTGCCTGGCAACATGGTAACGAGGGCGATGTCTCTGACACCGAGCCAGGTCATTCCCATCCACCAGCTGGTCCACCACAACCTGCTCCCCAGCAGTCACACACAGCGCAACCGTCCGTTCAACCTCCTGGACATGCCCACCGGCTCAGTCTCCCAGACCTCAATCACCCACCGCCACACCTGGTCCCCGCACTTTTCACTGGAGACATGGAGCCTCAGCTCATATGTAGCGGCTTCACCCAAACGCCCCCTGACCTGACAATTCCCGTTACGCCACTGATGCCAAACATGCCGCAAATGGATGCTTTTGTCCCTGTTTCAGCCACTCCATATGACCATGATGGCGACAACCAGTTCCTGGCAATGAACAGTGCACATGGCGCCCTGATGGACTTCGACCCGTCCAGCGTGCTCACAGACTTCACAAGCCCTCCAAGCATCTTCCAGGATGCACGCGACCAATTTGGAGGAACCAGCAAGGGTCTGGAGTCCCCCAACCAGATGCACGCTCAAGGCTTCGAGGACTCAACTGGTGCCAAATTTGGCTTCGAGAACGGCAGTCCCTCCTTTCACGTGTTTTCCCGGCCCTCGACCGGCTCATCACCTACCAACTCTTCATTCAGCGGTCTGCAGGAACCCGATGCGGTGATTGCATCGCACGACAGCTGGCCCTTCTTCCAATGCAATCGCGTAGAAAAATATTCTTTGTACCCCCCAAAGACGGCTCATCTTTATCTAGAGGGCCTTGCACAGACACTGCGGAACCAGGCCACTTGGAAGGCTTGGTCTATTCAAGTTGACGAGCGTTCTTTGGACATCAAGTCGGAGCGGAAGATCCTCACAGAGCCAATTGTCGGCTGGTCGCGAGAGAAGCTACTGGCAATCACACAACTCTTCCTCCACAAAGCCTTAGACATTCACAAAAATGATGGGGCTGGCAGAGACGAGAGTCCAGCAAGCCCAGATTCTTCCAGGGACGCCTTCCTGATGCTCCCGCCTCCCGACGTGATGCAATACTTTCTTCGCAGCTATGCGGTGAGATACGAACCCTACTATTCGTCAGTGCCAGGCGGTCGCCTTGACCCAAATGCGTTGATGCACTCGTCAAACAGCAAGGCAGCCAGTTTGTTGGTCCTGCTGATGACAGCCTCTGGAGCATCGGCAACACCAACCCCTGAGGCAAGGTACATAGCTAGTGGATTTACTGAAGCATGTCGTCTCTCTTTGTTTGATACTATTGAGAAAGACGTAATGCAGTCTCGAGATGTGCTTGTACTGCGTGCTGCCTTGCTCTTCATTTGCCTGGCTGCCTGGTCAGGCGACAAGTGGCATATGGATGTAAGTGGCTACCTACTGGCAAATTGCCCTTTGGTTCTCTTTGGCTAACTGGGCGCAGATGTCGATGGGGCAACGCGGGACCTACCTGGCTGTGAGTAGACCACCAATCTCCTTCAAAGCGTATGGGAAGCTAATCTTTCACCACAGATGGTCAGCCATGCAGGTCTGCTCGAAAGGTCTGACTCCTACTTTGACCTTGAAGATTGCCGGCGAGAGCCACAAAGGGCGTGGGAGGAATGGAAGGATGTGGAGAGCAAGCATAGGTAAGGGGAGAGCGCGCAACAGGTCAATCCGTATGACCCAACTGACAGCTGTGCAGATTAGCATATTCCTGGGTTACTGTTGACCAGGAGATTAGCCTGTTCTCAGACACCACCCCCTTGCTCTCTGTTGTTGACCTCCATGCGCCTATGCCCGACAATGACGATCTGTGGCATGCAGAATCGGCTGGCGAATGGCTAGAGCTCTTTGAGAAGACCCATGGTTCAACATACTCGAGCCCATCTTCTCTCAGAGACTTCTTCTCCAAGTTTGTCGACGGAGACTTCACAGGCAAGACATTGTCGCCTACCCAGCTCCGGCTGTTGCTGCATCCTCTTCAGACAGAGGTCTGCCACTTGCGACAATTCATTGCCTGCCTGCCTGAGGGAAACAAGCAGAGCAAGGCTTCAAGGGCTGTGTCAAGGGCAGCGACCAAGGTGCGTCTTGAAGAGCTTTCTGCTCTTCTGCAGCAATGGTACTTCATCATCCGACAGAGCTTCTCCGGTAACAAGGGAACGTGTTGGACGACCTGCTCCAACCTGATCCTGTATCACCTCATATCCTTGAATGTCATTACCAGCTTCAGGTGTATTGAGCAGTTTGCACGGCGTGAGGTCATTCTTGGACCTTTTAGGCACCAGGCTTGGCTGCAGAATCGGTGCATTGACAACCTCGAAGAATCCTTCTTTCATTGCGGCCAAATTCTCAGGTTGATCCGCTCCATGCCAAAGCCTGTACGGCCGCCGTGGTGGGCTGGTGCAGTGTACCGAGTGGCGTTGACTGCCTGGGCCACGAGCATGACAGGCAACACGACCCGATTCGGAGGGGCGGCTTCGCCTACAAACGTGGACAGACCGTTCGCGATCGACGACCTCACTCCGGAGAATGAGACGATCAGTCGATATCTGAAGTACCAAGAAGGAACGCCAATGCTGACCAGACAGGATGGCAGTCTGGCACCGCTTGATGTTCCTGCGAATGTGCTTCAGCACTGCATTGATGTGCTGGAAGACGACTCTTCCATGCGGCTTGCTGATGGTATCAAGCGCAAGCTCAGTGTGTTTATGATCAGTTGGAAGGATAACTGACCTTGGACCACTAATCAAGCCTCTATGTTTTCGGGCTCGGATTGTCTGACCGCAGCACACCCATTGCGATGTATTCTCTTCTGTGTTATGCCCCGGCACTGTCTTTTCCCCAGGACTTTTTGTTTCAAGTGGTTTTTTGGATAACGAATTTTCATGACAACGACTGGGTAGCGGCGGAGTTTTAGGATAGACAGGTGTGGGTGCCAACCACAATGGGCAACAGAAGAAGTTGAAGGATTTCGTCTGTGGTCAGGCGAAGCTGTATCATTGGGACAGGAGAGTTCCTCACAGCCAAGTTAAGGCTCGGGTTATGGTTATTGCAAAGAGACAGACGAATTATTATTACTCTGGTATGTTGTCCTGATGCTCCTCGAGTAATGGATGATGGGCAAAAAGAAGGAGCAAAACAAAGGACCAGCACACGCAATCACCATGATAGCGCAATTTGAATATCAATACCTAAGGGACAGCGGACAAGCTTCGACTGGGCTCTCCCCCTATTTGATTCGTCGACTCTGGTCCATGATAGAGCATCTACTTCCATGAACCGGTCGGCATGTCGGAGCTTATTGACCGGTGGCTAATGAGATACCCGAAGTCAGATCGGAGCCGGAGATATTCCAATCCAAAAACGCCCTGCCTGCCTACTTCGAGCCTGCTTGGTGGTGAGTACAACAACGGAGCTGGTTCCCTGGTGGAGAGAGGGGGGGGGGTTTCGTCTTCTGATCTACTTGGCCATGAAAGGTTAATGGCATTTGCTTTGCTTATACATGTATCTCGATAAGAGGCAAGAAGATATTTTTATTATAAAATACAATACATACAGGAAAATAAGAAGTATTATTCTAACTGAGTGACTGTAACTAGCTGTGTTTTTTTTTGTTATCTGTTTTATTTATCCCTTTGCGCTAATAAGTCACGTGTGTAGTCTTGATTCCCGTATACTGGCCTAAACTTAGCGCACGGACACGAGAATGGGGGGAAAGGAGGGAAAAACTGGTGGGGGCGGGCGGCATGCATGTATGGATGTATGGCCTGATACAGTGGTGGTAAAATTTGATACGCAGGTGAGACACGGTTTATTTTAATTCAGCACTCCTTTTTGTGCAGGATACAGATCTTTTGAGTGGGTGGCGTTCACCTGCTGATATTGCTGCTACTTCGGCTGTGTGAGTGTGAGTGTGAGTCTGTGTGCTCCTCGCCTCGCATCGGCTCGGGAATCATGTTTGGTTTGAGGAAATCTCCTCGCGCCGCCGCCCGAATTGAGAGAAGGAAGATGGGCTGGGGGGCCGAATGGGGAGCAAAGGAGGGTCCATGCACTGCACTGGACTTTTGTTTTAAACGATTGCATTCTCATTTAACCAGCTGCAGATAGGCTGGCTGGCTGGCTGGCTGACGGTTTGGTGGGGATAGTACATGAATGTGTATATATGTATAGAACGGGAGACGCAGCCGGACCAATGAAGGTTTGCTTGGTGTTTTTTTTTTCCTCGAAAGGAGTGGGCGTTAAATATAGATAGATTAAACCACTGTGTTGGACATCTCGCTTGCTGAGCGAGCGCCGAGCCTCAGGTTTCTGATCTCCTTAGGGTAGTGGCTTGGGGAGGGGAAAAGCGAGTACGAGAGGGGAGCGAGGGTCATGTGCTTGCTTGCAATGCATGATCTACAGTATGATTTCATAATCGTTCGGTTCTCGAAATAGTGATGGTGAGGCAGATAAGGCCGGCCAGGCTGCTGCTGGCAATCGAAGCGATGAAGAGGAGAGGAAGAAGATGCATGATGATGGTATTGTTGTTGTTGTTGCTGCCGTGTTGTTGTCAGGTGTCGGAGCGGGGTACACTGGCTTACTAATCAATGATAAAAATAAATCATCCCCCTCATCCCTCATCCCTCATCCCCCCTCTCCCACATTTTCTTGCTCGTTCGTTTTGGGGGCCAAGTGTCCTTTTGGATCGGGGCTCCGGTCGAGTCCGGGTTGGTGAGTGCCCTTTTCCATAATTACCACGGGCAGGAAATAATACCACTGTATACGTACATGATACTTCCGTGAGGGTCTGAGTTGCACGTTGAACGCCAAAAAGGGGCCAACTGGTCGCCGAGACGTTCTTCCTGGGACTAGTTTCGGTCCGAACGCACACACAAACAAACCAACACAGATCACCGTCGACCGCTCTTTTATTCCAACAATTTGTTAACCTTGAGATAGAAAATAAGTTAGCACTTTTTTTGTTGTTGCTGTATTTCGTCTGCCCAAACCAATCGTCATTGACCTCGTCTCTCTCTCTATCTCTATCTCATTTTCCTCCTCCATTATTAGCACGTCAAGCATTGCCCCTTAACCACACGCACACCCCCACACATACACACCATGGCAGCCAAGGCAGACATCCGCCTCGACGGCAAGGTTGCCCTCATCACCGGTGCTGGCCGTGGTCTCGGATCGGTGTTGGCCAGGACTTTTGCGGAGCGAGGTGCGTCTGTCATCATCAACTACGCCAAGTCAGCCAAGCCGGCGCTTGCTACTGTCGCCGAGATCGAGAAGAATGGCGGCAAGGCCATCGCCATCCAGGGAGATGTCTCCAAGCCAGCAGAGATTGCCGCTCTCTTCGAGCAGGGCGTCAAGCACTTTGGCAAACTCGACATTGTCGTCAACAACGCCGGCATGGAGGCCTTTGCCAAGCCCGAGGAGGTCACCGAGGAGTTGTGGGATCAGGTCTTCAACATCAATACCCGGGCTCAGTTCTTTGTGGGCGTCAACGCCTTGAAGCACCTTAGCGGTATGTTTGGTCCTCCCTTATGTGCATGTGTGCACTTAAACTTACATCAATGTGTGTACTTAACTTACATCAATGTGTGCAGATGGTGGCCGCATTATCTTCATGTCGTCCATTGCTGCTGGCATGTCTGTGCCCAACCATGCGCTCTATGCTGCTTCCAAGTCTGCCAACGAGGGTCTTGCCCGCTCCTTTGCGGCCGACGGTGGCCCCAGGCGAATCACCGCCAACGCTATTGCTCCCGGCGGTATCAAGACCGACATGTTTGAGCAGAATGCCTGGCACTACGCCCCCGGTGGTACTCCGGAAACGCCAATTTCTCAGATCGAGGCTGGCATTGCCAAACTTGTGCCTCTGGGACGTGTTGCACAGCCCAAGGATATTGCCAACGTTGTCATGTTCTTGAGCCACCCAGATAGCGAGTGGATCAACGGTAAGACATATACATATACATATACCTTACTTCTCAAGCAGAAATAAAGCTGACAAGACACAGGCCAAGTCATCAGACTCACCGGTGGTGCCTCCAACGCCTAGACGATCAGATGTGCATGCATGTTCCTGGATTCAGGTCATATTGCCGAGTTAGAGAAATATCAGAGAGATAGATGGTTCCAGCTGGGTGAGGGCGGATGACTATACTTATATAACATGCGAAGCCCTTATATCACCACATCACTCAAAGTGCTCTGTGCCTGGCTACCCTTTGGTTAAGAGCACCAGTCTCACCAAGCCAATCACTAATATCAACACTCTTCGCATCAGCCTGCCCAAGTCGGCTCCCTCGTACCAACGCTGTAAATACAGGACGGACATCAATACCAAACCACCTTTTTAGACGACGGAGCTCGCATCGGACATGGGGACAAAGCCCTGGCACGCCCGTTTCTGATCCCTTGCAGGTGAAGACAAGAAAGCAAAAGCCACAATCCGATAAGTTCGTTGTTTATGTGACTAGGGACGGGTACCTTGCCAGCCAGGCGAACGCCATATCGGCCAACATAATGGCCGAGTCTCCGATATGTGCCCTGCGTGTAAAAAGCCACCAGCAAGCCTACTGCCTGCCCTGCATCTTGAGGCTCTTCTCGATCAGATTAAACATCCTTTTCGTAGATAATCAATTACACCTTCCCGTCTTTGTCACACCAGCGGCGGCACCCGCCCGGAGATCGTTAACTTAATGTCACCACCACGTGGGGCGTGGGCTGCTAGTGTCGCGGACTTGGGAAGAACTCTGACTATCTATAGCTACCGGATGGCCGACGCGCCCAGTCTTCTTGTGTGGACACACGGAGATGGACAGCAAACCGGGTGATAAGTAGGAATGGGTTACGGGTTTGCTGGTGGAGGTAGAGGTGAGTTGTGCTGCTGTTGGTGGGCAATTGCGTGCGTGTATCATACACGTACTCCCTCCTGTACGTGCGCGCGTGCGGTTACAGCTGAGAGGATCTGCAATCTTTGCTCTCTCTTGGTCATCGCGCGCGCCTTTTCGTGACATGAAATGGGAGATGATAACAAAAATGTAGCAGTCGCAAACTGACCTCCCCCCCCTTCCGCTGACTCTGCCAGCAGCCTCGTCGTTGTTTGCTTATTGTCATGGCCGATGCCGCCACTGCTGAGTATATTCTCCACGGAGATCCAATCTCGGGAAACTCGTACAAGATCCTTCTCACCGCAAGCTTGTTGTCGATCCCGCTCGAGTACAGGAAATATAACACACTCAAGCGCGAGACAAGGACGCCGGCCTTCTTGAGTACGGTGTCGAGCTTCGGCCGGATTCCTGTGCTGCAGATTCGTCCGTCATCATCATCATCGTCGTCGTCATCGTCGTCGTCGTCGACATATCTCCCAGAGAGCAATGCAATCTGCTACTATCTCGCCGACACCACCAAGTCCGACAACTCCTTAATCCCCTCCGACCCGCTTTTGAGGGCGACGATGCTCAACTGGATGTTCTTCGAGCAGAACCAGCACGAGGTCAATGTCGCCACGCTCCGATTCTGGCTGACTGTTCTGGGCGAGGACAAGCTGAGCGAGGCGCAGAAGGCCCAGATCGACAGCAAGCGCGAACTGGGTGCCCAGGCGCTCAGCTACATGAACGACCACCTGGCAAAGAAGAGCTTCAGTGGTGGCTGGCTGGTTGGGGATTCTGTCACCCTGGCTGATATCTGCCTGTTCGCCTACACCCACCGAGCGAATGAAGCCGGCTTTGACCTCGCGCGCTGGCCGGCGATTCAGGCATGGCTGCGCAGGGTGACGGAGCTGGAGGGCTATGTCCCCATGGATGTGACACCGGCCTAAGAGAGACACTGTATCACCCGCCCCCCAGGTCGAGAGTCGAGGAACAATGCTGAGCAGCATGCCCAGTGCTCGTCACCACCGCATATGGCTAAGTTAGGGCAAATTCAAGTCTTCACCGTGACGATTCATTATTGTGCTTCTTTTTCTGCTCTTCCCCTGTGTCTTGAGCACTATGGGTCGGTCCCCCCCCTTGGACCATCTCCTCTACCTTTGTCTGTTGCTTCTACTACGAACTAGCCATGGTGACGCTTCAAGAGATATGTATATGTACAGCCTCCTCGAGGATGCAGTACCAGTATGAGATATTTCTTCAACCCTACCCCCACCCAGCACCATCAGCGAGATGCTACAACGCCAAGGCACGACATGTCCGGCTTACATGCACCTGGCTGGCCGTCAGATGCAAGCAGCCGAGACCTTTTCATCACCCTTTTCAAAAAGTTCGGCTAGGTCCCCGTGGGCTGGCGTACACCCTGCGCAGGCCCGCAGTAGCCTTGCCGCCCGGGGAAACAAACTCTCACAGCTGACTGGGGCCTTGATCACAGTTGACGAGCGAGGATGTGTTACTCATGTAGACGACAGGGGACTCGGTGCTGCTCGTCACGGCCTGCTCTCTTCCCGCACTTGGGCAGGACAGTCAAACACCCACAGGGGCGCGAATCCGGCCTTAGCAGCAGCAGCGGCCTGGGAAAGAAACAAGATCTACATACCATTGCGAAGATCACCCGACGAGTTTGATGTTTACAAACACCAGTCGGCCGCTTTCGTGCCGGGGAGCGAGCCTGAATGGAACGCTTCTTCTCCCAGCTCAACTGCCCAAGACAAAAGTGACCAAGGCCCGTTTCCACTGCACTTCAACAGAACTATAACCCAGCAGCACCTGGGCGCAAGGGTGCTTCAGGCTGCGTCTGCAGGTTCCCCCAAACGTCAGCATGATAATGCCAATCGAGGATCGAGCCCCCGCAAGCCGGCACCAGTGGAGGAGCTGCACATGGGCACAACCACGGGACTGGTATATGAGCCTCCACGTGGATACACCCAGGACGGCACACCGCGGTCGCTGTGCGTGGGCGAGAAAGGCAGATGGACAGAAGTGCACAGCAACAACACCCCGCCGAGCTCAAGCCACGTGGCAAGACTCTGTCCCCGGCTTCCCACGGTCGTCATAAATGACTCTAGCCTCGATGAACTGAGCCGTGCACTTGCTTCCTTCAACCTCGATGCGGATACGCCGCCGGGTGAGCAATCCACAGATCCAACCATGCATAAGGCTGAACAGCATGTGATATGCTTGGAGCCCACTGCGGCCACACGGACTACGATCAAGAGCAGCGACAGGGTTGAAATTAGGGCGATCTCGAAGCCTTTGCCCTTGGGTCAGAATACTCCACCACACACGAGGCTGCCACCATCACCATGGCCGCCCGTACCCCGACCCACGAGGCAGCCATTCAGTTGGCAGCGCCGAATCGACGATAACTTCTCTGATCCAGCCCAGGAACACTCTAGGCAGTTCAGACAGAGGAGAAAGGCCCTCTTGCTTGGGTGTTGAAGGACGCAGTTGGGGGTCAGTTGATGCGTAAGGCTGACGTGCAAGGGCATTGGCTAGAGCAGAGCGCCTGAGGGAGAGAGGGGAGGGGAAACGCTGCCAAGGAGTTGGCATAGGACATGACATGACATGGCATGACGTTTATGTAGTCCAAGAACCCTGTGCGGCACAGCACCGCTGCTGACTCGGGGGGCGGGGGGGGGGAGACGAATTTGCAAGCACAGCCAACGAGAGCGTCAAGGAACAGTACAACACTTCCACACCCTGTATTTGTCAGAGGACTATCGCTTCTTCTTTGTCTGGACTGGACTTTCGCACAGTCTTCTTGGATAGGATAGGAAACCCCCCCCCCCTTGCGTCAGCGGAGTTCCCTCTACCTCGTCTATGGACTCCCTTGAATGGACTCAGTCGACACACCTCTCTCATGATCGCAGAGTATCACATCCTCGTCGACTTGCATTTCACATGGCCCTGCCCTAGATAACCCCTCGTAATGGGTCAGTCATCCCCAGGTTCTACATCTTAGATGCACTGCCCGTCTCGAGTATACTTGAACTCTTGAATCTTTGGTCAGGGTTGACACGATCCCCAAGCCTATATAATCAGTTACCAGTGGCTCTGAGCATTCTCCTCAAGCAGATATTCGATCAAGTCCATCATCATCATCAGTCCAGCACAACAGAAGCAAAACATACACATTGCCTTGATACATCTGATTAAAAAAAATGAAATATATTCTTTCCAACATACTTGTCACCTCCCTTGCACTCTTCACCTATCAAGGTCAAGCAGCCCCTACTCCAGAATCCCTCAAGTAAGCCTTCTGACCGCACTTATTCTCGTCGTCTGTCTCATGGCGTGGACATTTCACTCATCCTTTTCTCTTAGGAGCCTTCTCCCTCGAGACCACTATACCTGCGGTAGGATTTACGCCACTGGACAAGAATGCTGCAACAATATCAGGCCTATTCCTGGGCTGTGTGGATATTGCGGACTAATCCCCGAGGGATTTGAGGTTATTTGTGGTGGATGTGAGGATTGGCGTGACCAGTTGTGCGACTTCTTGTCATAAGGCAGGAAGAAGGCAGAAAGAAGGCAGAAAGAAGGCAGAGTGTGCAATGGCTGCCTGTTACGTCATCGTTGTTCTGTTGATTGCCTTCTGATTCTGTGGTGATATTGTTTTCGTGATAGTCATCACAACCACATTCATTCTTCTCATTTTGCAATCCCATCCCATCCGCTGCCCTTCTTCTTCTTCCATGCTAGGCATAAAATCCGTTCATAAGTAGAACAGGAAGGTTTGCGCCATGGCGCCGCCGCTAGAATTCAAATTGAGTTCTGTCCTTCGCGGGCATACCAGCGATGTACGATGCCACACCCCCCCCATCCCCCCCGCCCCGCCAACTCTCTTCCCTAACGATATCCTGCCCAGGTCCGTGCCGTGCTTCATCCAGACGCGTCGTTTGCAGTTACGGCTTCGCGCGATGGCACCACCAAGGTTTGGAAACAGGTCTCTACCGCCCCGCCCAAGTTCGAGGCGTCTGAGTCCTCCCAAGGTGCCGGATTCAAAACTTGCCTGGCATATGCTCCGCCGTCGAAGGAGTACCCGGATGGGCTCATTGTGTCTTCGGGCCAGGATGCGCTCATTGAAGCTCGACAGCCGACGACGATAGCGAGCGACAATGCCGATGGGTTTATGGTCGGTCATCAGAACCAGGTTTCAACGCTGGATGTCGGCGGCCAGGGCCATTGGATCGTCAGCGGCAGCTGGGACACGACGGCCAAGGTTTGGCAGATTGGGCGGTGGGAGCCCGACGTCGAGTTGCCGGGCCACACGGCGTCAGTGTGGGCAGTGGTGGCGTACGACGCTGACACAGTCATCACCGGCAGTGCCGACCGCGGCATTCGCATCTTCGATCTCAGAGGCAAGCTTGTCAACTCATTTGATGGCAAGGATGTGGTGCGCGCTCTGGTGAAGCTGCCCAAGGGCCATGCCAGCGGTGCGGACTTTGCGAGTGCCAGCAACGATGGCGCGGTGCGGCTGTGGACGCTCGAGGGCGATCTGGTGGCGGAGCTGTGGGGCCATGAGAACTTCATCTACTCGCTGACGGTGCTGCCAAGTGGCGAGATTGTCAGTTCCGGCGAGGATCGGTCGGTGCGGGTGTGGCAGGGCAGCGACTGTGTGCAGGTGCTTACCCTGCCAGCCATCTCGGTGTGGAGTGTTTCTGCCTGCCCGAATGGTGACATTATTGTCGGCTCCAGTGACAAGACGGCCAGGATCTTTACGCGCGACATGGACCGTGTTGCTGATCGGGAGACTCTCCGTGCTTTCGAGGATGAAATGAAGTCGTCTGCAATCCCTCAGGCTCAGATCGGTGGACTCAATATCGCCGAGCTGAAGGACTACGATTGGCTACAGGGGCGAAGAGGGACCAAGGAAGGCCAGCAACAGATTGTCAAGAAGAACGGACAGCCGACTCTGTACACTTGGTCGGTGCAGCAGCAAACCTGGGTTGAGGTCGGCCAAGTGGTAGATGCCGCTGGAGGCGAGAGCAAGACGACTTATGACGGCAAGCAGTACGACTACGTTTTTGATATTGACATTGAGGATGGGAAGCCACCGCTGAAACTGCCGTACAACGTGACGCAGAATCCATACGAGGCCGCGACCAAGTTCCTGCAGAACAATGAGCTGCCGTTGACCTATCTGGAGGAGACAGCCAATTTCATCATCAAAAACAGCCAGGGGGCCACGATCGGCCAGCAGTCAGGTGCTGCACCCAGCCACGACACATGGGGCACTGAGAATCGATATCGGCCCGGCGAGCAGGCCAGCTCATCGTACCAGCCTCCAGCTGCTCGGCCGGAAGCAAAGCTGCCTCAAAAATCATACCTGTCCATTGTCTTGGGCAAGCCGACGGCGGCAGCTGAACAGATTGCCAAGCGAAACGCTGAATACAAAGACACCGATGCCGCGCTGTCCCCGGCGCAGCTCGAAAGACTGAGCACCATCGCCAAGCAGCTGTCGACCTACAACTTCCAGGGCAAACCATCTTACACCGGTCCTCCCGAACTCAGCCTGCTACTTCCCTCCCTGGTCCAGAGTGCAACGCAGTGGCAACCACCTGGCAACCGTCTCGCCGTGCTTGACCTCCTCCGCTTTCTCGCGGCCGCTCTCAAAACAATCCCATCTAGTGACAGCGATGACGATATCGATCTCGTCGCAGCCGTTCTGGGCAGCGGCATCTTCGACCCCGACCAGCTGGCTGCCAACTCCAAGCTTGTCATGCTCGCGCTACGTCTGTTCGCCAACCTGCTCTACGGCAACGGCAAGGAGCTAGTTGACGCACACATTGACGAGATCATCGAGAGCCTCAAGCCGATTGGGGCGCTGGCCATTTCGGACGTCAACGTCGCCATCGCCTACACAACCACCGCCCTCAACCTCGCCGTCCTGATCACCAGCCCTGGCGGCGGCCAAACAGACCCAGACATCAGTGCGCATCGAGGCCTGTCGCTGGTTGAGGAGCTTGCCAAGTTCGTGGCTGCGTTGCCCAGCGTCGACCACAAGCCATCGGCGAGCGCGAACCAGCAGTCGACCGAGCCGGCGTATCGCGCTCTCGTGGCCCTGGGCACGCTTATTGTCGGCCTGCGCCGCGACGAGGTCCGCGAGGCCGCCAGAAGCGTGTTTGAGATCCCAAAGCTGCTCACTGACCTCAAGGGCAAGAAGTACCTGGACGAGCCTAGGTTCCAGGCCGTGGTGGCTGAGCTGAAGGCCGCGCTATGAGTGATAGGGAGAGAGAGAGACAGGAGAGGAAGCACGGTGTACTGTGCACAATCACAAAACCAAGTTTTCATCGCTCGAGGCATAGCGACGGTGTTTTTGCTGTTTGTAGACTTGCAGCGGTTCAGATCAGCCGGACACGAACGAACGAGCCCGTCCGCCCGGTTGACTAGAGCGAAAAGAAGAAGAAGAAGAAGAAGAAGAAGAAGAAGAAGAAACCATGCGAAGCGGATGTGGATATCTTTCTCAAACGTGTTGTCTCTTCTCGTCTTGTCTTGTCTTGTCTTGTGTGAAGCATTTCAATTGATTCTGTTCTTTTTGTACACAAAATCCACTTTTTGTTTGTACAAAAGTCTTCAAAAACTCCATCGCTATGCTATGCAAACGCAATGCCCATCTCTCCTCTCTCTTTGTTCACACCCACACACTCATGTTCAACATGGAACGCTTCTTTTTCTCCATCTCATCATACCACTTCTCCCTCATGCTTATTCGGCCACACCGTCTTCTCGAGGATCTTGCCTGCGCGTATCCGGCCGGGCTTAGGCTCCATCAGACCGATCTAGAAAGAAAAAAAAGCCCGCGAATGGGCGCAGGGTTAGCTTTTGGCATTCTTTCATCTTTCATCTGTCCATTTGATCCTCATAGGACTCAAAACTAAAAGAAAAACAAAAAAACAAAATAGAAAGCTCGCTCGCACACTCACCAAAACAAGCAACCGCTCGACCGGCTCACTGGGCTGCGCACCAACACCGAGCCAGTACTTGGTGCGGGTCTGGTCGAGCTGGATGTCCTTGATCTTCTTGGGCACGTAGGGTACCGTCTCGCCCTTGGCATTGACCATCGTGGTCGGGTCCGTGTTGGATGACAGCGGCGCCTTCGGCTTCGGGTCGTACACCCCCAGCACTTCCAACGGCTTCGAGTCGCGCGCCGTCCGTGCTTGCGCCACCACAATGTTGTAGATCGGTGAGTGCCGCTTGCCGAAGCGTGCTAGGCGGATGCGGAGCACCATTGTTGTGGGTTGTGTTTGTTTTGCCGGGGAAGAGAGAAGAAGAGGAGGAGGAGGAGGAGGCCGGGGCGGGGGGTTGTGAGGTGGATTGGTAGTGAAGACAAGGGACGAGAGTTTTAGGGTTTAATCGGGCGTGCGGGATGAACAAGTACCGAAATGATTACATAAGCTAAGTGAAGCCTCATCAACTGAGGAAGGAGCGACCACGTTTGTCAGATTTTTGTTCATTACTATGATCAAATCTCTGCTTCCTCGCTCCGCATCGACATTGGTTAACATGTCAAAGGCCATCAAGACCCTCAGTGCCGAGTCGGCCGCGCGGCTGGATGCCGAGCTGATGTCTGAGCCTGGCGGCTTTTCCATCGATCAACTGATGGAACTCGCCGGCCTGTCGGTCTCACAGGCTGTGTATGCTGTGCACCCGCCCTCCAAGGGCAGACACGTGTTGATCGCGTGTGGGCCGGGGAACAACGGTGGCGATGGCCTTGTCGCTGCCCGCCATCTGTTCCACTACGGCTACAGCCCCGTGGTCTTCTACCCGAAGCCCACCAAGCGGCCCATCTTTGACGGGCTGCAGAAGCAGCTGAGGACGCTTCATGTGCCCTTCACGGACGACTTTGAATGCGAACTCCAGGAGGCCGATTTTATCATTGATGCCCTGTTTGGCTTCAGCTTCCGCCCGCCGGTCAGGCCGCCGTTCGACAGGGTCATTGAGGCAATTATCGCGTCCAAGCTTCCCGTGCTCTCGGTTGATATTCCCTCGAGCTGGGACGTCGAGCGTGGTCCTCCTGCCAACGGCGAACTGGGCAGCGAGTTCAGGCCAGAGTACCTCATCTCCTTGACAGCGGCCAAGCCCTGCGTCAGTCATTTTAGCGGCAAAAGGCATTTCATCGGTGGTAGATTCTTGAGTCGAGACCTTGCTGCCAGGTTTGGCATTGACGTGCCAGCCTATCAGGGCATTGACCAGATTGCTGAGCTCGAGGTTGGCGCAAAGGTGGAGAAGCTGTGAGGTGTCTTTTTTTTGTCCAGTCCTGCTGTGTGTGTGTGTGTGTGTGTGTGCCGTATTATGCTATAAGCGTCTAAGATCCCCAATCATCGTCGAGAGTCTGTCCGTCCGTCGTCTTTCGTGACAACACAAAAGCAAATTCGTAGGCTAGAAAAGTTCCTTGCTTGCATCATAGCCCGCCTTGCACCTTGAAACTGGCCACGACCAGCATCAACATATTGATCAACCCCCAAAACAAGGGCGTCCATGTGCTCATGCGGAAATACCCTGTCTGGTACATGACCCCCAGGATGACGCCCACCAAGCTCCCGGACACAAACGCCTCGGCCATCCCAATGACCAGGTAGACCAGCGGGATGAGCCACACCCAGCCCACGGTCTGCCGGATCGGATTCTCGCCGAACAGCCGCCTGTTCTTGGGTGAGAGCGCCCGTCCAGGCCCCGTATCCAGGTATGCACGCCGCCGCAGGGCTGAGGTAAACTGCATCAGCACCGCCCAGATCGCCACCAGGAAGTGCGCGCCGCCCACGGTTATCAGCGTCCAACACAGGGTGAAGCGCCAGATGTCCGTCAGGTGGTACAGGTACTTTGCCTCGCCGACCGACACCCTGAACGGCCAGTAGAGGGATGGGAAGCTCGGGGTCTTGTAAGACAGCGGAGCCGTGATCGAGTACGAGTTGGACATTGCCGTCTGTGTGTCTGTGTGTCTGTCTGCCTGTCTGTCTGCCTGTCTGTCTGTCCGTTTGTCCGAATGGTCTGTCTCTTGACGGTCTTGGCGCGTGGTGGCGCCGCGCGATGGAAAAAAGGTGGGGATGTTTTTGAACGACACGCGCAGTTTACTGACTATAGTTCCAAGGATGCGCCGGACGGAGAGTATGATGGTGCTCGAGCACGTACTGATTAAACATTGAGTGAACTATTAGACATGAACATTGTGTTTATTCTGTTCATGCATGTCTTTTGCCTGACAAGGAACAACCAAAAGTGACGCGCTTGGGCAAAATGCCAAGACGCGAGCGATCGAATCATTGTACATCACGTGATGACATGCTGATCCATGATTGGTCCAGAAGACGAGGCGAGTGGAGACAGGACCGGCCAAGCTTTGGTGGGTGTAATAGGACATCGATTAGGCAGGAAGCGACGCAATAATCAAGTTGACAAAAGGTAGTCTATCAGAAAGTTGTTTCGAAAAGACGTAAACTTGAGGCCGCCAATCGCAACATATCTTACGTAGGCTTGCTGGGGGGAACAGATGTTATTTTAGATCATTGTGGCTGACTAGTGGGGGGAAGCCCCGCCGGGCTAAACCATATCCCACTTGATCAACCAACCCTAATCTTTATGCATACCCATGAAATGCCTCTCATTGGGCTGGGTCCCGCAAGTAGGGCGCTAGGATCACATATCCGGCGGCACAGTCCGACCTAAAATTTACGCGTACAACTGGGCAACACTAACTGGAGAAGGCCGCTCGCTAGCACTGCTCGTGGCAAGCTTGGCTTCTACTGTATGCATGTCACACCCAGCGCTTACAGCTCTTCTTGTTTGGAGTGAATCCATCTGCATCCTCCACTGACAGGAAGCAGACCAGCCACATGGCACATGGCACCCACGGGCAGCCGAATAGCAAATTTGCAATTCTGCAAGAGGTTCAGGCCTGAGTGAGACAGGATCTCCCGGGCCTCGGGCACACGGCACAGAGACAGAATTGAGGCCGCCTCTGGTCGTCCAAGGCAAGCAAAGTGGCAGGGCTTCGTCTCGTCAGACAGATCCAAGGGCGCCAACATTTATCATTGCAGTGTAAGTTAACTTGTGGAGTGGTGTGACTGTCCACGAATTCAAAATCTCCGCTGGCGTGCGCAGGGTCTGAGAGCGTGCCTCTAATGGACTACACTAATATGGTGTTGTTGCCATTAATGGCGGTAGGTCAGCGACATCACCGAGCGGTGAGTTTATCACGTTGGCAGTGAATCCGAGAGCTCGGTAGCGATGGGCCGTCTTGCGGCACAGCAATGTCACAGACCCTGTGGCATGTTTCCTTTGGACAAGGAAATAACGATCGACTGGTGTGCACGTGACTGAGCTAGGCTGCAGTTGCGTCAGGCGAGCGGCTCCTATTGGTGAGCTGCTACGCGCCCGACCCTGGTCGTTTCATATCACGAGCGCTGCTAAAAGAGAGGGCAATCACGCTGTTCACTCTAACTGCTATAGTCTAGCTCGCTGTCGGTCAACAATCATCATGAGTAATGCTGATTGTGTGCCGCTGCCAACACCGAATGGCAGTCGCCATGCCCAGTGCCATTCGAGAGCGTGGCTACTAGCCCCACTGGTGCCTTCCTTATACATCTTCTTGCAGCATGAATCCCTGCTCTGAGCTCCGCACGAACGCGCCTACTCATCCTGGCATATCCACCTAAACGCTGGCCTCGGCGGCGCTAAACGGTTGGTAGGTCTTTCCGTGGGCGTTGAGGGCGCTCCTGCCAGAGAGCGAGATGGGCACCTTATTATTCTCTTCTCGGGTTCCACAAAGTTCTCTCTTTCACTTCTTCCATCACGCAGCAACGGTGACTCTTTTCATTTCCTAGCGTCCTTGTCTGGTACAGCACTGCTATGAGCTCTTGTCCTTGTATTTGTACAGCCGCTTCCTAGCCATCCCATCCTGCTTCTATCCAAGAGCCGGTAACCAGTCTTTTTTGTCAAGCTTGGATACTAGCCCGTCAAGATGGAAACGATCAGCGACCAGGTCTCCCCCGAATCCATGTCAACCACACCATCCCCGGGGCTCTCAACCGTCTCAGACTCCTCTGGCGTCTGTTCTGAGACCACGGCCACCACCACGTCCAGCTCCTCCAGCTCCTCGGATTCTACAGACCTGCCGGCGACAGCATACGATGGGAGCCACTTGCACTGGAAGGCTTTCAGACAGCACATTCTTGCACCTCACCACATCCGCATCATCGAGGGGCCTCCCCGTGAGCGGTTGCCGGAGACTCTTCTCGCTTTCATCGAAGCCCAAAGCAGGAACATTGAACGCTTCGATGACCAAAAGTCGGCCTTTCGTGTTCAAGTCAGTGAGGGCCGTGGCTTTGGACCGTCGCCCCTATTCCCACCAAACCTGTTGCCGTCCATCGATAACGAGCCTCGGCTTGCAAGGTGTATGATTCCTACCTTCTCCCGTGATGCCCTTCCGGACCGCACCCACAACCAGGGCGCACCGGACTACGAACTGGCTGTGCCTCGCCCTGGCCTTGGATGCGGGTTTGGCTCTTTCGCCTTTTCTAATGAAGAGATTGCCACCCTGTCGCAGTGGCTCGTGGTCTTGGGCACGTCAGTTGACTTTGACACCGGCTTCATCTCACCTAAATCGGCCATCTACTGCCCCTATCTTACCTTTGAGCGCACTTATGGCGCCAGAGAGCACCGGATGGAGGCCGCAAACAATAGGTGTGCCATTGACGGCGCCTGGTGCTGCCGAGCCTTGCAACTGTTCTATGAACAGGCCTATGCTTCCGCCCCCAACCCCGCTGTGCCGGCGTGGTCGCCTGTTTCGTTCTCATGCACTATTGACAATGAAACGGCGATCATCAACTACCACTGGATCGAGCGCGGACAATCATACCATATGTCGCCTCTCTGTCGATTCGAGCTCGGCCGAGACGATCATTTCAGCCACTTTGTCGCTTGGGTGGATGCTATTAACGAGTGGGCATTGACATCGCTACTGCCCCAGATCCGCGACTGCATAGATCAGCTTCGAAAACAAGATTCTGCCCTCCAATCCCCTCCTGCACTGCTGTCCAAGACACCCGACAAATTGACACTCGATACGGCTGAGAGCAAGAATGACCTGCTCATCAAGTCGCTCAAGACCACGTTTGACAACATCCCTTGGAAGTTTGAGGACGATGAATTCACTCCTGTCAGCAGCAGCACGGCCAGCTGGGGTAGCCCTCTCGTCGACGATATCATTTTAGCAAGTCTCACGTACCCCTCGAGCAAACTCCCGCCAAAGTTGACCATTCAAACCAACTCTGATGGCGCTCCGCCCACTCCTCGACCGTCACTGGCGGATAAACGAATGTCTGTGTCGACTGTGCCTCCAAATGCCAAGCTGGAACCAGGCCAGTCCGTACCGCCGCCTGCATACACGAAAAATCCTGAGCTGGTCTGGCAGAGACGGTTCGACCATGCAATGGACGAGATCCACGACCTCCAAGGACAACTGCAAGCCTTGAGACAGGGCTTGAGTGGATCGAGTACCTCGTTTCGGAGAGAATTGTCCGGGCTGAGGAACACGCTCGGTTCAGTGCTCCGGAAGGAGTCTGTCATGGCCCGCAACCGGATGTTGTCGCCGGCACCCCAAAGTTTCATATCCCAGGTCAACTGCGAGGGTTTGACTCAGTCGCTTCAACCCCCCGCACGCTCACTGCGCGTGGAGCCTCCACCAAGATTGAAGTTACAAACTTCAACCAAGGCTCCACGCTCGAAGCTGCACAAAGTCACGCTTCCGCCCACTAGTCCGACTGTGACCTTGTCCATGAACGGTGTTGACCTCGTTCTCTCCCCCAAGGAAATCAGCACCACGCTTGAGGTACCACGCCCACCCCAAACTGCACTTCCCCCGTCGCCAGTGCAGAAGTCTCCATTCAAACATTTCTGGGGCCCGGATACCCCTTTATCAGTCAAGTCAATTCCCTTGACGCCGGGTCCATCTGCTTCCTCTGATAAGCAGAACCCTTTCTCTATTAACCTATCATCCAAAACACTGTCACCCTACGCATGGGCAGGTGCGATGATTTGCGGCTGGGCTCTCGGCACATATGCCCCTGCCAATATTGCCCGCATTGTCATTCTCACCTGTGCGGCGACCACTTGTATGGGCGCCGTTGCGTATGGTTGTCGGTCTGTTATCGCGCATTTCGGATGGCCAATATGGCCAAATAAAGCTGATACCAGCTCTGAAAGTAACTAGGCCTGGGCCCCCTTGGTCCAGGCTTGTCCTCCTGTGCCTCGCTGTCCTCTAATGCGTTCACCCGCACAGACGCTCTCAGCACTCGACTATACTCCCAAATTTATTCATGTCGCCTGGCATATCGATTCGCTTTTCGAATATATCAACGCTCCCCGACAATCCAAGTTATCCATGTCTCCTCACCGATACAGATACTGAGAACAATTTCAGCCCTCCAGGAGGAGACATGGATAGCTTTGGACTATCGTCGGCGACACAGTCTCTGAAGATATTTTCAGCCCTCTAGGAGGAGACATGGATAGCTTTGGACTATCTTCGGCGACACAGTCTCTGAAGATATTTTCAGCACTCCATGATGGTCCAAAGCTATCCGTGTTTCCTCCACGCCA
The DNA here is from genome assembly GCA_003709825.1 of Chaetothyriales sp. CBS 135597. NCBI lineage: Eukaryota > Fungi > Ascomycota > Eurotiomycetes > Chaetothyriales > Chaetothyriales sp. CBS 135597. The sequence continues at coordinate 284,680 of QQXN01000006.1, read as the reverse complement.
ATATAGTGTCTGAAGACAATTTCAGCACTCGACTATACTCCCAAATTTATTCTTCTGCTGGTATATTATTCGAAGATATTCTATATTCGAATCCTATATCCAGAGAACAAACCAGCAGGAATAAACTTGGGAATATAGGACCCTCGTTTGTTCAGGAGGGCGCCATATACATATAATATGTCTTTGGACATACCACGCTGTTGATTGATTGACTCAGAGGGTTGGCGTTATTCTGTTCACACTGGAGCACGAGATATCGTGCTCCCGTGTGTACCACTCTCCTATGTTTTTTATATGTATCTACGTTATGATGTTGTGGGCAACGGAGAAGCTAGCTTGCCTTGGCAGGCAAATGATGGAAGAGCCGGAGATAAATAGGTTAACGGATGATAGTTGGTTGAATTATGTACAAATTCTCCTACAGGATCGATCCTTCATGTTTAGCCGACCAAAAATGGAAAGTCAATTTGATATTTTCCTTGGCGAACTTTCAGTATTCATCTGCATGCACCAATCCCAATACAGCTAGTCATCTCGCTCTAGGCCCTCTTGGCACACGAAACACCGCCTCGTGGTCGACGTCTGGACTTTTGTCTGTCTCAACATACACACATTATTAGTCACCCAACCTCGTACAACAGCTCGCTCATTGGTAAAAACAGCCCTGGATCTTCTGCATGGCCTCTCCGAGGCTTACTCCATCTCCACATTCCGCCGCCCATAGGGCTCACAACCTTCTGTTAAGCCTGACCTGCTATCATTCTAGCCTGCTCATGGAGGCTGATGCTGGTCTTGTGCAGATATGGCTGCCTGAACAGGTACCAGCATACTCAGTGTCGTTGTCGCTTAGTAGGTACCACATAATGACTGACAACGCCCCCCCCCCCCCCCCCCCCCCCCCCCCCCCCCCCCCCTTCGTCTCATCTCAACAGGTCTATCATTCGTCTCATCTTAACAGGTCTATCATTGATGTCTGCTGCTTCTTGCTTTTGCTTTCTGTGTACCTTGGCTGTATCGTTGAACCGATTAGCCTGCTGTGTTCCTGCGCTCGTTGCTTTGGACTATTACCCTCCCTTCAACCATGTTTGCTGTCGACTGGCCCCTGCGGGGTCCCGTTCGGAATAGCCTTGAAGGAGACGAGGTGCATAATATCGGACAATTTCATAACACGATCGAGTCGCCGCCACCGACGGAAAGTTCATCATTCATTCCTCTTACAAGACCAGCGAAGCGATCGGCCTATGAAATTAGAAGGCCATCAGACTCTGGCCAGGGAAAGAGGATTAGGCTTCGAGCTCTGATGCTTCCGGCCCTGGCAATCACCGTTCCCATAGCATGTCTCTCAGCAGCACTGTTGAGCCTGGTCTTTGGATATCGTGTTCGTTCTGAGCCGAGCTTTTTTGAGGACACGCATGGGGGTGTCGCTCAGAACTCTACATCATATGTGCTGGTTGATTTCTCTGCTAGTGAGTTTGAGTGCAATAATGGTGCTCAAGGTCATCTGCTAACAAAAATGACAGCACAACTGGTCTTTGCTGCCAGCTTTTTGTCGACAGTCGCCCCATTACTGGCATCCTTTGTCATGTCCTTGTGGAGTCTGATCGTGTCAGCTCAAATGAAGGATGCCAGCACTCATCATGACTTTGAGAACTTGCCTACGCCTTACCAGCTCTCCATCCTTGTCGGCCTCTGTTTGGCATCAATGGGCCAGCTGGGTACCTATATCCGGTACTCTACGAAGAGGAAGCGTCGTACAGAGCTCCCACCGGTCTTGAACAAAACAGCCGGGATACTCAGCATCACCTGTCTGCTTGCATTGGCGGTCTTTCTGTCCGATGTCGCCCTCCACTATCTCACCTCAACAGTTGTATTTGATCAAATCACCCCAGTCTCCACCCCACAGCAGGAATTCGGCTACGGATTGTCCTCTCTCTGTCTCGATCTAGACCGTGTTAACGAGAATGCCGGTTTCCCTTGCTCCCTCCCACTAGGACCGGAGGAGGTCCCATTCGTGGACGAGAACCGCATTTCCAAGCGGAACGAGATGCACAGGCTGCAAGCCAACACCTCCTCTGTCTCGCAGCTCTGGCTAACAGACCTATCTGGTACTGATAGCAGCCTTGCCGTCATGATACCCAACCCAGCACGATTGTCTACCGAGAGTGACTTCAGAGCTTCGACAATCGGAGTGAGTACACAATGCAGGCTTGTACCACCTGCAGTCTGTCATATGACTCCCATTGCCGAGAGCGAGGACGATCTGGACAAGATCAACACTCAATTCAACTGCTCAGACAACTTCTTCGGTGTCCTTGGACTTTGGCCAAATATCAGCTCTGCTGATGGAACAAAAGCTATTGATCCCAATCTTTCACCTCTTGCCTTCAAGCCCGCTACCAATCTTCAATACGCTTTCTTCACAAGCGACAATTTGTCTACACTATATAATCCAGAGTCCTGGGACCCATCGGTGAACCAACCGGATCTTCTCCACATAAGCCCCGACAACGAGTTGCTTAATCCCTTCTACTTGGGAGTTGCCATGAGAGTTGGAATCAACACATTCACAGCAAACAACACAATTACAACAGAGGAGCCCAATGTCATGGTTAACGACTATAACGTTTATCTCGACTTAATCATGGAATGTAGCATCGCTTCGTATGAAGTCAACTACACATGGTTTAGATCGACTATTGAAAACGTCACCGCTGTGCGATCCAGCAACGGCTCACTATTGGAAATCTTTCACGGTGCGCAGACCTACAACACGGTAAGTGGCGCTTCCGACCTTCAACAATACATGATTGATGCCGCCATTGCCGGTGATGACACGGAAGCATTCACTTCCACCTGGTCGAATCGATTCTCTGTCAAGGTTCTGAGCCTGATAGGCGCCTATCTCACACCTCGGACAAACTTGCAGGAGCAGAACAGGAAGTCCCTCCTTGTTGCCAAAGTTCCAAAACCAGCCCTGGCAGCTCTGATTGCCTGTTCCCTGTCGTATACTCTGTTGGGCATTTTCCTGGTCATTGCTGCATGGAAAGCCACGACGTACAATATTCGCCAGATAGCCGAACAATTGAGCCTGGCCGGCCTGACGCAGATGGCTTTTGGCGAGGGCAAGCAGGGTACAGCTACCGCTACTTCGCTGTCCTCTGTTTCAACCCCCACACGCTCATCCAGGACTCGCACTCGATCGCACAGCCCGTCGTCGACTAGCGATCTTAATTTACCCAGGATCCCAAGACGTGAGGCACGGAAGGTGAGAATTAGTGGTACTGATTTTACAGTCTGGCTGTGAGAGGTCCTCAGTCAATCTCTTTAACTTACACCATTGCATATTTTCAGCCAGACCAGGTATTGGAAATGGCCCCCCCCCCTCTGGAAGGGACAGGGTTCATAACACCAATTAAACGTTGACCTTCAGCTCAACGGCTTCCTCACTGAGCCTTGCCGGGGGCCTTTTTACTCTAACAAAAGTACAGAAGTAAAGTCGGTGACATCACATTCCCTGCAAGTCTCAGGATCTAGAACCTTCACGTGGCGCTGATCTTCCGAGGTCATAAACGCGATTGTTTTCCCCGAACGCCTCTGCTGCGCATGAATACGGACACATCTTTCCCTCCCCCAACCGTTTTCAACCAATAAGTTATAATTCCCCCCTTTGCCGTGGCTTGGACATGTGGGGGAGCAGAAGCCTGAAAGGATATTATCCGTCGTCGTGAAAGTCTGACAAATAAAGTCGTAGGATTCTCCTACCTACTGCACGTATAGTATTGCATAAATTTTTTGGACACACTGGGCCAATGATGTCCACTGTTGGCTGCCATTCTCTCATCATTCTCGTTCTTTTGAAATGGGACTTTTGGTTGTTTTTTTTTGTGGCGGGGGGGCCTCTTTTGCTTTTTGCTATTCTCATTAGGCCCCCAGACCAGACCACCAACTGGCGTGTCAGTCAGGCTGACTGCGTTGGGTGATTGCAGCCTGGACTGAGCTGAGATTAAGGGGCTGGCTGAATATACGGATGGGGCAGTGGTGACTCATTCATTCGTCAAGAAAAGCAAGTAAAGAGAGAGAGACAAATGCTTGTGTATATGGAAACAAGGGGGAGAGGGGGGGGGGCATAAGGGCATTGCATAATAATACTCGGCTGGTCCCCTGATAACATACTCAAAAGTGTATGATTATCTCGCTTTCGACAGAACCAAGAAGATGCAGACAAAGTCGGCGTTCTCCTCCTCCTCCTCCTCCTCCTCCACATCCCCCTTCGCGATGCTGCTCCTCGCCATCACAATCCTCACCACGGTGATACCAGGGGCAATGGTATCGGCACAGGAACAACAGCAACAGCGACCCTTGGTACGCCCACCGCCTCTCATGCTAGGCAGGCTTTCGTCACTGTTTGATATTGTCAAACCCAGTCCGAGTGGTGGTGGTGGTGGTGGCAGTGGCTCATCGTCGCCGTCACCACTGCCGAGCCTCTCGCTCTGCTGCGGCGGGTCCTGCCCCCCGGGCCGCTGCGACGAATTCCAGGTTATCCACACCGACCTGGCGTACGCGTACCCGGCGCCAACCGCACCACCGACGGGCTGGGTGGGGCTGAGGCCGCTGTCACTCAACACGAAGCGGCCGTGCTGCACGCCCGGGTGCGCGGACGGGGCGTGTCGGGTGCCGCAAGAGACGCGCAGCCAGCGCCCGGCAACGACTCCGGTGCCGCCTCTTCCGCCACCATCAGAAGGCGGCAGTAGCAGCAGCAGCAGGACCGGAAGCCACCGGGCCAAGGCCACCAACACGCTGAATATTATCATTGGCTGCTGCAGGAAGTGCAAGAACTGTGACCAGCTCATGACCTGGATGCCGGACGTTTCGTTTGCGGCTGCCACTGTCGCTGCCACGCCGGCGGCGGCGGAGGCGGCAGCAGCAGCAGCAGCAGCAGCAACCAGGCTGGCAGTGAGAGACAGGGACAGCAATGATAATAATAAATTTGAAGGAACAGAGCCGCTGGGTCCGGGCAAGGACGCATTGTGTCTCGGCTGTGGGAAGTGCTACCCTTGTGAGGCAGTGCCGGTCGTGGAGTATCTCACCTTCATGCCAAAGCCATCGGGGACACCAGGCGATGACGAGCCGGGTGCATTTGCTGCCGAGGATGGTGTGGTCATAGGAGGGACCCAAAGGCCTTCTTCCTCTTCCTCGTCCGCAACTAGCACCAGCAGCACCAGCACCAGCACCAGCACCAGCAGCAACAGCGACCCGGAACCGACATACTACATCGCTGACGAGATTAACGACGCCATCAACGGGCAGAACCAGGACATTCTGCCAATAATCGTGCAGTCGGGCATTTCTAGCAGCAGCACCGGCAGCAGCAGCAACGGCGATAAAAAGCCGGAGCTGATCACACTCCTGGCCACGATTGACTTCAAATTGCAAGAGAATTACATCTCGCGGCGAATGCTGTCGGAGCTGGCGCTGGGGGACAAGTTGCAGGACTTCCCGCGCGGGGCTACACCGCAAGTTGCGTTCCTGAGCTTCCACCAGGACAAGAGCGCGATCAATGCCAGCATCGTCCTCGATCTGGTCACGGGCAACACAGCGGCCAAGACGAAGACGCTCTTCAAGAATGTGCGCTTCTTTGCGTTTGGAAGTGACGACGAACAGGATGAAGCGTCGACTATCATCCGCATCCCAGATGTGATTCTCGGCGCCAAGTTCTTCAGAGAAGCCGGCGGCCTGTCCGTCTTCCCCGCCTTCAAGACTCAGGTGGAGGAGGGAGTCCAGATTGTGCACCCTGTTCACCGGGGCAAGTTGGGCGGAGTTAGGCTGAAGGCTGCTAGTGAGGGCGGCGAGGAGGAACAGAGACATGACGAGCTGTGATCAAGCGATGATTGGGTATTGGGGAACAGGGGGCTGGGTGATGGGTGGTGGGACGGAAGAGCTGGCCAGGGAAAGAATGACTTTTGTTCAAAGCAGGCCTAGAACTGTCTTGATTCCCATGATAATCTTCAGTCTTGGTGAGGATAAGCTGTACAATTGGCCAAATCCTGTACTTCGAGTGTAGGCACCTCGCTCTTGCTCTACCGAGTGGCCCTCCGTGGCACCTGTCTAAGCAGCTTTCTCTCAGCCATCTCCCTGCACCCTCTTCCAGATCATGACGGCAGCAGCGCCGGCACAGACAACTGCTCCAACAGCGATTCCATATCTCAAGAGCTGTTCGTTATTGTCGTCATCTAGCGGCTTAGGGTAGGCGGTAATTGGCTCAATGCCAGCTTCAGCAATAGTAACGAAGAGGTCCTGAATGGACGGCCAGGTGGCACTGGTATGGATGGGTGGGCCTTGGGGCATGCGTTGCCGCTGGGCTGTGTACTCATCTGGCTGAAACTCGGCACGCTGGGTGGTGCGATCGAGGTCTGCCTTCAAGGCCACATAGACGGCGGGTATCTCTTCGAGGTGTGGATGGGTTTGTTGAGCCGTGGGTATGTAAGAGAAGGATTCAGGGTCGGACGAATCGTACGTGTAGACAACCACGTCACACTGGTCGAGCAGCTTGGTCTTGTTCTCCAAGACAGCTTGTTCTGACTCGCCGAGTTCGTTGAGGATGAGATAGCACTGCCGCCCGCCGGGGAGTTCGACAGTGTTAACCGCCGTCCTCGGCTGGATGGTGGGATGATAGGTCTGGTTGAAGGGTTGGCCGAGGAAAGTATCGAGCAGGCAGGATTTGCCAGACTGGGATGCTCCAAGAACATGAGCCAAGATGACGTTCCGACCTGTCTTGCCAGGCCGCCGCCTACGTTTGCGGGGCTTGGTGACTTTCAGGGCAGCAGTGGTATTGGCTGAGTCGAAACCAAGATGAGCAAGATACTCCAGTGTGGTCTTCGGAGAGAGGAAGGTGGTCATGGACCACTGGGCGAGCCAGCCTTGCAGCGTCACATGGCCAGCATCGTTGCGGACCGTACAGGATGGAAAGTCGTGCTCCCGCCATGACTGAGGAATGCCAGGGGTGGGTGCGAACAGCGAGGCTAGTTCTTCGGGGCTCAAGCCGCCGTCGTTGTCGCGGTCAGCGGTGAGAAAGAGATCAACGAAGAAGCGGTATCCCAGCGGCGACAACTCTGCTGAAGCATACTCGGGCACTTCAAACTTGGGATGCAAAAAGGTCTCCTGCAGCGACAAACTATCGGTGTACTGGAATGTGCGCAGGATGATCCACACAGTTTCGTGCCGGCCCTTGTCGGCATAGAGCTTGTTCAGCAGCAGAAAGCCGCTGACTGAGATGCCTTGGGCAGTCACCGCTCCAGGAGACACGCTCTGAATGGTCGTCTTGATGTTCTGGAGATCGTCGTCGCTTAGTTGCTTGTCGAAACAACGCTGCTGGAAGTCGTGCATTTCCTTGTCGCTCAGGAAGCCGTCCTTGTCCTTGTCGCACAGGTAGAAGATGCGTTGAAGGGCCGAGACAGCAGCAGGCTTGAGAGCAGATTCCTTGGTATCAAAGAGCGGTGCCACAGGGTCAGTGACAGCCTTCTGGCAGAGGAAGAAGGCCTCGTTGACGTTGAAATGGTCCCTCGCACTGGTGCGGATGCACGAGTCGATCTCCTTGAACTCGGTCATAACAGGCAGCATCTCATCCTCGACGACCTGGGCCGCCTGGACGGCACCCTGCAGGTCAGCCTTGTTGGCACACAGGATGACAGGCACGTTGACACCAAGCGAGCGGAAATAGGGCAGCCAGAACAGGGCGACGCGTTCATAGCTGTAGTGGTCCGAGTAGACGAGCAGAATAACATTGCATTTCTTCAGCTCCCGCACCAGACTGGGCCGGTCAGCAGGCAGGGCCGACGTGTCGACAACAGTGGTGACAACATGCTGTGGTGTGCCCAGTGTCGGCGGGATGGTGATGGGCGGCAGGAGCGACCGGATGCGGCGCTTGACAAACGTGTCCTTGACCAACGATGTGATCAAACTGGACTTGCCGCATCCCTCATCGCCGCATACACAGATCCGTACGGTCGTGGTCATTGCGGCAGGGAGGACGCCATAGTCCAAGGCCTGACGACACGCTCAACGGAGCATACACGTGTAGTATGGCCGGCTGCCTTACATTAATTAGGGGCCACGAGGTCATACTGCCAAGACGCTAAGACTCTATGCCTATATCGTTCTTGCCCCAAGTCCGCCAGCCGAGGTGGCGCCAGCCCATTACTGCCATTTCTGCCATGGATGGGTGCTCGCTGTGAGAGTGTTGTACCATCATCCAGTCAGCCACGCTACCGGACTTATGCGCAGGTCAAAGATCAACTAATTTAATAATCATCGCATTTTCTTCTTCTCCACCGACACGCACGTCACTGACTCACTCACTGCACCTGCCGGTCGCTGCTTCCCTCGACGTCACCGCCAAGACTTTCTCCAGGAAAGAGCAACATCAGCAGAAAGCACGTGGAGCGGCACCATCGTCCCCCAACATAGCCAGAGCCGGCTTCAGTAACTAGGCACCGGCAGCCAATATGCCGTTCGGCATCAACAATCGTATGCCCTTGCAAGAGCCCGGTGCGCGGTGGCACCTTCCTGACTAACAGTGGGGTAGCGCTTCCCTCGTCGATGCGGAGTGAGTGCAAGAAGGGTAGGTGCACCCCTGGCACACATGCACGCCGGAGTCGACAGCAATGAGCAAGGAGGCTTGACTGACAGCGGTGTAGCTGGCAAGATCCTAGCGAGCTTCGTGGACCCCGGCCAGAGCTTTGGGCCAGACAAAGTTATTCCTCCGCAGGTATTGGCTAATGCCAAGGTACGCAGACCACGGGCGACACTCTGTGGCACAGAAGCAGCGCAGTAGTGGCAGCAGCAGCAGCAGCAGCAGCAGCAAGCACAGATGAATCGTGGGCAGAAGCAGCTCGGCTGACACCCATCTAGGGCCTCGTTATCCTCACCGTCCTTAAAGCTGGCTTCCTTGGCTCCGGTCGATTCGGCTCCGGTCTGATCGTCGCTCGACTGGCGGATGGATCGTGGTCGGCACCCTCGGCCATCGCCACCGTCGGAGGCGGATTCGGTGGCCAGATAGGCTTTGAGCTGACCGACTTTGTCTTCATCCTCAACGACGCCGCCGCCGTTCGCGCCTTCTCGCAGTCGGCTTCGGTCACCCTCGGCGGCAATGTCAGCGTGGCCGCAGGCCCTGTGGGCCGAAACGCCGAAGCAGCAGGCGCCGCAAGCACAAAGGGGGTAGCTGGTGTGTTTTCCTACAGCAAAACCAAGGGCCTCTTCGCCGGAGTGTCGCTTGAAGGCAGCGTCTTGGTAGAACGCCGCGATGCCAATGAAAAGCTCTACCACGGCCGCGTAACAGCACGACAGCTCCTCGAGGGAGGAGTGCGTCCGCCTCCTGCTGCTGACCCGCTCATGCGGATCCTCAGCACCCGTGCCTTTTCGGGCAGTGGCTTCAATAATGACAGCATGTACAACGACATGCCCGTCTATGACGACTCCCACGACGATGTTGTTTGGGAGGGCCGCACTGGCCAGGGCTACGGAGCCGGCGTACGAAACAACCGAGCTTCCACGCTCGGAACACATAACAGCAACAATGACGACGAATACACATACCGCGATAACCCCCGGAGGGCAAACACCTGGCAGGACGACGTATACGATCAAGGATTTCGCGGCAACACGTCGCCGACCAATTCCCGAGCAAACCCGAACGAGACATTTGACAGCATCGATTCCCGGCGAAATCGAGCTAGCACCTTTAACAGCGACTACTCCTACTCGGACAACAAACCGGCCCGGCCCACGGCGCCTAAACCGATATTCAAGCAAAAGACCGGGGCCCTCGGACCCGACCAAGCCCTGGCCCTGTTCACGTTTGACGCCGAGCAGGATGGTGACCTGGGCTTCAAAAAGGGCGATATTATTACCATCACCAAGCGCACCGAGAGTAAGAGCGACTGGTGGACTGGCCGCACCCAGGATGGCCGCACCGGGATGTTTCCTAGCAATTATGTTGAGACGGCGACTTGACCAGAATTTGAAAAGAAGAAGGGAGCAGATCAAAAATGTATATTCTTCTCTTCCATATATATAGCCGATCTTGTTGAATTCTCGACCGTCTACCCTCGCTCCTCAGTCAGTCCAGTAGATCTATCTATTTTGCCGAAATACAATTCGATATGATGATGATGATGACGGCGGCGACCATGATGGTAATGATGTCGAGGAATGGAATTATCTTTTTTCTATCGAGTTTATGCAACAAGCAGAACACTGCCACAAAGTCACCACGCTGATTGAAGTGTATGTATCTATCACTCTCAACTTGCTTCATGTTGCCTCCTTGACCCCTCGTCGTCCCTCTCCTCGCCCTCCTCCTCGCCCTCCGCCCTTCTTTAGCAGCTGCGAGCAGATAAAGTGGTTGGTGTCTTCATCCGCCCAGTAGCTGAGATGGCTGGCAATGCTGGCCAGCAAGCTGACGTCGAACATGCCCTCCTGGATGGCATAGTCGACTCGTCCATTGCGGTTCAAGGCCTTGATCTTGGCTTCTTCACGCCTCAGCCGGCGCGCCCGCTCTTGCTCGATTGCATACTCGACACCTCCGTCGCCACCGCCGCCGCCGCTGCCACCACCACTACTGCTGTCGCCGCCACTGTCGCCGCCAGCGGATAACTCGCTCTCGCCTGTCAATGCGCGCGAGCGATCGTGGCGCTTCTGGAAGCCGCTGTACAGCGTCTCGATCTCGCCCTCGATCAGCGTGGGGACGTGCTCGCTGGATGGGCTGCCGGCGGCCTGGTCTGCGATTTCTTGTTGCTTATTGCTGCTGGCAGAGGCTGCGCCTGCCAGCTCGCTGCTGCCGGCTGGGGCTGGGGCTGCCGTTGTTACCGCTGCTGTCGTTGCTACTGGGGCCACTCGAAGGTCTGCTGGGGGAGGTGCCTTGGCTCTGTCCTGGGGCAGTGCTTGCTCTTCGCCTGTGATTCCGAGGCTTCGGTTGATTAGGGTGGAAGCAACTCCCGACGTCAGGCTATACCAGCCAGACATCACCTGCTGGCCCACGCGTTGAGAAATGTTAGCAATTCCCGGGGCGGCAAACAGCCCCTTTTTGGTAAATGGGAGTGGCTGAGGCTTGAGTTGGGCCATTGCTGGTGAAATCAGAGGTTCAATGCGGTAGGCGATCGGATCGGTTGGATGAAAGATATTGAATAGTTCATCACATTTCGGCGATGATTGTGTGATTGGAATGAGGTCCTTGGTCACATTGGGAGGCGCCAGTCTACCATTTCCAGCATCAAAGGGATCGCTGCCCACTGGATCCAGGTCGAACGGAGAGACGGGCATATCTCTCTCCTTCCATGCCTCTCGACCGGCGATGGTGCGGCCTTTCAACATCTGGAAGAGTGCGATCGGTGAGCCAAGGGCAAAGAACTTGTTGCATTCAAAGTCGAGTTTGAGTTCGTTGTGATCATGCACCACAGGGGGGTCCCGACCAGTTCGGCTGGACTTCCTGCGCCCTTGGCTCTTCCGTGTCTCTTCTTGTCGGCACAGAATGTCGAACACAATAGCACTTCCAAGTGAATGGCCACACAAGCTGACAGACCCGTTGAAGCCAGTTCGCTTCTTGAACAAGTGATAGACCCGGTTGCATTCGTTTCGCACAATCGAAGCGATATGCTCACGATAGGCACTTTGATATAGCAGAACATCCATCGCAAGATCTGTGATCAGATTGCGCACCGCAGGCACGCCTTCCACAGTGATGTCCTGTAACGAAGGATACTCATCATCAAATGCCGCCCCAGCGTCGCCCAGGTCATATTCCTTGCGGTTGTTCTTCAGACTCTGCTTGGGGAAGTCCAGCAGATGCCTCCAGCAGATCGGCAGCACTTGCACCCGACAGTTCTTGGGGTCGCCACTGATCGCCTGCAGATCCGGCGCACTCTCATACACAGCTTTCATGGTCTTCCTTAGGGTATTCACATCGTGGATAAAGTTGATGCTGTCAAGCCGCAGGCCAAGTCTCTGACCGATGCCGTGTGTCACCAGCACAAGGTGGTCGATCTGTCTGCTTTGGTCATCGCCATCTTTCTCTCTTGCATCCTCCATCTCTCGCGCCTGCTCTTCATCCGCCTCTTTCTGAGCATCCATCTCGCTGGTGCTTCCCTGATCCAGACCAGCAAGTGACGAAAGCTGTCGCTGAAGAGCATTTCTCCGTGGCGGCTTCTCTACTCCCTCTTGACTCTCATCCGCGTCTTCTGTCTCGGCAAGTATCGTCTTCGGCTTCTCTTTGGTGTCCGCTACTTTGCCCTCGACTGGCTTACTGTTCGAGTCTGACCAGCCTCGCACAACCTTTGTGCCTCCATATGACCCAAAGCGCTCGTACACCGTGCTGCTTACCCGCGACATGAAGTCGTCTTGAGCCAGATAGGCAACAGTGGCATCCATGTAGGTGACTGTTGTACTCATATGGGCCCCAAACAATCGGTACACATTTGACAGGGGGATATCAGCGCTATCGGCGTGATTTTCGGTGGGAGTTGCTGTCCCGGGAGGCTTTTGGCCTGAAATGACCTCCCCGACCACGGATTCTGGGCGGCTTCTCGGCAACGATGCTGCTTTGGAGACGGGCTGCTTGGGCCGCCGCCATGGGGCAATTTTGAGATATCCTTCCTCGAGCTGGTTGGCCAAGTTTTCCTCACACGGCCGGAGGTTTGATCCCTCGACGAAGAACCAGGTGCCGCGCCTCACGTCGTAGACAGGTCCAAGCCAGTACGCCGGCTCTAACTCACGCTTTTCAACATGGACATCAAACAGAAAATCCTCGTTCACGGGAACACGTGTGCTTGTCATCTTGGGCTCGCCCTTGGACTCGCCCTTGGTCGGGGGCTCATCTGTGTCAAGTTTCTGGTACGCAACTTCAATGGCCTGAGAGTCCGTTGTAGAGAAAGGAACAAGCTTCTTCGGCATCTGGCGTGGCTTTACCTTGTCCTTGTCTCCTTGAGAGTCTGCACCAAACGGCTTTCGCTTCGGTATGTCGACGGCATAGAACCATTTCGCTTTGAGCGGGGGGCAGTCCTTTGGATACTTGCGGAGGCTTGGCGAAGGTCTTGCATTGATAATGTGGTCGATGCCTGACGTTGGCTTCAGCCCATCCTCGCTAGCTGCTGGCAGCTCACGCTGTGCCGTCTTTGGAGGGGTAGTGCTGGCTTTGCTCCATGGTGAGATGGACCCAAGGAAGGAGGTCTTGCCAGCCTCGGCCATGCCTCTTCGGAGGGCCCGAACGAGGGCCGGGAATCTATCCACTGTGATGGCATACACGCATTTCCAGTCTTGATCAGCTTGTTTTCGGTGTGCAAGACCGCCCAGGCAACAATGCCGATCTTGCCCTCCTCCTGGGACGGGACACATGTGAGATGTTTTGCAATTGCTGACATGGACTGCTATGACGTCACACTGGTCGTGGTCCAAACCAGGCAAACTTGCCAAGGATCCTGACGTCTAAGCCCCACCAGAACTCAGTGGGTGACGACGCCGCCAGTACTTTTTACGCCCCCCTCAGTTATTAAAATACACTATAGGCCCATAAGCAGGCACCGAGCTTAGTACCCATTTCTTGTCAGCACGCTCAAATCCATGCTCCTCTCTTCTGGGGATATATTTTCTTTCCTCTCTTCTACACCATCTGCTCTCCCTCTCCTCTACTAACCTCACCTCACCACCGCGCGCTCCCCCGCACCCACCCCCGAACCCCGCCAAAAATGGCCGCCATCCTCAAACTGCAACGCAAATACCCCCAATTCCCTCAGAGTGAGATCTTCCAACTGCAGGATGCTTTCCGCAAACTTGATGTGGATGACAAAGGCTATCTTGACGAAGCCACGGCAATCAAAGCTACACAACAGTCGGAGCGACAGTCGTACGATGTGGTCAGACAGGCGCTCAAGGAAGTTGGACTCGACAGCTCGCGGCGAGTCGAGCTGGAAGACTATGTCGACTTGATCTCCAAGGTCCGCGATTCTTCCCCGGCCCAGAAGAACCTATCGACTGGTCCGGTTAGGCCTGCAGGAAGCAACGGTGCTCCTACTGTTTCTCACTCCTCTCGACCGAGTCTGGGCGGCGGATCAGGTGGAAAGATCCAAGTGCGTGGACATACAGGCACCCACACCATCAACGAGGACGAACGGGTTGCCTTCACCACCCACATCAATGCTGTGCTTGCTGGCGACCCCGACATTGGACAACTCCTTCCCTTCCCAACCGACTCGTTTGAGATGTTTGATCATTGCAAGGACGGCCTGGTGCTGGCCAAGCTCATCAACGACAGCGTGCCAGACACCATCGATGAGCGTGTGATGAACAAGCCCGGCAAGAAGATCAAGTCACTCAATGCTTTCCACATGACTGAGAACAACAACATTGTCATTGAGTCTGCCAAGGGTATTGGCTGCTCTGTTGTCAACATTGGTGCTGGAGATATCATCGAAGTCCGAGAGCATCTGATCCTGGGCCTGATCTGGCAGATCATCCGCAGAGGCCTTCTTGGCAAGATCGACATCAAACTTCACCCGGAATTATACGTGCTATTAGAAGATGGTGAGACACTGGAGCAGTTCCTGCGACTGCCCCCGGAGCAGATTCTGCTTCGGTGGATGAATTACCATTTGAAGAATGCGGGATGGCATCGCACCGTCACCAACTTCTCCGGCGACGTCAAGGATGGCGAGAACTACAGTAAGTCAACCAAGTTGATTCGGCAGGCAGCCAAGTGTACTAATGTGTTATCTCCTCAGCCGTACTTCTCAACCAGTTGAGTCCAGCCCTGTGCTCTCGCGCTCCTCTGCAAACGCCAGATCTCCTCCAGCGCGCAGAGCAAGTACTCCAGAATGCCGAGAAACTGGATTGCCGCAAGTTCCTGACGCCGTCAGCGCTGGTTGCTGGTAATCCTAAGCTGAATTTGGCGTTTGTTGCCAACCTGTTCAACACCCATCCAGGCTTGGAGCTGAAAGAGGGTGAAAAGCCTGAAATCGAAGACTTTGACGCCGAAGGGGAGCGAGAAGCACGCGTGTTTACGCTTTTCATCAATTCGCTGGATGTTCAACCAGCCATTCAGTCCTTCTTCAGCGACCTCCGTGATGGTTACATTCTCCTTCAAGCATACGACAAAGTCATCCCAGGCAGCGTCAACCTCAAACACGTCAACAAGCCGCCAGCGCACGGCGGAGAGATGTCTCGGTTCAAGGCGGTTGAGAACACAAATTACGCAGTTGAGCTTGGCAAGCAGAATCACTTCAGTCTGGTCGGTATTCAAGGAGCCGACATCACCGACGGACAACGCACTCTGACGCTCGGTCTTGTGTGGCAACTGATGAGGCGCGACATTCTCAACACGCTCGCCTCTGTGGCGCAGCGCCTGGGCAAGCGTGAGCTGACCGATGCTGACCTGGTCAAATGGGCCAACGAAATGGCTCAGAAGGGCGGGAAATCTTCGCGCATCCGATCATTCAAGGACCCAGCCATCACATCCGGTGTGTTCCTGTTGGATGTTATAAACGGAATCAAGCCTGGTTACGTTGACTACGACCTTGTCAGCAATGACCCCTATGCGAACGCCAAATTGAGCATCTCAATAGCCCGCAAATGCTCATGTACAATCTTCCTGGTTGGCGAAGACATAGTTGAGGGAAGATCTCGGCTCATCATGACCTTTGTGGGTGCCTTGATGGCCATGGCTGAGGGCGGTCGTTAGCTCACACAGACATACAATTAGTCATGAGTTATCCAAAATACTATTTCAACAAGAGATCTACTCATGTATCGTAACAGATCTACTCATGTATAGTAACAGATCTACTCATGTATAGTAACAGATCTGACTTGGTAAAAGTATGGGAGTTTAATGCTTAACTCCGCGAATTGGTATTATTCAGCCACTTTCTGCGGATATAAGCGGCGGGATTCCCACGTCAACCCCGCAATAGAACCAACCATACTCCATACTCCATGGTAAGGTCATATTGAGACTCTGATCCTGGAGCTTGCAGCTCTAACATCACATATAGCGTATTTTGACTAGCGTCAACTATCAACCAAGATGACTTCAAATCCTCCAGGAAAATGCTGCTATGTAGGTACTCATTTCCATCCTGCCCCCCCCCCCTCCTCCTCCCAGACTGACGCTACCTACTCTACAGCAAGGTGTCAAGCATGAGGGCGAGGCCACCGGCAAGTACTACCAGCTGGGTGATTTTGAGGTCTATACCAAGGAGAGTGCCAACGGCAGCAACGAATATGGCATCCTCCTCATCACCGATGTCATCGGCCACAGGTTCATCAACGTACAGCTGATTGCTGACCAACTGGCCGCAAACAACTATGTTGTCTTGGTGCCTGATCTTTTCGATGGGGGTATGTGTTTGTTGTGCCAGTAGTGTTGGAAGGGCGGCGCACATCCTGACAAAAGACTCTCCTGCACACAGACCCGATCAAACTGAACCGGCCGGACGGCTTCGACATTCAGAAGGTAAGTTAGTACTACTATTTGCCAGTCATCCATGACAAGCAGCTGTCTTTTCTTTCTCCTTTTTTTCAATTTTTTTTCAATTTTTTTTTTTTTTTTTTTCAAACGTCACGCCTCTGACTGCTCTGCTGGCTGCGACTATGCCGTAACAGTGGCTCCAAGGCGAATACCACAAGAACGGCACGCCGCACCTGGTCCCGCAAGTCGACCCGATCATCGCAGCATCGATCAAAGAGCTGCGCACCAAGTACGGGGTGAAGAAGCTGGGCGCGGTGGGGTACTGCTTCGGGGCCAAGTACGCGATCCGCTTCCTCAGAGCCGGCGAGGACAAGATCGATGCCAGCTACGTGGCGCACCCCAGCTTCGTGGCCGAGGATGAATTCAAGGCCATCACGGCCCCGCTATCGATCGCTGCCGCCGAGACCGACCTCATCTTCCCCAACGAGATGCGCCATCATACCGAGGACCTGCTGCGCGAGAAGAAGCCTCTCCCTTACGAGATCACCCTGTATGCCGGTGTCGAGCACGGATTTGCCGTGCGCGGAGATGTGTCTGATCCACGCATCAAGTATGCCAAGGAGGCCGCCTTTCTGCAATCAGGTAAGTTATTTTTGCGACCCCTTTCCCATCCTCTCTTGAGAAACTGTCGTATTGACCCTGTGTGTGTGTGTGAAGTGCGGTGGCTCGATTACCACTTGAAAGGGCTTCCACTGACGTAAGTCCCTACCTTTTTTTTTCGGTGCTTTGATACACCCTCTCATATCTTCAACAGTGAGTAGATAAAGAGCGAGTTTGATCAAATAGCACAAAATGCTAGAGATAGTCTTCACATCAATCAATCAATCAATCAATCAATCAATCAATGGCAGTACCCCTACTGACCCAGCAAAAGTTCTGGTCATATGGCAGCAAAGCTCTGAACAGCATTGCTCTCTTCTTTCCCCTTCAGTCATCATCAGACTATTGATATGAGCAGATATAGAGATGAGCCTATCATCTCTCTCAGTTGAATCACGACAGCAGTTTTTTCTTCTTCTTTTTCTTTTGTTGCTGCTGCTGCTGCTGACATTTGACGTCAGCATTCATATCTTCTTCTTGAGGCAACTCGTTACAACCAAAAGCAAAGACCGCTGATTTTTTTTCTTTTTTTTTCTTATGTACGTGGTCCTCACACTGTTTCTTCGTCAGTGGGCCCCGGGAGCCCGGTATTAGCGTCTTTTGAGTAGCCAATAGATGATCAATATATATTTCACACCACCAAAATATTTATCTAGGCCATTCAGGAGGGCCGTCTTGGGGCTCCACAGCACATTCTGGCAATGCAGCTCAGCTCTCAGCTCTAGTGGATATATTAAGGTTAGCGCTATGCCAAACCCCTAAGTTGGCTCCCGGGGCCCACTGCCGAAGAAACAGTGTGAGGACCATGTCATGTACATAAGAAGAAGAAGAAAAAAAATCAGCGGTCTTTCCAACCATATGGTCCCCCCCCCCCGAGAAGGATGTATACAGGATTGCGCGGGGGCGCGGGGGGGAGCACCGACAGACTGGAATCTGGAAATCTACTCGTACCATACATATCCCGACGCTTAGATAACTTTGTTTTTGCCTAGCAGATCTATCAGATCCATCGCATCCCACTTCACTAAGTTATTTTGACATATGATTTTGCCTCCTTTGCCCCCCCCCTTAGACATGACGGCTGGCCATAAACATACCTTGGGCCCGAGGAAGGTTGCATTATGCATATATTGTGTTTTCGCTTGCACCCAACTTTGATTTCTGGGTATAGAGTTAAGGTGGTGTCAATTTATGTTTGACATATATATCGGTAAAGGTCAGACGAGGAATGTATCTATATATACACAGTTCTTGTCTAAGCTTTTCCCTGAAGATAGAAGTAAACCGGACAGTGGCACACATACCACACACATTCTCTTGTCCTGTGTGTGTGCGTGTCTATGGGATTCGATCTCCGGCCTGAGCTAACTTAGTTGAGGTTAAACAAATCTCGACTAACTTAATAAGCATTTCAATTTCTTTCTCAGTGTTGCAACCGTATTTGTCATACTCTCTCTAGTACGGTAATTTAACCTAAACCTGTGTGTGTGTGTGTGTGTGTGTGTGTGTGTATTCAATACATGTAAAACAGAGTGCGTGGTTATAGTTGTTGTTTTAGAAGCTTTGAGAGAATTAGTTAGTCGACTGATCCACGAGACCGTTGTGCGTTTTTTCTCGGATTTTAACCAGAGTCAGGCGGCGGCGGCGGCGGCGAGACAGAGATCGACGAGGCCTTAATCAATTGATTAGTGGTCCGAAGAGGAAACCGTTGCGAAAATAGCGTGGCGAAGGTTCTAGAGTAACTGTTATAAAAGCTTGCCGGCTGTCTGCCGCTAGAGAGGCACCTAATCATGCGTCCAGAAATTTCTTTTCTCATTCCATTCCCGGGAGCTATTATACTTTCGTGTTGCGCGAACCTTGTGTGGGGAGCCGTATTCTGAAAAGCTTGTAATCCGTGCGAGCGCTGGGGACCGGAGAATTGCCGGGACCGAGAAGAGGGCCAGAAGAACAGGCACGCGACTGCGACTGTGATTTGAGATTGGGCAAATTGCAGGAAAACTTGCCAGGGATCTTGGTTGCTGTGCACCCCGGGCGATTTCCCAAAGGACGGGGAATGTGATATGATGGTCACACGGCCTGCGCGTGATGGCTGGCTATTCCCCAGCTCTCTTCCTTGCGCGCGAAACGGGGCAAAGTAAGCAAAACCTGGGGGAGCTGACTGGCCTTAAACACGTGATGGGGCGGAGGAAAACACAACCGCATTTTGTACCGTATGTAATTTACTGAGACAGGAGTTAGTCGACGCGACACAAAGGCGTTCATTGAGTCTAGAAGGCCAGTGTCGGACCTTTAGCTAGCACATCTCTCCGTTCTTTGTAAACATGATAGGCTGGGAAGAGTGTGCCAAGTTGACTTGACGCCTGGTGGCCTGATGTGATACAACAGCCTGCTTGATGGGAGAAGCATTTAATTGCTCTGGAGAGTGGCATGAAGCCCCCTCGATAGGTGAGCAATCAGCCAGGCCTCGTAGCCTCCCACATACCTGCCATGACTAGGACTGTCCGTGGTAACATTTTGTTTGACCAGGCCAGCAGCACATTGCCAATTTGGTGCATGCCGTTGGCTGATTCGCCACTCACAAGCCCTTTAGCAGGGTAACATCCAGTCGGCGATAGCCGGACCTAGCGCAGACAGAAATGCACTTGCTGATGTGCACGCGTGGCGTCAGCTCCGTGTTCCAGACAAAGACACTTGCACCCATCATGGCCCATCATGGCTTCTCGTTCTTGGTCTGTGGAAGGGATGTAACCCGGTCGGTTTCTGGGCCGTTGCACGGTAATCCAACGCCACTTTTAGCGGAAAGACCCGTTCGGGCTTGGATTGTTCGGTAGCAGCATCGGCTCCCGCAGCTTGCCTAAAAAATTAGCCTTGTCAAGCATCCTCTACTGCACCATCACAACCATCAGAAGGAGAGGGGAGGAGATGGAAGATGGAGAAGAAGTAGGCACAAGGTTGACCGTCTTTTGGACTTTTGCGGCGGAAACAACGAGTGGACCGGCCAGGGTGTCACTTAGGCAGGCGCGCTTTGTCGGCCCACGTGACAACAAAAAAAAGGACGAGGCGGGGGCAGCTGCATCTGGGTCTCCTTCCCCATGACATACCTGACATAATAATTACCCTGTGCACCACAGCAACAACATTGGCATTGAACTAGGAATGGGGTGATCTGGGGTTAGGCGCCTTCCCTGACCCAATCAGACGGCCGTGTTTGGGGGGACAATTAGCTTGAATCTTGAATGATCTTCACCCAGCCATCTCCGTCGGCAGGTTAAGGTTAATTAGTGGTACGGTACGGTACAGTACAGCAGTACTGTCCCGCTCGCCACGTAGTGCGATCATTCCCCCGTTCAGAAGAGGAATTTCGTCTCTCGAGATCCGACTAGAAGGGCTCAAACTGGTGCGGTGCAGGGACCACCAAGCTCCGTGCTCTTTCCTGGAGAAGGTGCGACCCACCTGACCTGTGTAGGTGTGGGTCGGCGCCGCCGTCCTCGGTTCTGTCATAAATGCATTCGCGTCCCGTCACTCAGCATTTGTTTTCTTTTTGATCATCACCACTTTGTCCATTCTTCTCCTCCTCCTGCTTTGCCCCTCCTCCACTCCCAGCATCTCGTCCATCATGTCTTCCGAAGAAAAGCCTTCGATTGAGGAAAAGGCAGTCAAGAGCGCCATTCGAGCATCTCGCTCTGGGTCGGTGCAACTGCAAGTCACCGACAACGTCGAGCATGTCGAGGCGCCGGTGACATGGAAGGCTTACCTCATCTGTGCCTTTGCGTCCTTTGGTGGTATCTTCTTCGGTTATGATTCTGGTTACATCAATGGCGTCTTGGGTTCTCCCATCTTCATTCACGGTGTGGAGGGACCAGGCAAAGATACAATCTCCTCATCTCACCAGTCTCTGATCGTGTCCATCCTGTCCTGTGGTACTTTCTTTGGTGCTATTTACAGCGGTGATCTTGCAGACCAGATTGGACGCAAATGGACTGTTATCCTCGGCTGCATCATCTATACCGTTGGTGTGGTTGTCCAGATGATCACTGGCTCGGGAGGCAGCCCTCTAGGCGTTATTACTGCCGGTCGTCTGATTGCTGGTTTCGGTGTCGGATTCGAGTCTGCTGTTGTCATTCTGTACATGAGTGAAATTGTAAGACTTCTCTTCTACCTCTTTCCCCCCGTGTTCAGTGCCTCGGCTTACCATCACAGTGTCCCCGCAAGGTCCGTGGTGCCCTCGTGGCCGGATACCAATTCTGTATCACAATCGGTCTCCTGTTGGCATCAGTTGTTGTGTATGCGACCAAGGATCGCAAGGATACCGGCAACTATCGCATCCCCATCGCCATCCAATTCGCATGGGGTGGCATCCTCGGCGGAGGTCTCTTCTTCCTACCCGATTCGCCGAGATACTTCGTCAAGAAAGGCCTGCTCGAGCAAGCCAGCAAGTCCTTGGCCCGTCTCCGAGGTCAGCCTGAGGATTCGGATTTCATCAAGTATGAGCTCGCCGAGATCGTTGCCAACGAGGAGTATGAGCGCTCGATTATCCCAAGCACCACCTGGTTCGGCAGCTGGGCGCACTGTTTCTCAGGCAGCCTTTGGCAGTCCAAGTCCAACCTGCGCCGCACCATCCTGGGTACCTCACTGCAGATGATGCAACAGTGGACTGGCGTCAACTTCATCTTCTACTACTCAACTCCCTTCCTCCAGTCGACTGGAGCGATCGAAAACACCTTCTTGATCTCGCTCATCTTCACCTTGGTCAACGTCTGCTCCACTCCAATCTCCTTTTACACCGTCGAGAAATTCGGTCGTCGAGCCCTTCTCATCTATGGCGCGCTGGGAATGTTGATTTGTCAATTCATAGTTGCCGTCGTCGGTGTCACAGTCGGCTTCAATAAGACTCACCCTGATCCTAGCGACCCGACCAAGTCTCTTGCCAACAACATCTCTGCAGTCAATGCTCAGATTGCATTCATCGCCATCTTCATCTTCTTCTTCGCCTCCACCTGGGGCCCCGGTGCCTGGATCGTCATTGGCGAGATCTTCCCTCTGCCCATCCGATCTCGCGGAGTTGGATTGTCAACTGCCTCCAACTGGCTGTGGAACACCATTATTGCTGTCATCACTCCTTATATGGTGGGCGAAGATAAGGGAAACCTGAAATCGTCTGTCTTCTTCATCTGGGGTGGACTTTGCAGTTGCGCTTTTGTCTATGCCTACTTCCTTGTTCCTGAGACTAAGGGTGAGTTTCTCTGCCTCTTGAATGATCTGGACACATACTAACCTGTCGCAGGCCTCAGTCTTGAGCAAGTTGACAAGATGTTCGAAGAGACCACCCCCCGCACCTCGGCCAAGTGGAAGCCGCACGAGACCTTCTCCTCGAAGATGGCAGAAGCCCATGTTTAAGATGTCGAGCGTAGAGGCAGGACCTACTTGCTGTCGTCGGATGAATGATACCCACCTGTATCTTGTTAATGAAAAAAAAAAGGGTTACCTTGGTATTGGTATCTTGCTGTTCCAGTAGTAAACCACCTATAGTGGGAACCTAATATACCTCATCAGCCATGGTTGATTGGGATTGACACGTTTATTTCTCTTCTCTTTTGCTCTGTGCTTCCACTTGGACAGCTACAAGTGGACAGACTCTGCCCTTTTGTACCTGTTACACATCTGGAGAAAGCTTGCTAACCACGTCGTCAGATTGATGCTTTTGGTATTGTTTGTTTGCTACAACGGGCCAGTTCCAAACTCATTGAGCCCTGGAGGAGAAAAAGGGATGATTTGCTGAAAATCCAGTGGCCCAAGGCCAGTCTTGACTTTCTTTCTCTATTGGCATTCGTTTCGATCGATTGGACGAGACCAGTGATGAAATTGAAAATCGACCAGTCTGCTGCCAATTGATTGATTGATTGATTGATGGATTGGACTGATTGGTTAGTTGGTTTTGAAAAAAGTCCCAAGTAACCGAACCCCGCCAGGGTTATCCATGGTAAGATATTCAGCTAGTTCTCAGCCTGTTTAGCCGTGCTGATTATCTATATACTGTATATATATTATGAGACTGGTCATTGTTTTCGCAATCGGCCATAGGATATGGAAAACAGCGTTCCCCGTTCGCTCAACGAACTTAAGCCATATGCCGGTAGGTTAGTAGTTGGGTGGGTGACCACCAGCGAATCCCTACTGCTGATTGTTTTTGCCTTTTTGGCCCTCACCCGCCCCCTTTTTTTTTCTCTGCCCTTGTGAAGAAACCTAGTGAGGACCCTGGCACCCTTGTTCATTCACCCTGCCTTGTCTTTTTCCAAATCTAACTTAACATGTTTCAAAAGAGATTGTTGGTTGGTCGCTCATCATGAATTTATAAATCCAGGCAAATCAAGGAAATTCATAACCATGGGAGAGGAGATAGGTGCCCATCAGCTCTGCTGTGTGTGTGTCCTCCCCGACCCTGGCACCGCCAGGATGTCTGTTGTACTCAGCATCATCTTGAAGACCCCCAAATTGTTGTGTCGAAATCCTCCATCATCCAACCGACACCATGTATCCAGCCCTGGATACTCCGTCTTGATATCGTTCCATCCATGCCCTGCACAGTCAGAACCCCATCTCTCTGATTGCCCCACGGTATGGCTTGATATTGTGGATTTTGGTACTCCAGTCCCTGGCCAGTCTCCACGTATGATTCTGTTGTGTAGGATTCTCCTGTGTGTGAGATGGACATGGCTTGAAGGGAAGAGGAAAGCTCAGTGTCATTGTTCTGCCCACGTTAAAGCATGGGCATCTCCTGAGCACCCTGACTGTGAGCTATGTATGCCAGGACCAACATGTTCGACGGCAAATCTCAGAACCACAAGGTCAGCGTCAGTGATGATGAATGCATACCGGCAACCAACATCATTTGTGTATGAAAGCACTTGTTGTAAAGGACGTCTCCATTCATCTTTATGACTGGAGTCCATTTAGCCGAGACTTTCGAATCGCCGGTGAGCAAGTTGACATATTGACCGTCTTCTGCGAGCTTTTCATTTTGGACCAGTGTCCAGTCGGGTCGTCAACCTTGTGATGATGGCCTTAGGCCTTTGGTCTGAGATTGGGGCGTTGGGAGGATAACACGGGGTTATCCGCGTTGGATCGTTCTGTCAGGGGTAACCCCCTCTGGTGGGATAATGGTCCCGTCTGGTTTACGTATGGCTGGATCTGTCTGGATCAGATTTGTGTCTTCTTCAGTATTGCTTGCTATTCCATCTGCTGATACGGTCGTAAGCTAATACTTCTGTGCGGCGCCAAGCGCCAAGCATCTTTCCCACGTGATAGAGGAGGTTCAGAGGTATGTCAGGAGATTGTGGGAGATTCGGAGGTGTGGTCTAGTTGTCAAAGATAGGAGGGCTGCAAGAGGAATATGAGAACGAAGAGAGGATGGAGATCCTAGTGCTCCTTAGATAGTAGCTGGTAGGGGCTGCCTACGACAACTACTATCTAGTTGGGCTGCGGGTGGTCATCTAAAAACTTATCTGACCCAGAGGAGGCGAGGAGCAGGGTGCACAGGTGGATCTGTGCCAGGCCGCTTCGACAATGTCTTTGAAGATTTCACGAAGCGTGTCGTAGTTGAAATCTGTCCATTCCTCCCAATTCTCGACGTGCAAATATGAATTGCTGATGGTGTTCTGCCCAGTTCTCATCCTCCATGGGCATGGGTTGACAGTCAGATTCGGTCGAGAAAGAACGGAAAGATTTGTGTTTGAGGACATTTCAAAGACAGAAATACAGACAGACTCCAGAGATGGAACTCCAAACATTTGAACAGTTGGGAATGGGTAGAGACTATATAATTTATCTTCAGGGAAGGTGTGAGCGCCAGTTGGCATGCGGCAGGCACCCGTGGTTGCCTTGTCACAGTCGTGGTATTAATTCAGACCAACCAATTACAGTGCTTGTTTCCCTGCACCATCCAATCAGAGCCTATCTATTGCTGCCATCAAATATCATCAACAACTCTTTGAAACAACAGAATGAAGGGGAATGGTGCAGACGGAACCAGACAGAGAGCACTTGGGGTTGCAACCGCAGACTGCAGATTCCCTAGATTCCTCCTGATCCAACTTATCTCACTGCCCCTGACTGGCAGGCCTGGCATTAATGCTTGGGTGATATGTTACGGATAAGAACAGCAGGCAGAGCCAAAAAGAAATCCACACAGAGAGACACATTGCTTGCATACAGGGGTATCATGTAGAATCAGAATCGTAATGCACCAAGGCTGTCTTGGTACTATTCGACAACAGTTCAGGATCTGGCTTCAGGTCCTCGTCGTCGTCGTCGTTATCGTCGTCACACGGTCGTTTTCGTTTGATCGACGGGGTCCAGGCTCGGGCCCCAGCTTGCTCCGAGGTTTGCTTTAAGAAAGGATCGGCCACTGCACGAGTGTTGGTCATGAGTTGGTTATGCAGAATCTTGGCCTTAGCACTGGCGGGGCCACTGTGTCCAGCAATGGGATCTCGGCCTCGTTTCCCTCGGTTGATCCCGACTTTCGCGTCTTCGCTGTTGCTGTTGCTGTTACTGTCATCTATTGCAGAAAATAAGGGGCGGCGGGAAGAAGCAGAGACATCGTTGGCAATGCCAAAATCAACCAGCCTGGCGCGAAGACGGTCCTCCTCCTTTTCCTCCAGCAGGTCAAGGCCAATTCCAAACTTGCGCTTGAGTGCCTCGCCAGTGCGCTCATCGGCCTGCCTCTTCCGTCGGCCCACGCGAAAGTCCCGGCGCAACTTCTTGCTCATTGCAAATGGGTCGCTCCAATCCCTGTCGCTGGCGCGGACGAGCTCGTCAATCCGCTGCTGCTGCGTCAGGAAGGCGCGTCGGTCTTGGACCTTCTTCTCCAACGTGGCGAAGCCACCTTCCTTCTCCAGTCTCTCCTTCTCCTCCTCTGTTAATGCACTGCTGCTGCTGTTGCTGCCAATTAGTAGCTCTCCCCCGCCTGCCAAGGCCTTATCCATGCCGCCGCCGCCGCCGGTATCCCTCCGCCGGCCGCCGTGGATGACGACATACTCGGCATTCTTGGGGTCTGTCCTCACCTCAATCCACTTGCCACAGATGGTGTGCTTGAACCGGAAACTCCAGATCGGGGTGGTGTAGTAGTTGCCCTCTTTCTTCTTCTCCGCATTGAACCGCACCCCTTGGCCGATGATCTGCTCCGGCTCACAGTTGGTGCACCAGATCGCAAACGGGCATTCGAATCGCACCGTTAGGATCCCCTCCGTCTTGAGTTTGCTCGCTCGTTTGCCCAGCGCGTGGCCCTTGCCCGACGCTTGGTTGAATGATACCCGGCCTTCAAGGTCCGGCGGGACGTAGCGTCCCATGTTGAACCCCTGCATCTTGATGATGATGATGATGATGATGATTATACGTCACTTGGCCCTTCCCCGTGTGAGATCCTCATGCATCTCGGTGTAAAGAAAAGTATTAAAGTTAAATGGTGAAGGAAGGCACGAGCCTGGTCTTGGATTGGGAAAGATCTTTGACAAACATGCCAAGTCCACTGACGTATATATACAGTGTACATTCCCACCACAAGTGAATGAATCATTGAGTGATGACAGCGATGACAGTGATATTTAGACATACATGCTGGCAAGATTTCTGTGTGAGCAAAGAATTGATTCAGCTACTGTTTCATATGGCCGGCTATGCCACCAATAGGTTGTATTGTTCAACACCTCCTTCTCAGTCTCCCAAGGCCGTGTCTCGCTTGAGAATGCAACATCTGCATCAGCACCAGCACCAGCACCACTCATGGACACAGCAATTCAATTTAGGTCCTGCAATACCAATGGCTCTCTTTATGTCGGCGCGTGTAGAAAAAGCTTGGTGAACCCTAAAATTGTTGTTCCGAGAGGTACTTCGCCAGGTCCAGTCCGCGATTGTCATCCTTGAGCGTGAGGCACTTCTTCCGAAACATTTGCTTGCTTTCATCTAGAGAGCAGTCATGGACTTCACAGGAAGAAGGCTCGGTATCGTAGTTCCAGCGAGTTTCAAGAATATCTTGACAACTTCGGATATCGTGATAACAGAAGGGCCAAAAACGAAGTCCCTCCAGCCAGTCGATAAATTGTGCCAATCTGCTTGAACTTGTACAAATCTCTTCTCGAAGTTCGTTTGATCCACATTCGCGGCATTCGATCAATCTTTTCCTCGCATATCGGAAGTTTCTTGTATCCGCGAAGGTGAGTCGGTCGCACTGATTGCAACTCAGGTGGTCAACACAGCGATGTATTGTCTTGTCTCTTCGAATCATGTCAATGGATTCCTGGATTGTGTTGTGGATTGAAACTAGGATATATGAACGCAGCTCTCTTATATCATCTGTAAAGACATCAGTAAGAGCGTCAAACATGCACTGGCGACTCGTAAACCTTTGAGAGCGTTTGGCATGGGGTGGGCGCACCACAAGAACATGTCATTTGTTGTAGAGATGAATGCCAAGCGCCAACTGAGTTTTGAAAAAGCGCTGCTCACATTGAAAACATACGCAGCCCAGAGGAGCCTTCGGACCTCTGCCACAGTAAGCCAAGGGGAGCCCCAAGACGAAGGCTGACCGAAGTCCAAACGCGAAAACCAGGCCTGGGAGTGGAAAGACAGCGATGTGTTGCAACCATAAAAGTTACAAGTGTCTGCAAACGCAGCCATTTGTTCTGCCGAACATGGTGCATCAACCTGGACGTAATGGAGAGCTCTGCACATCAATCGAAAGCTATCGGGGTCTTTGTCGTCGAGAGTCTTGACAGGCGGATCCTGGGAATTGGGCGGATCTGTGCCTTCGAGGAACGTGCCTGGTCGTAGGAGTGTTTCGAAAAACGGAGAGGACAGAACAAGAATCCTTGAAGATACCAGGAGCTGCATAGGTCCAACAGAGAGAATCAAGTCACCTTGCGGATCGAGCTTCTCCAGCGGCAGGGAGCCAACATCTGCAGAAGGTCCTTGAGACATGCTCTCGCCCTTGTTCAACCCTGGGCTCCGCGTAATATCAAGAGTGTCCATGGCCATATATATAGTGTTGTTGGTAAATGTGTAAGTTGTTGGTGGTGCAATTTCAGCACCCCTCAGATGCAGTAACACAAGCTGTCGCAGCTAGGCAGTAGATGGCTCTTCTTGTAGCACACACACGTAGTAGGACACGTGGTCCAATCTCATGCCAATGTGTCGCATTGTGCTGTAGATGGTTGAGTCTTCTCTGGTATTGGTCTATATGTCTAAATCTCCTCCCGAAATACGTCAATCAAATCGCGTGAATATTCGAGACTGGGCCTTCATTACTCGATCAGGCGATGTTGCTCAAGCATACAAGGGCCCTCGCATCTGCATTTAGCATCCGAGTCGACTTTGGGTGTGGGCACCTTGATCTTAAACCAGACGAGAGCATCATCATGACGAACCGGCGAGGACCAGTAACGTGACAGTGGCGAGCGTAAATCACCAAAGTCTACTAGCCTGCCGCCACGCCAGTTGTCATGTTTGTACGGGTAAAGGTCAAAGCCGGCTAAATAGAAGAAGTCGAGGTGAGCTTGCCCAATGGCCAGATCTGGTTCTCCTGCAGGGATAAAGTCGTAGACGATTGCCCAATGCCAATCAAGGTGCTCGTCGACCTCCCTCCACAGTGAGAAGTGAAATCGAGGAAGCTTGTCTCGACTGACAGTCAACCATCCATGGCATCTCGTGATGGGTGGGAAAGGCGGCGGCGAAATTGCATCCGAGTGATTTCTTTTTTTGGAGCGATGCTCATCACTGAATGCTGATATGTTTCGCAGGGCATCACGGCGGTTCTCAGGTTTCCTGTTCATACAAATGGTCTGTGTTGGGTCTTGGTCAACATAGTGCATTGCCCACTTCATCTTCTCGAGCAACGCGACAATGCGGCACTCTTCTTTGAAAGGCCACTCAGGCACGTACACACGATCTCGGTAGGTTGGGATTGGGGCAGGACGCTGGCTACGCCAGAACTGATGGTCTGGGTTTTAGTAATCTTCAGGCAGATGAGGCAAAGGCAGGGCAAATCATACTACTTTGATGGCCACAGGTTCGCCACCTCCGACCACGGCTTTGAAGGCAATTCCCTCCTCCCCATGACCAAGGAGCTCCAGCCATTTTATTTTAGCCTGGTAATTTGGAAACCTGCGCAGTTTAGGGTGTCCAAAGTCGTGTGAAGAGGTACCAGGAGCGCCTTCGAGGGGTTCTTCGAGAATTGGTGGGGTATCCTTGGCTGCTGCCATCGCGCTTGGAGATGAGGGAAGTTGGTTCCATATACAAAGACTGACTTATATATTACGCGCGCGGAACAACCCGGACCGAACAAACCGACTAAACCAAACAAACCGAGCACACTAAGCATTCCGAGCAAACCGAACAATCCTAGCAAACCGAATAATCCTAGCAAACCGAACAATCCTTGCAAACCGAACAATCCTTGCAAACCGAACAATCCGAGAAAACCGACCATGCCCCTTTCTTTGGGGCGACTTCAATATATATGTACGAAGTGATAATGGAGTAATATTCCACGGATAAGCCGACTGCCTCGGGCATGGCGTCACTAACCCAGGAAAAAACCTCTTGCTCCATCAATGTCTCTAATCATACAGCTCTCGCCTCTCTCGCCACCGCCATAGAAGATGAGCACAATGTCCTTCACCGCTGGTGGTGCATAAACAAGCAGGACGAGTTTCTCACCCACGTCAACGCACAGCGGTCTGTGATTGAGGATGCCATCACAAGGCAGTTGGGGCTGCAGGGCCAAAACCAAGCATGCACGCTGGCAGCACCAGAGGAGTGGATCTGTGGAAGTTTCAATCTTTGCCTTCCCGTGTACGTGAAAGACCGGGACGAGAAGCCGAGTCCGAGCCCGAGCCCGAGCCCGAGATTCATCATTCGCCTCCCGCTGCCTTACAAGGTTGAAGGACCGAACTCTCCGGGGAATGCTGACGAGAAAGTCCGGTGTGAGGTCGCCACCTATGTCTGGATCCAGGACAAGTGCCCTGACGTCCCCCTCCCACGATTGCAGGGCTTTGCCTTCTCGAGCGGGCAGACCGTAGGCAGGCTAGAACCAACAGGTGGGGGAAAACACTGTCTTGCTAACACGCTTGCTAGTTCACAGCGCTGGACAATGTCGCTCTTCATCGCCGAGCGATCGTGCACATTCAACGATGGCTGTGCTCGCTGTTGCGCCGCCCTGTGCCATGTCGATATTCCCGTTATCAGGCTATACCACCACTGACAACCGGTGGTTATCTTCTTCTGGACTACATTGACAGGACTGACGCTGTGATGCTGTCCGAATCCTGGGAGTCCCATCACCGCCACGACCCCGTCCGGCGCACGGCTCTGTTCACAGGCCTGTCGCGAATCCTTCTCTCCTTGAGCCAGACGCCGCTGCCGCGTCTCGCATCCTTCACAATCGACGATCAAGGTGTCGTCGACCTGTCCAACCGGCCACTTACCCTGCGACTGCACCAGATGGAAAGCGAGGGCATACCCTCAGCAATCAGCCCTCGAAACAAAACGTACACCTCAACGGAACCATACCTCCTCGACCTCTTGGCCGGCCAGGACCAGCGACTTCAGCATCAGTTAAACGCAATCAATAGCGAGTCGGATTGCAAGGCGCAGATGGCAGCTCTGACAGGCGTACGCGCAACCTTGCACCATTTCCTGGATCGTGACCAGAGCCAAGGTCCCTTTTATCTGACCCTTACCGATATCCATCAAAGTAACATCTTTGTTGACAAGGACTGGAACGTCAAGTATTTGATCGACTTGGAGTGGGCTTGTTCATTGCCATGGCAGTTGCAACGCGTCCCTTACTGGCTGACTGGCGAAAGTATAGATTCCTTGCTGCAGGAGAGTCTCTCAGACTTCAACCTGGTCCGCGAAGAGTTCATGTCGGTTTTCGAAAAGGAGGAGCTGGCTTTACTACGTTCCAATCACAATCACAATCACAATCACAATCACAATCACGGTCACGGTTACGGTTACGGTCACGTTCCCGCTCCTCCCTGGCGCGCACTCGGCATGAGGAACACATGGGACTCTGGCCGGTTCTGGGTCTATCATGCATTAGACAATCATTGGGCTTTACCTGCTCTCTTCTGGCAACACATCCAACCCATGTTCGCATTATCACACGTCGGAGATGAGCACTTTGATCGGATTTTCGCCCCTTATTGGTGTCGCAATATCGACACCTTCATCCAGACCAAGTTGACAGACCGAGCTGAATACGACAACCAACTCAAACAGCTGTATGAGACCCATTGACGAGCGAGCACACAGAGAAGAAATAGCCGTGTGTTCCCCACCCGCTGCACCTCAGCCATATCATGCCTTGTCTCCATCCTTCTCCTCCTCCCGGGCCGCCTCTTGTGTGCGTTTAGCAGCTTCTGCCGCCGCCTCTGCCTCTGCCTCCGCGGCCGCCCTTGTCTTAGCAGCGGCAATGGCTTGTGCTCGAGCCTGCTCCCTCTTCTTTTGCGCCTCGGCTCCAGACGATGACAGCTGCTTCATCATATTCAAGGAGGTGACTATACCCATGCCGGCCGTGGAAGCTACGTGCTGGGATGTTGGACGATCTCTGTTCGAGCTCATCCTTCACGCTGGTATAGTCTGACAGCAGGGAGAGGGGGGGGGGAGCTTGGCAATTCTATTCAAATGTCAGGGTCAGTCGTCCGCACGATGTTTGTTCTGTGTGATCAGAAATATATCAACATCCCTCCCTCCCCCCCCCTCCCCCCCCATCTCACAACGGCTCTTAATGAATCTGTGTTTTTTTTTTTTTAAAAAAAAAAAAGGACATTGGAAACTGGGATGTGTCACTGTTCGTGTCCAACCAATGGGACGTACCTAATAATCAATCAATCAATCAATCAATCAATTGTCGTGCAGCAGTGCTCTTTCCTCTGGCCTTTCCCCGGACACTCTTATGTTTCGCTGGCGTTAAGTAAGTCAAAGGAGGGGGATGAGCTTTCAAATTCCAATAGTACATACATACAATAATAAGTTATAGATACGTGTCTGTACAGGGGAGAATTTGCCGCTCATACGGCAGCCAGCATCTGAGTCGTGGCAACAGGTGGTTGGCCTGGCTGTAGCACTATTGGTGAGTCATTCATGATTGCTGCCTGCTTCTGCCTGTTGGGGGCCAAAATATCGCCATGGGATTTCGCTCAGCTTGGCTGGCTGAGAGCGAATGTTGATATGTGAATACGAACATGAGAAGCAAAAGACAAAAATTCAATTGTAGCATACAGAGCATGTCACCTCGTGCAATGTCGTGATCATGACCACGTACCTTCACATCCACGAATTACGCTCATATCGAACACAAACACCCCTCCTTTCCACTCAGTCCCCCCCTCCCCCGGATCCAATCTCATCTTAGCCAAACTCCTGTCAATGACTCCGTGGTGACCATGTACAATCAATCTCTTCCTCACATGATCATGCTCCTAACCTTCCTCGCCCTCTCAGCATGACTGGGCCGCGGCTTGACCGGACTGCTAGCCTGGCTCCTACTTGGTCCTTCCGGGTGGTAGCTCTCAGACCTCATATGGCCAACGCCACTTGGTCGGCCTGGAGGCGGCCGGTTGGGTAGTGGAATGCCACTGTTGCCTACCCGCGAAGAGTGCTGCTGCTCTTGCTTGAGTGGAGAATGCGGGCGTGGTCTATGTGATTGTTGCTGGATGTGCTGATTTTGATGAGCCGGTGGTTGGTGTACAGGCTGCTGTTGTTGCTGGTATTCGCGGCTGCTGTGGCGAATGGGCACTTCGGGCCGGAAAGGCTTGTTGTTCTGCTGCCTGGCTTGCATACTCTTCTGGCGCTTCAGCACCATATCAACCCAAGGCTTGACTTGGCTTGAAGACGACGACGAGGCGATGCCCTTGCCAACCACCTGACTCAGAGCTTTCATCCACTCGTCCTTCTGGAGGGTTGAGTCGGCATAGAAGTCAATAACCTCGCCGTTGGCAAAGCGAATGCGGAAGCCCTCTTCAACAAACATGTAGCCGTCTTCTTCTTCGGCAAAGGCACTCTTCCTGCGGCCACCGCCCTTGGCCGATGTTTCCTTTTGAGTCAGGATAGACTTGTCATCGATCAGCTTGCTGGCCTTGGCAAGGTTGATGGTAGCTCTGGGCTGGTGGGTGGTCTCGTGGTATGCAGTGAGCTTAGTGCCGACAAGTTTGAAGTACCGTCGTCGCCAGTAGGGACAATCGCCACCCTGCTGGCTCAGATAACCCTCAAACTCCTTAATCTGCGCCTGTTGTTGCATGCGCTCCTCGGCTTCCTGCAGAGCGCGCACTGCACTGTTCATGCTCTTTGGCATCTCATCATCCTTGGCTCCCTTCGGCTTCGGCACATACAGCAAGAGTAACTCGAGCTTGCCGATTGGATACGGTGGTCGGTGTCGCAGCTGGGTCACTGACTTCTTGCTGCGAGAGCTGCCCACATTGACCTCCTCCATCGCCCATTCGTTGAAGCATGTGATGTCAACTGAGTATGGTCGGCCATAGGCCTTCTGTTCATGTTCCGAGAGGGTGACATATGCTCGAGCGAAGGCTCCGTCCTTGCCCACAAGGCCCTGGACAAGGTCGTATGCGGATGGCGGTGCGCTAGGAAGTGTGGGAGCGCTAGGAATAGCATGAATGACTTCCCTCTTCTTCTTTGGCGAACCAAACAGTCTCCCAAACACATTCTGCTTGGTCGGCGAAATTGGGGGTGCCTTTGTGGGAGAAGCGGGGCGCTGGACTTTCGGTGGCTCCTCCAGCTTCATTTGCAGAGTCAATTGGAATTCGAGATCGCTGAGAACAACGAGTTCAAACTCTTGACCGATCGGTGCACTCTTGGCCAGGTCCAGCCAGGTTGTTGTGACGCAGTGAAGGCCATTATCGAGCGTCAAAGCAAATTGAGTGGGCTCATCTATGAGTCGTGTATTAGCAATGACCTCGAATAGCTGCCCGAGCAACGACGGGCTTTCTTTCAATGTGACTTACTCTTTGGCAAAGGCAAGTTGAGATCCTTGACACCTATCACCTTGACAAACAGGCGTCCACGTTCAACGCCGTCCTCAAACTCCTCAACCTCGTCCTCGGCGGCATCGGCCTCAGCGACACTGCCGAGGACATTGCTAGGCTGTCCTGGAAGAGGTGGCACAGGGCCATCAACCGGCTTCCTCTTGCTTGCACCCTTCTCACCATTCACGCGAATGCTCTTCCGCCGTGATTTTCCATTCCAAGGCTCAGCAACCCAGGTTGGCTGACTGATGTTGCGAGGCGAGGCAACGACTTGGTTGGGCTCAGCCGAAGGAATAGCAGCTTGATCGTCTGCCGTGGCCGACAAACCTACAGGGGATCGTGGTTCGTCGTAGGAGATTCGCTCACTAGCAACAACGACTTTCGTGTTCTGGCGCATAAGGTAGCCGCGCTGACGGGAAGGACTTCTGTTAGCAAAGCTTTCACCAAGGGGAAGATGATACGCAGATCTGGGAGGAGCCTGGCTGGGCCGTGGCAGGTAAGGGACATCCGCCATTGGGTCTTTGGTTCGCATTTCCCTCGAGTCGGGAAGCTCAATCGAGGGGAAGCGGCCATGGAATGGGTAGTACAGGTCGCGGAGGGAGCGTTCAAACTCTACCTTTTGCACTTCGACAACGCGGTCGAATTCTTTTTCAAGACCGAAGCTGAGGTCCTCTTCAATGGCCGCCAAGGGGATCTCCAACTGAACCAGACTGCTCACGCGCTGCTGTTGCTTGGTGGCCGCCTCAATCTGACCCTTTTCGACTTGGCCTTGGTCATTGTCAGCCTCACCTGTTTGCATCTGCTCAGCAGTGGGGTCGAGAGAGAGGGTTTGAAGT
The DNA here is from genome assembly GCA_003709825.1 of Chaetothyriales sp. CBS 135597. NCBI lineage: Eukaryota > Fungi > Ascomycota > Eurotiomycetes > Chaetothyriales > Chaetothyriales sp. CBS 135597. The sequence continues at coordinate 249,698 of QQXN01000006.1, read as the reverse complement.
TCGTCCTGGACGTGTGCAACCGCCTCGTCTGCGCTTGCATCAAGACTGTCATCCTCTTCATCCTTTTCTGGGAGCTCTGGCGGGGGGGTTGGAGACTGCTCGGGTGTAATTGGGTGTCTGATGACTGACTCAGGGGTCCCAGGCTCCTCGTCAGCCCAGGCTCGGTTGGGTGGCTCAAGGTGTTCCTGGGGAGTGAAGGGTCGCTGGATGGAATCGCGAAGAGCAGCAAGGTCCGGGAGGTCGACCGAGTCTGTATGCGAAGCAGGCGACGCCTTTTCGAGCTCTTTGTGGGACGGCGGGGTCAAATATGATTCCAACCCGGTGTTGAAAGATCTGTCGGTGCTGCCAAAGTCACTGAAGTCTGGAAGTGAGACACCCTCAGCGACCGATGCTTTCTCAGACTGAGCGGCAGAAGGGCTGCGAGCACGCGGCGTGTCATGGCCATCTTCCAGCGAAGGCAAGGGCCAGTTGGGCTGGGCTGACTGCCTGGACTGGCCGTCCTGGTCGTGACCGGCATCAGACTCGACGTCAGATGGCTGATTGTACGCATCTGCGATCGAGTACAGATCGACCTCATCGGTGTCCTCTTCCTTAATGAGAATATGCCGGTTGACGGTCGGGTCCTCCATTGATGGAATAGGAATGTCAGGATCGTAGCCTGAGGCACAAGAGGAATAGCTAGAGTGATCACTGCTGGCTGATGTGCGCAGATCGTGGTTGCTGCGCATATGGCGCAGGATTGAGTCGCGGGAAATATGGGGCTCAAGCTCCAAGGCCTCCTCGTCGACTTCTGGTCCAGGCTCACCAATATTGCCGTCTTCTGGCTCCTGGCTTGCACGCACTGGGCTCGGCTCCTTGGAGCTTGCTCGTTCCACACTTGCTCCAGGGTTTGCATCCAGCAGGGCTTTGGGTTCCTGCTTCTCTTGGCTGCCCATGAAGATACGCAGCCTATCCTCAATTGACATGCTTGAATGGCTCAGTCTTGCGATGTCAGCCTTTGAGAAGGCCGGAGACACTGATGGAGAGGGCCGATGCCACGAGGCACCACTCATGCGGTCCAATGTGCCAGACAGGCTGTCACGATTGGGAGAGCGGCCTTGTGAGGATGAGGATTGGAGTGACGACGGCAGCGGTGGCAGCGGGCGAGGCTGGCCATTGGAATCGACCGAGTTGAGACTGGTCTGATGCGGACGCGATGACTGGGCGCCAGGGCTTGCTTCTGGCCCAGGGCTGCCGTACTCATTACTAAACACGTCCTCCTCGCCCTGGGTGAGCTGCTTGTTGGCCAGCTCAGGGCTCATGAAGCGCCAGTCCTCGGGCATGACAACAGGGGTCTTGTCAGCGTCCTCCAAGGAAGCATCGAAGCTGTCGTCAATATCGAGCGAGTAGGATCTGTCAAAGCCGTAGTCGTCTTCGTCGCCCAAGGAATCATAGCTGCCTTCTCGCGAGTCCGAGGCCACACTGGAGGGATCAGGAGTGACCATCTCGTACTCGTTGATCTGGGGCGGGCCGTGGTCGAATGTCACGCTCTTGGAGTGGGTATGCAGGCCCCGTCCATCAGACGCGAGGGTCTTGTCATCGTCGTGGTCGTCGGTCCAGATGCCGGTGTCGGGATCGAATGTGCTGTTTCGGAAGTTTCCTCCACTCCGCTTGGACAAGGACGACTTCTTGGGCGAGCCCATTTTCTTGCTGGGCGACAGTGGTACAACAGGGTTGGGATTCTCATTCTCCTTCTCGGTTGGCGCTGCTGGAGAGGAAGCTGAAAGGGGCGCAGACGGAGGAGCAGGAGAGCACGCAGCCACTGGGGCCACATTCTCCTTGCGAGCAGCGGGCTGTAGGCTTCGAAGACCAGAACCACGGTTGGTGCCGCTCGGCTTGCCATCGAGAATGACAGGGCGGGAGGGATCGTAGTTCTTCTCTTGTTCAAGGGCAAAAATGCCACTGTTCTTGACACGTGACGCTTTCTTCAAGTTCTCGATGGACGAGCGTTTGGCAGAAACGAGCGAAGGCTCCTCCGGCGACATATTCTCTCGGCTCGGGGACACCATATCGCGTCGCTGCCAGAAGAGCTTTGGAGAGTTTGTGCCATTGCTCAGCGGAGAGGATCCGGCCGCAGGCGAGGAGGCGTCGGTCAGATGTTGCTGCTCTTGTTAGCTGCGGCACACGACCGACGTGCATCTTTTGCTGATGGCCAGCCATACCTTGATTTGTGGGAAGCTGGGCGAATTGCGTCGGATCGCCATCGGGCTCAGCTCAGAAAGAGTTCGGCTGGTCGCGGTGGCCATCTTGACCGGCGTTCGGTTGCCCTTCTGAATGCGAAGGGGAGCGATCTATCGGCATCAGCAACGTTCGTGGTATCAAGGCAAGAGCAGCCGCACTGGTTGGCTAGCCATATTACCAGCCTTTCATGCAGGTGTTGATGTGTGTGGAGGATGAGGCTCAGATCATGAGGGTCAAGCGAGCGATTGAATAGTAGTGGGTTGGAAGGAAGCTCGGGCGGAGCCTGACAACGAGGACAGGCAGGCCAGCTGCTGAGGGAGAGAGAAGCAAGCAGTGAGAAGTGAAGGAGGCGGCCGCAGAAAGGTCTGTTTGGCTATGAAGTGCGACTCGGAAGAATGGCCAGAAGCTAAGTCTGGGCGCGGTGCAAGATATGGAGCCGTTGACGCCAGCCAGTCACCTGTTGTCACCACCCCACATCCGTCGCCCGGGCAACTGCGCCGCGCCCTTTTTCGCTCTTTCTCGCCCTGTGACTTTTCGTCATGTGCTAGAGCTATCTGGGTAAAGCCTGAAACGTTGGGTTCTGGGGCAGGTTAAGCGAGAAAATGGCAAAATTGTGTCCTGCGACTGCAGTGGCATTTCCTACGGGGCGTGACAGAATGGCCATGTCTCCGTTGAGTTGCCCGCGATGCCGGTTCCAGTCGCTGATGGCATCCCTGCGGCCTTCAGCCCAACCATGGCAGCCTCAACGCGCCATGTCGAGCGCCATGAAACGACGGCGGTCACCCTCTCGAATGCTTCTTGCCGACGACGTTGACAGGACGGCCACGACCAGGCGACCGAAAAAGCGCGCGGTTGCAGGCCCATTTGCGGCCATGAACGTCACCGAAATCCCACCGCGACTCCGCCAGCAGTTGGAGAGTCAAATGAAGTCACCAGCAGCGACGGGTGACAAGGAGAAGGAAAGGGGGAAACAGCGCAAGAAGCAGGACGATCGGCCGCTGTTTCACGCGCTCAAGATGCAGCGCACCCTGACGCCGCTGTCGTATGGCCAGCGAGATAAGATAAAGGCCAAGATCGATGGCATTACCGACTTTGAGCAGCTGGGCCTTTTACCCGCTGTTGCCAGTGCGGTCTACAGCCAGGCTCTTCCCGGACTGACCGAGTACACACCCACACCGATCCAGAGACTGGCGATCCCAGCTCTCCTGGCGCCGAGTGATGGACAGCAGCGGCCGAAGAAGGAGTCTGAGCCGGCATATGACCAGTTTCTGCTGGCGGCTGAGACGGGGTCGGGCAAGACGCTGGCGTACTTGCTGCCCGTGATCGATGCTGTCAAGCGACAGGAAGAGCTGGACAAGGTCGAGGACGCTGTGGCAGAAAAGCGTGAGGCCGAGGAGCTGACCCGCAGCCGGAACGAGGACATTTTCCACGCCGACCCGCGAGAGGACAACTACGGGCATGTCAATCCCAAGGCCGGCAAGCCTCGCGCCCTCATCCTACTACCCTCCTCCGAGCTTGTGGCGCAGGTGGGCAAAGTGGTCAAGGCCATTTCACACACGGTCAAGTTCCGGTCGGCACCGATCTCAGCCGCCAACACGCCTACGGTGATTCGAAACCGGGTCTTCAACTCGGCCGGGATCGACATCCTCGTCTCAACTCCGCATCTCATCTCCTCCATCGCATCCAAGGACCCGAACGTACTCTCGCGGCTGCAATACCTGGTCTGCGACGAGGCCGACTCACTGCTGGACAAGTCCTTCTCCGAGACGGTAACCTCGATCATTGACCGAGCGGCGCCCTCTCTCCGCCAGCTGATTCTCTGCTCCGCCACGATTCCTCGCTCGCTCGACCGGTTCCTCGACCACCGTTATCCGCAAATCAAGCGTCTCGTCACGCCCAAACTGCACTCCATCACCCGCCGTGTCCAACTGGGCGTCATCGACATTGAGAAGGAGCCATACCGCGGCAGCCGGCAGCTAGCCTGCGCCGATGTCATCTGGCAGATCGGCAAGGCCGAGCACGACGACACGCACTCGCACCACTCAGTCAAGTGCATCATGGTCTTTGTCAACGAGCGCGAAGAGGCCGAGACCCTGGCCGGCTTCCTCGCCAGCAAGGGCATCGAAGCCGTTGCCCTGACCCGCGACACATCTGAGCAGCGCTCGGCCGACATCTTGGCCGCATTCACCTCGTCGGCACGCGTCGAAGGCGCAGCCAAGGAAGGAGCGGCAGCAGCAGCAGAAGCCGAAATCGAAGAAGCCAAGCTGTCCAAGAAATCCTTCAGCAGCTTTGTTCCCTTTGCTAACAGCAACGCTGACCACGACTCATCATCATCATCATCATCATCATTCTCCCGCCCGTCCCGGACTCTGCCCAACACCAAAGTCCTGGTGACCACCGACCTGGGGTCGCGCGGCATCGACACGCTCGCCGTGCGCCATGTCATCCTGTACGACGTCCCGCACACGACCATTGACTTTGTGCACCGTCTGGGCCGAGTCGGCCGCATGGGCCGCCGTGGGCGCGCCATTGTCCTGGTCGGGCGCCGCGACCGCAAGGACGTTGTGCGCGAAGTCCGCGACGCCATGTTCCAGGGCAAGGCCTTGATCTAGACAGGCATGCTCTGCTTTGCCTTTGCTTGCCCTTGCCTGGCAGATTAGCCTTCAAGCTTATCAAAAACCGGAGATAATAAGCCATAAGCCATAAGCCATTTGACAGGTGGGTGCTTTGACAGGTAAGATGGGTGGATATCCGGGGCTGCTGATCGCTGATCGCTTTATTTATATGTACAAATAGGAGGAACAATCCAAATAAAAAAAAAACATCAATAGAATGTACAAAAAATATACTACAAATAACTTGACCTTGCTAGTAAATCACAGCCACCACAGCAGCAACAACAACAACAACTCGAGACTTTTCAAATCAATTCACCGTCATCGTTATCATCATCTTCGTCCATCAATGCTTCCTCCTCCTCCATCCGGCGTGCTGCCTCCTCGGCCTGGCGCTGCACCTCTTTGAGCCCGCTGAGTTCCTCGACCCAGGCGACATCGTCGCATACTCTCCTGACAAAGTCCCAGCCTCCGCTGCTGTTGCTGTTGCTGTTGCTGTTGCTGCTATCACCGTTGGGTGGTTCTCCTCCTCCTCCTCCTCCTCCTCCTCCTCCTCCTTCTTTCTTCTCTTCTTCTCCCCCCGCCCCTTCACCAAGATAGTCCTTGATTACAATCTCACTGCAGGCCGAGCAGCAATCATACGCCTTGCCGACAATTTTCAGGCTGTCGAATCGGCCCAGGAAGCCGCGGATCTGGTGCGGCACGAGGCCGAGCGGGTGGGGGTTGTCACCGTCTTCGTTATTGTTGGTGTTGTTACTGTTACTATTACTACTGTTAGTAACGACAGTGGTCGCTGGAGCGGCGGCCTTGAGCGGGTGCTGGACGACGCTGACGAGCAGCTCGACGAGTAAGGCAGATGCAATGGCCGCGATGCCGGGTCGTGTGACTGTGCATTGCTGGTCGAGCGTGAGGTCCTTCATCGAGTCGGACGGCGCAACGACATCGTTGCAAAAGTAGCAGCCCAATGATGCGTCACTGTTGTTACTACTACTAGCAGCAGCAGCAGCAGCAGCAGCAGCTGGAGAAGAAGAAGAAGAAGAAGAAGAAGAAGAAACAGGACGCGTGCCGTGCCGCATGACAACGTAGGTGTCGAAGCCGAGGGCGGCATTGACCACGATCTTGTTGGCGGCTTTGCCCATCACAGTAGGCAGGTAGCGCGACTCGCGGCTGTCCATAAGCAGGAAGATGGCATCGTGCTGGTCAATCAGCTGGCGCAGCTTCTCATACTCAGCCCTGGTCCGGGCTTCGTCGGTGACCGGGTGGCCGGCCATGGGGACGGACAAGACGTGGCCCTCGGCGGTGACACCCGGGTAGATTGCTTTCAGCGCGGCGGCAGCGGCCGGTGCTTTGGGCTTGCCGCCCTCCAAGCAGTCGGTGAAGGTGAAGAGCGGCTGTCGGACCGGGTTGGAGAAGGAGACGTTGCCATTGTCGACAAAAGTGATGTGCCTGACGCCCCAGCCGAGCAGGTTGCGAGACACGTAGCTGCCCAGCGTGCCGGCGCCGAGCAGGAGACACTTGGTCTTCTGGATAGCGTCGAGATCGAGTCCCGGGGCGATGCGCCATTTCATAAGCTTCAGGTTCAGATCCACGGCAGAGTCGGCCAGTTTCAGCGGATCCATGTATTCGGTCAGGTTGACATGGCGGCCAGCCAGCCTGTTGCGGTTGTCGCGCTCCCAGCCCACGACCTTGGGCAGCCCTGAAGCATCTGAGTCCGGAGATTTGTTTGCTTGGCTGTCGGCAGTGGCGGTGGCGTTGGCGGTGGCGTTGGCTATGACAGACAACGTGGTCGGCACTCGCTTCTTGGGCTGCTGGCGCACTTCCATGTCGAGGATGATGGAGCGCGCAGCCTCGCCGCGAGACGGGGTCTCTCGATAACACAGGATCTGGACACGGTCTCGCTTCCATTTTTGCCGCACCAAGGCAAGCAGGTTGCGCAGGCACCAGGCAGGCGCAACAGGCCCGGGCTCAGAGTAGTTGGAAGGATCGGCGAAGCTGACAAAACAGTCCTCAGAGTATTCGCCCTCGAAAAAGCCCGTGTCGTATGCGGCCAGGGGAGCGATGGCCCAGACAAAGCCAAGACTGGCAAATGTCGTCGTAGGCCGCGGCTGTGGTGGCCGTGACGCATCAGATCCCTCTGACGATGCCGTTGACGTTGTTGACGTTGACTTTGATACAGCAGACACAGCAGACACAGCAGACACAGCAGACACAGCACTCGCTTGAGGCCTCCTGGTCCTCTTAGCCAGGAAGAAGCCATGCTGGCGCGGATCAATGGTCTCCCGCCATGCCTGGAAACTCTCGGCCAGGGCAGTTGACTGGTCAGGCGTGAGCATCTTGTACGGCAGGCTGTTCCCTGGCTGTGCAGTCTCCGAGTACGGCGTCCACGATGGCTCCATTACCAGGGCTGGGAAGGCAAACCAGTAGTGGAAGCGGTACTTCTTCAGGTCGGCATAGGAGATGACATGGAAGGCGGCAAGCAGCGAGGGATTGGAGAAGATGGTGTCATCATTGATCGCATCCCAGATCTTTGCGCCCGCCTGCTTCAAGGTGGCAGCATAGTCGACCCGGCGGTAGTCCTCAAAGGTGTTGAAGTTCTGGATTGTGCCCTCTGCTCGGTAGAAACCAGCCGGGGGGTTGTCCGTGGTCAGTGCATTGCCGTGGATCTGCATGCGGCATGAATGCTCTTTGGCATCCGAAGGTCGGATTTCATACAATCCCAGCAGCTTTCGTGCCGAGTCGTCCAGTTTGTCCTCGTTGATCTTGCGCGAGGCCAACGCGGCGTAGAAGGGAATCTCCACATCGGACCTGAAGGGCACATACTGCATTGCGGCCGTTATGCTTAGCAGGGATGAAATTTGCTGTGATAGCTGGGATAGTGCCACTGGGATGAGTCCTGTCGAATTCTGTCGAATCCTGTCGCCTCCTGAGAAAGACACGCACAGGGCGGACGGGGGGGTGGAATGTATACATGGTAATATTACAGTATTGCAGGGGGGGTGACTGTTTCGGTATGACGGTATTGTGGTATAATATTGCAGTCCTCTGATTGGACAGTGCAAAAACCACCCACCCACAAAGCAGTTGCACCAACAACGACGGGGATAGTGACACTGACACTGACACGGTTCGCATAACGCAAGACCTGTCGAGCATGCTGATAGGCATCTGTGGCTCCATATGCGCCGGCAAACACACAACGGCCGAGTACCTGGTGCAGCAACATGGATTTCTTAGGCTTCACCTCCCCTCCCTCATCCCTCTGGCTGGCCCCAAGACGGACGACGAGAGACGACTCCTGCCCTCAGTGACTGATGAAAAGGGCACACGGGGACTCACCTTCCCGGATGTCAACGCCATGCTTGACTTTGTGACCAAACGCTGGCGTGAACATTGGGTGCTTACGGACATCTATGACGAGACAACGGTCGAACTGCTGCTGAGACGGCCCTTTTTCCTGCTTCTGAGCATCGATGCACCTATTAGCCTGAGATATGAGCGCTTTTCAAGAAGGCGAGTCACTTTATGCTGCTGATTTTATTTTATTTTTTTTTGGATTTTTCCTTCGATTTTTTTTTTTTCGCTTTTTCACCTGGCATTATGTCGTCGCTGATATATATCGGGCTTGGTTTACAGATGCCTAAGGCGACAGCTGGACCCATCACCGCTGGCCGAGTTTGTGTTCACAAATGACCTCCAGCTATACGGCTGGGCAAATGCAGACAACAGTGTCCACAATGGCGGCTCCTTGCCAGTTCCTGCCGGCATCGCCCATCTCCTTCCACGGGCACACCTGCAGATCCTGAACCAGCATCGCTCAATCCACGACTACCACCGCCTGCTAGACTCGCTGGACCTGGTCTCACCCATCCGGCTCCGGCCGACATGGGACGCGTACTTCATGACACTGGCCTCGTTGGCGTCACTTCGCAGCAACTGCATGAAGCGGCGTGTCGGGTGCGTGCTGGTGCACAACTCGCGCATCATCTCGACAGGGTACAATGGCACGCCGCGCAACCTGACCAACTGCAACGAGGGCGGCTGCGGACGCTGCAACTCGGCCAATTCGGGTGGCGTGGCGCTGTCGACATGCCTGTGTCTGCACGCGGAAGAGAACGCCTTGCTCGAAGCCGGGCGTGAACGGATCCGAGAAGGCGCGATTTTGTACTGCGACACCTGCCCATGCTTGACCTGCAGCGTCAAGATCGCGCAGGTCGGTGTCAAGGAGGTGGTCTATAGCCAGAGCTACAATATGGATGACGCCAGTCGGCAGGTCCTGAACGAAGCCGGCGTTGAACTGCGCCAGTTTAGTCCGCCCAGGTCTGGCCTCGTCAGCGCGGGAACGTTGCCAGAGTCGTGTAGGGATCTTGTGGCGTTGACAAATGGACGAGCTCCGTAAGCTGGTTGTCGTCTCCTTGGACATGTTAGATGACTAAATTGGCTTGCTACATCTCGTCCAAAGTAAATAAAACAGGCACTGATCTTCATCCATCAGCAAAGATCGCGGCCTCGTCAACCTTTGCCAAGCGTTTGATGCCAACCATGTATGCCTCCTTGCTGGCACTCCGACTGCTCTCGGGCTTCTCCCTGGCCACTTTGTGGAACATTGCTTTCATCCGCTTCTCCAGCAACTTGTCCTCGGCACCCTGGTAAAACTTGCAAACGAAATGGCCTCCTATCTTCAGCGTGGAGAAACAGAAGCGCAAGGCCGATGTACAGAGATCCTGCGAGCTAGTTGGCACTGGCAAATCGAGGCGACTAAGAATAGTTTTGGCTTACCATACTACCAGCGTGGTCGCGAAAGGCATTGCCCGACGTGTTCATCAGCCTGCGATAGGGATTAGAGATACTTCTCTTGGAAAAGCCATCCAATAGCTCCCAGGGTGCTGACATATCACTCAACACGACGTCGACACAGCGGTCGATATGCTGGGAATCGGGAGACTCTCCGCCCTCCTTGCGCTCCATGTCGAGATAGGACCTTGGGCTTGCGTCAACGGTAAGGGGGTCGTCTCGTGCAGTGGCTGCGCCGTCATGTGGATTCACCAGGCCCGGAATGGCCGACCTCCTTGGCCTGCCTCGATCAGGGTCTTCCAGAAAGTCCTTGATTTTTTCCTGCACCGCCGGGCTGAGAAAGTCGCCTTGAATGGCGTTGACACCCTTTGGCGGCTGCGCAGGGATCAGATCGACACCAAGGACGCGACCAGTGGGCTTTGTGAGGTCTATTGCCACCTATGTTCGTATCCCCCACAGATCAGCCGTTTGTCTGTTTAATAGACAACACCCAGTCCTACCTGGCTCCAGCTGCCCGGGGCAAAGCCCAAATCGACCACAGTCATGCCTGGCTTGAACAGTCTGTACCCGTCGTTGATCTGCAGCAGCTTAAACGCTGCTCTACTCTTCAGTCCTGCCACCTTGGCTGCACGAGTGAACGGGTCTGAAGTCTGGCGTTGGACCCATCGTTTGCTGCTATAATGCCGGACAGAGGGGGAGGGATCACATAATTGGCTGGGCGTGGAGCATCTGGTGCAGATACCGAGCGCTCTGGCTGCTGAGAGCAATCCAGGTGAGGTGAAACGCGAGGATATACGACCAGGCGGCAATGAGGTAGAGACGATCGAGCGGGTCCATAGTGGCAGACACAGGCGGAGTGGGGTCGTATGAGGGCTACATGTTCGCATAGCAGGGACAGCCAACCCCAAGGAATGGGCAGCGGCTGGCGAGAGATGGGCGTTGGATGGAGGAGGATAGTGATACACTGGATCAGCCGTAAGTTGCAGTTGACTCATGAAATTCACATTGATCTCCGCAGGACACTAGGCTTATTTAGGCTTAGTGCATTTCTTGGATGATTATTCACTGAGAGATCCTTCTCGTTCTCGATCTCAGAACTATCCACCTGTCTCAACTGTGCGCTCAGTAAGTTCATGTTCAGCAGGGTGGGAAGCAGAACGAAGCATTGTGTTGGCTAGAGAGCGCCAGGTGACAACGTTTCGCGTCAAGTCACGTGAGTCTTGGCATTGTCATTTTGCCTACGTCATTCGTGTGTTGCAAACTGATTCCATGATTCACTGACCTCTCAACAACAAGGACATACTGGTCCCCTCTGTCAATATGTCTGCGCCTCATCATCGTCATCGCTCATCAATGGAAGGTATTTTCGATCTATCTGCACCGCATCCATCGCTGGCCCCCGAGGAACAACAACGGGCAGCTCGTGCTTTTGCAGCTGTAGTCGAAGCTTGCGAACCTCATCAAAATCAGGATCCATACAAGAAGGTCACCCTTGTGCGACTCACATACGAGCACATCAGCTCAGAGGCCTCGAAAGCCGATTTTCTATACTTTTTCTTCAAACACACGGAGATCCCGATTGACGACCCCCAAACTCCATCGCTTCCTCCCACTGAATATAGCGCCCAATTGGCAGCGTTTGCAGAAGTACTCATGGACAATTTCTTTTTGCCTTGTAAGCTTCTCCCCACAGATTCAATTCAGCAATAAAGAGAGACTAATATACTCTAGTGAGAGCAGCCTCAAACAGAACCCCTCGACCTTCACCTTCAGGTCTCCCCAATCTCGACAGTGTAGAAAATCTAACTGGAACCCCCTGGCGGCTGGCAACCTTGAGGAGGGACTGTCTCCTTCGTGACCACCATCGCTGTGTCATCAGCCGCTTCTTTGATCGGAAGGAAGCAGCAAGGCGTATCAAGGAAGCCGGCGGCGAAGAAGCACGAGACGATGAGGGCATTCGATTCAGAGATCAACAAACTTTATATGCACCATTGGAAGTGGCACATATCCTCCCTCATTCATTGATGAGCGTGACGACTGCGAATCCTGAGTTGGTATGTCTGAGGACTGCTCTTTGTCTTGACTTTGTACCATAGTTGCCAGTTGTATTATTATGACCTTCTCAGCTGACATATGTGGATAGGCCCAATCCCAAAAAACCGCTCTGGCGATCCTCAATATGTTCGACAGAGGAGTGCTTCATCTGATCGACGGCGAGGAAATTGACCGAACACGCAACGCCGTCACCCTGACCCAAGAGTTTCACGACATGTTCGGCCGGTTTGAAGTCTATTTTGAGCTACAAAGTAGCGAGACACACACATATCGAATTGACTATCTAGGAGAGGATTACATGCGCCCTCCGATCCTTCCGATCCAGCGTACCCTTTTCTTGAGCGACGCCCGGACAATTGATCCTCCATCCCAACGCCTCCTTGCCATCCACGCAGCAATTGCACGCATACTTTATATGAGTGCGGCTGGATACTACATTGATCGTATCCTCGACGACCTGGACAAGCCAGCTGTCTTGTCGGACGGGTCAACTCCGTTGGGCCATTTCGCTGCTTTGCGGATCAATGGCTGGTGGGATGGCCGAATTCGCGCCTAGTGTATCTCCAGCACAACCTTTGTGGATGTGTGCTTCCGCGGCAAAAAGGAAGTTTTCTAAAAGGACAGCGGGTGGCATGATTCAAGATTGCAAAGTGTCAAGTGCAATATGCGGTCGCCCAGGTCAGGGCATAGACAAAAAGCGAGCGACATCCCCCAAAATGGGACATGATATGAATTGTTATGACCGGTAGATATAGATACCCTGGAGAAAAACCCGGAACTCCAATGCGAGAAATGTTATCGTGCTCAGCTTTACAATGTGTAATGTATATTATCCCGCCGCAACCCCGGCTCCCCGTCGGTCCTTCTTCAGCGGAGAGAACTGTGCCAGGGTCTTGGACTTGGGCCGGCCGAATGCCAGCAAGCTGGTGTTGGCGAGTGCACCGCCGCTCTTCAGACTCTTGATCTTGTTCGCGGCCGGCGCAGGTAGTGGTGGTGGTGCGTTGTCGTCTTCGTCGAAGATGTTGGGTCGCTTTTTGGCTGGAAGACCAGGCTTCTTCTTCTTCTTTGTCGTCTCCGCCTCCGCCTCCTCGGCCGCTGCTGCGTTCTCGGGCTCATCAAGAGACGAATCTTCGGGGTCGTCTGCTTCGGAGGAGAGTTTCTGCATCGCTCGCTGCCGCCTGACCACGGTATTTGCCTTGGTCGTCGATTCCCTGAGCGGATGGGGGCCTCTTTTCCTGGCCGTGGTTGCTTTCTTTGATGCCGGTTGCTTCTGAATGGCCGCTGGCCTGGTTTGCTTCTCACTTTTTTCTGCTTCCTCGACAATCTCATTGATGCTGTCGTTCATTGCTTTGTCGACCGAGTCGAAATCGTCGTCGTCGTCGTCGTCGTCGTCGTCGTCGTCCTCTTCCTCTTCCTCGACTGAGGTAGTCTCTGGCAGAATGCTCAAGGCGGTCTTGTTGAAGAACGGGGTCATGGAAACGGTGGACTTGTCTCCCACGCTGAACGAGGTGCGCTGCCTCTTTGCCGGGCCCTGGCCAGGTGTGCCGATGGTGGCGTCGGGATCGAAGCGAGCCACGGTTCGCTTGCCGCGATTTGCACTAGCTGCCGGTGGTGCTGTCTTGCGCACCATCCGTGCCTTGGTCAACTCAGCAGACTGTGCCATCTTGTCTGCCTGTGCAGTCTCCAGCTCGTCCTGAGCCGTCCTGAGCTGTTCCTTGGTAGACCGCAGTTTTGTTCTGAACGCATCCAGTTTGCTCTCCAGCAGCTCCTTCTGGCTCTCCCACTCACTGGCCTGTTTCATGTGGACCTTCTCTGCCTTTTGTGCTTCTTTTTTCGTTCGTGTAAGCTCTTTTCGTAGCTCGTCCAAGCCAGTCTCGCTCGTGTCTGTCCGTTTAGCATCTTGCCTCAGCCTCTCCAGCTCAGCCTTGAGATCGGAAATCTCAATGTTTTGCTTATCGGCCGCCTTCCTTGCCTGGGCCAGGTCTTTCTTCAGCTCCTCGACCTCGGCTGCCCGTGCCGACTCTTCTTCGCTTGACGCCTTGCCTTGCGACTTGAGTCGTTCAACAGTACGCTTTTCATTATCTAGCTCCACCTGCATGGCACTGATCTCACGCTCTAGGGAGAGCTTCTCTGCCAAGAGGTTCTGCTGCGTGTTTCGTTGAGATTTGAGATACTCCAGCTCGGGTTTCAGAGTGGCGAGCTCTCGCGTCAAGGCGAGCTTATCAGCGAGGATATTCGCCGCGTCCGCACTGGCATTATTCAGTGCCGTCACCTCAGCCCGCGCATGCTCCAGTTCTCGAACACGCACTTTGAGGTCGGTCTGCACTTGAGCCAGTTGGGCCTTGGTGTCGGTGAGTTCATCGCACAGGTCGGCGTTGTTGTTCTCCAGCCGCTCCATGCTCATGTCGCATTGCTCCAGTTCCGCCTGTAGAGTGTCGTTCTCGTCTTCAAACAGCAGTAGTTGCACCCGCAGCTCTCGTGCCCGTTCCTCCTCAACGACACGCTCGACCGACCGCACGGATTCCTGGTAGGTGTGGTCATGTTCTGCTGTTTTCAGCGCTTGTGCAAGCAAGTCAGCTTCTGAGAGGTCCCTATGCGAAGCCATGGCAAGAAGACGCGTGTGCTTTCGATTTGATTGTCAAGCCTGTCCACGGTCTCTACAGGTCATTGTTGACACTACTGAGACTGGACTAGCCTCGAACCTTAAGCCGGAGTTATGCGGCGTTTAGCGCTCAGTTTGTTCAGTTGTGCACGTGGGCGGCAATTGACCCAGCAAACCAAGCAAACTAGGCAAACTGAGCAAACACACTCCTTGACACGCTGTAGTACTCAATGTCGACGTATACACATTCAGTGCTCCTTGCCTGCGCCTGATTCACAATGCGCATACTCAAGTTTCTTGCCCTTGCGGCACTGTCCGTCACCGCTGTTGTCGCAAAGAAGGCGCCCGCCGAGTCCTCAAAGTTCGACAAATATCTGGCTAAGCAGACGTCGCGGCCCTCTGAGATCAACGAACGAGTATACGAGGAGCTGACAGCAGCACCGCGAGACTACAGCGTTGCCGTGCTATTGACAGCCCGAGGAGCCAAGTTTGCGTGCCAAACCTGCAAGGCCTTCGACCCTGAGTGGGAGATTCTCGGCCGCAGCTGGGCCAAGGGCGATCCCAAGGGCAAGACCAAGGTTCTGCTGACGACGCTTGACTTTGAGCAAGGCCGCAATGTTTTTATGAAGGTAAGAAGAAGAGGATGAATATAAAGAATGGGCTAGCAAGACCATGAGCATGAGCAAAAAAAAGAAGAAGAAGAAAAACCCGTGTCTAACACCTCTGTGTGTGTGCAGCTCCAACTGGCCACCGCACCCGTCCTGATCCTCTTCCCACCCACGACCGGACCGGGCGCGAAGGCCAATGCCAACGATCCCCCGCGTCGTCTCGAGTTCATCGGCCCGCAGTCGGCCGAGTCGGTGCGCAATTGGCTTGTGCGCCACCTGCCTGAGGGCACCGACTACCCGCAGATCCAGCGGCCGATCAACTACGGGCGTATTGTGACTGTCATCACCATCCTCATCGGCCTCTTCACCGTCGGCACCGTGGTCTACCCTTATGTGCTGCCCATCATCCAGAACCGCAACCTGTGGGCTGCCCTGAGCCTGATCCTCGTCCTCCTCTTCACCTCCGGCCACATGTTCAACCACATCCGCAAGGTGCCCTACGTCACTGGCGACGGCCGTGGCGGCATCTCCTACTTTGCTGGCGGCTTCCAGAACCAGGTCGGCATGGAGACGCAGATTGTCGCTGGCATTTGTATGTCACTTATTTGTCTTCTTCCCTACCGCGCGCGCGCTCCTCAAACTGACTAACTCTCCTTTGCAGACGCCCTTCTCTCCTTCGCCACCATCTCACTCGCCCTGAAGGCTCCCCGCATCAAGGACAAGCGTACCCAACAACTGGCCATCATCATCTGGGCCTCTGTCCTGTGGGGCGTGTACAGCTTCCTCCTGAATGTCTTCCGCATCAAGAACGGCGGCTATCCGTTCTGGCTGCCACCATTCTAAGAAAAGAAGAAAAAGAGAAAATAGAGCACCACCAAGGCATGCTAGTATATACATCCTTGGCAGTTTTTATTCACTCAACCTGGGAATCGGAAAAGCAGGTTGACGAGCCATATTTCTCCGTTTGCGGATGGATAGTCTGTCCACGCGCGCCGCCAGCTATCTGGTATGTACCAACATGGTCTTCAATCTAGATAGAAATACGAAATCAGAGGTAGTCATCGATCTGCTTGGTTCTCAAAATGTGTACACGCGGGAAAAGAAACTATCAATCACAATAAATCAAAACAAAAATAATTTTTTTTTTAAAAAAAAAAAGAGAAAAAAGAGAAGAAAAAAATACATAAATAATACTGACTTGACTACCTTTCTACCTTCCATCGCAGCAGACAACCCTCACTTCTCGAAACCAGCCTCAGCCCTAACGTCAGTAATGAAAAACCACAGTGCAAAAACTCAAGGCTGTGCACAATGTGTTCTATCAAAGTGCAACAACAACAACAACAACAACAACAACAACAACAACAACAACAACAACAACAAAGAGAATAAAAGATCAAAAAGAAAGAAACGAAAACCATTCTCCCTACTCAATCAACATGCACCACCAGACGTCACAACTTTATGCAACTTGTCTACTCCTCCGCCACTGTCTACCCCAAGTAGCCGCCTCCTTCCTCCCAAACAAGCTGGAGTCATCTGCGTCGCCGTGCTCGCCGTCGCCGTCGTCGTCGCCGTCGCCAAACCAGCCCTACTGCTTGCTGACGTACTCCCGCTCAGCCAGCTCATTCTCGGCCGGAGCAACATGGTAGTTCGCCTGCCGGTGGGGAGATGATGCTAGTCTTGTCCCACCAGAAGTGGCAGCAGCAGCAGCAGCAGCGCCAGCAGCAGCGCCAGCACTTGTCGACGACGACGTCGCCGTCGTCGTGCCCGTTGTTGTGACACCCGTAGTGACACCAGATGTAACACCCGAGGTTGCTGCCTCTGTAGACACTACACCGCCTTGCTGTTGGGCTGCCGCGATTGGAGTCACATTCCTCGCATCGACGGGGGACGCTGGAATGCTAGAAAACGCGCCTGGATGGGTCTGGGAGGCAATGATGTCGTGCCACTTGGCAGCGTCCGAGACTGTGTGGGCCTTGAATTGCCACTCGCTCGAGACTGACATCTTGTTGCCCAGCTTTGATCCAGATGAATCCTTGCCCTTGACGGTGAACTTGTGGCCCTCCACGGCGCCGATGGCACAGTCCGGCAGGTAGAGTGACATGTCCGGTACTGGGTCACTGTTGAGGTTGTCATTGTCCTTGAACTGGTGCAGAAACCCGGCTGGAGTCACCGCGTAGTAGGCCGACTTGTATCCCATGCCAATGCCGCGAGACTTGCGCTCGAGCGAGCCCTCGATCAGCGGTCGGGTCGAACGATGGTTCTGATTCGGGAAGCTGACAAGGTCCAGCCTTCGAACCGGGGCGTTTGGATTGACCAGCACGTCCGAGTTGCGCTTGACAAAGCCGTTCCACTCAAAGTCAAGCGGGATAGCCGACGCCGTGGCCGCAATGTCTCCGTACATGGCCTTTTGGCTGTCCGCCTGGCCGGACATGAACTGGTTGTACGCGCCGATGGCGTTCTGGAAGGTGGAAACAACGTGCGCCTCGAACTCGGCAAAGTTGTTCTGCACGTTGACAATGTCCTTGCGGATGTTGTTCTCTTCCAAGATCTGCTTGTTCAGACGGTGATACGTGCCACGCTGCAGCACATAAGGGTCGTTCTGCGCCGAGATCTTGCCTCCTCCTCTGGAATCAAAGTTGGCCGTGTTCTGGCTCAGCGCGTCGATATGCTTCTGTGTCGTCGCTCGCGCTGCCTCAACCGACTTGGCCCCTTTGCCCGCACCCGAGGCCACCTCCTTCGATTTTGCCTTGAGCTCCTGGTGCAGACGCTCAAGCATCGGCAGCACCGAGCCGGTCAGGTTTTTGGATGTTTCCGCGTGCAGCGTGCTCTGTGCCTGTGTGTTGGCCCGGATGTTTTCAAACAGACCGGCTATGCCCCCCAGCGCGGTGTCAAAGTGGTGCGACTCCTTGATCGTCCCGGACAGCGTCTTCAAGACTTTCTCCTGGTCCTTGGCCTGCGACTTCTCTGCCTTGGCTACCTCGGCGATGTATTCCTCCAGATACGAACATGCGCGCTTCCACCCTTGGAGCCGCCCGTCGAGCAAACTTATTGTGGCCGTCGGGTCTCCGCGTGACCCGTCATCATCTTGCTTGAAGCCAGTATCGGTCTTGATGTGCGTGGGAACCTCTGAAGTTGCCATGATTGAGTCTTAGCCACACAGATAGTCGATCCTTGCTGACCCTCTTGGTGTGGTGGTGGGGACGGAAACACTGGAGAGTCGCTCCTTCTGCCAGATCAACTGTGACAAGATCGAGCTAATGCGATGTCTTTTCCTGAGAATGCAAGTCAACGCGGAGCCGAGAGTATCAGTCTCTTCCCTGAACCAAAAGGAATGTAGATGCAGGTTTGTCATAATTAAGTGTCCTCCGTTGTTTCAATAAATCTTGTTACCCCTCGGCGTCGACGTCATGCCTGCCATCTAAATTGACTTCGTATTAACGCCCAATGAGCTAGCCATATTGGGCTAGTGCACCGACGGCATGATCCGTTAGTGACTCCTAAAAAGAATTAGTCACCTCAAAATGGGAAGGCTCTTGAAGACATTGGGGACAGCTCAGCTCAGACACAGGCCCAGTGTGGCATAATAAACCTCTGGGAATGTCCATTGATAGTATCACAAGTATCACAGGCTCGAAGTTGTCTTTCATCGTAGGTAGGAGAGAGTCACCGCTCCTCAGGCTTTTTCACTCTGCGGTGACACATGCCATGAACACGCTCAACCGCGTGATATTTTCCTTCTCAAGATTCTTCCCAAGTCAAATTGGAATCCCATCGTGCCCATCCATCCAAATCGTCACTGTCGTCCTCATGTGAAGAAGCCCCTCATGCGTCCTGATACCGTCGATACCTCTGAATTCGCCAGAAAAAAACAAACTCCCCTTGCTCATGTGCTCCAATAATGCATCTCAGCCTATTGGCTGGCAACGTCCTCATATTCCTGTTCACTCACTTCTAGGTCGCTGCTGCCCTGCCAATTATCGGGACTCAACGCCTCAACCGCATGCTCACTCTTCATCCTCAGCATTCCGAGCGTGCTCTTGATATCAGTCTGTTCTTGCTCACTGAAATATGCGCCAGGCTCCACCAAATCAAAGACCTTTTCCTCCAGCACAACAAGCTGTTCAATCTGTCCCAGTTGCATAGTCGAGCTCTCTTTTGCTCGACCCATGAAAGTAGACTTTGCAACATGAAGCGCCTTGGCAACCAGCTGGACAGCAATGTGTGATAAACTCCGGTACTTGGTAGGGTCCTCTCCTTGCCCTTTCTCAAGAGGATCGAGCAGTAGCTCCTGGAGCAGAGCAAAGGTGTCGTTGCGAACATCATGATGATTCTCATTTGGAGCAATCACAAGCACGGATGCCCACTGTGGGATGTAGGCTAGCACTTTCTCCCCCAGGAACCCGGCATCCAGTTCAGCAACCTCGTTCTTGATCTCCAGTAAGTTTTTCACAAATTGTAGGTAGGCACTCCCATAGGAGATATCAATGGTTTGAATGCCCTCTAGCACCGCCGCTGCCAAATCAATGATCTGGTTCTCGTGGATACCATTCTGACAGAATGCCACTATTGGATCCAAGTATGCCACGGCCACATTCATGTTGGTTGACTCTGCCCCGGTGGCCAACAGCTGACACACGGCCCCGGCAAGATCGATGTCTTGAGCAAGTCGTTGGACGAGAGCGTTGGCTGCGGCAGGGGACTGTTTCCCGTTGATGATGCGACGCAGCCAATCAAGCGCGTACGGCATTCTATCGATCCCGAGAAGTTCTGCGTCTCTGCGGCGCAAGTTTGTTCGTGAGCGGATATTGACGCGGAGAAACAATTCGGTGAAAAAGTTGATGAGAGCAGCGTGATTGTAGGCCCGGTTTCTCTCTCGTCCCGAAATATAAACGCTGTATCGGCCTCGGGCTCTTCGTTCTGGTCTTGTCTCACTTGACTCGAGCGTATGCAGTCGAATGATGTCGAGACAGTTCTCCATCAAGTCAATCTTGAGCATTGCTTCTGCTTCCATCTCACCCAGGAGCAATATGTCATTGAGTAGTCCGAAGTAGTCGGTCCATGATCGAGGGTATCGTATAGTGTGATCCCACACAGCAGCCAAAAGGAGTAGACATGTATCCAGTGTCGCCTTGTAGGAAACTGCAAATTTGGCATCCTCCTCAGCTTTGGCATGCAGCACTTCGAGTGAAGTCTTGAGCAGGTTGCAGAACGCTTTCCGAGTTAGAAGTAGTGGAGATCTGATCATGCTGTCTTGCACGGCATCCAACGAGATAAGCCACACACAAACAGTTGAGGCGCATGAAGCACAGCGGCTGATAAACTTGACAAGAATGTTGATTGTTTCCTCCATTTCAGGCTGCCCTTTCCAGCGTGATGAGATTTGTTGCACATATTCCAGTGCGGTTTGCAAAGCTCTATTCTCAATAGCATGATCGGTGCTGCATCCTTCGGGAGTAAGATCCCAGAGTCTGGCAACTAGCTCGCGAATAAAACGGGCGTGGTTCTCATCTTGCACGCAATAAGCCCGCAGAAAGAGCTCGTTTTGTTGAGCGATGTGACGCTCAAGGCTGGCCGGTGCCGTCAACCGAACTGGATTCAGAGGATCGACGTGGCAGAATTGTTCTTCAGTCTGTCGGATGTCGCTCTTGCGTTGGTAGAAAAGCATATATGCATTGTAGAACTTTTGCATTCCATATGTTGTCTCAATGCCGCCAAAGCAATTGTCCTGGATGTGGGCGGGATCGAACTGAGTCACATCAGAGTCGTTGAATTGCACCCATGAATGAGCCTTGTCCTGGCCTGAAGGCCGCTGACGAATGTAAGAGAAGTAATGCCCTGAGTCGGCCGTGCCCGAGTGAACAATGATGCCAGTCAATTCAAAAATATCAGGCTCGTTAGGATGGCTGAGATATTCCAGTGTGTAAGGTGCCACGTCAAGCTCCTCGGGGAACTGAAACTGGTCATTCAGCTTGCACCTGGTGCCAGTCATGATGTCAAAGTCAAACCGCTTGAGGTTGAATATCAGGTTGTCCGGCACACGCTTGAGACAGTTCCGTTTTACAGCATCGACGTGCCGACCACAGGATGTGCATGAGTATTTGTTGTCGCCTTGCAAGACTTCTCCCTCAACGTACGCTTTCAAGCTGTCCTCTAGCCTTGATTTGCCCTTGATTTCCACTGGCAGCACCGCGAAAGATTCGGGTCGTTCAGACACATGCTCGCATTCCTTTGACTTGATCTGTTGGATTGTCTCTCCTCCATAGAGTGATTTGAAGCGCGACTTTGAGTTCTCATCGAGCATTTGGCCCTCGAGCCGATCAAATAGCAGATTGAAAAACTCATCGACATCCATCTGGACAGTCACATCGATCTCGCCGCCTTCATAAGTCACAATAGAATCGACTGCCCCTTGTGGATCGATGGACTTCTCGTGAGAGCTTTGCATGTAGGCAAAGACTTTTCCGAGCTCTGCAAACAGCTTCTGTCTCTCTCTATCAATGATGGGCGAGTTTATCAGCAGATGGCGAAACTGGACATGCATGAAGAGTTGTGAGAGGAGCGAGTTCAAATAACAGGTATTCGACAGATTTCGCAAACCTGCGTATCCAACTTCTGAGCGAAGTGCCAGGCGGTCATGGCTCAAGTAAGGCGCGAAGTAATCTTGCTCAACAAAGTCCTCGCTGATCTCAGAAACCAAGACATCAATCTCATCAGAAGTCTGGCAGAGCATAAGGAGGAGATCGTAGAGCGATTGCCTGGTTTTGGAGTCGAGTACTGGATGGCGAGATAGTGTTACATCGGCTTGGAAGTCAGAAAGGGGAGGGAACATGAAGGCCGAAACAAGATCATGCATGTACTGGCGCTGAGGAGGCAGGGCCTTTCGCGACCTCAAGACACGAGCGCATTCACAGAGCAGCCTCGCCATGCCGGAGATGAACTTGTCTCTCAGGGGCTGTCCCACAATCTCATAGTAAGAGTGTTGAACCAAGCTCGAACTCCAGCGGTTGAACAGGTCAAGCACCTCTTCGTCCGCCAGAGACTTCCCGATGACCTTCAAAATCACCAGACTTGAATCGCCGACATCCTGACAGTTTTCTGGGTAAGTCGCGGCCAATTCAAGGATTGGGAGCAACAGCTTCCAGATATGAGTCAAGCATGATTCAATAGAGCTGGAATCGAACCGAGAACGTGGCGCTTGAGGATTGTTCATCTTGAACATGGTCTTTGCACTCAGCGAGCCATTGATGTTTTGCACAACGTCAAGAATGGTCGCTCGGACAGTTGGTCGATCATCAACAAGAATACATTGCTGAAGGATAGAAGAAAAGGTTTCGTGCTGGTGTACATGCTGCCAGATTCTGTCATCGTGGAGACAGGATTCAAACAAGACCTCTAGGGCAGTCTTCGCCATTGCTTCTGGTCCTTTCGTTGGTGTTTCAAACTCTGTTGCGTTTTGTACACCAAACAAGAAGTTGGCCATCTGGTCCACGTACTCCTTCGGTCTTGGAAAATAGACAAGAGATATTTCCTTAGGCACCTTTGTCCGGAGGGCCATCGAAAGCGTTTCCAATATTTCGAATCCGATCAAAAGCTCCAAGGGAGTGTTGAAGCTGTTGGCACCAAGTCTGATCAGAGCATGAGTGAGAGCGTCCACTGCGTAGGAGAGAAAGTCAGAGTCAGAATCTTGACTATAGTGCTCGAGTTCTACACAAGCCCTCAAGGCTCCGGTACAGAATAGAAGCTTGTATGGCTTCTGAGAGGAGAGGAGGTCTTCTGCTGGTGTGGATTTTGCTTTGATAGGCTCAGTGATCTTCTGACGAACCGAAGCTGTTCTCAAGTAATCGTACACTTCTTTGGCCAGTCGGTCCTCGGCATCAAGCAAGGCATAAAGATCGTCAAAATGAAGCATAATCTTGGAGTCGACCGGTGATCCAGCGCGGTAGGCTCTGGGTTGTCGCTCCTCAGTGGTTGATATTTTACCAATCATTAGCGGCTTCCCGTTGAACAGATTCAAGTCAGACAGGCTGGAATTGTCTTCGTGGAGATTTAGCCTGCGGCCACAGTTCACAGCGATAAACTGATTCCAGCCAGTGGCATTGGAGATGTATTCTCCCAGCTCCTGGCCTGTGTTTTCACTTCCTATCGAGAGTCTTCGCATGGTATCAGACACGTATCGATTTCCTTGCACTTTCAACCACATTTCTTGGGATTCGCCCTTTTTCCCTTCAAACTCCGGCAAATCGTCCGAGTGGCGGGAAGATACTGGGCTGGCTGCTGGATCCTTCTTGAGCGCGTTGGTGAAGCACTTTAGGAACAACAGTGATCTATCAAACTTGAGAAGTTCTGATGAAATCTCAGCTTCGGAAGCAATGATAACCATGCCATCATCGTCACCATCGCCAGAGCCAGAGCCAGGACTTGGTTCACTAAAACTCTTGAGGCGCGCTGCAGAGCTAATAACTTGACTGACAGAGCGATCAATTAGAGATAGATGTGTGGCGTGGATTTCAGCCCTCGGCCGCCGGGTGACCACGGTAGACCTGAGGTACTGGGCAATTATGAAGTCTGTCGCTTCCATTTCGACAGTTCCAGGCAAGCATTCCAGCATCACTCTCCAGACACGCTCCATCCCAGGTATGGTGACGACATTGTCTGAGGATGGAGCACTGGCTGCGCCTAGGAGAGCACACTCATACATCACACTCTGTTTGGCAAAATCCAGAGTGGCTTTGTTGAAGTCTTCAGGCCGCAGCCTACCCCAAAATTCATGGAGCAGACTTGCAATTGCTGAGTTTGGAGACTTTGATCGTAGCATCAGCTGGGTCAATTGTTCCCATGCCAGGACTTTGATCGCACTTGGCAGGTGGGCTGCCGTCAATAGCGAGGACCATATGCTCTCTAGCGAGTCCTTGTCAAACTTATCAGGCACAACTCGAAGCAGGACAAAAAGACATCGCAATCGACATTCAAGTTGGATGTTGAGACAGTCGGCGGAGACAGGAGTGGTCTTTGCCTGCGCGCTCAGAGCGGCAATGTTATCAACCAGGATGCCGGGACATCCACTCTGTTCGACGACTCGGTTCAATGCAGAGCTGCTAAGGCCCTGCAAATTCAATATCTCGTGAAGGGCAAGGATTGCTCCAGACGCATAGTCACCATGAGACTCAATATCGGTGCGAATTTGCATTATGACCTCCTCTTGTTCGTCTTTACTGATTCCCAGACGATCGGTGTATGTTCGAGCTGGGTGGGTAAAGTATGTGAACAGACTGAGCACCTCACGTCTGATATTATTGGCGAACTCTGTTGTACAGCGCCCCGGAGTATTTGCCTCGCGAAGCAAATGCAAGCACAGTCGGCGAGTAACGGGATCGAATGATGGTTCATACACAAGAGGAAACTGGCCACCTTTCTGTCGAATGTTTTGAAGTATTTGTAGCGTGAATTGCAGGACTGCGTCGTCAAATTGTGAGAAGGGCAGCTCAAGAATTTTCTGGCACATATAGTAGAAGTCGGGGTGGTTGAATGTGACAAAGCAACCACTGAGCAAGTGTAATGCCGCAGTGATCATGCGGGGATCTTGACCAAATTCGACAACCTGCCAGATGCTATCTGTGTCTTCATTGGTGTATTGTTTAGCAACATTGAGGAAGCCGACCAGATTGGCGGCTCTTTCGGCCAGTGTTGGATGGGAATCCACGCTGACAATGTAACTTGTCATGTCGTTTGCTCGCAGGAAGCGAACGAGAAACTTGACAAGCGGATCCTCATGGCCATCCGCGTCATTTTGAATGTATTGAAAGTAGACTTGGACGAGGTCACGGCTCATTTGTTCGACACCTGCTACCCTGAGTTCCATCCGACCATGCTTAATGAAGCGATTGAGCATGGTGAATTTCCAGGCATAAAGCATCGTGTGATGCAGATTAGCCAAATCTTCATCTTCATACTCAATATTCGCTGCGGCAATGATCTCTTTTGCCAAATGGGGAGCGCTGGTCGCGACAATCTTCATGCACTTGCTGAGCTGGTCGACAATTTCCATGGCATTGTCAAGGTTAAGCCATGCCTGCTGTCTCTTGATGGCGACTTGCAGAACGTCATCAAGCTTTCGGAGGATCTTCTCTGTTCCAGATTGAATTTCCGTGGCTTGAGGGAATGGCTGATCAGGGTCTGCCGGGCCGACAGTGATGGAGTAGAGGTTCGACATATGCTCGAGAAAGGGAAAGAAGATGACAAACTCCTTGTGCAACTTGGGATACTTGGGCAGTGCATCTCCAATGGTTGTGATAAGATCCAAGATCGCTGACATCAGATCAAGGCCAGACGGCCCCAAGACATGGTCAATGAAGGGCTGTCGGATGACTATTGGGTCGATTCCCAGGCTCGCACGCAGCGACTCGAACAGCAGTGATCGGCCAGCGACAATCATCGAGATGGAGTTGAGCCAGGCCCATGACATCAATGAGAACTCGGCAGGGGATTTGGGGCTGTCGTCCACGAGTTGCCGAAGACGTTTGGTCTCGTAGCGCAGCAGAAGCTTGGTGATATCAGCAAACGCGTTGCAGTATCTGAGGATTTCCTCAACAGGGAGCGGAAAGTAGAGCTTGTTCTCTCTGCGCAGCAGACCTGACAGCAGCAGATGCCCTTTGGCCCAGAAACCAGTGTCTTCCTCCACAATCGATGCAGTCAATTCATTGCATCGACTGGCATAGTCGACGAGCCAGTCTTTGACGGCATCAAAGCAATCGGATATATCGACTGAGCCATCCTGCATAGCTCTCGAGACTGTTTCCACGGCACCGCGGGCATCACCACGCTTGAACTGGGCAGCGAAGGGAAAGGTGCGATAGACATGGAAGGGCTCCAAAGACGGTGCGGCGCTGATACCGATTCCTCGAGGCGATTTTGTGTCGGAAGAGTCATGGTCAAAATCTTCAGTCCTGGCAAGTTCGACTTCGGGACTTGATGTAGGAGATGAAGAGATGGAGATGACTTCTGCTGGGGCAGCATCAGCAGCATCGGCAGTATCGGCAGTATCGGCAGCATCAGCGGCATTAAGCTTGGGGATGGGGCTCAGGGTGGCAGCGGTCTCGGCTGGCTTTGAGTCAACGGCGCCATCGCCGCCGGTGGAAGAGAATCGGTTTAGTGATTGAGAAGACAAAGGGCGAGTATTGATGGTGACCTTACTGGTCGGTGATGGAGTAGTCATGGTGAGGTCTACAGTGCGAGGAGGAAGACCGGGTTTTGAGCTGGAGGAGTCGAGTGCTGGGGGTTTGCTGTCGTGCGGAAGGTCGTCCTCAGCATCACTCTTGCCTTCACTCAGTCTGGGGCGCTTTCGGTCGTGTTCAGGTAGGCCTGTGTCGTCACCTGAACTACTGCGATTCCTGGCCGAGGAATCGGGGATGGAAGAAGTCATTTTACAGACTGCTGTCCCCCAAAGAGCTGATCATGCCGCTAGACCATGAGCTTGAAGCAGGAGCTGTGTCGGCATTGGCAGAGGGGGGGGGAGAGGGGTGGACAGACAGCACAAGGTTGAGGTTGTGGTCAGCGTCAGCCTATGCAAGAGGAAAAGTCTTGGCAAATACACTGTGGTGGGAAGGGAGAGAAGGCAACTGCCCCGCCTTTGTCACTTCAACAAAAGCCACGGGCCGGCAGCATACAATGCCAGAATTCGCTGGTGACCAGCAAACACTCATCGAACGCTTAAAGTACAAGTGTTTCGATAATGGAGTGTACGATCATGACGGGGTCAAGCCGGCATCAGACAGGTGGGTGTGGGGGTTTGGGCCCCGCGCGTTTAGATCACACACGACAGGCCGGGGGAGAAAGTTGCTGGAACTCGAGCAATCAGTCTGCGTGGGGCAACCAGGTACGGGGCGAAAAGGTTCCTCCCCTCCCAAGCGTTGGACAACGGTCAACTGAATAGACAACGATGGACCTAAGAGAAGAATGGTCGCTCAGCCAGCCAGCCAGGCTACAGCCAGGCCAAGCAAGTGGGTCAGTCCCAACTAGGACTAGCCCGTCCGGATAAAAACCCCGTAGCGCGACAACACACAGGGCAACTACGGGTACGTCATCGCACAGAGCGTTTTCATGTTTGCTGCAATCATTGGGACAAACGCGCATGATGAGCAAGCCGAGGGTGACCTACGCCACTGCGTCGCCTTACACTGACCCAGTGTGATAAGTGGCAGGCCGATGCTTAAGGGCGTGACGACTATCTTGCTAACAGAACCGCAGGCCAGAGATCTCTGCCTCGGTTGAGACTGACCTGCTCCAGCTCCTTCGGCCTCTTCTCGAGTCTTTCGGCGAATATAGAAAGCGACATGGGTCAATATCGAAGGGTAGGGCCCGCCGTAAGAAGCGCAAGATCGTTTCCTTGGCAGATGCTCCAGCAAAAGACGAGGACAAGCAGCAGCAGCAGTCAGATAAGCCGGACTGGGTAAAGATTGGATTCAACTCGGTCGTCCGCGAGCTGGAAGCCCTGGCACAACGCCCGGGCACTGCATTGGATTATAGTGAGAGGCCGGGAGCAGGACCACCGACGACGGATACAAGCCAAGTATGTCCAGCGGTGATTGTTGCATGCCCAACAGCCATCCCAGCCCCGTTCCTCAACGCCCTACCCCTTCTGGTGGCACTGGCGTCGAAGACTGGAGACAGCGATCAGCCTATCCGGTTAGTGGGCGTTTCCTCACAATTTGAGACTGCAGTGTGCAAGGCTGCCTTACTGCCTCGTGTCGGGGTGATGGCCCTGTACCGGGATTCAGAGAGCTCGGAAGCCCTGATCAGCTATGTCAGAAATGAAGTGCCTCCGTTAAAGGTGGCGTGGTTGGAGCAGGCACGCAGTTCATCGTATCTGCCCCTCAAGCTTCAAGCAGTCAATATACCAGTCGAGCGAGAGAAGGATAAGAAGCAGAAGAAAGCCGATGACGGCGCAGGGCGGCTGTGATGACATGCAGGAAGTATAAATCCTCAGTCTCGTCGTCGTTGTCATACTACTCCCTGACGTGCTTACGGGCAGTCAAAACCGAGTCTTGGGGTGACATGTCAGTCAAGAAGACTTGAATTGCTTCTATTTCACAAGCTATCGTCTCTCTAAATGACACAAAAAGAGGACAGAAGGACATGCCATCCGCTTTTTTCTTCTTCTTCTTGATTCACACAAAGTCTTACCCAGTATGCGAACCAAAGACCTCGGAATGTATCCTTTCCGACGAAACACCCATGCCTTCGAGGGTCTTTTGATGGGCCTTCATAAACGGCAAGGGCCCGCAAAGATAGTAGTTTGCATCGGGCAGAATGACCTTGTCCTTGATTTTGTCAAGGTCAATGCGGCCCTGGTAATCATAGTCCTTGCCTTGCTGGTCAGACTCGCTCACCTCGTCGTAGAAGATGAGCCGCGACACGTGGGGGTTTTCCTTGACAACGTGCGAGAGATAGTCCTTCATTGCGTGGACTTTACCGCCACGAGCTCCATGCACAAAGACGACGTCTCTCTGGGGGGCCTGGTTGGTAAGGGTCTCCAGCATGGTCAGCATGGGGGTGATACCGACGCCTCCGCTGATGAGCACGACAGGGGACTTTGATTCAAGGTCGAGGGTGAATTCTCCAAAGGGGTTGCTGACCTCGAGCTCGGCGCCCTCGGTTATATCCTTGTGCAGGATGTTGGATATTCGGCCAGCAGGCTTGTCTTGGCCCTTGGGGTCCTCCCTCTTGACAGAGATGCGGAAATGATCGCCCTTGCCGCCTGCGTCAGACAGGGTGTATTGCCGAGGCTGATAGAGGCCCAGCTCTGAGATGAAGACTCTGATGGAGATGTACTGCCCGGGCTGGAATGGAGGTAGGCTTCCGCCGTCGAGCGGCTCGAGGTAGAATGAAGTGATTTCCTCACTTTCCGGCACCTTATGCGCAACCTTGAACTTGCGCCAGCCAGTCCAACCGCCGGGGGCGGCCTTTGCTCGCACATAGAGGTCGTTCTCGAAATTGATAAAGATGTCAGCAAGCTGCTGATAGGCGACCGTCCATGCGTCGACCAGAGCCGGGGTGGCAGCGTCACCCAGCACTTCCTTGATGGAAGCAAGGAGATTCTCGCCCACAATGGGGTACTGGTCGGGCTGGATGCCCAGACTGGCGTGCTTGTGGGCAATTCGCGTAACAGCAGTGGTTAGGGCACCCAGGTTGTCGATATTTGCCGAGTACGCCCACACAGCATGCGCCAGCGAGGCCGGCTGTAGGCTAGTGCTTTGATGGGCCGAGTTGAAGATGTTTCGGAGCTCAGGATGGTTGCCCAGCATGCGTTTGTAGAAGTGACTGATGAGAGCGATGCCATGCTCAGCTAGCACAGGTGCTGTTGACTTGACGATGGCCATCTGCTCCGCCGTCATTTCGCGCTTTGGGGCTGATGCATGGAAGGATGATGATTGTGTACTGGTGACAGTGGCAGCCGGACATGCAGTGGCGGCGGCCACGGGTCTTTGATTCAACAACATTCTGGTCAGTTTGGTCCTTGTGATCCTTGTGGTGCTTGCTAACATATTGAATCGAGGTTGCGCTGATGGAAATCGCTGTCTATTAAATACTCCATAGCTTGGGGCCTACATATGTATATGTATATAATCATCTGGCAGGGGATTGGAAGACACGAGACAGGGCGCGCACACGCGTGGTGTCGGAGGAGCCAAACGGTCGGATCAGACCACTTTGTTCGGCGCCATTGCAACAATAGCCGCCTCCTGTCTCCTGAGGAAACCGTCAGTACTGTGGGAACTCCGCGGAGAGAGGAATCATGTTTGGAGTGCCTGAATCTTGCTCAGGGACCGTCAGTCGCCGCCGGAAGATGCATCTCTGAGACCGTCGACCTCACAGGACATGTCCTTCTCTATAACATATACAGAATGCCATGTTGTGGATCAGATAGAGATAGAGCAGAGGACAGTAGATCTCTCAGATCGCCTGGTCCGCGGAAATGGCCAGTTAAAGCTAGTTAAAGACTAGTTAAAACTCGGGGCCTAGAAATACGCCTCCGGGCTGTAGGCGAACACCGGGCGGGAACAAAAGTTATTCTCTCATCAGACCACCGCCCAGATTCGCCCCGCCTGGCGTTCTTTGTTGACATCTATTACAAGCCATTCTGCAGGTTGGTGCTCAGCAGAAACAGAGGCGTCCTTATTGGCTGTTGTCCTTTTAATATGTGGCATCTTCAGCAAGTGATTAGAAATAGAAACCCGTGGCAGGAGGTTTCCACCAGCCTGGCGTCTTGGAGCCCATGTGGCATGTGGAGATGCAGACGCAAGTACATATCTATTGTGGACTGATGCAGATGCAGATGCAAGTACATATCTATACTGTGGACTGGTATATAATATATCAAGAGACTGCACCCAAAGTGCCTGCCAGAAAGACAGCCCCCTCCCCCAACTCCTGATACTAACAAAGACCTCGACGCTATCAACTTGTAGAACCAGCTCCATAACAGCAACTAACTACTCAACTAGCTACGCCATACTCATGACCTTGCCAGCCTTAAGCGCAGCAATATCGCTCCTGGTCAGCGGATCCTTGCCGTCGAAGCTCGAGGCCTTGCGCTCGGCGCTCGACCAGGCGGTGATGTCGTGCTCATCACCGCCAACATTCTTGCCCTTGCTGTACTTGGTGAGTTCAGCCGTCCAATTCCAGGGATCAGTGACGCCGTCTGTGACCTTGGGCAGAGCAAAACGTTCAAGTTCCGCCGCGGCCTTGTCCGGCTTGTCCTTCTCTGTTGGCTCGTAGTTGGGCAGCTTGGGCAGCCCTTTGGTGGTGATCTTGTAGGTGTGCGCATACTGGCGCACGAAATCGGCCCAGTCCACGACAGGCAAGGTAGCCTGCTTGGCGGTGCTGCTGCTGTCGCCGTCGTCGTCGCAGTCGTCGTTATCGTTGTCGCCAATGGTCTCAAACAGGGTGCAGCTCTGATCAAGCAGGAGCATGATTGCAATTATCAAGGGCAGACTCTTGACAGGTGAGTCCGGCCCCAGAAGCTTCTCGCGCTCGAGCCGGGCAAGGCTGTCGAGGAACATGCGTGCAACCAGTTCCATGGTCTCGGTCACAAGCTCGCCGTCTTCGCACCTGAGCATGGGCATCATTTCGTTAGCCAATCAATCCATATGGCACGCGCGTTCGTTTTTGGTCTGAGACAAGAAAAGCCAGACAAACAGAAAAACGAAAAAAAAAAAAACATACATATACATCATCTCAGCCGCACCACAGTTCAAGAACAAAACAGTCGCCTCAATGATCGCCCACGACGGTCCCCAATGCGCAGCAGCCCTTGCCGCAGCATAGTCCAGGAACAAGTTCTGCAAGACCTCGATGATGCCATATGGGCCATGGTCGTTGTACGTGTCCATGTTGAAGTTCGCCGGATCCCGGAGGGAGGCATGGACATTAGTGATTGCAAACTTCTGGAAGCCAGCCTTGGTGATAACCTGGTGGTTGTTGCTGCCGCTGCTGCCGTTGTTGTTGTCCTCCGTTCCCGCGGCGGCCGGCTTTTCCCCATCCCCATTCTTCTTGTTGTTGTCTTTATTTTCTTTATCACTCTCTTCATCCTCATCCTCATCCTCATCATCATCATCACCATCATCATCCTCCTCCCTCTCACACCCAGGCACCCTGCTCAGCGGCTTGAATGCATACGCCTCATCGCCAAACTTCGCCACGACCGTCTTATACAAGTTCTGTGCGTTGCGAGAACACGATACCGCCGACCAGCGACCATCATCATCATCACCACCACCACCATCAGTAGCCGATTTTCCTACCCCTGATCTTGCCTGTTTTTTTGCAGGGCCAGGCTTCGAACTGGTGGTACCAGTGGACGAGGCAGCTCGCTTTCGAGGAGGCATGCTGCTGGACACCGCTGCAAAAGTTGATATCAGATATCAGAGATCAAAAAAATTGTATGTTTGGTATTTATTAATATGAAAAAGAAAGCGGGCGCCGCGCAGGAGGCAGAGAAGCAAAAAGAAGAAACAGCAAGACGGGCACGGGGCGGTGACTTGTTTATAATTTTTGGAATCTACACGTAAGAACCCTGGGCCTGATGGTCCCCAAGAGTCCATCCAAGACACAGCCATGTTTGATCAGCGTTCGCTTAATGACGCGTCAAGGCTGAAGTTCGAGGCGTGTTGTTTGATATCTACTCAAAAGGGGTCTAGAGGCACATTTTGGGGCCTCATACAGGGATTCACGTGATGATTCCCACTAACCAAAATTGGAGCATGTTAAAATGCTCATTACCTGCTCGTAGAACAGACTAGAATTTCGTGGAATAAAAAGGAATTGGTATGTTTTTGTAGATCAAGGACACTGCAATACTGCAATGGTGGCATATACATGTCTGAATTAACGAGAGTTTGTACTGCAAAAAATGCTTCCAGCTAAATATTTTGCCGTCGGACTTTTTTTTTTCTCTTTTTCAAAAATGACCAACTGCTAGATCGATCATCCTTCACTTCTTCCATCTCTTCTTCCATCGGCGGCGTGTGCTCACCGATACTCGTCCATAAATTCTTTGTGGAAGGTTGTAAACCTTCCCACCCAGTCGGTTCCTGGAGCCAAGAAGGTCGTCCTGGAAATCCGCTGGTCAGCATATAACAGACAAACAGGGAAGTAAATGCACTCACCTAAAATGCAGAGTCCCCTCCCGCTGGCCGAATCCGCTGCCGGGTACAACACAAATGCCGGTTCTGTCCAGAAGCCTCAGGCAGTAAAAGTCGTCAGGGTTTTTACCCGCATCCTTTGCTGCCTGGACAGCTTTCGGAGGCAGTGTGATGGTGGGGAAGAGGTACATGGAGCCCTGCGCACCTCATTAGTCACAATTCATTCACTGCCATTAACCAATGGCGGCAACTTCGCCATTGGATCCTGTCTTACCTGGGGCTCGCCAATCTTGACGCCCTCCATCTGCTTGAAGGCTTCGTAGAGCGCATTTGCGCGTTCCTTCAAGCCATTCTTGATCCCATTGTATTCTTTGTCGTATAGCTCAAATGACGGATCTCCAGCCTTGGGAGGATTGACCATCAGCTCAACGAGACACTGGCCGATGACTGGCGGGCACAGCATGATGGATATAAACTTCAAGATCTCTGCCTGCACTTGGGCGTCAAAACCGACGAGTTCAAAGTAACCGCCCCGGTGGCCGCACTCGCCAACCATTCCCTTCGAGACGCTGTTGAGCGAGGCCAGCTCTACCGAATCATACTTGCCTGGCTCCTCCTTCTGCAGCTCCCTCAGAACGCGTTTAAAGCTGTGGAACTTGCCGATGAAAACATTAGTCTGGTAGACCTCATCTGCCATGACCACCAACTGCTTCTCTGCTGCAAACTTGATCAGGGCGCGCACATCCTCCTCGGGCAGCGATGCACCAGTGGGGTTGCCTGGGTTAATGACCACAAGTGCCTTTACCTCGGTTCCCTCAGCCACGGCTTTCTCGTATGCATCCTGGATAATTTTCAGATCAGTACCCCAGGCCTTCTCCTCGTCGAGATAGTAAGGCACGCAACGGGCATTCAACAGGCTCAGAGTGGCGGTGTACAGAGGGTACTGCGGAATGGGCACGAGCACGCCAGTCTCGGGCTTGGAAGCAATCAGATGCAGCAGTGTGTTGACACCTGAGCTGGCTCCAGCGCTCAGGTAGATGTCTTTGGCCTCGGCCGGGAAGCCGTCTCGACGTTGAATAAAGTCGGCAACTGACTGGCGGATGGCGGGGGCACCTGCAGACTGGCTGTATGCACCGACAGAGCCGATCTCGCTCAGGAGCCAACGGGCACGGTCAATGGCATCTTGCTTGTAGTCGAAATGATCCTTGAGTGCCTGTTCGTTCTTTAGCAGGCCTGGGTTCTCGCAGATGGCCAGCACCTGGCGGATGAAGGTAATGGGCTTCTGGTCCAATTGCTGTGGGTTGCCAATGTTGGCTGATATAACCGTGTCGAACGGTAGCTTGTGGTCGCCCTTCTCGGCCGCTGCCTTCTTGAGGGTGGCACGGTATTCCTCCGACTTGATCGCCAGCTCACCCCGGACAGCGTAC
Organism: Chaetothyriales sp. CBS 135597; assembly: GCA_003709825.1. NCBI lineage: Eukaryota > Fungi > Ascomycota > Eurotiomycetes > Chaetothyriales > Chaetothyriales sp. CBS 135597. Next base: position 215,735 of record QQXN01000006.1, on the reverse strand, counting down.
TTGGCTTCCTTGACATGGGGGTTTATGTTGTCGAGGCTGAGGGCGTGTAGCCGGGCCGTGGTGGACATGGTGCGGCGTGTGGGGTAGGTATAACGAGGGCGGGGAGAGTGGCAAAGGCAGAAGGAGGAGGAGGAGCGGTCTGCGGAGGCTTTAGCTGGCCGAGTAATAGAATAGTGAGTCACTAGTGATCAGCAGACCCTGACCTGACCTACCTGAGCTGGACAACGGTGCTATAGGCGAGGAGGCAAGGACTTTCAAAGGGCTGTAGAGGATAGAAGTCCGGCTGCGCAGGCCCTGAGTGCGCTGCAGTAGATGTGGGCCAGCCATTCTATCTGTACTCACAACCAGGTAGATTCTCGCGTGAGGAGGCGGGGCATCGGGAGTCTTAGGGTAGAAAAAAAAAACTTCTGCGCCCTTTCCCAGGCTTAACTAGACTTAGAGGAATAAGAGAGCCATTCAGGGACTTGATATATGGGTGGTGTGAGGAAGCAGCACGGGTGCCGGGGCGTATAAGAGCTTCATGAAGCGGGTCAATGAATGGAGAACTGGCTCGGGGTTCGGGACCTGTCAAAACGTCTAATGGAGGCGAACAGCTTCTACAGGGATGAAGTTGAATCTGGGGGGGTTTCCTGGCTTTATTGCTATTCCCCGCAAAGCATCGCGTGCCGACGGGTTCGCCAAACTTGGGGCAATCAACCACCGGCTCGGGATTGGTCTCCTGGGACTGATCTGCCATCAGAGCCCATCACATTTCTCTACGCCTAGCATTCTGCTTATGGAAGGCCGTTGCGCACACGTGCTCCGGGATCAACGCCTGTGCTGTGCTGTGCAGTAGACCGAACCATTCCATCGGTGTCCTCAGGCCCTTTCGCTACCCCTCAATCTGACAGCCTGGCCGTACTTTTGCAGCTTCGTGATCAGGGCATCGCCTTGCTTGACTAGATCCGCATACTGCTTGTTTTTGTCGTCGGGCCGAGTCGTCTCGATCACGCCCTGGACGCGGTCGATGGTACAGCTGACGCGACCGCCGGCGATGAACTTGGCCAGGTCACGGTCGAGGAAGTCGACGCTGACACCGAATGCCTGAGCCATAGTCTTCAGGCCGACGACGCGGTACGACTGGAGCAGCTGCTGGTAGCCCCGCAGCCGCATCTCTCGCACAAACCAGGCGCGGTGCTCGTACAGGTAGCGGTCTTGAGTCAGGAACTGCTCCTCAACACCGGCCAGGGAGACAAAGAACTTCTGGTAATTCCCTGCATACAGACTGTTAACAAGGCCGGCGAGCGGAGCAAAGTCGATGGCGTCTTCGGCTTGAGTGTCGGTGGCGGATGAGGTGCCTAGGGTGCTCAGATTGACAAGCCCAGGTGTGCGCTCGGTTGTATCGGCAGCGACATCCTTCATCTCCGTATCCTCGGTTTGCTCGCTGTTACCTAGGATGGCCTTGATCTCGGGAGCATCTACAACCTTGCTCTTGAAATCAACGCGCTTCAGACTCAAGCTGCCCGCGAGGACTGCATAGACAACCAAGCTGCTGTAACTGCACAGTTCGTAGCTCGTGAACGTGGATAGACTGTCGAGGAGGAGCGGCGCGGCCAAATTATAGGAACGCACAGTAAGGAGATGAAGGCCTTTGTAGGCTTTCAGGCGATTGCGGCGGTCCCAGTCACCACCACTCTCAACGAGGATGCTTGCTCGGTCAACCTGCTTCTTGACAAAGGCCTTGTCGTTGAAGAAGAGCCCGAGGCGGATGATGGCGAGGACAATATCGATCTTGGTGCCTAAAGGCCCGGTCTTCTCAAACACGCTCTCAAACGTGCTGATTGCTTTGTCCTGTTGGGCATCCAGTTAGTCGCTAATCACCAGTCGTGCCAATACCAAACAAAACACCAGAGCGAGTCTAGTTGGTCCCTGATGAACGCCACACAGCCAACACTCACCTTGTCGCCCACGCGGGCCCAAAAGTCGGCTCTCTTGCCTCGTGCTGCCAGCACCTCAGTCTCTCCGGCCTTCTCAGCCGCCTCATCTTCCTCCTTCTGAATCTCATCAAGCTCCTTGTCGTTGTCTGCCTTGAGCTCCTCATACAAGGCCTCGTCCCAGGGCAGGAGGCCTCGCTGTAGCGTCTTCTTATTAGGAACAAGATTGCTTGCAATGACCGACCCTCGCCGTGTTCTGCTGGAGGTTGATTCGATTGTGTTTGTCCGGGTTAGGGTCGGCTGGATCACAGTATCGGTACTGCTGTTGAGGACTCCTTCAATTGGATGGGCCAGGTGCCGGTACAGCGGCGCCATCTTGTCTTTCTTGATTGCATCTTGAAGGTATTCTAACGAAGATTTTGCTTGCGCGGGCTGGCGAGGGACTGACAGGGTAAAGATGGACTGGGCCACTTTCAAGTTGGGATACTTGGCGAACTGAGGTTCCGAGCCCATGGCGGCGATAGAAGGCGGATGCTAGGAGAATGGGATGATAGATGACTAAGGAGGAGGGCGCAGAGAGGGGGAGAGAGGGGAGCGAAGGGGGTGGTGGTCGCGGTTAAACAGCTAGAGAGAGGGAGCGGTGGCAGGTGCACTGATGGAATGGAATGGCGTACTCGTCGTCGCAGCCTGGCGTCTCCAAACATGCCAAGCCCGACAAATACAAATCCCACCTCTTCGGCAAAGTTACTACTTGAAATAAGTGTGAACTTGAATGTACACCAAACTCATCAAATGATTGTATGTCATTCAGTGGGTCTATGTAATCCAGTAGTTAACGAAAACAAGTTCGTAGCTAGTCACAAAATGTGCTGTCAGGTGTTGAATTCAAACACCCTTTCACGCATCCTCCTTGGATCTTGTGCCCCCAGGAGACTGGCCAAATGGTGGGCGCTGTACATTAATGAGTTCGTGAAGTGAGTTTAGGTGAGAAATTCGCAGGGCATTGGTGGGTTGTGCCTCGTGCGAATACCATCTATGCTACCGTACCCAGTCCTCATCCTCTTGAGCATCCCCGTCCAGGGTCAACAGGGGGTCTGATAGGTCGGGCGCCATCGACCATGCAGGATCTTCTGCCATGGAGGTGGTCGGGCTCACCAGATTTGCTGGTTGTGGTACGCCGGGTCCGTCATTCATATGTGCGTACTCTTGGGCTTCGTGGACGGTAAACGGATGCAGGCGAGTGGGTGGGCTCGCGACCGCAGAGCCCGGTCGGCGAGGCTGGGGAGGGCGCTGCAGCCCATCATGGTAGGCAATGCCGTTGGTCTGCATCAGCTGCAACTGTTGGGTTTGCATCTGCATCTTGCGTGTCTCGTCCTCGGCCTGCTTGATAAAGTCGTCAATACCGAGACTGCCGAGCTGCTCTGACGCTAGGATGGCTGCCTGTGGAGTTCCATAATAGGACGAGGCGGAACTGTGGCGGTACTGGTCAGGAGACAAATCATCGCCACCATTATTGTTCAGCTCGTTGGACGGTTCTCGGCTGAAGGACCGCAGGGTGCTTGGTCGTGGATTCGCCGGACTGAACTCTTCCACCTCGGAGACCTCACCACTCGATGCATTCGATGTATTGTTTAGAAAGGCAAACTGGCTGAAGGAGTCGTAGTTTGGTATGGTCAGAGGTGGCTGAGTCAGGTTGAACTGGCCACAAAGGTCTGTCGAGTCGCTGAATCCATCGTTTGCCCACTTGGGCGGCTGGTACTGCTGGGCCTCCTCGTAGGACATGAACCAATCACGAGGGATTTCCTCTGGATGGGGAAGCCCACTCTGGGCCAGACGCTCTGGTCGGTTGGTGAAGGCGCAATAGTCGAGGTTGGGGTCAAAAGGGGGAATATCAATATTGCTAGGCGGAAGTAATGTTGGTGTCAGCATGGGTGAATTGTGCTCTGATCGAACTTGGCGCGTCGTGTCGGCGTTCATGAGGCTGTGTAGAGGTGATTCAAGCTGCGGTTTGGTCGCCATGTTGGCCAATGGCAAGGAATCTGATGAGCGCTGGGCGGGTTGGTGGTGGCCGTGAAATGTGTGGGAGCGAGGAGGGATCTTGTAGGGGGATCCAAACTGGTTGTGCGAGTCGTTGAATTTGTGTACGGGTTTATGGTGGCCATTGGTGAACACGGTTGGCTTGCTGTCGTGGCAGTTGTGGTTTGAGAGTCGTTTGGCCGGCGGGTTGGGCTGAATTGCTTGGGCGATTTCTTCAGGCACAACTTGCAGGTGGTCTTTCTTGGCCGCACAAGTGCATTTGGATGTGTGCTGGCAGCAGCATGTCCCCGGTTCTGATGATGCGCGTGTTAATAATTGTCGGTGTTGACGAAGCAATGGCCGAGCAGGTCACATACCATGTTTGCCGTCCTTATCATTTGGGCAGTCTTCCCTGGCATGGCCTTTCTGCGAGCACTCACAGTGCACATGCTGGGCACGAGCCTTGCGCATACCCCGACAGTGGTGACATTGCGACACCGGTCGTCCCTTCTTGTTGACGTGGACGAGTTGGCGGTCTGTCGCACAAAGCACGAAAAATATCAGCACCTTCGATCGGGTGGTTAAGCAAATCACAAAAAATGAGCCGACATACCTGAATGATGACAGGAAGACACTCGGTGGCCACGGACGCACGCTTCGCAAGCGTATTTTTCCCCGTTGATCAGCATCACTGTTCAAGTCCACACACTCAGGTGTCTTCAATGCCGCACAGGCGAGGTACAGAGGCGGCAAACAAAGTTTTCTTCTTCTTATTCTTCTTCTTCTTCCCCGGCGCCTCGCTTGGCCCTTTCCCAGTTTCGGAGAGGCGGTAGTGTGAGCAATCAGAAGCGGCGGGCGACAAAAAGGGCAGTCGGCAGGCAAAATGAATCGGTGGGATTGAGGGCCTGAACGACTGAATGACAGTGCCGCCGGGTCCGTGGCTCACCAAGCGTAGTCGGCAGGGGCGCTAAACTGCAAGGACGAAGGGCAGGAGGCCGATGCTAAAAGTTGTCAGGCTCAGGCATTATGCTGAGCGGAGGCCGGCAGCACAGATGAGCACTTGATAGAGAATGATCGACCAGAGGAGGCATCGGTGGGTGGTGAAAGCGCATGAGGACGGAAGCTGGAGACCAGACGCAACAGCGTCGCAGGCATGTCACAGTGGGCGACCCATTCTGTATGTAATTATGGGTGGGATTGCGTCGGCTGCCCCGCCACAAGGGGGGGTGGCCAGTCCCACGCCGCAGCGCCGGGCGCCACAAATAATCCCTTAGCTAATTAATTAATCAATTAGGTGCTGGAAAAGGATTCCGGCAGGGTATTGGAGCCACAAGTCACGAGCGGCTCGGGATGTTCAGGACGCCCAGAGGGCAGGGACTGTTGAATGGTAACAACTTTTTTGTATTGTGATTAGAGGCCCTCTGATTCTACGGCCGTCTCTCTCCACACACGCTCTCTCTCGCGCGCGCCATCTCATCTCACTCTCACTCTCACACTCTCTCAATTTGGCTTTGATATCGATTGGCCTACTCTGGTTAATGAAGCTAATTGACTTACAGTGCATCCCGAAATGTCGAACCATTCGCCAAAAGCAATCTGTCTCCTAGGCCGGCCCGCACCTGGGGTGTAGCCATAAATCTGTTCGTGTCCTCATTGCACAGTCGTCCCTCGTCTTCCCCCACAGCAACGGGCCTGTGGTTGGAGAGAGTGAATTCGGCTGCATGCATGACATTTGTCTACACCTCAGGACCAGCCTTGATGACCTCGGGTGTTGCTTCATCGCTGTACTTGGCAAAGTTCTCCTTGAACAGGCGGGCCAGCTTCGTGACCTCGTCCTCGAAGACGGCCGTGCCGGTCCAGCTCTTCTTGGGGTTGAGCAGCTCATCGGGAACATTCGGGCAGTGCTTGGGTACGCTCAGGTTGAAGATGGGGTAGACCTCGTACTCAGTCTTGGCAAGCTCGCCACTGTGGATGGCGTCTAGGATGGCACGAGTGTACTTGAGCGGGCAGCGCTTGCCACCCGTGGCGGCACCAGCACCAACCCAGCCGGTGTTCAGCAGCCAGGCATTGGCATTGTGCTCGGAAATTTTGTCAGCAAGCATCTTGGCGTACCTCATCGGGTGCAGGGCAAGGAAGGGCTGGGCGAAGCAAGACGAGAAGGTTGCCTGAGGCTCCGTCACGCCATCCTCCGTGCCGGCCATCTTGGAGGTGTAGCCGGAAATGAAATGGAACATGGTCTGGTTGGTGTCCAGCTTGGAGATGGGCGGCAGCACGCCACGAGCATCGCAGGTCAGCAGGATGATGTTGGACGGATGGTTCTCCGTCACGCACGGAATCTTGGCATTGGAAATGTACTCAATGGGATACGCGCAACGTGTGTTCTCCGTCAGGGTGGCGTCGTCGTAGTCGACCTCACGAGTCTCCGGGTTGAAGACAACGTTCTCCAAGACGGAGCCGAATCTGATGGCGCCATGGATATCGGGCTCCTTCTCGGCCGACAGGCCAATGCACTTGGCGTAGCAGCCACCCTCGATGTTGAACACACCACGGTCCGACCAGCAGTGCTCGTCGTCACCAATCAGTTTACGCTTGGGGTCGGCAGAGAGCGTGGTCTTGCCAGTGCCCGAGAGACCAAAGAAGACAGTGACATCGCCATTCTCACCTTCGTTGGCGGACGAGTGAAGGGTCAAGACGTTGTGCTTGACAGGCATCTCGTAGAAGAGGACGGTGAAGATACCCTTCTTCATCTCGCCAGCATACTCTGTGCCCAGGATGACCATCTCTTTCTCGGCAAAGTTGATCGCAACACTGGTGGCGCTGGTCATGCCGGTGGTATATCTGTTGGCAGGGAAGGTGCCGGCATTGTAGATGGTGTAGTCAGGGTGGAAGTGCTCCAACTCCTTCCTGGACGGCCGGATGAGCATGTTGCGCATGAAGAGAGCATGGTAGGCACGTGCGCAGATGACACGCACGCTGATGCGGTAGCGCTCATCCCAGCCAGCATAGCCGTCAACAACGTAGATGCGATTCCGGGTGTTGAGGTAGTCGATGGCACGCTCGTGGTTGATCTTCCATACCTATGCCCGTCTTAGTCAGCATTTGTGTCCCGGGGTGCCCCGCCAAGCTTTCGCACTAGTCTTCATCCGAAGCAACAAGTGAACAAGTGCGGGCGGGTGAGGTCAAACCTCGGCACGTGAAGGCGCGATGTGAGGGTGGGGCAGCTATCTTCACACCCGGCCTTTCCTCGTGCCAACCGTTGCGCAAGATGCGGGGATCAAGTGGGCAGCCCGTAGATCTGCCACTCATAACAAACATCCGTCTTGTGGTTCGCTGCAAGCAGGGAGATAGGAGGCGAGCAGGGCTCATGTGCACTTACCTCTGGAGTCATGGCCTTGTTGACAGGGCCCCACCAGACATCATTCTCCGAGCTGGGCTCCTTGACAATACGTTTGTCGGAAGGCGAGCGACCAGTCTTGGAGCCGGAGTAGGCAGTCAGAGCCCCGCTGCTGGTGATTGCACTGCCCGTCTCGTACACCAAGGCATCCTCGTACAGTGCTGAGACTGAGGGATTAGCAACAATGGCAACTCTGTCGTAGTCCTGTAGCAAGCAAGGTCAGCCAGCGGCTCGCCACAAATCAACGTTGATATGTGAGAGTGGATGGTCGTGTGACTTACAATATTGGCGTGTGTATGCAGCTCCTCCTGTTCGATATGTCAGTATGGCTTCTCACTCATGATGCCCTCGCCCTTCCCCCTCCCCCTCATGGGTTTGAGAATACAGACCTCGAGCTCGGTGTGCTCCCGACCCGGCTGGACACCGGCCGGGTGCAGGGCTGTCTTGTTAACAGAGTTGGATCCCATGGCTGGTCTGAAGGCTTTGAGGTTGGCTTTGAAAACTTCAGTGCGGGCGTGGTTGGATTCTCCGACACCAGGAGTGACAGGGCGGGGAGTGTCTTTTAGGGAGTTGAGATGATCAGCCATGGCAGTCTCGGGGAAATGAGCAGTAAATGTATCTTTCAGTTGGCCACACGATAGTCTTCTTCGGCACCCACAGTTCGTCACGGGTCAATTCGGGGGAGCTGATGGTGCAACACGTCAGTCCTTATAACACATCCATACACCTGGGCCATCCCCGACTCTTCCCGATACTGGCCTTGATTTGGCTGGTACTTACTCCGTGTCCACTCAAGCTTGCCCCAAGAAAAATGAGACGAAGGGAGAGACAGCCGGACTTCGAAGCGGTGGCGGTGTTGAATCAACCTCGCTGCAGCCGCGTATTGGCCAGCCTTCTACTGGCGCCTCCTTTTCTCGGCATTTTGTATGTTTTTGGAGCGGGGACTGACCGCTGACTGCCCTGGATCTTCCGCACCCGTCACTTTCGAGGAATTGCTCAGTCTTTGGTTCGCGGGTCTGGTGCCGCGGTCCCCAACCGGTCATGTAAAATGTCAAACATTGAGTGGTTTTTGGGCCGCAGTCCAGGCTGACTGGTTGGCATTGCAGCTACTTGGAAACTACTACACATATAGCAAACCAGCTCTTTCTCCACATCTGATGCTCTCGACCAGGGTTGTAAAAAAAAATATTGGTCCGACATATTGGCGCACAAGGGCCTGCGCGTCTCACTGGTAAATTAACGTTGGCATATTGCTCATTGACCTCGAGTCTGTCCACTTTGGTCAGCCGGACGGAGGCCGTAGCAGGTAGCCTGGGTCCATCACGCTGTCTTCTGCCATGTTCCCCAGACGCCTATCAAGCTGCTGAGGACACCCAGCAGGCCGACCAAGCCATCGTCGATGTCGGCGTACCCGAGAGCTGAGGCTGGCACGGTCAAGTCGCACAGATCTGAAAGCAGTTGAATTCGCACGGCTTGTGCTTGTCTGGTGCACGTTAGCAAGACTGGTCTGTCATCACCGGCTTCTGGGCCAGCAAATATAATCACCCACCTTGCGATCTTGACACCCTCGACCTTGCCCTCCGCATCCTTCTCGTTCAGAGCCTTTGCCTTTGTCTGCAGCCGGTACGTGGCATACACGCCGGCCAATGCACTGGCTAGGAGACCAGCAAACCAGAACCGGAAGGCACGGGCCTGTAGCTGTTTGGTGGCCTCTGATTTCCTGAATCCAATTGCATCGGGCACTGTGAGCGCGTCGAAGAACAGGTATCCGGCGTAACCCGCTTGGCGCACCAACTGCAGGTACTGAGCAATCTTGTCGCCGTTGTTGGTCTTCTGCGAGGCGTCGTAGATCTCGGCCGCTGCCCTCACATGTTCCACCCACTTGCCCACGCGAAGGATCTTTCTTGTCACGCCCAGCTGGGACTTGACCTTGGACCACGGATCGATGACCGAGGACGGCTCGTTTGTTCTGTAGAGGTACCAGGCGTAGAATCGGCTGAAGTACTGGATGGTTCGCAGCACCTTGTCACGGCCAACTGGAGGGCATAATCAGCAAATCGGGACACGATTGATAGAGCGGGCGCAATGCAGCAGAGGAGCGCACCTGTTGTTGCAACATAGCGCAGGTAATGCGAGACCACCGGATGATAGACGAGGGTATCAGCAACCATCTTGACACGCGCGCTTGCTACAAGCTGGTGAATTCAAGAGACTGGACCGTAGGGTGATGATTATAATGCAAGATGGACAGTGAGCAACGGGAAGTGCACGGCACTGTAATACGCCATCTGACGACGAGACGACGCCAAGACCACGGCATCAGCCTCGGTAAACCGGATCCGAGATTAGTAGGGACGCACTCGATTACATCTCCAGAGCTCTGTACAGTGCTACCTCCGTTCTCAAGGCCGTAAATCTCATATGTATATATATATAATCCTGGGGATGTAGTGCCTCGCCTAGATTGCACAGTTGCTGCAACAATCGACTACATTCTGTACCGATTCCAAAAGGGACTCTCAGAGGCCGAGGCCCCTCCTCCTCCCCGACCGACCGAATGAGAGTTGGAATAAGAAGTTAATAGCACAGCCGCCGTGCGACACGTAGAGAACCACAAGCTGCCATCCCAAAGGACATTAATCAGGCACTCGTTGGCAGGTCTTTTGTTGTCAGCTCTTTGTTGGCAGGTGCTTGTTGTTGGGTATTTGTTGGCAGGTGCTCCTTGCCGTTGTCGCTGCCGACCATGCCCACAAAGTCGCCCTTTCCCGATGTCGAGATCCCCAATGTCGATCTCTGGGGCCTCTTGTTTGAGACACAACGCGACTTCCCGGATGATCAAGGTGTGACGCATAAACTTTGATCCGCTGGTTTCGATCTAACACTGTGCTCCAGTCATTTTCCGAGCCGCCGGGTCAGACCGAAAGTACACCTGGGCTGACGTGAAGGAGACGGCCTCTGCATTTGGCAAAGGCCTTCGAAATCTCTGGGATTGGCAGAAGGGCGATGTTTTGGCCATCTATGCCCCCAATGATATTGACTATGCCCCCGTGGTGTATGGCGTCTTCTATGCCGCCGGTGTTGTTACACCCGCCAGCCCTGCATATCTCCCCGACGAGCTCGCTTTCCAACTCACAAACTCCGAGTCAAAGGCGATTGTGACGACGAAAGCGCTTCTTGAAAATGCCCGGAAAGCGGCCAAGAAAGCTGGCATCCCAGAAAACCGAATCTTGCTGTTGGGAGCGGAGCGGGATGAGTCGCACAGGTTCAAACATTGGACCAACATCAAGGCAACATCTGGAGCTGTTCGGTACCGCCGACGGAGACTCGACCCCGACAACGACATTTCCTTCTTGGCATACTCGAGTGGCACAACAGGCCTCCCCAAGGGCGTCATCCTGAGCCACAGGAACATCGTGGCCAATCTTCTGCAGATGAGAGTGTCTATCGGCACATGGTACTCAAGTGGCAAGGACAAGGTGCTCGGCGTGCTGCCCTTCTTCCATATTTACGGCCTGACCAGCTTGGTACTGCAGCCGCTGCATAGAGGCTTGGAAGTCGTGGTGATGCCTGGGTTCATTCCCAATGCTTTCTTAGAGACGATTCAGAACCACAAGATTACGCTTGTCTACGTTGCACCCCCAATTCTAGTGCGGCTTGCTAGCGATCCAAAGGTTGATGAATATGACCTCAGCAGCTTGAGAATGATCACCAGTGCTGCAGCTCCACTGACGAAAGAGTTGGTCGATGCCGTGCACAAGCGCATCAAGATCAGGATTAACCAGGCCTACGGCCTGAGTGAGACCAGCCCTATGACACATGGACAGGTAAGCTGCCTCGTCACTAATCTAGTTCGCTCTGCTAACAATCGAAAAGCCATGGGATGAATGGTATAGCTCTGTCGGTGCTGTTGGGAAACTGGTTCCCAACATGACAGCCAAGTACGTGTCACTGGATGGAAAGGAATTGAAAGCAGGAGAAGCAGGCGAGCTCTGGGTGTCTGGGCCCAACGTTTTCAAAGGCTACTTGAAGAATGAAGCAGCCACCAGAGAAGCCATATCGGAAGATGGTTTCTTCAAAACTGGAGATGTTGGTTTCCAGGACGAAAACCACAACTTCTACATCACGGTCAGTCAATAAACCCCGCCCAGTCCCAAGATATCATCTGCTAACCAGAGAGAACAACAGGATCGTGTGAAAGAACTGATCAAATACAAGGGCTTCCAAGTTCCACCGGCAGAGCTTGAAGGCAAGCTCATGGGCCACCCAGACGTTCAGGATGTCGCTGTTATTGGTGTTTTCGACAATCAGAGGCAGACAGAGGTGCCCAGAGCTTATGTCGTTGCAACCAACGGCAAGAAGACGGAGCAAGACGCACAAGAGATCGTGAATTGGCTGAACCAGAAAGTCGCTAACCATAAACACCTGAGAGGCGGTGTTCGGTTCATTGACGAGATTCCGAAGAGTGCAGCAGGCAAGATTCTGAGAAGGATATTGAAAGAGAGGGTCAAGCAGGAGGAAGCCAGAAATACTGCCAAGCTGTGATATAATGAGTCAATCAGCCCTATACAGCTATATTTGGCCATTTTTTCTTAGAAAAGGAGTGCCTGTCATTATCTGAAGTTGGGGAGTTTAATGTGGATTAAAATAATCTGATATATTGAGTCCTGACTAGTCCTGTGGATAACATATGGAAACAGTGTGAACAAGTACACAGGAAATAATGGCTTTGTAACATGGCTATCATGGAATGGTTGCATAGACAGTGTCACCAATCTTGGGGGGTTCCAGGAAGTCCTCAGGGACATCCTTTGGTAGCTGATGTATTTCAGCCCAGCGCCTGATTCCTTCAAAGTTTCGACAGGTGTGTTTCGTATTGAAGTCGACATAAGCTTCTGGACCCGTTCGGTTCCACCATACTTGGCCAAGGACACCGACATCGACAGCGCACATGAGCTGCTGGCGGATGATGTCGAGACAGTGTGCTGGTTGCGGTCAGCTTCACACATGATTCGGAAAGGGTTGCTGAGACCAGCACTTACTGACATGATACCGAAGGATGGCGTCGTTGTTGCGAAAAGGTCCTTCCCCTTTGGCATGGTAGTAGTCGAAGTTGTAGTAGAGCGCCTGTCGAAGGAGATTCTAGACGCCGTGGAATCAGTTTAGCTCTCCACGACATAGCAGCTAGCGTACCAGACAGTGCAGATGATGGAGGCCTTCCACATTTGCGGGGTAGCCGCCTCCATACTTCTGGTTGATTTTGACTTGGTCTGGGAGAAGGTTCGACTTCGCAGCCAGTTCAGGAGGAACTCGCACGCTCCGGTCTGTGACATGGTTAGCCTTCTCTCTCCTGGGTTGCCAAAACTACTCAAGAGTGCCATACAGTTCACACCCAGAGATTCCCATGCAGCATCCACCTCTGGACCTGCGTCCTGTCGGAAGATGGTAGGCTTCAGCAGTGACCCATTGAATCTTGTCGTTTCAAACCGAAGGCCCACCTCATGGACTACCGGCGCTGTTTCTGTCAGATGTTGCCATCTTGCTTCTTCTCGAGCCTACTCACAAAACTGTGAAATGTGATGTGTACACAGACTGTCCAAGTTTAGATTGAGCTTGCTGGACTGAATCACCCAAATCAAAAACAATCCAGTGAGAGTAAAGAATCCGGCAGTGAAGGAAATGGCACCCCATCCGATATGTAGACCTCTACATGGCCGAGGTTGGAAAGAGCCAGCAGTGTCTTCTAGACAGGGGGACTCGGCGCCGTCGTGCTGCTTGACTAGGTGATACTTCAAATTCTGCTTCTCCGGGAACCACCACATTGTCGAAAATGGCAGAGACTGCGATAAACACGTTTGGACAAGATAGAAGAAGACTAGAAGAGTCGGGACATGTTACAAACATACCTGGAATCGAGACCTTTTTGCTTCGGCGGCGGCTCACTCATGGAATCTCCTGCTGCCCATCTTCCGTGGACATCTGTTCTTGCAGCTAGAGCTGATGCAAAAGTACTCGGACTCGTATCTGCAAATACGGGATTTTCGACAACATTATGCTGCAACAGGTACGAGTTCAGCTTGCGCCACGACTCTGCCAGTCGTCTAGAAAGGCGAAAATGGGCAGAGGGAAAATTCCTTGGCACCAGAAGGAGGAAGGAGTGAGGTCATTGGAATTCTGGACCGTTCCTTCTTTCCCTCCAACCTCATCATCATCAATTGCAGCCTCGGAGGTTCGATGACTCGACCCTGCTTTACAGCTCGTGTAACACCAGCCTGGACAGGCCCAATACGGACCATGACCATGTCAGCTCGTCGAGTGATAACCATTGACAAAGCCAGATGCAGAAAAGGGCGAACGAATCTCCAGTCGCGCGGCGTCAGGAGAACAGCCGTCAGTCTTTAGGCCTCAGCCCTTCTCCTTCGGGCAGCTTCCCAGTGCATCAGCCATGGTCTTTCAGATCAATAGTCTGGTCAACAAGTTCACGACGTGTCGACTACGGAAGCTACCCGCATGTATGGCGCCCTTCATCTGGTCATCCGACCTCAGCCCCTCACGCTACAGCGGGTGCTAGATTGACGATTCCCCTCAAACAAGCACAAGCAGCAAGTTGTTGAGCTCGGAAGGCTCCTCGCTCAACGGAAAATATGCTCTAAAGACACGAGCGACCTCTCGGGGTGCGTGGTAGGTGGTAGTTGATGTGTTGAGACCCAGAAGACTTTATATTCTCTGTGATTCCCCGTCTCCTTTTCTTGCTTTAAATCTTCATCTTTCCGCCCATAGTCTCAAATCTCCTTCCAAAAGAAATTCCCCGTCTCAAGATGAAGTTCAATCCAGGAGCTGTTGTGGTACTGACATTGGCCTTGGCCAACCTGGGGCTGGCCGCACCCGTCGAAGCAAGAGAGGCCGCTCCAGAGGCCGCTCCAGAACCGGCCGGCTATGGCAACTATGGCAACTATGGAAAGTACGGCAAGTACGGCAACTATGGCACCTACAAGCGGGATGCCGCCCCCGAAGGCCTCGAGGAGAAGCGAGAGGCCCAACCTGAGCCTGCTCCAGAACCTGCGGGCTATGGCAACTATGGCAACTACGGAAAGTATGGGAAATACGGCAACTACGGTAGCTACAAACGCGAGGCCTCTCCCGAGCCAGCGCCTGAGCCAGCAGATTATGGCGACTATGGTGACTATGGTGACTATGGTCATTACGGTGACTATGGCAACTACGGAGAGGATTCGCCAGCACCAGCGCCAGCGCCAGCGCCTGAGCCAGAGCCAGTGACACCAGGCTATGGGCAATATGGCAACTACGGAAGCTATGGCAGCTACAAACGAGACGCCGCTCCTGAAGACCTTGCTGAGAAGCGTGAGGCATCGCCAGAGCCAGCAGGCTACGGGAATTATGGCAACTACGGAAAGTATGGGAAATATGGCAACTACGGCAGCTACAAACGCGAAGCCTCGCCTGAGCCTGAGCCCGAACCAGCAGGTTATGGCAACTATGGCAATTATGGCAAGTACGGCAAGTACGGCAACTATGGCTCATACTAATCCCATCCGTTGCGGGCAAAATGTCTGCCCTTCTTGGAAATAAAAGCGCAAACTGGAGGCTGAGGGGAACCATTGGAAGACGACGAGCCATAATGTAATGGTTCATCAAGAATGAGCATTCAGGATGCAGTGGGAGTAGAGTGTGGCAAGTTTACTCTGGTGGATCAAGTAATCATTTGATGAGTTTTGTTCTGTGGTAGTGGGGAGCAAAGTACACGCTTGCAAAATGGTCCATTATGCAGTACAAGTTCATATGTTTACCCAGAACTCTGTCTCCTCATAGAGCAAGGTGCTAGGTGTTAGCAGGCCAGTCCGTATTCCTCCATCCACATGAAGTGAGCCTGTCACAGCTTTAGGAACGAACACGAAGGTCTGGACTCGCCACAGTCCCAATGGTCCCGAGGCAAGAACCGGGTATCTCTAGTGGAATATTTCCCATATGATTCTCGTGTTATTGAATAGAATGAAGTCTGACATGAGCGCCTGCACTCATAATGGTCTCAAGGGGCGCGAGTGGAACTGGGGGTTTCCCCAGAGAATATATCAGGGGAAGATACCAGATGACTCTTCTATTATCATATGAATTGACTCTTGAATAGATTGAATTCTAAGTTGAGTTCTGTTTGGTCCAGTGTGTTTCAACCTATTTCATAACGCGTAGTATCCGCGTTACGTGTCTGGTGGGATGTATTCCCTTCAATACTCTCGGTGATTCCCGAGGGTGCCCAGGATTGCTCCCTCTCCTCTTGTGGCATGACCTCAGGACGCAACTATATACCCAGTCGTGGGTCTATTCCCGCCGGTGGTATTGACGTCCTTCTACCTCCAGAGGATTTAGAGGTTTCCTTCTTCTGATGCCATTCCGCTGTTTCTTTCAGAAAGGTATTGCAGATGCCTTTGAAAAACATGTAACCACTTTTGTTCTATGCAGAATCCTATTAAGCATTGTTGTCAATGCTATACTGCACAAGGCCCTCTAACTCATACTGGCTGACGATTGTTTTTGCCCTCTCAATGGCTTCCCGACATGTTTGGAAGGGCGGGTTTAATTAGGTTTAGTCAATAAACTGATAGATTTAGTAGGCTATCATCATAGCCTTGTATAGGGGATCGGTTTGAGGGGGCATCTCCGATGTCCCCCCTACTCCACGTTTCGGGCCCCTGGGCCGATCGGTTCGTGCGGCCTGGCCGTGTCGGGCAGATTGGGGATCGTAACACAAGAGCATTGCTACCAATTAATGCGTAGTATCTGTGTTACGTGTCTGGTGGGATGTATTCCCTTCTGGTTTGTTGGTATTTGGTTTGATTCGTATTCATCCGTCCGTCTCTGTCTATGTCTCTCTATCTGATACTGTCTCAACTATCGAGCAGAGGATTGTGTGCCGAGCCCCTTGGCATCCTTGGCATTCTCACGTGACAATTCAGCTGCCCAGCTCTTAGCTCAGAATAGTTCATCCCTGTAGTTCCCATACACTGGCTACCCATTCTTGGAGGCTCACTGCCATGAATGAGATGTATATATATCTATAGGAATGTCTGAATCTTGGGGCTCCCTTGGCCTACTGGTGTGGCAGGCATAACACTCACAACTGGTGGTAATTGAGTTGTAGCCAACTATGAATGGAGTTTGCAGCAGGCAACTTTGAGGAGGAGAGAAGAGGTCAAAATCAAAATGAACAGGCTAGGGGGCTGCAAGTGTATTACTTGAACTTGCCCTGTCTTTGTTTCTGCCGTCGTTCCTGCCTTACCATTCTCCTGCTGGGTAACCCTAACGTAACTTACAGTATTTTTCCAAGTATTGTATTGTTAAACCTGGCGAGTCTTGGCAACAATTTCCACTTGGAGCGATCCTCTCCTTGCCCAATGAAGATGTGAGTTAATCATCTCGACTGCAGTTCACTTTCATCCTTTGCGCTCCCCAAACTGAACTCCGTCCCTTTACCGCAGCCCTCCTCCTACCATGTCCTCAGCCGCGTCATCAGCAGTCGCTTCGGCTGCTCGTCGATGCAACACCAGCACGCAGCTTGTCTGGTCGACGGCCGCAGCCGCAGGGCGCGTGCAGCGCCGGTCCCTGTCATCTCAATGCCTTCGAATCACATCATCCTCTTCCTCCTCCAGCACCCCATCCCGACGGCGGACACAGCAGCACCAGCAACGGCGATGGCAAAGCGCTGAAGCCGCAGCTGCTGCCCCGACAAGCCCGAAGATCCAGGCCATCGTGGAGCAGATATCCGGGTTGACACTGCTGGAAACTGCCGATCTGGTTGCGAGCCTAAAGGTTAGTAGGGAGTTTTTTTTTTGTTTCTTTACTTAAAAGAAAGCATGCAAACCAGGACCCTCGTGTTTGTTATCCTGTGTGCATTTTTATGAGGAGAAAGAAGATTATGATAAAATTGTGAAAGAGAAAAAAAAGAAAACGATGGTGAAAAGAAAAGCTCTATTCTGACAGACTGCTGAAAAATCTCTCTAGAAATCTCTCAATATCCCCGACATCTCCTTTGCCGCACCGGCAGCTGCCGGACCTGCAGCCGGCGGTGCAGCGGCCCCTGCAGCGGCAGCTGAAGAGGAGGAAGCGCCTGCTGCGGCGGCCGAAAAGACCATGTTCACGCTCAAGCTCGAGTCGTTCGAAGCAACATCCAAGCCCAAGGTTATCAAGGAGGTCAAGAGCATGCTAGGTCTATCACTAGTTGACAGCAAGAAGTTCGTCGAGAGTGCGCCCAAGTTGCTCAAGGAGGGAGTGCCCAAGGAGGAGGCCGAGAAGATCAAGAAGCTCTTTGAGGGGTTGGGCGCGAAGGTCTCGATGGATTAAAAGACGACGGACCTAAGAGGACGAGGTTATGTGTGATGGGTCTGTGGGAAGAAATGGTGGTTAACAGTGGTCCCATGGCTCCTCCACCCTCCTTTCCCAACTCCTCCCTTCTTGACCCATGTTTGTACAACTAGTTGTCAGAGAACCAAAGCTCCAAAAGCCAGTCTTGGGTAATTCTGCCGTACACCAACAACGAGCAAAATCAGGATTGAAACTCGCCGGATTCACATGTGCAAAACAGGCCGTATGTAGAACAATAAAACAGTGCTCTGGAAGGATTCTGGAGACCCTTTGCCTGCAGCTAGATCTTTGTAAGTGGTAATTAGAACATCTATTGAAGATTTCAAAGATATGTTGAGAATTCTTTCAAATTTAAAAACTTTTAAGTTGCACTCCGCTACCCAGAACACTGTTTAGATCAAGAGTGAGGACGGCTGCGATAGATATGTGCAAGGGTGCATCATATCATTGTATTGTCGAAGCATATGATTGTGCCTCATCGCCTCGTCGCCGCTCTCGTGCCATTCACGCCCTTGCGGCCAGAACCAAGCTCGCTAGCAACCTCGGTGGCTTCGCGAATAGCCCGAGCAACGGTGCCACGGACGGCCGCCTCCTCTAAGACGAGCAGGCCACCGATCGTGCAACCGCCAGGAGTGGAGATCTTGTCGCGAATGATGGCCGGGTGTTCGCCAGTCAGGGCCAAGGCAGCAGCACCGCGCATCGCCTGAGCAGCCATGAGCTGGGCTTCAGCGCGGGGCAGACCCATGGCCAGGGCGCCGTCGGCAAGGCCGTCAAGAATGAGGGCCAGAAATGCGGGGCCAGAGCCGCACAGGGCGGTGCTGACATCCATGTTGGCAGACGGCAGGTGCACCACGCGGCCGACCTGCGAGAAGATCCAGTCCACGAGGGCCGAGTGCTCGTCCGACAGCGGCGTGGCCGGGTCAGCAATCACGGTCATGGACTCGCGCACGATGGCAGCGGTGTTGGGCATGGCGCGTATCACATGGCAAGGAGGAGGTGCCTTGCTGGTGATGCTGAGTGGGGTGGCGTTGCCGTTGCCGTTGCCGTTGCCGTTGTCGCCGCCGTCAGAATGAGATAAGATCTCTTCAATCTGCTCTGCCGTCACGCCCGCGCAAATCGAAATGAGCAGTTTGCCCGCCAGGGCTTCGCGCATGCCTTCGGCGCCGAGGATCCCGCTGACCATGTACGGTTTGCACCCGAGGATGACCACATCTGCGGCTTTCACGCCCTTGACATTCTGGTTCTGGAGACAGGCGACCTTGTACTGCTTGTCGAATTTCGAAACAGTTTGCTGAATACGCTGCACTGCCTTGACGCTACGCACGCACGCGATGAATTTGGTAGGTACACGCTGTGGAGGCTCATTGGCCGATGATGATGATGATGATGATGCCGATGCCGAAGAACTGGTACTTAGTGAGTCAAGGATGCCCGCTAGGATGGCCGTCCCGAGTGTGCCGCAGCCCAGAACAGTCAGGGTCACAGGTTTTTCCGTGGATAGAGTAGTAGTAGTAGTAGTAGTAGTAGTAGTAGCAGTAGTAGCGCTGTTCGAGGCCATGGTGGGAATATTTGGGGCTCTGGTTGTTTCAAAAAGCAGGCAGTTTGTAAGAAGAATCTGGATGAGGTGTTTTTCTCATAGAAAAATGTGGGGGAGGGAGGGGCGTATGCACACCAACTCAGGCAGGAGAGTTTAACTTAGGCTTAAGCTTAAAACCTTAAATGAGCGTTGGTTTAGCGAGTTCTTTTTTGAAACTGTCTGTCTACCTACAGTATATATCATCATCATCATCATCATACACACCCATCACCAAAAAATTATATTATCATCACAATGGCAGACCCTTTTGAGGTGAGGGTGAAGTTTTCATCCTACCTCACTCATCTATCTGCCAATCAGACATCCCTGATGAAAACAGCCCACTTTGCACTCAAGCACCGAGACATGGACGAAGACTTACACTCGTGCATTCTCGAGGCGCTAGAAAAGCCTGCTGGTGGCAGCGGCAACGGACACAGCAGTGGTGGTGGTGGTGGTGGTGGTGGTGGTGGTGGTGGCAGCAGCAACAATAATACCAGTAACAGCAATAGCAACAGCGGCATCAACATGAACAACAGGGCCAACATCATGTACTTTGTGGACCAGCACGCCGACGTCAACATCAAAGAGGGCGGGCACGCGCCGTACATCGACTTTCTACGGCGCGATATCAGCAGGATTGTGGACGCGGTCGCGGTGAATGGGGCGAATGTGAAGGTTTGTCGGCGCGTGGTGGCTGCGCTGGGCGAGAAGAAGGTGTTGGCCGCGGAGGAAGTGGCTACGATTGAGACGTCGCTGCGTGAGCGAGAGGAGCAGTGGAGTCGCTTGCTGGTCGGGAGAGAGGGCGACGACGATGATGACGGCGGCGACAACGAGGAGGGCGACGACGGAGGGGAAGATCAGCAGATGGATGAAGGACGCCGGCAGCAGCAGCGGAATGCGGTCGAGGCTGATGGCGAGGCAGCCAGGGTGACAGAGGAGAAAGATGCTGTCATCGCCAGCGGCAGTGGCAGCGGCAGCGGCAGTGGGCGAAAAAGGACTGGTATCGACAGAGAGCGAGAGCGAGCGCAGCGCAAGGTGGATAAGAGGGCGATTGAACAGCGGATTGAAGAGGACCGGGAGCGGAACAAGCGTCTGCGCGAAAGTATGTGGGCGGTCACAGGCGACGACGACGAGGAGCTCGACAAGATGTGGGATGAGGGCAGCGATGTGACGCAAGAGGACTACGACATTGCCAACGAAGAGGCCGAGGAGCGGCGACGGTTCGCGCGGTACCATCATTCTACTGCTGTTGCTGCTATTACTACTACTACAGTTGGTGGCACATGAGACGAAACCCATCATCAATCGGCCCGGCTCGATCCTGCAACAATGCTCATGCATCTTCACGTCTGGGTATTTTGGCAGGGACAGAGTTGTCATCATCGTCATCGTCATCGTCATCATCGACAACCTTGCGCTTCCGAGCCTTCGTCGACGGGCCGGCGGCGGCGGTACCAGCAGTCTTATTCTCCTCCGCTTTAGCATCTTGCAGGGCATACGTGAGCAGCATGCCTTCATACTCATCTTCCTGCCCGCGTGCCGTATCTTCAATATGGGCAATGCGCTCGTCCAGCGGGAGCTGAATCAGCTGATCCTTGTTCTTGCGCAGGATGCGCTGTTTCAGCAGAGCACGCCACCAATAATACGCTCGATCATCCGGATCTGCAGCTCTGGGTCCCTTGACACGAAGCGTCGACATGTTCACGCCTCCGGCCTGGCGATGGCTGAATTTTATCTTGGACAGCAGGAACATCTCGGTCTGGCGGGCAAACTGGCGGGGCGCGATCTTCAAATCAGTTCTAAGCTGTTGCAGCGTGGCGAGAGGGATAAGCTTGGCCGTGGGAACCGTGCGGATGCGGCTGCGCTCGAGGCGGGCGAGTTCCTCTAGTGCAGCGGGGTCAAATTTGATGTTGGCACTCTCAAAGGCCGGACGCAGAATTTTGAAGTCGTTGACGTCGCGCAGCTTGTCGAATTCCTCGCTCGGGTCTTCCACTGTGAGTTCGGCAATGGTGGAATCGGCCAGCACTTCGCGCTGGATGGTTTGGTAGAGTGCCGAACCGTGACCGCCGCGCTGGTATTTGGGCAAGATCAGGAACTGTGATATGCGCAGCCGCGAGGGCAGCAACTTGGCCTGGAGCGGCTCGGTAGGGGGGTATGGATCCAGACTGCTACTTGTGCTGTTGCCGTTTTTCTTGTCCCGTGCTGAGCCATTCACAAACTTGTAGAACCGATACGTAGTCGCATATCCTACAAATGAGTACGGCGAAGCTGTTGGTGTTGGTGCAACCTTTTCCTTCTTGTAGACAAGATATACGCGCCACCTGTCGAGGGTCCAATCGACATCGTCCAGATTAATGAAGACGGCGCCCTCGATGAAAAACAGCACGAGGATCTGAATGTTATCAATCAGGGCCTTCATGGACGGGTCCGAGAGCGAGGCAGCCCATGTCTCGAACACCTCCCCGCCACGCTCATACTCATTCACTCGCTCGCCTGGCGGCGTCCAGTCGCGGGCATGGCTGTCCCCAAGCACGGCAGTCTCGAAGTCGGGGTCAAAGGCAGGCGGAGGTAGGAAATTCTCGAGCGTCTTGATCAGGTCGAGCGCATGCGTGTCACCGACAGGCTTGAACTTGCGGTCATAGGAGATGGCGACGTGCGGGCGCAGGTCGTGCGCGGCGAAGCGCAGGTCAATGCGCAGTTTCTGGTAGCCGAAGATCTGCTCAGCTTCGCCAAAGATGGGATACGTGAACTGCGGATGGAATTGGGAGACGGGATGTAATGACTGGGCGGTTCTGTCTCCAGCCCGTGATGGCGACGGCTGGACGAGCGACACTGTCACTGCTTCGTTTGCGTCGACCGACCCTGTGCTGGTCAGCCACGGAGAGAGAGAGAGAGAGAGGGGTAAGAAAGGAGGTAGACTTACATTCGTCGAGATCAGCTGCCATAGCTGCGCGGGGAGTGATATGGAGGAGATGTGGATCCAAAGGTTGTGCTGATCAAGAGGATGAAGATGAATGCTGAGAAGTTGAATCTAGCAGTTATTAAGAAGAGAGGTGTTCAGAGAAGAGCTTGGTGGATTTGTGGCACCATGATCAGTCAGAGTTGAGGAGAATTCAATACATCCCAATCCCAATCCGATTCAATTATCTTTATTTCTTTGCGTCAATCAAGTCTTTGTCTATCACAGCGGCGACGACGCGGTACTAGCACGCGTTTTGGTGTGCGCGGTATGGGGCTTTAGGACATAAGCGGACATAAGGTTGACTTCGGCAGGTGGGGGAGATTCTCTCTCTCACTCGCTCCTGCAGAAGCCCCAGCTTTTTGGTATGGGTGGGGAGAAGCGCTTTGGAACAACCACCAGTAGCCTTGCATGGAAACTTTCATCCATCTGATCGGAAAGAGCAGAGTGCATCTACACGTCTAGTCAACTGATTAATAATTAATCAGCACTAAGTTCTTAGCACAACACGCCCGATCTCGCAGCACTAGCATCTTTAAGTCAGCAGAACCAGGCAAAGCGCAGAGGAGAGGAGGGCTGTGCCCAGGCTTGCGCTAGACCATTTCTGGGACCTTCTCCACTACAGAAACAGGTCTGGGACCTTCTCCACTACAGAAACAGGTTCACGAAATATGCAACGGTCACTCTCGCTTGTAGCTGTATAGCATCGTTCCTGTACAAGATTTTTCCGTGCATCGACTGGAAGCATCGGCAGATGTATGCAGAAGCCCAGGAACATGAATCCCATTGAGATCCTGCAGAGCGACTTTCCGACCGCTTCCCTTGGAAGTGCTTGCGTCGGATTTTTTTCTTTTCTTTTTTTTGCTGCCTATCAGATATTTCTAAGCCTTACGCCATTGCCTTGTGCCATGTGTTTTGTGGTTGCACTTGCTCAGCTTGGAGCTTGGGACCTGGAAATGACTAAGCGGGGCTACTCCTCGTATGCAGCTTAGGCACTGGGCAGGTACCCGTCTCCACAATTGCTCCTTCCCCTCGAACCTCCATCTCGCCAAGTAGCCAAGAAGCACTGCTGTACGTCCACAGCTGCCAACTGCCGACCACCGGCGTTCGATGCCAATTCGCTCGCAGATGGTACCTTAGTCTTGGCCTGCAGTCCTGGCGAGGTGGCGCACGAGTAGTCCCATCTGCCGTGCTCCTAACTGACGACGTCAACGGTAGGTGTATATATTCAACATGCAGATCTTCTCTCCCCTCTCCTCCCCCAGCTTTTGCCCCTCTCATTCGCATCCAAACTCTCGTCATACTTGCAATTTGCTTTGCTCACCATGTCTGGCAAACAATGGACTCGCCTGGCAGCAGCTTGCTGGGCCGGGCTTCTTCTGGGTAGCTCTCAAGTGACGGCAAACCCAGCCCCGAACTCATACGACTATGTTATTGTTGGAGGTGGTCTAACAGGATTGGTCGTTGCCAATCGCCTGTCTGAAGACCCAAACGGTGAGCTATTCGTTGAGTCCATTGAAATGGTCACTGATGGCGAGTAGTGTCTGTCCTGGTGCTTGAATATGGTTCATTTGATAGAAGCAATCAATCCTTGTGGCCTGCCCTCGCTGCCACCCTCAATACGGCATCTTTGTCTATCCTCACAACAGCACCAGAGCCTGGACTCAACAATCAGACATCCGGGCTCTTGATTGGTTCAGTTGTCGGGGGAGGGAGCACGGTCAACGGCATGTTCCTTGACCGATCCTCCGCCGCCGATTACGACTCGTGGGAGGCATTGGGAAATCCCGGCTGGGGCTGGAAGGATCTGTTCCCTTATTTCCTAAAGGTAGGAATCAACAGAAAGGTCTGGGCGGCCTGTACTTGACTGACATCAGGGCATAGAGCACCAAGCTCACTCCCCCTGATCCGGAGATTCAGGAGCAGTATAACTATAGCTGGGACACCGCCGCATATGGTCCCAATGGTCTGCTCCAGGCTTCATTCCCGGAGTTTCTGTACCCCGACGTCCGTCAGTTGAGCCTGCACATTGCATTTTCAAACCTGTTGCTGACATGATGCATAGCTGCCTTCTTTGACGCCTTCGAGGAGCTCAACATTCCATTCATTGAGGAACACGCCCTGGGCGATTCTGTTGGAGTCTTCTGGGCGCCCTCGTCCCAGGACCCTGTTAAGCAGACCCGATCATCCTCCTTGACTGCCTACTATGATCCTGCTTCCAGCCGTTCAAACTTGCTTCTGCTCACCCAACATCAGGTCACTGAGATTTTGTTCAACAAGGGCAAAAACCTGGAAGCGTCTGGTGTTAAAGCCACTGACTTGACTACTGGAGAATCGGTGCAGTTCACGGCCAAGAAGGAAGTCATCCTGGCCGCTGGTGCGATTCACACCCCCCAAATCTTGCAGCTCAGTGGCATTGGCCCCAAGGCTGTGCTTGAGGCTGCTGGTGTGTCTGTCAAGCGCGATTTCCCCGCCGTGGGAAGCAACTTCCAGGATCACCCTGTTGCCTACCCCAATTGGAACGGTATGTTCTCTCAAATCCGAACATGCACCAAATTTGTCGGTAGTGCTAATGTTTTTTTGTGATTCAGTGTCATCAACATTCCCCTACCCAGGCATTCTTCTCGTCAACGAAACATTCAATCAGGAAGCTATTGCTCTGTACGAGAGCAGCCTGACCGGTCCTTACACCTACGCCCGGGGCAGCAGTGTCGCTTTCCTATCTCTGGATGAGATCGCGGACGACAGCGAGTCTCTTCTGACCAGCCTGGCTTCGCAGGAAGCCACACAGTACCTGCCTCCCATCTACCAACAGAATCCGGCCATCCTGGCCGGCTTCCTTGCCCAAAAGGAGATCCTGATCGATCAGATCGGCAATGGAACCGTTGGCGTTCTTGAGCTTCCCTTCAGCGGTATTGGGTCAGTCCCACATGCGATTCAGAAGCCTCTTTCTCGCGGCACTGTCTACCTCAACGCCAGCAGCCCTCACAGCGAACCAGTTCTGACCAACTATGCATTCTACAATCCTTTCGACGTGCAGCAACTCTTTGCTAGTGTTGGCTTCACCCGTAAGCTTTTTAATACCAATGCGCTGGCCTACCTCAACCCTGTCGAAACTCTGCCTGGTACAGACGCAGCTACGGCCGAGGATGTCTTTGACGCATTGCTCGCCGCACAATCTGTTTCCACGAGCTTCGCCCACCCCAGCGGCTCGGCCCCACTGTTGCCTGAGCACCTCGGCGGTGTTGTCAGCCCTGAATTGCTTGTTTACGGAACTCAAAAGCTCAGCATCGTCGACGCCTCCATCTTGCCCATCATCCCTGCCGGTCATTTGCAAGCATCCTTGTATGCGGTTGCTGAGAAGGCTGCGGACCTGATCAAGGCCAGGGCGTGAGGGCTGGTGGCCATGACTCAATAGAAAGCAGGCTCACACCCTGCTAGGCATTGACAGAATGCCGCAGAAGGCTTTTCATTCGAGCAGAATAGTTTGTGATGGTGCCTAATGGGATTCACACGTTGGAAATGGACACTTGTACAATTTGATACAAGACAATTTCTCATCTGCCAATTTCGCCAAGGGGAAATCCAATTCCTACCGAGGCTCATCTACACAGAATACAAGGCCGTAATGATGTGTGTATGGTAGGGAGGATAGGGTTGCATTATTTAGTTTCAAGGGCAATGTGAAATGCTGGAAGACGACTCTTACGTCCGAGGACAGAACAGGAGGGGTATTACGCACGTAGACTACTGGTAACTAGACTGCCGTGTCCCTATCCTTGATTCCTGGATGCTGTACTGCCCGGCATCATACCTTGGGGTCTGTTCTCCATGCATAAGAGCCGAGTCTGGGGATGCAGTCGCTTAATTGATTTGGCCTTGGAGTTGTTGAAATTAGTAACTTAGGCCTCGGTGAAAACCAGACAGAGGCCTACGAATGTTCTGCATTGGCGGGGTTTGCAATTGATAAATCGAAGCGGGAAAAATAGTACCAACTCGACTACCGAGACTGGTGCCGGCGAGGTCGAATTGGAGAGAATGGTGTCAATGATGCCAAGCTGACTTCACACTGAAGTGAATGTGTGAATATGCATTCTAACTGTCTCATGATCCCCACCACTTCAATATAAACAGGACAATGTGGGGCTCTCAGGGCAAGATGGTTGTAGAATGAAATGTGGTGACAGGTCTGCCTTCCTGCTCCATACATTGATATCACGTGCCTTGCTTTGCTCTTGCCTCTTATAGCACTGCTTCCTTGGCAACAGTGAAGTTCAGGTTGTTTACTCACACGCACATAATGGAGCCTAGATTTCACTCTCTTCAATATTCAATTTCTATGAATCATCTGCGTGACATTCTCCCACCAAAAATCCCCAAACCCCCGCCATAGAGAGAGTCACAGTTCTCTTGACACCAATACTCAAGCAAACCACAAACCGGAGAAATGGACGAGCCGCCGATAGAAGTCGATGATCCGCCCCTTCGGGCTGCTGATCTGTTGGCCAAAAGACTGGCCAAACATCTCACTCTGAGCCCTAAAGAAGGGGCCACAAGCTGGGAAGAAGAGACTTCTGAGCCCAAGTTCAAAAGCAGTGATGCTGAACAGTCCTATCAGTGGGCATGTGAAGAATTGAGGCAAACTTTCAAGCCACGCGTCGCTGAACGACTTCGAATGGAGATCACCGAAACCGAATATTGGGAACGCGAAGCTCGGCATTATAGGGATGCGGCCAACGAGCAGATATGGCAGAATGCACTTGACAAATACAGTCAGGGACATACCCCCGGCACGGCGGATGCCTGGAGGAGCATTGCGAAATTCTATCAAGGTGTGCTCGTCGAACATGGGCTTGCTTTGCAGAAGGCCAAGGATGTTCGACTCTCAATCGATGCCGAGAAGTACTGGCAGCTGGAGGCACAGTTTTATCAGCGGTATTTCAAACTGAATGAATGCGGAAAGAAGGAGGACGGGGACAAGAAGAAGCCGAATTGGAAGTGGAAGAAAAAGAAGAAGAAGGAACCACGGGTAAGACGTCGGACAGAGTGGAAGCCGTCGGTGGCACATTCTCAAACACAGTCACCATACGCACGACTGCCACCACGGGATGGGAGAGTGTCGGACTGGACCGGATCCAAGGCAATGGACTCCACAGGAGCGGGAGTGGCGAAGCGCAAGCGAGATCGAGCCAGAATGTGCTCAAGTATGCCAGCCTCGACTCTCGCCCAAGGATTTGGGCTCCTGGGAGCCACACCACAAGATGGATGATGTCTCCGGGATTGTCAGAAAGCGATGGATATGATAACATCATCAAGCTCGACACGTGGTTTCAACAAGGAAGGCATCTGGCCTCGGAAATATCCACGATGGCTGATCATAGAAATGAGGCGTTCATGACTGGCAGGTGATAGAGCGGGGAGACGAGTTTGATGGCCGAAATAGGCCGCACTTACTAATAGATTGGTCACTGAGACTTCGCCCAGGCATTCAAGAAAGATGAGTTCTACGAGGAGGTTGAAACTGAGCCTCTTGCTATGTAATTTAGCCCCGCCTCGCTTGCATTAGCCAAGCATTAGCCAAGCTTATAGCGCTCGGACCAGTCATGACGACCAGGCCGGGCAAATAACGATGAGGTCATGGGCAACAATGTGGAAATACTAGGGAAAGTGCCAAGCCGCAGGAGACCCGTACCTCCTTCCCTCCCTGTGCCATGATTGAAATATCTCCTCACCGCCAGTTGCTTGTGTCAAAATCACTTCTTCTCTTTCTATTCATCTCTTATTCTCTTCTATACATAGGGGGCCTGCTGTACCCGTCACATCTACATCACATCTGGCTCAACCCTGGTGATGAGCTGAATGATGCTCACACACACATTCATCCTTGATCTCACCAGCTTATATATTCCTGCCTAAAGGCAAGCTGAGCATCTCCCAGCAGTAAGTACCCTCCCAGGACAAAAAGACAGTGGGGTGGGAGGCTTCAACCCCTTTTTTGGCTGACATACCTCATGTATGTAGGAGACTATTATTTTTCAGGGCCATATTGTTTCCCCTGCAGCAGAGCAACAAAGAAGCTCGGGTTGGATATGCCTTCTATGGGGATATTCATGCCGATATATCCGGCCTTCGGCAGCACACAAGACCGATGCGAGGAAAGGGGAACGCCCCGTGGGTCGCCATTATTATTATCAGTATCATCGGAACCTCGTGGCACCCATGGGGCAGCAAAATAGAGAAGCATGCGTGGATCAATCAGTTACTCTCTGGCAGAGATAGACAAGGCCAGAAATATCACCTGGAAGATGTCGTATCTCATGTTTGAGGGGAAATACCCCCGAACTTACTTCCCCCATCGGACAATCATCAAGTCTGCTGTCCGGAATACTCTCGAAAGAGAGTCCTACCGGGGCTTGGTGTCATGAACGACACCCATATATATATTGGAACACCTGAATGTTGCATGGTTTGCAAGGTTCTCCATCTTTTGAGGGATTTGGAGCACCCTCGGCCTGATGTCGTCATAAACAAGCCGGGCGGCGAGCCCAAGCTAACAGAACTGGAAATTGCCTTTATTGAATGTAAAGCTGCAAATCAAGACGTTCCAAATCGATGGCACACTGCCATCAGAGAGGCAGGCAAGCGCCTGGAGACAGCGCATCCAATGCGCAGAATTCATCTTGTTATCGCCATCGGACTGAAATGGCTACCCTTCCTTTGGGGACTGGAACGTCACAAGTCACGAGGCCCTAATTACTCCAAAAAACCAGGGGGGGAAACTGATGGGGAATCTTGCAGATCAGACCAGGTTCATGCGTTCCACAATATATATATGGGGGACTACAACCAGCGTGGAGTCTGTACACAAGAAAACTTGATCCAGGCGCCTAGTAAAGACTACCAAGTATGGAGGCTGGGAAAAATAATATTATCATGAACTCTGAAAGAGGGCATGGAAGTGCTGTGCAATGGGAGAGGCAGGATCGACGAAAACAAGAAGACAGGCAACCACATCATGCTGATGGTGTCCAATGCCGTAGGTGTCGCGTCACCAGTCTTTGGCGAAAACTTGGGGAGGGACCTGATGGACCCAACATTCCAGCCAAAGACTGGCTCGATGAACAAGATTGTCCAGGCATTGGAGAGGATTACCCAGAAAGAGGATATCATTGGTCAGAATATCAAACCACCACTACTGACAGCACGAGATTTACAACCACCATCTGCGCAAGATCAACGGGAAAGACAACCTTGGGTGGTGCCGGACGATGGTGCACAGGTTGGGACAACAGTTGGTCCGGCAGGACCCTGTTTACTACTGCGCCTATGTCGCACTACGTGGTGACAAGAGGACCTCGCTTGTTTCATACCCGTATTATACCAAGTATCAGCGCCCAGGTGACTCAACTGCATTTCGACATCTTGACCTCAACATCAATGACCTCGCCGACTTCGGCCGAGGTGCATTTCAGCTACAAGGCTCCCTCTCCCTCGACGATGAAGAATTCATGGTGTTGCAAGTGCTAATAACATGTGTGGTCTTCTGGCCCCCGCAGGTAGCAGCGGCTTGGGGGCACGGCCACACTTGACGACGATTACTACCAGAGACTGCGGGCCAACCAGGTCAATGTCTACCTCCCGGACGGCGACGGAGACATATACCTCTCGTTAGTCGCATTGATGCCACTGTGGCATAAAGAAGAAGAAGCCGCAAGTGAGAGAGCACTCCAGCGCAAGTGCGCCCAAGCTGGCACTGGCAAGAAGGGCAGACCCAGCGCCGAGGTTGATACCGACAGCAAAAAGCTCGATAAACGCACCTGCTTCCAGCAGTTTGTCTTCCGGCATACTGGCCGATTGCTCAAAGATGCCCCGCGCCTACTGGCGTTGTTGTCAAGCCTTTCTGGTCTGCAGAGCCACCTGGTTTGGTGGGTAAGATTAAATCTCTGTTGATCTTCTATACTAGCCAGGTAGGCGCAAGTTATTGGGCGACACTGCCACCACTGTACCTGACCCTCTTGGGGCTGTTACTATCATATCATGTCCATTAATGCTGGCCCACCTCCCCCTGCTGTCACTACAACCATTTTATAATATATATAACTGTTTGAGAGAAAAGATGAACAACAACAGCACGCACGCCGCCTCCACGGTGTGCTTTGGGTAGCCAGCTTGAAAAGAAAAAAAATAAGAGAAAAAGAAAATAAAAATAAAAAAATAAACAATGAACGACACTTTCTTTTTAGGCCGCTTGATCTTGATCTTGGTCTTGATCCTGATCTCGATCTTTCTTCTTCGTCGTCTTGTCATCCTATTTGTTCTTTTTAATCTTCAAGCCCTTCTTTCCCCCCCCTCCGGCCAAACGGGCAGGGGCAGGGGCAGGGGTAGGGGCCACATGCCTCCCAGAGCGCTTTTTTCTTTTCTTTTTGTTCTCCCCCCCTTTTCAAACAAAAGGCTCTATCAATACCAAGAACAAAAAATGGGGGGGGGGGGGGGGGTGGTGGAGTTGTGTATGTATGTATGTATGTATGGGATGTTTTGAGGATAAGGATGATAAGAAAATGTCGAGACAGGGCGCGGCGCGCGCGCGTCGTCTCCCCATCTCTTTCTTCTTCTTCTTCTTCTTCTTTTTCTTCTTCTTCTTCTTCTTCTTCTTCCTCCTACTTTTCTTTTTTTTACTTGGGCACTTGTCTAAAATGCATATCGCCGGCCGCATCGGAGCGAAGTTCGACTACGGGCAGGTCATTGTCATCATCGTCTTCAATCATTGGGTCCAGCGGAACGGTTTCGTAGGCATCGCCGACGCCGACGCCGACGCCAGAAGGAGGCGGCGGGGCACTTTCGCGCAGATTGCGAGGGCCAATAATCTCGTCGGAGAATTGGGCGGTGTCGTCGTCCAGGTCGATCATGGACTCGTTCACGCTGCTGCCGCGGCTGCCGGCGGCCTTTGTGCTCGAGTTGGAGCTGTTCCGGTCCGGGCCGAAGACGTCGTCGTCCACTTCCGAGTTGTTATGTGGCCGGCGGTTGATGTTGCCCCAGCCCCAGCTCTGCTCGCCACCTAGTGGGCCGATCAGGGGCCCGTAGGCGGCGGTCGGGTCCTGGTGCTGGTGCTGGTCAAAGTCCATGCCGCCGAGTGCCTCGTCCTCGGGCGGGCTCAGGGGCCCGCCGTGCTGGCTGGTGGCCTCGGTATAATCGGGTAGGTGGGGCCCAAGAAGAAGGCCATCATTCTCAATGCTCTGCTGGCTCGGAAGATCGTCGTCTGGAGTGAGATCTCGAATCAGATTGGTCGGCAGTTTTGCCAGCCCACCACCTCCCACGGGGTGAGCTGGATCGACTGGGTAAGCGCTCGAGGACCCATTGTGGGAGGAGCCGCCGAGACGCCGATCTTCCCCCGCCGGCGACGTTTCACGAGATTCGGCCTGCTGCTCAGAGTCGGCTTCGACAAGCAGGCGCTGCAGCCGCGGGCCGCCTAAAGGGTAGCTTCCACGGCGCCGGTAGAAGAGAAGGTATGCTGCCGGTGTGACAACGGCTTCGGGGCTGCGTTTCGACACGGATGCATCTTTTAGACTGGTTAGCAAGAAGACCAGGAAGCTTGCAGGCAAATGCAAGACTTACCATTATACTCATACCACTGGTTGGTGATGGGATGCTTCGCAAAAGCAGTATAATGACCCCCACCCAGCCCGCCGTAGTGGTTGTCTACCGCTATCAGATCGTAATATGTACTCTTACCCGGTTCGACATCCTGGATCATCGTAGACATGTCAAGGCCTTGGATGGGATAGTCGACTCTGACATCAAGCTTGTCTCGGAAGTTTCGGTTGGAGGAGAAGCGCTTCAGATGCATAATAAGAATGTCTGGACACTTCCACAGCTCAAACGTCTTCTCCGCGCGCCGATGGGTCTTGCAGCGCGGGCAATACCAGGCATTCTGCTCCGACAGAATCTCCGGTTTCCGCGACTCGTCAAGGCAATCCTGCAGCGAGATGCCATTCTTGCGCCGATTGGCGCGCTGTTGGCGCTTGGCTTGCAGCTCCGGGTCTGGCAGCGTGACCACGTTCTTCCAGGTGGGCACGCCTCTGAAATCGTTGTTGTCGTCGTTGGAGCCGGAAAAGAGGGCTTCATAGGCGTCGTTGTCCCAGTCAAGGATGAGCGCCTCGCCAGGCAAGACCAGACCGGTCTCCGAAGTGGACGACCTAGAGCTGGCCGTGACGGCGGCGGGCGAGACCTGTATCCGGCTCGGCTGCGGACTGGGCTGCTGTTGACTCTGCTTGGGTCGGATGATCTTGCCCTTGCGCTTGAACGTCTTGATCTTGGTGTGGCGGTTGTGACCTCGTGACTTGGCCATGCTGTGGAACTCTGAGCCTGGATCCTCCGAGTCCGTGATCGAGGCCGGCCGAGGGCTGTTGGTCGACTCTTCGCTCGAGTCGGCCGGGCTGGGAGCCACAAGCATGTCGTGATCGCGGTCGATGTCGGGCACGTCTTCTCCATCACTCTCAAAGGCCTCGTCAAGATCGGAGCCATGGCCGGTCGCGGGCCGGTGGGAGGCTTGGCTGTGAAGGCGATTCGCCAACGGAAGGAATTCGCCATTCTCATGGAGCTGGTTCCAGCCGGTGACGATACCTTCGCCAGTCTTGTGCACGCAAGGAACAAACAGCGACTTGAGCTTGTGCGAAATGGGCCGATCAGAGTGCAGAAAGCGTCTGATTTTGTCTTGATTTTGCTGTAGATTGGTCGCTGGCGATCGAGGCGCTGTCTGGCTGCTGTTGGGCATGGACACCGTGACATAACCGTCTTCGTTCTGGTCTGAGGAGGAAGAGGCGGCAGAGGAGGCGGCCGCAATGGCAGCGGCGGCTGTTGCTGAGCCGGAAGCTTCTTCAGACATGACAACGGTGTCAGAGTCTTCTTCCTCTGTGTGACCGTCGGCCAGGAACTCGTCTGAGAACAGGTCCCGCGTGGTCAAGGCTTGGACGCGGGCGAGCAGTTTCCTCAGGATGGCATCATACGACTTGTTTTCCTCTCGAGATAGCACTATGAACTGGGGCAGGCCGAAGAAGGGGCGCGAGGCCAGGCGGGCGTCTGGGTTCCTCACAATGCGGTGGAAGACGGGAATCAAGAGCTGGTCGGCGGCAGGGTGTGTGGGGTCAGGGATCTCATCCTCGTTGGACACGCCGACAGAGATATAGGACTGCTTCTTGACCTTGTCCGGGTT
The DNA here is from genome assembly GCA_003709825.1 of Chaetothyriales sp. CBS 135597. NCBI lineage: Eukaryota > Fungi > Ascomycota > Eurotiomycetes > Chaetothyriales > Chaetothyriales sp. CBS 135597. The sequence continues at coordinate 182,291 of QQXN01000006.1, read as the reverse complement.
GTAGTTGGTCGGTTTTTGCTCGAGTTGAAACAAGCAGATAACGTCGGAGGATTGGATGTTGGACTCTGCCATGGTGAGCGAGTTGTCAAAGATGCGATAGAAGCGGTTCCTGTAGTCCTCGGCTACGACCAGTAGCTCGGAGTCGGTGTTGGTACGGGCGGCGACGAACTCCTTGAGAACACGGATGGATGCGTTCTTGTCGATCTCGACGTCGATGCGGATGGGCCGACCGTAGAGGGGGATGAAGGCCACGTCCTTGGTCCAGTTGTTCTCCACCGGCAGTGGGAGAGTCAGGTTGGTGAAAGGGTCGAAGATGATGCTGACCTTGTGGCAGACGGGGCAGGTCAGCTGCGACTTGTACATGCCGGCAAAGAGATCGGTGACAACCGAGTCGTTGCGGGCCTTGTAGTCGAGCCAGTTTTGGTGGGCAAACTGCTGCAGCGCCTGCTTGTCGTTCACCATGGCGTCGGTCGAGTCGGGCTTCTCGATGTACGGCTTCTTGCGAATGCGATTGAGGTCCTCGTTGAGGCCATCGATGAGGAAGAGCAGGAACTCCTGCGAGTCCTGCTGCTGGTAGCCGGAGAAGTTGGGCCCGTAGCGGCCGATGGTGGCCTTGAACTTGCTGGGCGAGCACGAGTTGGTTCCGTCCGCATAGATTTGGTGGATGAGCTGGCCGTAGGCGAGGGCAACATTCCCGTCATGGCCCAACGGGTTGTCCCGATTCAGCTCGCGTTTGTACTCGTCGTGCAGGAAGTAGTCGGTCAGCTCGCGAACGCTGCGCAGACTCTGCAGGGCCGAGTTCATGTAGCAGGTGTTGCCCAGGTTGCTCAGCCCAGTGATGCCACGCGGCCGGCCTTCTCGCAGAACGCGGCCACGAGTGGTTGGGCCGGCCAATGTCGGTGGTGGCGCCGGGCTGGTACGACCGCCGCTGGGGACGAGGCCCTTGAGCTTGTCCTTGGTCGTCTTTGCCACGGCCAGCCTCAGGTTCTCGCTGGGCCAGTCGCCGCCGGCTCGCTGCTCCTCCAGCACGATCACATCGCTGCGGCCCTGGCCAATCAGTGCAAGCGTGGAGCTGCCATTGTAATTGCGGTTGTTGGTCTGGTCCTCGATCTCGAGCCTCTCACGCTGGTCGCCTAGGCTGAGAGTGGCAAAAGTGTTGACGTCCAGCAGCATGCGGTCGCCGGCCTGGGCCGTGATCTCGGCACCGGGGGCAGGAGAGGCGCTGCGAGAGGTTGCCGGGCTTATGATGGCCGAGTGAGTGTTCTTCAGCCCGCTGAGGATGCGCCAGGCGCGCACCTTGGTCACCATGTCGATTTTGGTGGCTGCCTTGGCCTGCCGCAGCCATTCCTGGGTCTGCATGTACTTGCTACCGACCAGCCGCACGGGCGGCAGCTCGACTTCGCGCTGTGTCTGGGCTGTGTGCTCGGCTGGGACTTTCAGAAGGGTGAAGATTGGCGGGTCAGTCTCCCACTTGACGTCCGGGATGTAGGAATCCGGCTGGGCAATGTTGTGGGCGTACCGCACAATCACGGGCGAGTCCTTGGCCAGGCCGTACCACGACACGATCATATCCCATGCCTCCTGTGGCACGATCTCGTAGTCCTGGCCTATCTGCAGGCCGGGCCTGAGGGGCACAAAGTTCTGGCCGGACGGGTCGATCAGTTTCCCGGTCTCGTCGGTGACCAGGCTGATGTCGGAGTTGTCAACTGGCCCAATGGCGCCCTCGGCAGCGGCCTTGTCATAGTTGGGCGGCGGCGTCGAGCTGCGGGCAAAGACGCGGCCGAGCCACTTGTTGGAGATGGCATATCCCTTCTCATGCTCGGCCAAGATGCGCGCCGACAGTGGCATCACCTTGGCGATCTGCTCGTCGATCGATGGCAGCTCCACGCCCGTCGGTGTCACGTCCGCGCTGACGGAGGTGGCTGCGGTCGAGCGGGTCGAGGGCGTCAACAAGGCTGAGTCGAAGGAGGTGTTTGCATCGGACCCGGCCAGGCTCTCCGAGGTGAGATCCTTCATCCTCTCGGGACTATTGTGGTGGTCATCGGTACACTGCTGCTTGGCCTTGAGATCGGACACCTTTGTGTTCAAAGACGGCGTCGCAGCCGACGTGACCGAAGCAGAGGAGATGGTAACAGCGGGAGTGGTGGTGGTGGCGGCGGCGGCGGCGGTGGCGGCGCTGGACGAAGCGGCATCGTGCATCGGCACATCCTCGTGTTCCTCGCGGTCTTGAGCGCCCATGTCGGCGGCCGGGCGCTTAATGGCGGGCGACGTCGACCTCAGACCACGATAGAGCTCATTCTTGACCGAGGTGGGCGGGGGCAGTGGCGGTTGCTGTGACTTGCTCAGGCTGTCGTCTGGACTACGCATGTCCCTGTGTGGTCGGAGAAAGAGCGAGCGAGCGGCAGTTGACTGCTCACCATCGACTCCCACACTCGGTGATAGCGGGCAGCAGCAACGGAGGGTAGCGAGAGTTGGTGGATGGAATGGGGTGGGTGGCCCAACGGCGTTGAGGAATTTTTGGGCTCCAATGAAGCTAATTAGTCGGTAACCAAGGCAATGCTAGAAATCTATAGCTATTGATCTAAGGTCGTTATTAATCAATTGGCAGCTGACAGGCCGCCCTGTTTGCTGAGGCGACAAAGAGCAGGCCGGACTTGGGAGATGTTAGAAGAAGCCGTTCATGTAATTGTGGTCACTCAGCTTGATTTATTGAAATGTTATTGCCACTCGAGTCAGCAGTCACTGGTACCCTTAATAAATGGGTTGTACTACTGCTCCCTAACTATAATAATAATAACCTAACTTAAGTTTTAGGCATAACTTAGTTATTCCTGGCAGTCTAAGTGAATAAGAATACCAACAATTAGGCTGACCTAAGAGGCCTAAAATACACTAAGTTAATTAACAAGAATTTTTGTAAAAAAAGAAAAAGAAAACATCACATCAAAAATGAAAAACACTTCAGACCAAGTCAACTTGATTGATTCAATGGCTACAGTCATCACTGTTGCTGTTTTGGTGTACATCAGTACATAGTGTACTTTGCCCCTGCATCCTTTTACTCCTGTCTGCTCATGTGCAGCTTCGTGCTCAGTATCGGTCGACAATCTTGTCCACTTCCTCCTTCGCTTCTGTCCATGTTTCCACGTTCTTCTTCGCCCACTCGATCTGACATCGTGCGTACGCAATCTAGACACTCGTTAGCCAGGCCTCGTCCTGTAGAACAGCCAATCAGTCAGTCAGTCAAACTCACCATGTACCGCTGCAGATCGTCCTCCTTGTCGCGCTGGAAGCGGGTCAGGTCGCCAATCACGCCCTGAGTCGCATCGTGCACGTCCTTTTCCGACACCTCCAGCGCCTGCTCCAGCTGGCCCAGACTCTCCTTGGTCTTGCCGATTTGATCGCGCCGCGTGCGTTCGGGGTCGACATCAACAAAACCGTTGACCGCGTGCCGGAAGCTGCCAAACAGCCGGTTAGTCACAAAGTTGCCGCTCTGCGTCTTGCGATGTGTCGGTCCTGCTTGTCCCTCGGGCTGGCCTTGAGCGGCTGATGGGGCCGAAGAAGAGGCGATTGCCTCGCCGTGTGTGGGTGGAAAGTCCGAGTCGACAGACTCAGTCTCGTCCGTGGTTGTTGCTGGCGCGGCTGACCCGGCCGATGTCTGGCTTCTGGTCGATGCATCCGAGCGTGAGCGGCGCGGCGGGCTGAAGGTGGTGCTGTTGGCCAAGAAGGCGTCAATGCGTTTGGCCTCGAGCTCACTGCGCTCCAGGCCGTCAAGCAGCTTCTTCTTCTTTTCCAGTTCATCGCGTGTCATCTCCTGCTGGACCCGCTTCAGCACTCGGTACCGCAGCACCGTCCTGACCACGCCTGCAAACTGCGCGCTCTCACGCATCGGCTCGGCGAAGTTGGCACCCAGTGCCTGCGCAAGTTCGCCAGTAGAGATGTAGGTCTGGTCCACGGCCTGACCAACACGCTCAATGGCTGCGGCCACGGGCAGAGACTGCTCCGAAAGCGAGAAGCCATTGTATCGTGCGCCCAGTTCCTCCAAATCGGCCGACAGTTTTAGTAGATGCGCCAGGGTGCGCTGGTTGACTTTGTCAACACTGCCCTGCAGCAGCAGCTCTAGCTCGCGCGTAGATGCTTCAAAGTTGATAAAATAAGGGTCCAGCTCGCCCTCCGACAGCTTCTCACTCGCAATTGGGAAGCGGCCAAAGAGTGGCACGGCAACGTCTGTGGCGTCAGGAGCCCCAAGAGGGGTGCCACTGCTCGAGGTCGCGCCCGCGCTCTTAAGCTTGGCCGAGGATGACGGTAGCGGAAGCCATTGATGGCCGGGGCTGGCGTTGGCCGGGTCCAAGGGCGGTGCCTTCAGGTTGTTCTTGGGGATTGATGAGATGGGATGGGCGTGCAGGACCTCGTTCCAGCTCGAGTTGGGGTCGAGGAACCGCCACCACACGCCATCGTCCAGGACCTGCTGCATGCGCCGGCACCGGTTGAGGAAGACTGCAAGCATGCGCTTGCGCTGTTCGATGATTTGTATGTCCTGTTTGGCCTTGGTCGGCTTTGCCGCGTAGTCGGCCATGCTATGCTTCTCCGGGATCGGTGGGATCACCAGGGTCGGGTGCAGGTTCACCAGCGCGGCACGTAGGGACGCAAATTCCGAGTACCGCCGTGCGACTTCGATGTCCTGTGAGTGGGTGTAAGTAAAACCAGAACAGGCCAAAAGGGACTGGACTGATTGGGCTTGATCATACTCCTGTGCGGATGCGGTACTCTATGAAACCGCCATGAGGGCTCTTGCCAGCATCGGTGATTAAGATGTCCAGCTCGGGATTCTCGTACAAGATCTGCTGAATGCGCCCATCGTAGCCGCCTTTCCGCGGCAGAGGACCCGCCTGCTGCTGTTGGTGTGGGTGGTGGTGCTGCGACCGCTGCTGGGCATAGTCTGCGTCATAATCATCGTCGTTATTCCCCGCACCAGCGGCGGCGGACGACTGGGACGATGGCGGCGTTGAGGCTCGGTCTTGGTCTGCATGATCCCAGTCAGACAATCATTTCCACAAACGCGCACACACACAGAGAGAGCGGGCGCACACGAAGTTCTCAGCGTCGACGGATTCGACGACTCGTGCTGGTTGAAGGAGCCGTATGGATTGTTGTCTTCCTCCCACATGACTATCGAGGGAGACTGGCCAGAGCCGCGCCAGCCGAGGGGCGGTGATGACTGCGGGGCTGTCAACGGCGAGCTGTGGGCGGCGTGCTCAGTGCAGGAAAGGGTCGGGACGGAAGGGCTGCAGAGAAGGACAGGGTGGCCTCATTGCATGGTAGAGATCATTGCTAAGTTATAGGCCCAAGGTCATTTCGTTGTCGTTGTTGATGTTGTTGTGAGGCAGCAATAGAGTAAGTTCTTTACCTCGCCGCATCAAATGTGCAGATGCCTGGCCCACGTCATTTGTCATTTGCTGACTAACTTCAGTTAGAACACGCTAGTGTGTACCAAATACCGTAATTTACACTCTCTAATGCATAAAAATACGTCTGACATGACAGGTTCAAACAAATGACACCCTACCTGAGTGCCAGACCAGCATTAATGACACTGCAATACACAGTGCTTTCCTTTTGGTTCAAGATCTAGCCACTAGCCCATCTCCCACCTTTGACCAAATAGCACAATGAGCCATCCTATGGTTTCAAGCTCATCTGGCAAGGGGATGGTTTCACAATGTACATGTATGTGTACTTGACAATCTCGGGCCGCAGCGATCCTCGAAGCTTATTACTAATCACCCCTTGGCCCAGGGCGTTGCTCTTGTGCCACGTGATTTACCCCTATCCACTCCATCCACAGGTTTACTGTGCACAGTCCGTCCTCCCTACCGTAGATGTCTTACAAAAGGTAGAGCCATCATCATGATCATCGCTGCCAATAAGCCGCATTCCCATTCCCACTGTATCCATTCCCATGTCCGTACCCGTACCCATAACCCCAGGGTGTTGCGAGCCTGCTATCCAACGGCCCATTAACCTGCACCGTCGGAACAACATTCACGCGCGCCTCAGCCTGTCTCGCCCAGCGCCAGTCATGAGCAACCCAGTGGTTATTTGCCTTGCAGCACCAACACATGGCCAGGAGTAACAGCAGCGCTGCCAGCACGACTCCGACAATGAGGCCGACCTTGGCGGCGCGTGACCAGCACGACCAGGGCTTGTTGGGATTGCTCTTGCCCGCACACTCTTTGCTGTCGTCGTCGTCGTCGTCGTCGTCGTCCGACACAACGTAGACCAGCTGGCCCGAGTTTGATCCTGATCCTGATGTCGCCGTCGCTCCCGCCGAAGAAGGCTCTGTGGCGGTGGTGGTGGTAATCGTGCCAGCAAACGCGGTGAGCGGAATCGTCCAGGTCGAGTAGATCACTGTCTCGGTCTGCAGGAAGATCTTGATTTCAGTCGCAGTGGTTGTGGTTGTTATCGTGGTCGTGCCAGTGGGCTGGACAGGCGCCGTTAGTGCCGTCGCCGTTGTCGTCGTCGTCGTTGTCGTCGTTGGTGGTGATGTCGTCCATGTCGGCGTGGATGATGAGGGGAATGATGGCGAACTGAGTGTCAGGGTTTGGCCAGGCGTCGCAGAGACTGTTGTCCCATAGGCCACCGTCACAGTGCTGCATGAGGTAAACACTGACGCTGCTGATGATGCCACTGCCAGGCTCACCCCTGAAGCCATTGCCGGACACATGTGGATTTTCTTCCTGACCAGTTTCTATTATTGAACTGAATACTGAGAGCAAAGGAAAAGGAAGATGAGCAGGAGGAAGTGTGGAATCAATTTTCGTTGCCCTCATTCTTTGTTTTTGGTTGTCATGGTTATTGCTGCTGTGTTGATGGTATTTTTGAGGTTCCTGCCTAATACAACACAGGAAGGCACGACTCTGGACTCAGCCACCTCTCCCCCTCTGTCCTTGCTGCCCTGCTGCCCCTCCTTGCTATTCATTTTCAATCCTCAATCCCAAGCTAGCAAGGCCAATGTTAAGCCAGTTCCAACCAACACAGACATCTCGAAAGTCCAAGATGAATGCTCTCTAAACAGTTGGTGCATGTCCTTCTTCCGCCCTTCTCTGCCCTCGCTGCACCATTTCCAATGTCTGCTCTGTGATGTACCAGTGCCAGAACCTCCAGGCAAGAAACCCAACCACCACTGGGACCACAAGCACACAGATGAGGATTGTCTTGCTCCGGTCCATCTCAACCACTCCCAGTGATTATCTATTCAACTGTCAGAATTAGGGACAAGCTTGGCTTTTGTGAGACAATCACATACTGCAGTACAACAGGATAAAGGAAGCAGACTAAATTGATTGATTTGTTGCTTTCTCAAGAGTGAAAGTGATCAATAGAATAATAAGAATGTCTGTTTGAGAGGAAGCAAACGGCTTTTGTTCAGGACTACCAACAATCAACCGCGCACGTTGTCTAGGAGACAATTCTCAGTCTGCCTCCCTTGACTGGTTCAAAAGCCGCTAGTAACCTTTCATGAACATTCTTCTCCTCACAAACACTTCTGAGGCTGGCAAGCTTGGTTGCCAAAGCTGACATGGAGCTGCTCTTTGCCTCCAACTCGGTGAGCATGGATGCAACACTTACCACTCGCACAAACAGCAACAGAATGTCATGATGATAAGTCAGGCCCAAGGGGAAGTCATCCTCTCCATCAGGCACTTCAACCATCTTGCTGATCTGATCCAGGCCTTCGAGCAGCCAGGGTTCGAGAAGGTCGACTTCCTTTGCTATTAAATGGCCATCTGCTTCCCTGAGCACACTGCACCATCTGTCAACCTCCTCGAGCTCGTCCACGTACAAGTTCTGCTTCTCCTCCGCAAACAGCTCATGCACACTGGCTGAGATGCGCTGTATCTTGATGCCAATGCTCTCCTCCCCAACCATAGCCCTGAGTCTGGACCAGGCATCGTCCACACTACCACAAACTCCAAAGGTATGGCAAAGTGCCAATGCGCGGATCAGGTCCAAGTGAAGCTGGGGCACAACATATAGCTTGGAGATGCTGTTGATCAGTTCTTCTCGCCCCGCCAACGCACACCACCGCGGCTGTCTTTCCGTCTTCGTGCCTCCCACAAGGCTTGTAGTCTGCCCAGCTATGGCTCGAATCTCCTCATCATCGTCATTGAGCTGGTAATACAATATCGACCAGAATGCCGGGATCGGACGCTCAAGCAATACTGTACCTGACTTCGCGAAGCCAAGGCCAGCAGATCTTAATCCAAGGCCAGCACTGAACCTGGTTGGAAACTCGCTCACGTCCTCACCAGCATCACGGATATCCCCAAGAAGCGATGCCCATTCTTTCTGATCAAATATGGCTCCATTAGCTTGCAGGGAAGTACTAACGAAGGGTCGAATCCTAAGTCTGGCATTCCAAAGCTCTCGATCATTGGTGTACTCTCCTTCGACGAGCTGTGATAGAGATTGCCGTGTATGGCTCATCTCTGGCTTCCCAATGTAGTCAACCATCTCGCCATTGGTCTCAAGAGTGTCTGCCAGGGCTGTCAGAGCCAGACTGCACACATCAGCCGCAGCACTGCCAAGTGCAATGCGACTCAGCACATTAATCCTGCGCCGCTGAGCAAGCCTGTCTGCTGGTAAAACTGCATACACCACTTCGGCCACGTACTTGGTCTCATCTGGGTAGCCAATCATCTCTCCATGCAAAGCTTCCAACGCGGGCTCGCGAATCAAAACACACTTTTGTAAACTTGACAGCTCATAGCCAAAGAGAATATAGGCCAAAGTCTGGATCAAGAACACACGTGCTCGAAGATAAGCATTGCAGTCTTGATCCAATATCTCAGTGAGAGAACCAATGATCGTTTCAGCATCTAGAAGCGTACGACCATCTTTCAAAATGAAGGCCAGCCAGTCATTGAAAAGATCAAGGAGCGCAGCCTTAGTGTATGGAGAAGACTGCGGCCGCATCCGGTCCACGAGCATGTGTAAGCTGTGCGGCAGATGTTCGAGCAGTTGATTCACTTGCTCAGTCGGGCTATGCTCATAGTGCTCGTGCATGAAGTATCGGTACAAGAGTAAGCTTCCGTGGAGTGTATTTTCTGAACAGGCTTCTGGCAGAGGCCAGACTGAAAGGAAGTCCGACGAGATCGAGTCTTCAAATCGAAGGCGGTCCACCAGCACTCTGGCAGCCTGATCCCGAATTGCCCAGATGCGACTACCAAGTTGGCGTTGGATGAGCAAGCGCAGATAGGGGCCGTCTTCTTCAGCCAGCCCGACATATTTGACAAGATCAAGTGCGGCAAAGATGTGCTCGCCAGATGCCTCTTCCGACTCACCCGCTGCCATGCTTTCTTGGAGAGTGCTGGCTCGCTCAAGAAGACTGATGGCAACCTTGAGCGGCTCCGTGCGAGTTGACTGGCTGCCATAGTGACCCGTGCTGATCCTAGAGGCAGAGCCGTTTGGCTCAAGTCGGACCATGCATGCGTTCAGGAGCATGAGACCAGAGTTGCGGATTGCCCATGTTCCAGACGTCAAACTTTCCGCTGCCAGCTCGAGCAGTTGGCTGATATAGGGCTCGTTGACGGCTCGGAACCTGGAGTTGTGCATAATATCCTTGATACAGTTCAAGGCATGGACCTGAGGCAATTGGACCTCGTTCTCATCATTAGTAGGGACGGAAACGGGCTGTCTTGCTCTAGATGTGAGGTCTGTGATTACAGTATGGAAAAATTGAGTGTCTTGTGGGCTGAGGACAGAATTGATCAGGGCAGGGAGGCCTGCAGATCTTCGGGTTAGTCTGCCTGCTTGTCGCTCGATTTCATCGACTGCCAATCCATACCATAGCTGGTTCAGATCTCTGCAGTCAGGGTCGGAAGAGGTTCTTGCAAGCTCACAGCACAGGGCGAAAGTCTGGGCGACAGTAGAGAAAGCCCCTCGATGTCGAAGCATTGTCAATTGCTCAAAGCAGAGGGAACCAGCCTGCCTAAGGGTATTCAAATCTGGGGGTGTGCTCTTCATCATTGCCTGAAGCAGCAGGCTTGAGTCTCGCAACGCTCTCCAGGAATAGGCCAGCAAGTCCTTTGGGCCAGCGGAAATTTGTTCAAATTCAGGATCAGACGTCTCAGGAGAGTCTAGGCAAAGCCTGTCTTGGACAAGGTGCCACACGCGACGACATATTGGAAGTATATCAGAGTGTGACTCATCCAAGGTACTTCCAAGGAGCTGGTAGCTAGCACCCAGCAGGAAGGCATGTAGGGCAAATGTGGAGAAGTAGGGCAGAGATTGGGCCGGAGCAAGGCGTTGCGCCAATGATTGGATTGCGGTGGTAGAATCTGGCTGTGGTCCTTCAATGCTCTGGGCGAGGGCATAGAACCGGGCGGCTGCATCTGCGTGGTCGTGGCGGCATGTTTTTGCCGAGAGCAGTTGAACTCGCCCAGAGATTTTCCACAAGTCGACTTGAAGGCGCAGGGACGGTGAATCTGTGAGGAGGGTGTTGCAAAGGCCGGCCGAGACCTCTCTAACGTCTTCGAAAGGGTCCAAAATCAGATTGAGGAGCGGATGTAGCAGACTGGCCTTGTCAAAGTGCCGGATGGAAGGTAGGCTCAGAAGGATTCGCAGGGTTTCAAGTGCGAGGATATGTCGAGGGTATGAGACTGCTGGGTCTAGCTCTCTCTTGAGAAATTCTTGCAGTTCCCGAAAAAAGGACTGGCAAACGGGCACAAAGGTAGGGTCCAAGATGTTATTCTGTGTTGGTGGCTCATCCTGGCCAGCTAAGCAGGTGTCCAGTTTCCTGAAGAACCTTCGAGTGATGCTGAGAATTTCACCACGTTGGTATGAATCATTGTCATCGTATAGATATTTCAAACCCTGAGCAAGAAATGGCAAAGCCCAGACCGATACAGTGTCCCGGCTGGATGACGAGGTAGTGGCTAGGTTGTACGCTTGAATTCGGTGTATAGGGTTTGCGGATTTGAAAAGGGTCAGATAGATCCAATACTTCTTCTGTTCGTCGGGGGCTATGAATGAAGGTGAAGAAAATAGATGGGTCTTCCACAGACAGGTTACGACATCTGATATCATGTCAGTGAATGGGCGGTTGGAATTGCGGCGATAAAGACAACTGACCATCATGATCAATGTAAGCCTTCAGCCTGCCAACTCTCAGTACGATCAAATAAAGCACTAGAGTGGCATCAGGTTCCGCGTCGACTTCGGACTTGGGTCGAGCTGGGCGGCAAAGAACCTCAAAGGTGTCCCAGCTTTGGCGTGTGTCAAGAATGATGGGCAGAACATTTTCGGCAAAGTCAGCAAGCATATCAGGATTCCATGCAACAAAGGCGGCGAACAGGACGGCAGACAGCTCGAGTCCCCATCTGGGAGGTTTGATTTTGTCCAGACTGGAGCAAAGCAGTTTCAGCAGCTTCACGGCGGCGCTCCTTGCATCCAAGCCACTGATGGTGATGTAGAGGGCCAGAATTAGGGAGCCAAGGGCTGATTTATCGTCGTCGTCGTGGTCTTCTTGGTCTTGGTTGGGCAGATGGTACCTATGGAGCGTTTTAGCCCAGGACAGACGGACTTCTGACAGGCTCTTTGCCACCAGAGCAGCGAGGTCGCGCACAATGTCCGTCCGTCTGAGAAAACAGGAGAGCCCAATACAGGCGACCTTGACATTGTGCTGCAGGCCCCCGACAAAAATTGTCTTTATCAAACCTTTGACGGCTTCATGCAACAGATGAGAGGCAACCAAGGGGTCAGGCTGCTGGTTCAACACAAGGCACAGAGTCTCAAGAAGTTGCAAGCCAGGTTTGGTCTTGCCCTTGTCGAATATCTTCTGGACAGCACTATAGGCAGCGTTCCAGACTGCGGGTATAAAGCAGAAGCCAGTGGCATGCTTCGATTTCAAGGATATTGTCATGAAGACAGAAAGGGCATTGCAGACAGCACCAAGATACTTCTCTGTGGCATCATTGCTCGCAGCACTCTCAGTCAACTTCTGCCATAGGCGGTGCACTTGATCCGCACCAGGAGGCTCATCAACAGAGTCCAGGTACAGTCTTAGGCCTTTTCGAGCCAAGTCCGAGACCAGAGCCTCGGGAAGAGGCCCATCCGAGTGCAGAGCAAGGGCAACATCACTTGCAGCCATCTAGGGTCAGATGGCAGAATGCCCAGTGTGGCTGTCTGTGAGCTTTCATGGTGGAAGAACCGGCGTCGACGACAGTAGAGTAGAAATATGGGCAGTTTCGATCTATTTTACGTTAGCCTGGTTGGTGGATGAATTTTTGTGTGGCGTCGCGCGGCGGAACTGCGGCTACTGTGGCGCGGGCAAAAGTTGAGCGGCGTCTTAAAAAAGTGCAGGTGGAAACGTTCCTGTCGTTCTGCCTCCTTCATCTCGCGCATCGCCCATCCTCACCTCCCCCGTCTTTCCATCTGTTCTCCATCGCTGCAATGGGCATTTGGGACGCATTCGGTGGCCACAAGGCCTCATCGTCGCAGGCACCGCCGCCGGCGACCTCCAACACATATTCCAGCTCTGGCTCACAATCGGACTTGTCCTCCTCGTTACCGACCGATGCCATCGATACTTCCTCATTCCTCGGCGCCCTGCCTGATGCGGCAGCCTTACACCCGCTGGCCGGGCTAAACCAGCAGACACTTGACTACCTGTCACTGGATGAGTCGGCGCTGTCGGACCTGCCTGGCTCGCAGTCGATCCTGCCATCGCGCGGCTGGTCGGACGACCTGTGTTACGGCACCGGCATTACATACATCACCGCACTAGGCATAGGTGGTGCCTGGGGATTCATTGAGGGTCTGAACCGCGTGCCGGCATCGGCACCGCCTAAGCTGCGGATCAACGGTATCCTCAACAGCATGACACGCAGAGGCCCTTTCCTGGCCAACAGCGCAGGCGTGGTGGCGATGGTGTACAACGGCATCAACTCAAGCATCGGCTACTATCGCGGCAAGCACGACGTTGCCAACAGCGTTGTTTCCGGTGCCCTTGCCGGCATGATCTTCCGCAGCACTCGCGGACCGAAGCAGATGGCCATTTCATCCGGCATTGTGGCCAGTGTTGCCTTTGCCTGGGCAGTAAGTGCATGGAAACAGCAAGGTGTTGATGTTCCTAGTTTGACTGACTCGGGCTGCAGATGACGAGAAAGGTGCTGTTTGAGTCCAACGACACCAGGCACGAGAGTGCGGAGATCAAGTTATAACAAACCGACGGTGATGTCCAGCACTATCCTCGATTCCATCACCATTGCCAACTGCAGGCTCGCCTGCACTAATCAAATCACCACGCCGCACCGATTTCGACCATCATCTTCGCCCTTGCCTATGTTGTTACCAACTCCTTTAGCCCCCCTTCACTCCAAGATGCTTGATCATGTGCATAGCGCGGCCAGCAGTGCCGGCATCAAAAGAACCAACTGTATGATAGTACTGTAGAATTGAAGAATGCCTGTCTCCGGGCATGTTCTGGTTGAAATGAGATTGCATTACATCCAGCTGCTCTAGTGTTTTATTGACATTCTAACTTCGGATTTTTGAGACGCCTGGTGCTGATGTACAGGGTGATGATGGTACAGTGTTCAAGATTGTTACAGCTGGGGCCTTGTAATTGATTGTCTGGTTCATAGCATGGTGCGTCGCCATGCCTTGGCGGCCAGAGCCTGGATGGCCTGGATGTCGACAACACCCTTGGTCTCGTCCGCGGCAATGGCCTCTGTCACAGCATCGGCGACAACATCGGCCTTGAGCGGCTTCTCGACTGCGGCTCCGAAGACGCTGGTCAGTTTGCCGCCCAGTAACTCGTTCACTGTGCTGCCCACAGCCCCCGAGGCGGCTATGGGCAGAGTCAGTCCACGGCTGCTGTCGTACATGAACCCGGGCCGGAAGAAGATGCTGCGCAGCTGCTGGAAGTTGTTGGCAATTGTCGACTCAGCTGCTCGCTTCGTGGTGATGTAGCGGGCTGGCAACAACGGGGCACCGGCCGCGGCTGAGATGTAGACGAAGCACCCGACCCCGGCGTCCTGAGCGGCCGAAGCCAGCGAGATGGCCGAGTCGCGGTTCATCAGCTCATACGTGATTTTCACGGGCTGTTCGTTTGTCTTGGTCGCCGGTGCCGATGATGAAGAAAAGGCCCGCTGGAGCACCGACAGTGGTGAGTCCTTGCCGCTTACAAGGCCCTTGTAGTCGGCTTCGAGCAGGATGCCCATGGTGTGTACGACGGCATCGGCATCTTTCAGCTGTGCCGTATACGTCGCCGGCTTGAGGATGTCGCCCTTGGCCCATTGCACCTGCTTCGACCACGCTGGGGCTACGGCTGAGTCGGTCACCGACTGCCAGCTGGGTTCGCCGGAGCGGCTGATGGAGATGACGTCCCAGCCACGGCCAACGGCGGACTTGCAAATCCGCGACCCCAGAAAGCCACTGCCTCCGGCGACAACGAGCTTCTTGCTCGCTGTCGCAGCTGCAGACGCTGATGCCGATGCCATTGTGCGAGACAGGCAGCAAGTCGCCAATAATGCAAACAAATTGGTTGACGTCGTTGGAAAATAGTCAGTGACGTGACATTGAAGCCCGAGAATAGAAAGTATGCCGAAAAATACGGGACAACCCTCTCACACCATGTAAAGACAAAGGTCTGCTGATGGGAGAGATATTAGGGAAGGGTTATTGGTTGGTGGTGTATCTACACATGTATATCAATCTATGTTGTGTCGTAACCATTCCACTCTAGAAGTGTTAAAGTGGGATAAATCGTTGTGCGGTGCTCTATGACTGGCAATATTCCCACCACATCACACTATTACGCTATTCCTTGTCATGGGTATGGCCAGTAATGAGTGAGGCGTTGTCTGTTTCCCAGCTCCTGTGACCTCTAAGATCACCTGTTTGACCCAGAATCACGTCAAAATCGGCCGTTCGGTCATGAGCTCGAGTCGGACATGGTGCGAGCAGTGCCCAGACAAATGCCGCTGGGCTCAGGTAGTGAGAAGGACCGTCAAGGGGAAGAGGGATGAGGTAGTCGAAGTTGAAGTCGATGCCGAAGCCGAATCTGCCACCTGAGCAAACCAGACTGGGGAACGAGATGGACTCAAAGCCTTGTGCGGCACAATCTGACGCTCTCGCCTCTCCCAAGTACTCACCGTGCATAACACCCAAGCCGCTAGATCGGTTGTAGCCATGAAGGCGAGCGAAACGGTAAGTTGCTGTGGATGTGAGAATAGTGCAGGCAAGATCTGTTCCAAGTGAATCATGCCAGGACCATCATATCCCCACAGTTATGAGCCCGGAAGGCCTAAAGACACTGCGGTAGTGATGTAGTGATGGTCAACAGGTTTTGGGACCACGACTATCACCACTGCTGCACCTTTATGCCTCGCGGGCTCATGACTGTTGGGATGACACGGATGGATTTGTGTCCGCGGGTGCAAGTTATGTGCGCGGACCCAAATAGGTCTAGTCCATGAAATTTCCTCCAATCACGAAGAGATCACGTGTCACTGTTCTCGTGTGCGCTATACGATACTCATCCTGATCATTGCACCTGAGCCTGAGCCTGAGCCTGAGCCTGAGCCTGAGCCTTACTCCCCCAGCCTCAACGACCGACTCGACTACAATTTGAGTATATCGGACAAGTACCGCTAATCATGGCCGAGCCAGCTACCAAAAAACGGCGGGTCAGCCCGCCAACAACTGAGCAGACGCAGACAGAGCAAGGTGCTGTCTCAGAAAAGCCAACACCCGAAGCAACAACGCCTTCTAAAACAGCCGTGGACGTAACGACCGCACCCGCGCCGAGGCCAGCAGAGACAGAAAACATAAACGAAAACGACTCAGCAACAGCCACACCGCCGCAACCAGCAAACACCGATAGGGCAGCCCGCTTTGCAGCCCTCAAGGCGCGGGCGACCGAATCGGCACGATCCAACCTGGCAGCAGCCAAAGCCGAGGCGCAGCGGTCCGCGATTAACCCGACGATACTATCCAATCTGTCACGGCGCTCGGCCGTTGCCCAGCACAAGCTGCTCAAGGCCGACACGGAGGCCGAGGAAGGCGACGGGGCATTTGAGCGCAAGCGGGCATGGGACTACACAATCGACGAGGCAGAGAAATGGGACGAGCGAATGGCCCGCAAGAAGGAGGCGCGCGACAACAACGCTTTCCAGGACTTCTCGCGCGAGGCAGCCAAGATCTACGACCGCCAGATCCACCAGCTCGACAAGTCCGGCATCAGCCAGAAGGACCGGGCAGCATATGAGGAGCAGAAAGCGAAGCTGATCGAAGACGCGGCCAGGAACGGCGGGCTTGAGATTATCGAGACCCTGGACGGCGAGCTGGTGGCCATCGACAACGATGGCAAGTTCTATGCCACCTCTGATAGCACGGGCTTTGCCGAGAGCAAGCCCAGGAAGGAAAACGTCGATCGGCTGGTCGCAGATCTCAGAAAGGCTGAAGAGGTGCGGCTGAAAAAGCGCAGGGCCCGTGGCCAGGAGCAAGACCAAGGCGACGTCACCTTTATCAACGAGAAGAACAAGCAGTTCAACATGAAGCTGGCCCGCTTCTACGACCGATACACCAAGGAGATCCGCGACAGCTTCGAGCGGGGGACTGCCTTGTAGAATTGGAATACATGTCCGAGTTGAATCTCATCCTTTTGTGTAATGTAAAGTTACAGGAATTCATTCCAGTATTTAATTGCAGTAAATTACCGTCCTCAGCTTTGACTATTTGATGAAACTCAACAGAGGACAAACATGAAATAAAACAGGGGGACTTTCAGCTCTAACGATGAACATCAGAAGGCAATGAAGAAACAGTAGAAAAGCAAAGAACAGAACAGAACAGAACAGAACAGAAAAAAGAAGAAAAGAAATGCCACTCAACACTGTCCGCCTCAACCACCGGCCTTCAACTCACCCAAATGACCGCATCGTCTTCATCAAGCCGCTTCCCCGGCCAGCGCATCGCCAGCATGAATATGAAATGGCCGACACCTTCCTCCGTGCCATCGCAGCGCAGTGTCTGCCGATCATGAAGACCCACTGGCTGAGCGTGACCACACTGGAAGAATACGAGCCCAACTCCGAGTTTATGGGCCGGAATTTCAATGCGGGTGAGTGCATCCAGCTCGTTCTCCGGCGGCGAGGGAGAGGAAGGAAGGACCGGGACCAGGACCAAGACCAGGCGGCGACAGCAGCAGCAGCGGGATGGCTGCCATTCGAAGTCGTGCAGATGGTCATGATGCACGAGCTCGCGCACAATGTGCACATGAACCACTCCAAAGCCTTCTGGGCGACGCGCGATGTGTTTGCGGCCGAGATGAAGGCACTGTGGGCCCGGCGCTACACCGGCGAGGGTTTCTGGGGCGGTGGCCGGGTGTTGGGGGGTTTGAATGCCGCTTTGATGCAAGATGGCAACGGCAACGGCGACGGCGGGCTAATTGCGAGCCAGGAGCTGGCTGATTTGCCGCTGTGTGGCGGCACGTACAGGAGCAGGCGCGAGGGCGCGAGGAAGAGGAAGAGGAAGAGGGGAGGAAGGATGGAAGAGGGAGCGGATACGGATGCGGGCGCGGGCGCACTGACGTGGAAGGAACGAAAGGAGAAGCGGATTGAGCGCAAATTCGGCAGGAATGGGGTGGCCCTGGGTGGGGATGAGGAGGAGAGGATGGTGTTGGAGTTGGGCCGCAAGGGTGGCAGTAGTGTTGGTGTCAAGCCGAGGGTGGCGGGGAGCAAGAGAGGCAGGGAGTTGAGGGCTGCGGCTGCTTTGAAGAGGTTTGAGGTTGCTGCTGCTGCTATTACTACTTCTACTACTAACAAGGATGAAGAGAAGAAAGAAGAGGCGACGGCGAGTGGTGATGATGATGATGAGTATGACGATGATGGAGAAGAGGAAGATAATGATGACGATGGGGACGCGGCGCTGGATATCGACGGCAAGAAGCTGCAGGATCAACATGGCCACGCCATGACCCGTGTGTGTGAGGGGGGACACGGTGATGTGCATGTCAAGCAAGAGCTGCAAGAATTGGAAGGGCTTGACATGTACTTCTTCAGCAGTAAAAAGGATTACAACGACGACGACTACACTCGACCACCAGCAAAGACTACCGCCCCTACTACTACTCCTCCTCCTGCTTATCCTCCTCCTCGCCTACCAACACAAGCCACTACCATCTCCTGCCCCATCTGCTCCCTTCACAACCCGTCCATGGCATCGACGTGTTCAGCCTGCGCGCACGTCTTTGACATCAGCAAAGACCCGCGGCACTGGGCGTGCAAATCAGCTGCTTGCCAGGGCACGGCATATATCAACAGCGGCGACGCTGGTGTCTGTGGTCTTTGCGGCGAGCGCAAGCCGTCATCATCATCATCGCCCTCGGAAATGAACTGAACAGTGTACTCATATCTTGTTGGAACAAACTGCCGGGGGGGAGGGGGGCCCACGAGGAGTAAATGATAGAAATGCAGTGAAATGAATCTGATGAAATAATTGTACAGCATGATCATTAACTGTTAAACAATTCCAACGCTTGAACGCTCAAAAATTCTCAATCCCTTTTCCCCCCCGTGAGGCAAGAAAAAATCAAGGTATCATCATAGATCAGTAGGGCCGATCGCCACAGCCACCAGCGGCCTCGTGGGACCGCCAGCACTGGATTGCGCCGCAGACACGCTCCGCACACTTGCGACACTTGACTTTGCCCCAGTAGCCGCACATGATGCAGAAATGCCGTGGCGGCGGTGGTGGTGGTGGTGGCACGGGCAGCAGCGTCTGCTTCTCTGCTTCTACTGGCTTTGCGCGTGCTTCATTCCACGAGAGCGGCGGCTCGGCTAGGAGTTTCTGAATAACGCGCTCCGAAGGGCGCGCTGGTAGAGAGAGCGTGCGGAGAAGAGGGTCGTTGTCCCACTGTGGCGGGTATGCGGCGGGTGCTGCTGCTGTTGTTGTTGCGGTCTCAGCTCCTGTTGCGGGAGCCTGGCCGGCTGGTGATTTTGCCGTCGTCGTGCTGGGCGAGGCTGGCACACCCGTCATGCTCACATCCTCAGACTGCTCGGTTTTGATGTTGCCTGAGGTCTTTCTGGCCTGTTGCTGCTGCTGCTGCTGCTGCTGCTGTTGTGATATAGGCGCCCGAGATAGAGATGACACTCTAGTGCTGTCTCTACGCTTGGCGTCCCTGTCGTTTCCTTGGTTGGCCGCGGCGGTGGGTAGACTCATACCCTGCATGTAATATGGTTGCTGGCCCGCCTGAAGCGCTGCCTCCTCGTCGGCCAGGTAGTGCGCAAATGTACGATTGTAGCCCAGAATCCTGCGCGCATTGCTTGCTGTCTTTTTCGACTCCCGCTGACTCTTTGCTATAGTGGCTGCGTTTGTTGCTGTTGTTGCTCCTGCTGCTCCTCCTGCTCCTCCTCCTCCAGCGGCGCCCCCATCGGCTCCATCTCTCTTAGGGATGGCTATCTGGACATCCTTGTAGTTGTCTTTCTCCAAATCTTTCAGCCGCTGCTCAATTGCCTTTTGCTGCTTCGCGCTCTGCGAGCCAAGGGTGTCTACGCCACGGTTGCGCTTGCGAGATGTTGTCTGCGCTGCTGCCGCGGCCGCTGCGGCCTGTGCGTTTACTTCGGGGACATATGCCCAGCCTGGCTGTGCACGAGACGGGGTTGAGAGAGGTAGTTCCTCTATCAGCGGCATTAGGTTTCGAATGAACGAAGTAATGAAACAAGGACTACACGATTGATTGAATGAACGAATGAATGAATAAAGAGCGAACAAGAGTTTAGTTGATTGTGCGGGGATCAGGAAACGAGAACGTTATCGACCAAAGGCTTATTTCAACGCCTTTCAACCCGCCACCAACAAGTCATTCATTCATTCACTTCTGCAAGGTAGGTGGGTGGTGTGCTTGATTTCCATCAATGATGCTCTGCAGACGTCTCAGGACACAAGCTGGATGAAACGGTTCCATCAAAGGTCCTCTCCCTCCCTCTCCATCTCTCTGTCTGCTACCCGTCGATGCACGGAACATCTCCTGTCCGTCTCACATGCATGCACAGCGCTGTTTTTAGAATCCGATGCTGGGCTGGCTGGCTTGCCCAAACCCAAGAATCGGGGGTGGCATCCCACGACTGCGTGGCTGGCTCAAGATCGGCATTTTTTTTTGGCATTCCGGACTAACTCATGCATGCCTCGTATTTGCTTCTGCACATACCACACAGAGAGGGAGGGGCACGCCTAAGTGAACAATCAATCTATTACCCGGCAGCCCGACGAGCCAGTGGCTCCCTGTCAGCCTCGTGACCCCACGCTATACACGAGGCCTGATGTCAGGTTGCTGCAAAGCGATGCACCTGTCCAACTGGTGAAAGGCCTAAGGGCACTCGCTCACATGGGTTCTCCCCCCCCCGCTGTTTGAAGTTGGTACTATCTTATTATTAACAACAACATAGACTAAAATCTGTCTGAGTAATCAATTCCGTATCCCACGCCTTTCTCAACTTTTCAACAAATACCTTGTACCTTGTTCTTTATTGACGCTGTCGTTGCTGGGCCCACGAAGCAGCAAAAGCAAAAACACCTGTAAATCAGATGTAACTGCCCACACGCGCGCGGTGGTGGCAAAACCGAGGCAGGCAGGTTGCTTCTTGAAATTTAAGGGGGCCGGATTGCCAATTGGGCTAGGGAAAAATGTCCGTGCCAGTGCAGTCAATCAACTATGGGTCCCAAATTAACTTGCGCCTTCTCCTCTGTTTGTCCATTCATTCGGTGATCAAGGTTGCTTTTGTCTGGCTGTCGGCTCGTCCTTTGCATTTGCCCCCGTTCATGTGCCCATTTCGTGCCGTAGTCCGGGTAAACAGCATGCCACAGTCAGGACACACCGCCTTTATCGCATGGCCATTCTTCTCCCTCTGGTGGCGTAACAGATTGCTAAAGGTGGAAAATTGCCGGCCATTGCAGCCGTGATCCCAACACTGGGGTTTTGGCCTGGACGATGAGATCTCCAGGTCGCCACGGTTCGATTCCAGCGGCATTGTTATTGGCGGAAATGACGGCGCCACTGGCACAGCGGGCGTCAGTGGCGCTTGGCTCTGTTGGCCAAATGACCCGTAAATAGATTGTTGGACTTCCAGGTTCGCCGTTGTCAGCGGAGCTTGCGAGACTGCCAGGTTCATCTGGTAATAGTCTTGGTTTGCCTGTTCAGACTGAAAGTTGAAATCAACCGACGACAGTGCGGGAGATCCTGCGGACATGACAAAGTTTCCAGACGGAACATATGTACCATATGACTCCCCTTCTGGATAAGGGGAATGCGCGCCCATGATATGAGGCATAGTTGGTACAGACTCTGACGGAAGAACCATCAATGGTGTTTGAGAAAGCTGCATGGATTGCATCTGGCCCCCATCCGGTGTATAAGGCATCATTACTTCAGCTCTGGTTTGGCTGTGCAGTTTAGGCGCTGTAGGAGTATTGCGCCGGATGGGGGTTCTGTCGCGCCTGGGAGAGATGCGAGCATGAGCATTTGATGAGGGAATCGGCGATGGACGCTTCAGTTTCCGTGAGGTTGACCTATAAGGCGAGGTCATTGATGTCCGTTGCTCTTGCAATTCTGGCTGGAAGAAGGAAAAGGATTCATCATTTGCTCCAATATAAGCTATGATAGGTTAGCAGGAAGCCTCGGGCCATTATCCTCAATGGTGTTCATACTCGCAAATGGGACTGAGGTATTGAGAGACGAGTGCTGGCTGGTGAAATAAGGCTGAAAGTTGGGCAAGATTTGTGCGGCCATGCTAGTTGCCATCAGCTTCACCTATGTTCGCCGTTGAATAGACTTACCCTTGCTGTTGTGACAGAACTCCATGTACATGCGGATGTGAAGGCAGATGCTGGAAGTTCACACTTGGCGCAGATAGAGAATGCTGTTGGGAGATATGGCTTATCTCTGGCTCATCTACTGGTGTGCGAGCAGATGGGTACCCTCTCGAGCTCGCCACACCAACGGGTGACGTGTGCTGGACCGTCTGCGGGGTTTTAGATTGAAATCCAAGTTCCGACGATGGTACTTGCTGGTCCTGTGCAAGAGTAGGAAGAAGTTGTCTTAGTTGTGGTTCGCTGCCCAGGGGTTGGGCTTGTTGTCTGAAAGAAGATTCTGGCAAGGAGGCGAACCGCCGTTCCTGGTTCTGTTGCTTCGTGCGTGGCTCTATTTTGACCAGCAGTCTGGAGGGCTTGATTTACAAGCCCCAAAAACAGCTGTATAGAAGACTGAGATGTTCTCAGGCCTGGGTAGAGATGGACAAGAGGAAGGTAGTCATAGACATTTGGAGGATTTGGGGGGGGTTGCCGAGGACATTAGGCCAAATGTACATCGACGTACTCGGCAGCCGTTAGCCTGCTCTTAGTCAATGGTGAAACGTTTCTTTTTGAATCCAGGGCAAGTAGTCAACCTGAGGCAGATTGATAAAAGAAGCTCCAGGTATAAAGAGTAAGTCAATGACGATTTGATGGCTGGCTTATAGAGCTACATCTGGAAAGGTTCAAGGGTTCGCATTGAACAAACATCCCTCGAGGTGCCGGTAAGTCTCTTGATCCTTCTGGACCTATCATAGGGTCAGTTAATAGAGCCCAGCCTGAGGCTGTGGAGTTTGTGGTATTCTTATCCTCAACTCAAACGGCTGTGACTAACAAGGTTGGACATCCACATGGGGTCTGTGATGGTGATGCGTGAATGGCGCAGGCCGAGGGCCATGCATTTTTGACCGATGTCCAAGGTGGTGGGTGCTCGCTCGCACAAACTGGGGTAGCAATGCGCCAACACTGCCCGTCTGTATTTGCGCCTAGAAAGTACGAAAGCCAATGTTCATACTCCTCCTACTTTACCACTTCATTAGGAACTTTGTTGTCGATCCCTGCTCAGCCTTAAAGTAAAACTTAGCCCCTTTAACTAAGTTATTATTAGTAATAAGTTGGAAATCGGCAGTATTCTGCCCGCCCAAATGGAACTAATCCCGCCTGAGCTTGGGGAGTCCAGGCTGTTGTTAACTTAGCTGCAGCCGGATCGTATCCAGGGTCCGGTGGTTCTTCGCCTCCGAATTCGAATTGGTGATCAGGATACAGTGATGAAGACTGGCTTTGGCTTCCCATCGCACAAGATGTAGCTCGGGTACGCCTCGGTGGCCATGAGCCACAGTGTCCGCCAGCATCGATTTGACCAACAGCTCGATCTTTAATGCCCGTTCATGATGTCGGCGTGTGACAACCTCCAGGCTGTTGTTCGACATTGTTCGACATCTGGGGCCGAATTTAGTCGGCAGTCTTTCCGATGCCGATGCTCATGGGGCTGTTTTCTATTTTCAGTTGCCAAGCCTTGATGTGCGATCTGTCAACTAGTCTAGACCTGATCTGGTTAGCAGAAAAAGAATGCTCGATCTCCACTTCCCTCACTTCCCTCACTTCCCTCACTTCCCTCCCTTTCTCAATGGCACCTCTACTACGGCTGTTCAACAGAAAGAAGCCATTAACGAGATTGACATTCACAATTTCTGTGACGCAAAAACGCGCAAAAACATCCATCTCTTGGTTTTGGATCCTTTTGACATTGAATCGGGACTATGAAAGGCTTGGGCCGATTACAGCCTAACATTAGGATCAAAAGACCCTGACAGTCGACCACTAAAAGATGTAACCTGGTGGTAACCTTCGATAGCAAGAAAAGAGAAAAGGTGCTAGTGGCACTTGATAACATCGTTCAACAAGCGACTGCATGTGTGGCCACTACAAGGATCAAGCATCTCAGGTTTATTAAGTTGTTTCCTATCATTAATGACGAACAATCCACACCCCAGGAGCATTACTAGGGTCCTACAACCGGCGTCTTTCTTTTGGAGAACCACGTACGCAGCGCCAGGGTATGTGCTCTCGGTCACCTACCGTTGTAAGAATTGCGGAATTGTGAATTGTAATTGGTCCGGAGTAGAATACGTGTGAAGTACACCAAAGGTAATTAATTCATTAAAGTTCCAACGGCTACCAGGTCTGGGCTTGGCATGTTTGTCCAGTTTGCGGCTGCAGGGCGAAAGCCACACCGTCATCCTTACATCCGACATGGTATACCTGCCTGTCCAGGAGGGAAGCTCGCTCGAGTGAGCCGAATTACCGATCACGCAGCAATTGCAAAGTAAGCTATACAGACAAGGTTGGAGAAGTTCTGAGCGATAACGAGCGAGAAATGTGCACCCACTACCACTACCACCGCACAACTTTCCTCATTAGATTTGGCGTAAGAGGCACTCACATGACCAGGCTGCAGACCTGGTCGCCAAAAGGAACTACCTACCGCCCCCCCCACAGCCAAAGAACGAGCGACAAGTCTCCTCCTGTAGATACACGACAGCATATCCCATAAGATCCTGCCCACTTTACCACGTGTGAGCAGCTGCTTATTAAACAACTTGACGTGTCTGCCGACCCTTCCTCTCTCCATAGAGCTCTCGCTGGCTACCCTGCCCCTCCTTCCCCTCCCCTCCCATCTTCTCCGTGTGGTGGTGCGCGCGCACGCACGCACACTCAGACGCCCGCACATACTACTCTGACAACTTACAGCGGAACACAGGCCACTAGCAGACCAGCGAACTGGTGCTAGTGGCGCGCAAGCGAAATTTGGCGCTCGCGTTTGTAGCCCAGGTTGGTTGACAACAAAAAGGGCTCCGCTACCGCCTGGCCGAAGAGAAGAAGAAACAAAGAAGAGGAAGAAGCAAGTTCAACAGGAAGGGAAACATGTCTGACTTCTTGATCTCCCTCTGGGAATCGGTTTTCACACCCGGCCCGACGCCAACGCTGCTGCGTGCGACAAATGCAACGTTCGCCAGCCTCCAAGTGCTGCTCCTTGTTCTGCTTGTCAGCACCTATTCATACCACTTTCTGATCCTGTCCTTCCTCTCTGGCGGCCTCTGGTGGGCGATCAACTGGTTCTCAGCCGAGCTCCTGGCCGCCAAAGAGCAGGAAGCCAAGGACGCAAGCGCAGCCGGCAGCGGAGGAGGAGGAGGAGGAGGAGGAGGAGGAGGACAAGTTGAAGGTGATACAAAGAGCGCTGGCGATGGGCCGAGGAGCCCTGCTTCCTCAACCAGGAGGAAGAGTCCCGAGCAAGGAGGCAGCGACACCGAGACTGAGCAGGATGAGCTCTCACGCTCGTCGGCGCCGGCGACCGCGGTTGCGACTGGCGCACGTGCTGCAGCGTCGGCAGCAGATCCAAAACTAGAGCGTCGCAAGCCGCCGCCTGCCGCTCCTGCACAGTCTGTCCCCAAACCGACGGATGATTCTTCTTCTTCGTCGTCTCCATCAGCAACATCTTCATCCTTGCTGAAACCCCAGGCTGCCAGCTTGCTCGGCGACTCTGATCTGCTGAAGCGGAGGAAGAGCCTGGGTGATAGCAGCGGGTATGTAAGCACAGACAGTGAGTGGGAGAAGGTGAGCGAAAACGGAGGGAACTGAGAGGTAGAAGTAGTAGGGACTGTTGCCACTGAGGCAAAGTCCTTTGATGGGTCCATGTCATCAGCAATCTACCAGTCGACTTATTTCCTTTTTTTTTGTGTGTGTTTTTGTCTTTGCATTGTGTACTGGTCAGGATGTCGATAGGGGTGGGAGGCGGAGGCGCATTAATGAGTCTGCTACAGGTGAAGAAGTGCTCTTCAACTGAGCTGGTATTGTTAATTCACCCTCGATTGCTAGGAAGGAAGAGAGGCATATGAAGAGAGGAAAGAGGAAGAGAGGAAGAACGACTGGCGTTTTCGCAGAGCCATAAACTATAGTATTTGCTGAATAGTCATGGTTTGGCAAGTTATGCAGTTTCTCCTCCTCTCCAAGGCCGGTGTGTATTGCAGAAGTAGATGCTGCTGGGCATCATAGATCTCTGTTTGCCACTCCCCTTGGGTCGTCAGTCTTCTTCCTCCGAGGTATCTGTAACCCACCATTATCTAAAAGTCGTATTTCGTACAAGCCGGTGGTTAAAAAGATGAAAACAAGCGGACTAAGTAGTCCGACATCAGTGCATACGCCCGCCCGTCCAGCTTTGCGGACTGAGACTGAGACCCGATTGTAATCTGTAGATCGTGATCACAACGCCCGCACCGTTAAATGCATAATGCCCGAGAAAGTCCAGTGAAAAGGGGGGCGTCGATGGGAATTGAAATAGCAGGAAACAAGCGTCATGGATGGTCATAAACTTCGTTGCTCCATCATGGAGTGAGTTGGTCTGCTGAGCCTGGCCATCGAAGCACCTTTTGTAGCAAGCATCGTCCAAGACATTATCGAGAAACAATCATGGAAACGGCCGGTAATGCTGTTGTTCCGAAATAAGGACCGAGTGCCGGATGAATCGTAGGCGGCGTGTACGAACCAAGGTCGCTTTTGGGTAGGAATTTTCGCTCAAGTGGTATTTCTGCGCCGCTCTTCACTCGTCGATCCAGTCATTAAGAAAGGGGTTGAAGTTCTCGTCATCCCCTTCCACAGCGCCTTTCTCCGTCACGTACAGGTCAAGCGCGTTCATCATCTGAATTGTCTCCCCTGATTCTCTGAGCAAATCGGCAGCGATGCGCTCTGTGTCCCAAATGGTGTCATCGATGAGGAGGCCACCAGCATAGAACATATCCAAATGAAGCTTGCGTCGCATGTTGGTCACCGCAGTGGCCCATGTCTCCGTAAGGAGCTGTGCCCAGGCAATGGACAAGGACTTGAGGGAAGGCTGGCGCTGCAGTGCCTCAACCAGGGAATCAGCACTGTCAATAGTCACGAATTCAACCTCCAGTTGGGTCAGCTTGGGCCAGCTGATATTTCCCAGAATGTCATCTAGTTTGGCAATTGGCGGTCCTCGCTCATGGAAGCTGATGTAGAGCTGTTCAAGATCTGTGGCGGCTGCGAGAACTCTGCCAATATTCGAGCTATTGAACTGTTCATACACAGGGTGTGCAGAGATCCCACATTCTTCCTCGTCCTCGTAGTTCATGCGAAATGTCAATCTAAGGTGCTTAAGCGACGCAAAGGTTCTTTCGAGCTTTGGGAGGGTGGCCGGATTAAGGAAGAAGCGCGGATCCAATACTTTGGCATGGAGACGTGTTAAGCCCGACACTGACTCGTTTGGAATACACAAAAGCTGCTCGAGTTGCTGGAGTTGTCCGGCGGTGAAGTTGGCGCTGGATTCCAGCAGTAAGAGGTTGCCAACATCGAAGTCCTTGACAAACTGGCGCGGGAGGTGGTGTGTGCATCGTGCCACGTTGATCACAATGATCTCTTTGAGGTGAGGAAACGCCCTGGCACACTCAGAGATCGTGTCCTGGAAGACTTTTGACTTGATCAGTTCTCTCTGGTCCGAGTAGAGGGAGCAGTAACGGTCGTATTTCTCCTCGGCCTCGGCCTCCCACTTGGCTCGGTTGCGCTCATACAGACGGAGAGTCCGCAGTGAAGCATGTGCCGGTGGCGGGGTAGGGCGGTCAGCAGTGATGAGCGGAAGTCCACAGAACCAGTGAATGCAGCCAGGCGGAAGCAGAAGACTGCCTTCGAAGACGAGAGAATGGACATGTTGTCTGAACACCGGATGATGCATGAAGGCGTTCAGTCGTTCAATAGAACCTCTAGATGCATGGAAACGAACGCGTGGGGCGAGGTACTCGGCTCCGACTGTTGCATACTTACGGCCGGCCAACCGGAGGGTCGCGACATCTGGCAAGGAAGGCAGCCGCTGGAATATTTGGTGCAAGATCTCCGGAGCGCAGCGATCCATGATTGCTGAAACAAGCAGCGAGTGCTTGATCCCAGCAAGTCCTAAAACTTCTGAAGTTAATATTCCGTTTATGAGTGAACATGAGGGCGGCGGGGCATACAAAGGCGCTTGTCCCAGCTGGGTAAGGCGGCTCCATGTCTTGGCAGCTTGACTCGTTGTTGCCCGCGAAACGGCGAGACTTGCCGGGCGGAGGCTAGTCCTGAATGGACTTAGCGGCATCTTACCCGCTCTCCCTCGTGCGACCCGCCACTTTCGTTTGTCTCATCATTCAAGTTTGAGCGCACGGCTGACGAAGCTCGATTGCGGCTCAGGGTCACCCTACGTGGGCTCTGGGCCACCAATATACCTCAGCCGGACCGAAGCACCCAAGTGACCGACGTGACTGATGACGCAGTCGGCCAGCGACGGGGCAACACGTCTCCCCACTCCCACTGTCAGCATGATGGCAGATAAACAGAAAGATGAAGGAGCAGAAAGTGAGCTGCCGGCAGGGAGACTGCCCTCGGCACTCCTGGCCCGCCATATGGACGGCAAGCAGCAGAAAGAATGGGCCGCGATTGCGGAGCGCAAGACGCCTCTACACTTGCTGGAATTGCCCGAGGACATTCTACAAGCGATCATAAGAGTGGTCACGCACACCAACGACCTCACTGCTCTTGCACTGACCCACTCGACTCTTCATGAGCTCGTCATCCCCCATATCTACTCGCGATTCGATATTGTCTGGCCGGAATCAAATGCTCATGTGGAAAACAGGGTCGGCGTGGACGCTCTTACCTTTGGCCTAGCAACGCTGGTTATGGCTCCAGATGTGTTTGGCGAGGCATCAAATCAAACCCAACGTGAGACTGCTGGGCAGCTATCGCAGGCCTATCGCAAGATCCGCAGAGGCAATCACTTTGCACAGTACACCAAGAAGTTCAGTCTGGGGAATGGACCACCAGAGTGGGTGCAAGAGTATCTTATCACCAAAGAGGTCGGCAAGATGCTGGGTACTCTCGTTGCCTTGGCAGTCGGGCGAATGCGAAATTTGGAGACTTTCATTTGGGATATGCCCACGGGAGTCCTGAGAGACGTTTGGCTGGCACTTGGCTCACTCAGTAACCGCGACGATGGCCAAGAATGTCGGCTCGAGAAGGTATGGGTACGCTGGCATGATAACTCAGACCAAGTATCGATTCCCATCGGCCAGGAACTCGCTCACGAGACCGCCACTACTCCCTCCCTTCTGGCCGGCTCGGCCCAAGCCCAGTTTCAAATTCCACCATACCCTTGCGTTGAGTTTCCAACATTCTCAATTCTACCACCCCTCAAAAGCTTGACTGTGCTAGATATTGATGAGTTGTCTTACGTGGAAGAAATGAGTGTGTTGATAGAAAGATCGCTGCCAGTTCTACGTGAACTCCGAGTCGGCCTCGGCAGACATATGCAAGGCCGCGACTGGACGATTCATGTTGAAGACGAGAGCACTATTTTCCCCCCCCTCCTCAGACCGAACTCACGTCGACCGGGCGGCCTTCTTGGCATCATATTTGGCAGGTTTTGCCGCGCAGTGCCTGCGCAAGATATGCCAGCTACTCCAGCACCGTCACCGCATGTGGGATACAATAAAATCGATTCTGAGTCTGCAGCAGTTGAGGCTCATGACCAAGGTGAAGGCAAGAGTGATGCGGACGAACCGGTTGAAGCCGTGGAAAACTCAGATTCATCACAATTGAGCCGGCTACTTTCTGAGACAACATTGGCAGACGATGCACCAACAGAACCAGCACCCATATACGTGGCCAAACGTGGACACAGCAAACAGGAAACCCGGTCAGGGGGTTCCAAGCTTGCCAAAGGTGGCACACCGTCTGGGTTATCCAAACCGAGCAGTAGACAGCTTCAATTAGAAGTCCTCGAACTGGAAAGAGTTGCCATATATATTCCCGTGATCGCAAAGGCGATTGACTGGTCACGACTGAGACAAGTGACCATTCTGGGATGTCAGGATCAAGACACCCTATGGACGGAACTACGCAAGAAGTTCACCCCGACCGCTAAGCTTCGCAGCCCGTCGACTGCATCGAGGTCTCTGTCAACCAACCTCAGCACTATGTTGGCGTCATCAAGGAATGGCACACCAATATCACGGCTGGTCTCGGCCGAGGACTATCCTCTCAAGTTGCAGCGGTTGCACACAGACTGTGTTTCGCAGGCATTGATCAGCTTCATCAAAGATACACTGGCGCCGGATACTTTGGAATGGTTGTTCCTTCAGGAGTGCTCACGCACCGGCTCGATTGTTTCAATCGACACGCTGTACAAAAGTGTGATACGACGACATCGTGCCAGTCTCAAGAAGTTACTCATTGACAGCGAGGTTCGCCAAGCCAGCGGTTCGTTTGCCGGCAGCTGGACAAGATGGGTGTGCAATCGAGACATGTTGACAGCAATCACCAGCGGCAAGATGCAGCTTCGTGAACTGAGTATGTCGATTGACTACCAAGACTGGCATTTCTTCCTGCAGAGACTACCCAATGCTGCAACGTTGAGGTCGCTACATATCGCTCATATAGCTGGGCATGTGCATGACACAGTTGACTCAAGGGAGACAGCGCTTCAAGTTCTTGATATCGTCACTCTGAGACCAGAAATGGAGCTCTGCTACCTCGGTGTTCAACGACAGTGCTTCGAGGTGGTAGAATATCCAGCCGGGCAGCGAGCGAGGGCACAGGCAGATGCAGCTTCGATTGCCCCAGACGGCGATGATAGTGTGACGACGGACGAGAACGGTGAGGAACAAGACGGGGATGGAGACTCGGATTTCGAGGTTGAGTCGGATGACGGTGCTCCAACAGACGACGAAAGCGACAACGGACCAGTCAAACCGTCTTTCAGACTGCGGGAGATCTTATTTTACGACGACAAAGTGTCGATCTTCAAAGCGAGGCATGGGCGACTCTAGATTCGGAACAGACCGCCTGCCTGTGTATAAAAGAGGCGGGAGCTGTAACAAAGGAAAACGGCGAATGGGTGGAGGATGATATTTCAAGAGGGTATATGATAGTAATCAAACAGATTTTGAGTGACCAACGAACGGCATGGTGCAGGATGTTGCAAGACTCACTGGATGAGTGACTGTGAAAGGGTAAAAAGCAGAGTGGACTCGAGTCCTTGAGCAAGGTGGAAGAGCAGTTTCATGGCGTGTTCGATAGCTCGAGTCGATAAGGATACAATAGCTAGTGCTCAGGCATCAAAAACATCCTAGAACATCGTCTATGGGCTCTTAGACCGTGATGGTATATGTATGGTATATACGTGTGTGGGATGGGGAATAAATATACAGTTCAGTCTGTGGTGTGCCAAGACTCTAAATCTTAGCGTGAATGCTCTTATTGGTGCATAACTGGATGCAGGACCCCACTCTAGATTTTATGTTCCATTACTTCGAATGACTTTGCTATACTATGCAGCAGTGATTCTCTCCCGCTTTCGCCATGCGCCCTTCTCTCCTCAGACTCGCACAGCCCACCACTACCCCTCTTAGCCTCAAACCGAACTCATCTCGCAGTCGGCCAATCAATATCCTCCCCCCGATTCCGCTCTATCGTGCCCTCTTGCGCCTCCACCGCAAGGCTTTGACCCCGGAAGAGCGCGTCTTTGGCGATACATACCTGAAAGCAGAGTTCCATCGGCATAAAACTATTGAAAACCCGCTGCACATTGTCGGCTTTTTGACCGAGTGGACAAAGTATGGACAAATGGTGGCGGACAGGATGAACGCGGCCCAAGCGAGGAAGCTCGAGCGGCACCTAGGAGGAGGAGGAGGAGCAAATAGGAGGGATGGGCAGGTTGAGGACCTGACTGGCCCAGGGCAAAGAGATGAGGTGATTGGGCGCGACGATCAAGGCGGCGGCTGGACGAGAGGCCATGACGACTGGAGCATGGAGAACCTGGTCGAGAAGATGAGCGATCAGCAGATTGGCCAGATACATGAACTGTGGGAGGCTATTCGGAAAAGAGGCCGTGACAGTGTGGATGAGGAGGACCTGGTCAGGCAGGCCCAGGCCGAGCACGACGGTGACGACAAGGGGAAGCCTTGAATTTCAAAATGGCCGATCGATTAACCTCTGCTGCAGTGACAAGGGGAGTGATGAATATGAGGAGGATGGCGATGACCAGCCAGACCGTCATGACTCGATCCCCTTGTGACACCACGCGCCGATGGCATAACCCTCAATTGGCTTATCATATTTCAAACCAGCCAGCGAACAATGGCCATCAAACGCCCTCGGTCAATCAGTATACAACAAAGTCCACAATCTCAACCCCGGTTCGAATGTGTCCATCCCACAACATACCACTACAGCCAAATCACGCACTCGCTCGCTATTGCTGGTCTATGCAAATGTGCCATGTCACTGCCTTTAAATGCACTGGCTGCAGCCACCGCTTCCTCAGCCTAACCCGCGCGTGTCTACCTGGCATCAACTTTCGCACTGCCCCTGATGGCCACCCATTCTCCTGCCCACGGAACGCGTTTGGTGGCACGCGCTGGTATCTCTCTCCACCAGGTACCTGTCCGGACTGTGATTTAAAGGGAAGATACAACGGAGACGTTACCCGGCTGTATCTGGGTAAAGGAAGAGCGGCCGAGAGGCATGGAAGGCTCGGTATGTGGGGAGAATACGGCAATGGCTACGTGAGTGATGCCACAGGTCCTAGGGGATTCCGACCATATGGTGCTGCTATGATCGGGAACGCTGGGAACGGATACTACAATCGGAGGCCTAGTTGCTTAGGACTGGGCTGTTTTGGGCTTTAGGACAATGACGTCTGCTGGAGATCCACGCCCTGATATACAGACTGAAAAAAATCCTACGTTGATAGCAATGTGGAGGCCGAAACAGAGCAGACCAGAAATTGCATAGAAGAATTAATACCGGATACTGGGCCAGTTGTATTTGCCAGCTCCGTAGTTGCGAGTCTTGATTCTGACGCAAGCAGACGATGTCACGTTGATGGATACTACCCAAGTTTCATGCTCTCCATACACGTGGACGTCAAAGGTGATTTCCCGAGTATTGGAGCCTGCCAAGCCTGCCAAGTCTGCCAAGCCTACCAAGCCTGATACTGGGGATCTATCATTATATATACTGCTAGGTCTTGGCACGGAATATTCCGCTATAAGATGCCATTAAAGTGGGGCATCACGCCATGCCCCGCGATTGTGCATCAAATAGATCGAATGGCAACGACTGTTAGAAGTCGGCCAACACCCTTGCAAAGGTGTTACGATGAGTAAGTTACCGACGATGTCATCTCTGATAGCGGATCTACAGAGGTCCAGCAGGTATCCGGTCTCGGCATGGTCCGGGTTATATCTCGTGTTGAAAATCTCTTTTCTCGCAGATTCAATCTTGAGAGCCTCAAAGGTGAGGGATAAGTAACATAGCAAAGCTATATATACACCAAAGAAAGAAAGAAAAGCAAACATGGCACCAGCTATTGTCGACACACTGCCTACAGCCGCTGCTGCTTCTCATGAGCCGCCGTCTACAAAGGCGGCGGCGGCGGCGACGGGGGGAAGTGTGAAGCCAGTTGATACCTCGGTCTTCCCCGATGGGATCAAAACGTCTGGCCAGCTCGAACCCCTCTTCGACAAAATTCACCCGTACTCTGACTTCCCCAAGCACATCTCTGGCCCGACACAGTGGCACCCGTCGGACTATGAGAACCACCCGGAGCAATGGTCGCACACGTTCTCAGCCGAGGAGATTGCAGACCTGTCGCGCGCAGCCGACGAGTTCATCGCGGCGGGCGAGCCGCTCACGGGCATCAACCCGGGCAACTTCAAGCTGTCGGACTGGTTCGTGTCGTCGATCCGGGCGATGCGCAACGAGCTGCTGAACGGCAAGGGCTTCATCCTGTACCGCGGCTTCCCCGTCGAGCAATGGGGCAACCACAAGTCCGGCGTGGCCTACTTCGGCCTGGGCTCCTACCTGGGCTACCCGGTGTCGCAGAACTCGCGCGGCCACATCCTGGGCCACGTGAAGGACCTGGGCGAGGACAGCACGCAGATTGACAAGGTGCGCATCTACCGCACCAACGCGCGCCAGTTCTTCCACGCCGACGACTGCGACATCGTCGGCCTGCTCTGCCTCGCCCGCAGCATGGAAGGCGGCGAGTCCGACGTGGCCAGCGTGCACGAGGTCTGGAACATCATGCAGGCCGAGCGGCCCGACATTGCCGAGCTCTTCACCAAGCCCGTGTGGTACTTTGACCGCAAAGGGGAGGTGTCCAAGGGCCAGGAGGAGTGGATCCGCTGCGCCGTCTTCTACCTCGAGACCCCCGCCGAGGGCAAAGAGCAGCGCCTCTACTGCAAGTTCGACCCCTACTTTGTCCGCAGCCTGACCCGCTTCAGCGACAAGGGCCTCATCCCCCCGCTGTCCCCCGAGCAGAAGGAGGCCATTGAGTACCTCGAGGCCGTCTGCAACCGCGTCCGCCTGCACATGATCCTCCAGGTCGGTGACATCCAGTTCCTCTCCAATGCCCATGTCCTCCACGCCCGCACCGCCTACAAGGATTGGGCCCCCGGCACCCTCGATGAGAATGGCAAGGAACGTCCGCGCAGGCACCTCATGCGACTCTGGCTCGCAACCCCCGAAGACGAGGGTGGTTGGCGCCTGCCCTTTGCTGATTCCAATGAGAAGAAGCGTGGCGGCATTCAGGTTGACGACAACCCTCCTGTTGCCCGGCTAGACGCCGATTAGATTTAGTCAAAGAGAGAGAGAAAGGAAGAAATTATGTTATTGTTTTTTTTTTTAAACATTGTCTTAGAGAAGGAATGCTCTCCCTCCCTCTCTCTCTCACTCTTTTTCTCTTTTCTTTTTACGAAGCAACCTTCCAATTCCCACCCGGCCCAACTTCCAACACGCCTTCCTTAGCCATCCCGCTCATAAAATCCTTGAGTTCGTCATTACTAAAGGGGAAACCCCCGGGGACGACCATGCCCAGCATCATAGATATCCGCGGCAACTGCATGGCGCCGGCATTTGTCAACATGCTGACGATGAACTGGTGGTACATGGCCATTTTCTGCTTGCGCTCCTCTTCCTCGGCCTGCTTCGCGGCCTGCTGTGCAGCGGCTTCGGCGGCGGCGGCCATGGCGGCGGAGTCGTCTTGTAGCATTGTCGTAGTTGTCGTAGGAGAAGTAGGAGAAGTAGCAGTAGTAGCAGTATTAGCTGTCCTGGTGGTACCAGGACCAGCTGCTGCGTGATGATGAGGATTAGACACACCGGAACCAGAGATCGAGTTGACGGGACGGGAAGACGAAGAAGAAGGAGGAGGATGTTGATGTCTTTGTTGTTGTGAAGGCAGTTCTTCGAGAACGGCAAAGGTGTCACTGGCCGGCGAAGTCTCGACAAGCACGCGCTTGGAGATCCAGAAGATGCAGGCGGAGCGGACCAGGGCGGCCGACATGGACAGGTGCGACGCGAGTTCGGCGACTGTGCGCGGGCGCGTGCCAGGTGTATCATTACCACTGCCACCACCACCACCACCACCACCACCACCATCATCATCATCATCATCATTAAAGGCGTAGATGACGGTGGCCTGGTAGGGAAGCACAGTGTCGGCAAAGACGCGGCCGTCGGCAAAGTGCAGCTCGACCTCGACATGGCCGACGGCGGGGACCCAGGTGAGCTTGCGCGAGCTTTTGACCGCTTCGAAGCCGGCCTCGTAGTCCTGCTGCTGCTGGCGGATGATGGCGGGTAGGGTAAAGCCCTGCTCGGGCATGGATGGCCAGAAGAGTCGGGATAGAATCTTGGCGTTGAGCTCGGGTGCTGTTGCTGCTGCTGTCGCTGCTGCTGCTGCTGTCGACGACGACGAAGACGAAGCAGCCTTGCGGTCCAGCTTGATTGCTTGGTTGACTTTATCCGAGTCCAGCACGTCCCTGAGCATGACCTCGCAGCCTTGCAAAGCGGTCTCGCCGAGGACAAACTGCAGGAACCAAATGGTTTTGATCTCAAAGTTGAAGTCGGTCTTGTTCTTCAGAAGACGCTCAGCCAGGGCGTTCTGCAGCTCTTTGACAAAGACTTCTTTCGAGTCGAAGAGTGATGTCAGGCCGCGAATCACGTCTGTGTGCTGCGACTTTGTGTAGTCGGGCGCTGCGTCAACGGGGTCTGGCATCCACTCCATGTTGTCCCAGTCCAGCTCGTCGTCTGTTATCCCTGCCACTATATCAGACCTGTTCAGCAGCTCGGTGGATAACTCGGAGAGGACACTGTCAGCAGCAGCTGGGTGGTGGGAGGCTGGTGCTGCTGCCGTCGGGTGTCTTGCGTGCTCTGCAGAATCGCTGAGCAAGCCATTAACGATGACCTTGATTGTATCGTCTCGTTCGCGCAGATAGCGTCGAATCGGCTTGGCTACACGGTCCAGCAGGACGCCCTTGGGCTCCAGCAGTCTGAAGGCACGAATGATCGAGATGTATGATCGGAGAATGGCCACCGTCGAGGCCGCCGGGTGCAGCAGCCGTTTCGTCAGCGTCTGAATAAAGTGGCTGGTTAGGTAGCTGCGTGTTGCAGGACTGGTTATAAAGTGTCGCAAGTCCTCAATGCCGTAGCTTGCAGCCCTCAGATTGTTGACTATGTCGTACAGCTCTTCAACCCGCAGTTCCCCCAGCCTGGTGAGTGCGATTTCTTCCCATTTCAGCACATCCCCCGCTGCTGGTGACTGCGTCTGTCCATCAAGAACGTTCAAGGTGAAGTTGATCAATCCAGCAAACACATGGCGGACCCAGAATCCAAGATGAGAAATAACATCCGGGCGGTAGCAACCTTGGTACGCCCACCGCACGTACTCTGGAAGGAGGCCATTCATCACTTCGGCAATGAGCCGTTTAATCTTGTGGATTCCGAGCTGCCTCTGGCAAGCACTTAGGAGCTTCCACACGGGGGATTTGGCCCATTGACGATGCTGGGCGGCCAGGTCGTGAGCCGAAGGGGGTTGAGCAACAAATTCTTTCGGGACATTCCGAAGTGGGAGTTCAAAGCAATCCCTGCCAATGCCACTACCATAGACAAAATGACCCGACTCGATGCCGAGGCAGGCTTTGAGGTGTTGTCGAACGTTCTCCTTGAGAGCGGTGGTGTTTAGTTCGGTGTCAGGCACTGTGCCGCGTCGATCTTTTGCTGAAGAAAGGCGTGGCTGGCCAAAGACAGAGATGACAGCGGCAGCCAGATGCGATGGCTGAGCTACATGGGTCATTGTAGTATCAACCTCATAATTGGGCCTATGTCAGGTATGTTGTCAGCGCTGTTCTGTATGGACGTGTATTCGACATTGTTGTAGGAGGCAAACATGCCAAGCCTCTAATATATCATCGCCAAGGCTCTAACCCA
This sequence comes from Chaetothyriales sp. CBS 135597, assembly GCA_003709825.1. Lineage (NCBI taxonomy): Eukaryota > Fungi > Ascomycota > Eurotiomycetes > Chaetothyriales > Chaetothyriales sp. CBS 135597. The sequence goes on along the minus strand of QQXN01000006.1, from coordinate 145,130 downwards.
AAGGAGCGGTACAGTCCGAGTATAACAAGAGTAGTCATCCATCAAGTCTAAGAAGTATGTTGATCATCTTCATTGACAAATAGTGAGATTTTGTCTGCTATGCAAAGATTGGCAGTCAGTTGAGCGGTATATCTCTTTGATCCAAGTCTCTATATGATTGGTATCCAGCTCCTCTGTTGACTCCAAAAAATGCTGCCATCCGCTTCCCATGCTTCTTTCTGCTCTACATAATCTCAGGGTAAGTGGAGGAAGGACCGGCTCCATGGCCTTCATGATCTTGGCTCTGATCCTGGGCTTCTACCTCGAAGCCAGCCTGTGCTAGTGCGGCGAAATCCGAATATCCATTCGAGAGAGCGCCACCACTGGAATCATCATAGCCTGGATTTGGGTTGAATGTGATAGTGGGGATTGACAGGTCGAAAAAGCCGTCAAACATGTTGTCCAGATCGGTGAACATCTGGCTGTCGTATGCTGTTGAGACCCCAAACTTGTCAAAGTCAGTCGGGATCGGTGTGGACACAGGCAGCAAGGGCGGGCTGGTGAGAGAAATGGCCCCGGTTGTTACACCGCTGAACGCCGCCGCCCCTGAAGCAGCAGTGCTTGCGGTGGTTATTGGTGCTATAACGCCAGCGCCAGCACCAGCACCAGCACCAGCACCAGCACCAGCACCAGCACCAGCACCAGCACCGCCACTGGATAGTGTGGACGTATTCGATGTTGCATGGCTAACTGCTGCATCGGAGAGCAGGTGCAATGCATTGCCGCTTTGGCTTTCATCCTGGTCATTCTTCTGGGACTTTCTCTCAAACGGTCCGTACTTGCAAGGGGTGACGTCGGCATCCATGGTGTGGGCGGTGCCTTCGATGTCACTTCGACGCACTCCCGCAGGATTCTGCATGCTTCTCAAAGCCTTTCGGCCAAGCTGAGCCATTCCATGGGCTGTCCACCAGTATGTCGACAGGTTTTCCAGCATCTCACACCTCACTGTCAGGGCGCTCTGGATTTGCTCCGGATCGTTGTGGTAATGGTTGTCTCGAAGCCGTCGGTATGCGACTGTCAGGGATAGAGAAACGGCGTATGGGACGAGTGGAAGGGGTGGAATGTTCAGGTACTGATCAGGAGGATTGGAGAGTAATGACTCAATTCGATCAGAGGCGGTGATTCGACGGTTGTAGGAGACGGTATTGGGGCTGCTGTTGCGGCATGAGAGAATAGCAATTACATTATAGCAGAGCTCGAGGATCTTCAGGTGAGAGTCGAGGAAGGTGTCGGTCTCGACGCCTTGCAGAAGAGAATCCCATGAAGGGAAATCTGATTCACAGCCTGTTGCGTCAGCATCGCAAGTAGGGCGGTAGTAGTCGATGGTGGTATCGAGCAGATCGCCCAGTCGTATCCAGACTGTTATGACGGCAGATCTGGGACTCGATTCTAATGGCGGTCTTGCAATGTCAATGTCTCGATCTGCAATCATGATGGGGCGGCCGCCAATACAAGCATTGATCTTGTCAAGCGCCCAGATGGTCCACCACAGCATACTGAGGTGGTCCTTGGTTGTCCTCCCCGGGGTGTGAATGTGCAAGCCCGAGGTCCAGGCATCGTGGATTGCATGTGAGAGATGCAGTGATGACTCCTCAATGCCACCAGGCCCGTCATTATGCAGATGCATCAACGTGAGGATCTGAATCTTGGTGACTCGGTCAATCTCCAGGTCTGCTTTCATCGCAGCCTCGAGACCGGTCTGCAGGCTGCGAGCAAAGGGAATGGGATCCAGCAATGGCCCGTTCTCATACAGTCGAAGGAAGCCAGAGACCTCGGGAATCTTGCAAGTGACCAGGCAAACGGCCTGGATGAGGAAGATAGAGGCTCGGCCGGCAGTATAGTCCCGCAGCAACTTCCCGCCATCTAGCACGGGCAGAATGCCGTCAATGCAGGCAATATAGGTCGTGATCAACGCATCCTGGGTCGCTTTGGGCAGGACTCGAAAGGCACCGACCGACTGCAAGTAGTTGCGATAGTGAGCTGGCAGGGTGCGTCTGCCGCCCTCGCCTTTGCCGTACTTTTCTACATTCGTCGGCGTCTTCTCTCCTGATTTCGGGGCTGGAGGCGGCCGTTCCTCGAACTGGGCATTAATCACCTCATCATTTGCAATATTTGGGCCTTTCTGCCGCTCAACCCAGGTCCCTATACGGCTGATACGGGGGGAGCCTTTCGACCTGGACGAGAGATCTGCAAGTATAGACTCAGGGTTGGTGTCGCCCACAAACCGAATGGCCTCCTTGTGCACCAGATTCGGGAGCACTCGCTCGAGGCCGTCGACCTCTGCTTGTTGATCCGGTGGTCGAGTAAAAGTGTGATGACATCTCTTCTTCTTCCTGAACGAAGATTGGGATTAGTCATCTCCCTCCAAGTTGGCCCCCCCCGCCTCCCTCAGGCGGCGCACGACTGGACAGAAATTTTAAACTCACTTTTGACAGGCAATACAAGCCCGCGCGGCTCGTTTACGACTGGCAAACGCAGCGGTATCTGCCTCCCAAACCACCTGCATGGTGGGCAAAAGAGGCTGATATGAAGGATGAGAGGGCGGCACAGTCCTCGAAATGGAAGAGGTGCCGCCCTCAAACTGACTAAGTTTTTACGTGGTCACGTGCGCGCCCGCCTCGGCCACACACTCTCCTACCGAGGTGGACTGCTTAACCAGTACCACAGCAACTCACAGGAATCAGGGGCTGATATTATGCTGCCAAAGAAATAAATGTTACATCTGCCCTTCAGTGCTCGCGTCAATGCCCCATTTGCCAACCTCCAACATTGCGGGTTCGCCACCAGCCGCCAAAATGCCTCTCCCTTCTCCCATAAGGCCCTCTAAGCATTTCCAAGGATCTTTGCCGCCACCATGCCTCAAGACCTCATCTCTAAAACGCTCGCCGGCAGCACGATCAACGGCGCCGGCATCATTCCCATCTCGAAAGACCGATCTCCAGACCTGGCGGGCAATAGCTCGATCAAAGAGATAGGCGTAGTATGTAGAACCATAGCCGTACAGATGGCCGAAGAAACCCTGCCAGGCGGTCTCGGGCGGTTCTCTGCAGCTAGCATGCTGGTCCCAAACCTCATGGTATGCAGTCGTCGAGTTGTACTTGCCCGTATCTAACTTGCTCATCGGGCCATCGGTGTGGTAGACTTGATCCAGCATGGCCATGAGAATTTGATTCTCATTTTCCCAACCGCCAGACATCTCTGCTCGAGCTTTGGCTTCATCCTTCAAGCCCCGGATCAGTTCGTCGGGTATGAGACTGTCTGTCTGCCAATGACGAGCAAAGAGCTTCAGCACATTGGGGTCCATGGCGAAATACTCCATAAGAATAGAGGGCAGCTCGGCAAAGTCAGTAGCACACCTCGTGCCAGCAATTCCCTGAAGTGACGTGCGTCCAAGGAAACTGTGGACAGCATGGCCCATTTCATGAAACAGAGTGACCACACTCGAAATAGAGAGCAGGGCAGGCTGTGACGATGATCCGTGTCCGTCCGGGAAGTCACAGACCAATGCGATGATCGGGATCTGAAAGTTGCGAACACGTCCGGTCACACTATCTGTCTCAGTGAGGACTGCCATTCCATTGTTTAGTGGGCTCCCATGGGCCACATCTTCTTGCACTTCTTCTTCAGAGATCTCTCGAGAACAGACCAATGTGAAGTGAGCAGGATTCGGAGGCTTGCCAGGTCGGGAGAAGAGGTCGCAGTACATGGTTGCTATGTGTCTGTTGTTGCTGTCGTACACATCAAGACGCCGAACCTCGGGGTGCCATGTCTCTCCGAGTTGGGTTTCTTTGGGCACCAGACGTAGACCGTAGAGAGCGTTGAAGAGACTGGAAAGCCCCTGCATGACATGGCCCAGCGCAAAGTAAGACCGAGCACTTTCATAAAGCCGGGACTTTGACGGTGTGAAAGAGGTGCGTGATCGTGCCTGATACAGCTTGGAAAGAAGATAGGAATGGTCCCAGGGATACACTTCCTGCGCACCTTGGTCGAGGTTCCTCTTCATCTCAAGAAGACGACTGATTTCCGTCTGGATTTGGCCCTTGTTGCTCTTCAGAAGGGACTCGAGAAAATTGCCGACTGCCTTGGGACTCTGTGACATCTTGTCGGCCAGGGTCATCTCTGCGTAGCTGGAATATCCCGTGAGTCGGGCAAGTTGAGCACGTTTGATGAGCAAGCTTTCAAGCCTGTCAATCGTCCTTTTGGATGCTGTGCGTTCGGCAACATAAAGCTCTCTTCTCAGGCTTGAATCATGAGCTCCCTGCATTATCATGCGAGAGAGAGAGCTGTAGATGGGGACCGGCGTCTTTCTCCATCTCGAGGTCGTTCTCACATAGGTAGGGTCCAATCCGTTAAGCCGGTCCTGAGACACCGATACCTGTCCACGGGCGGGCTCCATCTCGCTGGTGAAGTCAGTGCCAACTTGAGCAATCTCGCTGGAAAGCCTGACGAATTCGTCCCGCTGCTTCCCCGGCAGATCGATACCCGACTTTGCAAAGTCCTTCATCAGGATCTTGGCTACAATCTCTTCCTCGGCGTTCCATTGACTTCGGATCTCTGGCGTGTCCCAAGCCTTCTGTAGCTGGCTGTTTAAGCCAGTGGTGGTGTTCAGTTCATTCATGTACTGGAACATCATCGAATACGAGGTATGAGCAGCACTGGCCACTCTGGAATCCGGGTGGTTGCTGCGTATAAAGTCAGACAGGTCGATCACCCGGCAGAGCAGGTCAGATAGACGATCCAGGTCCTTGGGAATGGCCACATATTCCTCCTGGCTTGATGCTCGCAGTGTCCTGTCGACCAGCTTTCGGCATTGTGCAAGCGAAGTTTCGGCAAACTTTTGAAAGCCGTCGGCTGTTGTCAGATATTTGTTGCCAATCAGTCCTGACGCCTTCTTGGAGCTCTTTGAAAAATCCCTCCAGAATGCTTGCTTATTGAAGACATCACGCAACGCCTGAGCGTCGGCAGCAGTGTCCCTGTTACCGCCAACAACGTGCGCGTCTTCATATCGAGAATCTGCCGCGACTGCTGATGCGCTGGATTGGTGGCGGATTTGCCTCTGAAGGCATCTTCCACAGGTCCATGGCGATGGCAGTGACCGCCGCAGCGCCTTTTGCATTCCTTCTCAGATCAATTCTACCCTGGAGCCGCGATGCGAGAGGCGTCAAGATCCTGTGTCTCCATCTCGAATGTTTAGGTCAACGATTTTAGGGGCGGGGCAATTACCTAACCAAAGTTAATATTGAGCGTCGCTGAGCTTAACTTTTATCTAATTTATTAACCGACCTTGACTGTAATTAATTCCCCATAGATAATTTGTCCATGATCTTGACCAATACATGAATGAGACAAGCATGCTCTTCCTGAGTCCCGACAGCCTCTAGATTCAGGCTATTGATTAAGATGTTTGATATGAACACTCCTCGAATGGTCAGGCCTGATGTCCTACTGTGCGTCGCCCCCTTTTGACTTGATGCGCCCAACGATACGCCTGAAATGAAAATTCTCAGTGAAAGAGGCACTGCTAGACAAGTGCAACAATGCTGCCAAGCTCCAGCACATGGAGAGATGGCTTCGATATGGTGGTTGGTGTCTTCAAAGGATGTAGGGACTAAAATCTCCCTCATCGTATAAGAAGAAGAGCTAGATTGTTGAAGCCCACCGAGTTTGTTGTTCAAATTCACGCCGCTCTTTTTCTCCAGTCAAGTGCTGCAAGCCTTGCTCTCTTAACTGTGCGAACGCTTGAAGTGCCTGGTTGTAGGTTTCATTCGAAGTCCATCCGTCCCGGTGTACGAGGCCTTCCAATGAGTCCCAGAACTCCGCTTGCTCATTCCAGCCTTCTCCATCTCGATAATGCGTTTCTAATTCTTCGTCTGTAAAGCTTATCGGGCACGGAATCCGACTGTTAATCTCATCCCAGTGACTGCCACTGGTGTGTTAGAACTGTCCTTTAGAGTTGAGGTGGAATGAAGGGTAGATTTACCGTGCGATACGAATAAGACATTCTCTGAAGGGTAAAATATCTCCCTCCCACGTATTAGATGCGAATTCAACCGTGTCACGCATCGTGCGCCATTGAGGTAGGTGAGAGAGCTCGTAGAGGATCGGATTGGACTTCTTGGTTTCAGACTCGTATACCCATAGGGCAAGGGACTTTTCGACTTGGGCTCGAATGCGCGCCTTCCCTTCTTTGTCGACCAGTGTGTCGTAATGTTCGGGCAATTTTAGCATTGATTCTCCATTATACCTGATAAGTCGTGGTTGACGTGCCTGAAGGAGCAAAGGGCCAGCCCATGCATCTTGCCAGTCAATGAGGCTGGTTACTTTCCCGTCATCAATGAAAAGATTAGGAGCATGGATGTCCCAGTGCCAAAGAGTAGATCTGATCAATTCCTGCTTTTCCAGTAGCAGAGAATCTGAAATAGCGAGGAGCTTCTCATAAAGTGCAATGTGGCAGCTCGGAGTATTTTGCGCTGTGGAAACCGAAAACAGGCCGTGCGAGTGCGAGGGCTTAGGAATAGCATACTGGCGTATCCAAGAGATTTCGCGGAGACATATCGCCTTGAGATAATCTGTAGGGCTCTTCCCTGTGTAGTTTTAGCAAAATCAACCTTTCATCAGCAGAAGATTCAACTCACAAGGACCACGATCGATATCCATAGCAGCTCTGCCTTGATCCCAAAAATGCGTGTCGACAACTGGTCCAATGACGAATCGCTTTTCTGACTCTTCTCTCTGTGATTGTGAGGCGCTGCTGACGATTTCGGCTTTCTCACAGCCAGGAAAGGCATCAGTTGCATAGTAAAGATTCCCGTAACTGTAACCCGTGTATCAGTCTGATGTTATACCAGCCCTTGGTCATCGGGAAATCTAACCGTGTAAACGAGATTGAGAGAAGTTTCTTCTCAATGCCCACGATATCATCAACTATTTTGAGCTTATCATGAAGCTCTAGACCACCCCAAACCTCGTGAAGTGGTGTCCCGGGGGCTTCCTCCATCAAGATGTATTCTGACTCCACAGGGTTCTTAGAATGTCCACTCCAAGCCAGAACCTTCGGAACTGGGATTTTGAGAATAGTGCGAGCCTACAGAATAGTTAGACATTATAGCCTCGCACCTTGATATCCAAGTCGGTAGATGATCATACAAAATCCATGGTTGCAACCTCAGAAGCAGTGGTTCTGAATGCGGGCCCTGCGTTGGGATTTGGTATACGTGCAATGACAACAGAATCGTCGTCCATGACAAGCCGAAAGACTTTGTTGAACCCGCCTTCGGCAAGTTTCATCATAGACACGCAAGCCTGCGCTCCAACGCTCTTGACCGCCATGTGTTTGAGCTCCGGTACGTTAAATCGTCTGTACCGAGCCTGGAGCTGTTTTTCTTCATCCCATAGCCAGCGGCCGCCAGAATAGCGGTAAAATCCTTCATTGTCGAGATTGCAAGACGAAGACATTCTTCGGGGGAGACGATTGGAAAGGCTGATTCGGCGTGACCATAAGCGACCTTGGGGTCGAACGTGTTTCACCGATGCCTTAGGTTTAACCAAGGCAGCGGTGCGATACCGCCAAAGGAAGTTGAGCAAATCATACATAGCTTTCACACAAGCATCACCTACACCCCATCGTCGCTGTGGGCGGGAACACCAGCGTGGTTACGAAAAGGTGAAAGCGCGACGGCATAAATAAAAGCTTGAAAGATCGATGACATTCGGTAGCCATTTGTCGTAGAGGGTCGAGGAGGCAATGTGTCGTGGTGAGATAAATGGGTTATATATTTCGCATGTGCAGGGTTTCCCTGAACTCAGAACACGTGATGATGTTGAGTACTGACTTGTCGTCGACGCCTGAATGTCCCATCATTGTCTGATACTCGTACGATCAATATGATATATCAATATAATGTGTCAATATAAATAATGGGGCTATGAGGTGGTTTGGGATTGGTATACAGCTGACGTAATTAATTACCTTGTTACGGGCAGGTGCCAAGGCTGGAATTTGCGGAGCTTCTGACTCTCTCAGCTCGCTGAGTTCTGTATTCCTGCGAAGCAAACAAGGTACAATCATGTCGCGGGCACGAATACTGCGCCCTGTAAGATGCCCTCACTCCCCCTGATAGCCCTGTTCACATGGGCCCCGCTGACTGCAGCTCCTAGCAGGCGCGTTTCGCCCTGGCCACGCTCGCCGGCGTCGGCGGCAGCGCCGCCATTGCGTTGTATCCGTCTCGCATCGCCTTTGCCGAGGCGCCACTGACGACGACGACGACGACGACGACGACGGACACATTCTCAGAGAAGAAGCCAATCTACTCGTCCTACCCGGGCCCTGCAGCACCAGCCGCCCCTTCTCCGGTCACACCACCGCCGTCGTCAAAGAACAGTAATACTAGATCGGATGCTCCAGCTCCAGCTCCAGCTCCTCCGTCTTCTCCCGACTCCGCCCCATCATCATCGTCGTCGTCGTACCCAACGCCAACCGACTGGCTCACACAGGAAATCAAGCGCGGGCGACTAGCCCTGGTCCGCCTGGCCACCCGGGCCGAAGACTCGACCAACTCGGCACTCGCCTGGGCGTTCAATGAAGAGACCAAGATCGCCAACACGATTGCTGGGCTGGCACCGCGCCCGGAGACGGGCGAGAAGCTGCTGCCCGGCGCGATCTACGTGCTCGTGGCGTCGCTGACGGGTAGCATCATCAGCCGCAACCGCGGGATCTTCCTGCGAACAGCCACCCCCCTGGGCGTCGGCATCGCGGCTGGCTGGGCGCTGCTCCCCGTCACGATGACGAATGTGGGTGACTTGATCTGGGAGTGGGAGAAGAAGGTGCCTGCCATCAGCGAGGCGCATCTCAAGGCCAGGGGGATCATTGTCGACACCTGGAATCAGCTTGAGCGCGGTACCAAGAAGGTGGTCAATGAGGTCGAGTCGGGGGCTGAAGGTGCTCGCAAGGGCCTTGAGAAGTGGGTTGAGAAGGGCAAATGAATCCCTTGATCGAGTCTTTGTTTTAAAATTCTTTTTAAAAAAAAAAGTGAGAGAGACAAAGTGAGCTCGCTGATGATATACAATACCTTCTCAGAAGACGGAAGGCAAAGGAAAGGCCGGTGTAGCTAGCCGAGCAAAATTCCAATGTACAGCATAGAGGAACTTTCTGTCGACTACATATCGGGATCTTTTGCATTTCAACACGTGAGACTTCTCTTCCAGACACCGTATGTGCATTTTGTCTTGTTGAGAAGATCTTCTTTCGCCTCGCTCCTGATTCCTCTAAAACACGCGCCAATCGCTCACCCAAGCACCAAACGACTAATAAGAGACTGACCTCACCAGACAAAACATACAAGTGCTCTAAACTGCAAAGACCAGTAGAATTGAACGCCTAAAAAGCAGGTGTGTCAACAACTCCTTGACAGCAAAAGATCTTTCTTTTTCCAACACGTTGCTTACACAGCACTCGTGTTTTTTTCCAGCTCCTGTGCATTGATCTTCTTCGCCCATCTCTTGCCCAGCTCGTAGCTGCTGATCATGATAGCACAGGCGGGGGCAACCTTGAGGCAACGCGGGATCCAGCCTCTGAAGAGGCCAGGAAAGCCTTCCTCGCGGAAGATGTGATAGAGGAATCTGGGCATGACCATCGCTTCAGGCACGGCTCGACCCGCTTTGGTCACTTCTCGGGCTGCTTGAACAGAGGGCGCGTCGTCGCCAGCATGGCGATAGACTTGCTGCCGAGTCTTGCCCACATCAAAGGGCGTGGTCACAAACGACGCTATTGCGCCAGAGACTGCTCCGGCGACAAAGGAGTCGATGAAGGTCGCAGCCTGGTCTTGCTCTGCCGAAGCGGAGCGAACAGTGGTCAAGCCGCGCTCTGGGTCAAGTGTCTTGCCCTGTCTTAACTCTCGAGCATCGGTCAACTGGTTTCGAAGCGCTTCGTAGCCCCACCAATAAATGCCCGAGAATGGAACGTCGCGCCACATGGTCAGGGACAGGCCCCGCCAGAGTGAGGTATAGCCCTGGCTCTGTGTCATGCGAACCAAGCCCAGGAGTGTGTCCTTGAACACGCTGCCCGCATTGCCGCCTGTCGTTGCCTGCATTCTTGTCCGGAACATTTCAATAGGAGACACAGCAAAGCCTGCAGCTACACGAGCCACCGAGCCTGCAACCAGCGGAGTGTATGCATCCGAGGTCATTTGCTTGATCGGAGACCGAGGCGAGTATCGTAGCCAGTCATAGCCGCTGAAGTAGATGACGTTGCCAGGAATGGCCATCATCAGGGTCGGCGTCAGGCCTCGCCAGAGAGTGAGCGGACCCTCGTGGCGGGCGATCTTCCTGAGTCCATCGACGGTGCTGTGGAATCTCTTGCGACTCGTCTCCTCGACTGCACATTCAGCCGGGATGGCACTGGCCGGAGGCGTAGACCCAGTGCCAGCAAGGCAGAATTGTCCATTGTCACCGACCCAGAAGACATTGCGGCAGCACGCGGTGACGCCAAGGTCGGGCGGAAGAGCTCGGAATGTGGCGCCGTAAGCGTGGAATCGAGACAGATTGAGCGGGGGAGGAGGAGCGGAGGTGGTCTGCGCCTGTAATCGAACTCGCACCACATCGAGCGGAGTGACTGTTGATGACAAGTCAGCATACGATCGATACTAAGCTGATCAAGTGGCAAACAGGCCAACAGGCCAACAGGCGGCAACATACCGAGCAAAGAGGTGAGCAAGCTGCCCCATGTTGCAGCTACCATCCGTTGGGTGGTCGTGATGCCGACTTCATCTGGATGAGACGACGCCGAGCTATCTGTGGGCACTGTCTGTGCCTGTGTGTCGAGGGGTATTCTATCATGGCGTTGGCCGTGTGTAGTGTCGTCCTGCTCTTGCTGGAGGTGGAGAACATCCGCAGCGAGTGTGTGCTGCTGGTGGCCAGGTGCAGGGTCCGCTGTTTCCTGGCGGTCGGGCGCGGGCTGAGACCCGAAGGCGAAGGACATTAAAAGGAGTCAGGCTGATTGCATTAATCTGGTGGGATGCCTGGGAAGATGGGTGAGGATTTAAAAGACCGCGCCGCTTCCGATATCGTCAAGAAATTTTGGTGGGTCCTCGGCCATTAGTTCTGGCTCTAAATGCCGATCGCGCTAACCAAGCTTGGACGGCCCTGTGCCATGGCGTCATACTTGACATACTGGAAGGCAGGTGCTGACTCAACTCACGGCTTCCTCCTCATACTTCGTTGTGGGTGTCTGCAAACCCCCGCCGTCGTCGAGGTATGTCGGTCCATGAATCGGCCCTGGAGGAGTTCCGCCAGCAATGGCAGCACGAAGTTGACGCCAAGAGGAAACAGACAGGCAAGAAGCCGGCAGTGCCTGCCCGGCGGCCAAGTGAAGGAAAGCTAGAGCGGGCAATCAACCATCCACCCACTCGTCACCGGGTTGCAAACCTCAAGGATGAGTCTGACTATGACCCTGTGGAAGGCAGCTCAGGCGTCCGTGACTCCCTCGAACTTGAGACAAGGCTAGGCAGGCTCCAGGTCACAGAAGAGGCCAATGCTGATGCCGACGCGGACGAGTTTGTGAGCAGGACGAAAGCCAACCCAGTCACTGCATTGGAGCACTTCGAGAGGGCTGTGGAGAAGGAACGGACGGGCAATCTTGGAGACAGTGTGGCCCATTACCGGAAAGCCTACAGACTCGATGACACGGTAGACCAGCAATACAGGAAGAAGCATTTCCCTGCCAAACCGATACCCAGCAACATCAATCCGTCCAACGCGCCGGTCACAGTGCCCAACACTGCTCACCACTCATCTGAGGCCGCCAGCGAGCTCCTCACTTTCTCTCAGTTGATTGAGAGCTTCGCTGGTTGCCAGATAGAAGGCACTCCGCCGATCATTGCAGGAGACATCCCTCCGCCTTGCGCTATATCCAAGCTGCCACACGAGCTCCTTGTTGAGCTTCTCTCTCACATCGGTAGGTATGATCCTGCAATGCTGGCTCGCCTCGGTCTTGTCTGCAAGCGCCTGGCCTACCAAATATATGTGGACAACAGCATCTGGAAGGCGATTGCGCTGGGACCAGAGTTTGGCCTGGCCAGTCAACAGTATAATTTCGAGAGAGATCTTCAGGGCCGACAGATTGTATCTCACGATTTAAATGAGCCGCCCATACCCAGAATAGCTCCCCCAACCTTCACGACATCGGCCCTCTACCGCGATATTTTCCACACATTTCCTCGCGTGCGCTTCACGGGCGTCTACATCTCCACCGTCAACTACACTCGGCCCGGTGGCCCTTCACCCCTGCAGTCGACCTGGTCCAACCCGATCCACATTGTGACGTACTACCGATATCTTCGCTTTTTCCGCGATGGCACCTGTATTTCTCTCCTTTCCACCAGCGAACCAATAGACGTTGTCCACCATCTTACACCTGAAAACCTCAACCTCGTCCGGTCTAAAGGACAACACCACCTCGTCAATTCGACATCCCCTGGGGCTGCTGTTCTTCCGGCTGCTGGCTCTTCCGCCAAAGACTCCGCACCGGCCTTTCTATCGCCTGCTGCTCAGAACATCATGAAACACGCTCTTCGTGGACGCTGGCGACTCTGTGCGTCCTCGGCTAGTCCTGCTTCATCTTCGCCACATTCCCATCCGCTTTCCTCTCATTTACCAGCCGAGACCCAGCTCTTTGATGCCGGCGACATCCACATCGAGACAGAGGGGGCCAACACAAAGTACCGCTACACCATGCATCTCACCATGAAGAATGCCAGCCGGTCGCGCACAGCCACCAAGAACAACAAGCTAGTATGGAAGGGGTTCTGGCACTACAATCACTTGACCGACGACTGGAGTGAGTTCTCCTTGCGGCATGATAAACCATTTTTCTTCAGCCGAGTCAAGAGCTACGGGTTGGGATATTAAATCATGTATTCCCTCGAGTAGACGGCAATCTACCTACCTGAGATCAACGTATCTGTAACCGTAGATTGTCATCACTATCAACGGCACTTCTTCTTAATTTTTCTTTTCATTTGCAAACCGCCTCCATATTCGCCAAATCTCCAACCTCTCCCATCCGCCTTTGCCCCCTGTCCTCCCGACCACCTCGGTCGCCCACTCCCACTGTCCCTTCACCTCCTCTTCGTCGCCCTCCCCTCGGACCCGCCACTTCTCCCCTGCCATCAGCCTCTTCAGCGCCTCACCCGCCTTATTCCTCGCACAGAACAGCACATACGCCACCCCCCGGGCACTCAGCACCTCCGGCACCTCTGCTAATAGCCGCTCCGTCACCTCCATCCCATCCTCACCACCCGCATAGCTCAATGCCAGCAGCCAGCTCTCCCGCTCAAACTTACTCATCTTCTTCTTCTTCTGCTGCTGCTGCTGCTGCTGCTGCTGTTGCTGCTCATCCTCCTCCTTCGCCACCTGGGGCACTTCCTCGGTCGGCACATACGGCGGGTTGAACAGCAGCACGTCCACGCTGCCGCGCCGCAGCGCAGATGTCAGGTCAGCCTGGACGATGTCGAGGTGGATCCCGCCGCTGCCACTGCATGACGACGACGACGACGACGCCGAAGCTGTATTAGAATTATCAGTCGTAGCAGTAGCAGTAGCCCGCCGCACCGTCTCCGCCGCGCCCCGGCACGCATCAATATTCACATCGATGCCCAGCGTGAGCACACAGCCGCCGCCGCCGCCGCGCGGACCAAACAGCCGCTGGGCGTGTGCGCTCACGAATGCCAGGATCACGCCGCTGCCTGTCCCGACTTCGACGACCAGCAATGGTGAATTTGACTGTGATTGCGGCTGATCTGCTGCTGCTGCTGCTGCTGCTGCTGCATGAGTGTGAGTGTGAGTGTCTGTGTCTGTGTGCCCATCAAAGCGAGTGTGTAAAAAAGCAGATTCTGTCGCGCTGCTGAGGGTGTCGAGAAAGAGGAAGGAGTCCTCGGCTGGTTCATAGATTGTCGCAAAGTCGAGGTGTGAGGTTGATGGCGTGGGCAGTTTCTCCTGTTTTTGCGGTTGCAGTGCTGAGTCCGCCATTTATTATATATACTTGAGTTTTATAAAAAAAAAAAAAAAAAAAAACAGGCCAGGCAGAGGATTAGATGGGGGGTTTGTTGTTGCTGCTGCTGCTGCTGCTACTGACTTGAAGTGGGTTGGGTTTTTGGTTGTTTTTCTTAAAAATAAAAAAAATAAATAAAAAATAAATCAATCAGGTCTACTCATCGTCTATATCAGTTCCCAGAACCGATCGAGTACAGACCAGATAGACAACAACAATGACAAAAAGAATGAAAACCAATTTCATTCGATCATAAAGCAAGTCAGGAAGTGACGATTGTGGCCGCTATTTTCATCCTTTATTTCTGCCTGTTGAATCTGCCCTACACCACGCAGTATTCGTTTATTGCATCAGCCAATTTGCGCACCGATCGCCAATCGTCAGTATCTCTCCTCTGGAGGGAACTTGGCTTGGGAAATGGTCCAGGTCCATACCCACTTGCATTTAAGTAGGATTCTTGGGCACCCGCTTTCCCTCCTCGCGAGTGCCTCCTTTGTTCTTCTTCCGATGAGGCACATCGACCTCAACCTTGATATCCCGAATACCGTTGTCGTTACTCGGCCTGGTTGTATTCACCTTAGACTTCTTCGTCTCTAGCAAATGTCAGCAGCAGAGTAGTCAATGAGACTAGTTGACAAGAATGGTTGTATATGATGGTTTCACGGGGATTAGTTGTTCCTCTAGATCCAAGGTGCTTGCCCACTGTAATCGACTAACTGTCATGGTATGCTGAGTATATTTTTCCCCCCAAGGACTGCAAGGCTCCTCTAGCCACTTGGCCGTGGGAGAGGTGGAAATAAGCTTTTGTGTGGCGCGGAGACGTCGTATACTGAAGACAGACGACTCCCCTGGTTCTTTATTTCATTTGTCTCTGCAGACAGCCACTTACTTAGATTTGTTGGTTGGATAGCCCCGGCTTTATAACGAGATTAGTTGACTGTAGTGAAGCTTCACCAAGGCTGAAGGAAATCGACCAAAATCTCAAGGCTTCTGCTCCAGAGTGGAATGAGCAGCATCTGCTCTGGTCATGTCAAACTTGGATCGAATTGGCAGCACGAGATGATGTACGGTGCTGGTGCTTTGGCCCTCGATCAGATGATATCTCTCTTTCATCGATAAGTGCGGCACTTGTTTCGAGTTGTTGCGCGAGATATGTCTGTATTATGTTAGGTCTATTAGTCCCAGCGTTTAACCTGCCAAAATTCCAGTTAGTAGAAGCGTATTCTCAGTGACCAAAATATTATTATCTCTTGCGTGATGGTTGAAGAAGCAAAAGCCACGTGGTATAGTGACGGCAATGAGCTATTCCTAGTTAGGACACGAAAAGTCTTGGTAGAAATTCCGCTAAGCCAAAAGGAGTATATTGTTTTCTAGTGACGTAGCCCGCCCAGCCACCACCTATTCAAGCGATCTCAGCCCAGCCATCTCCATTGTCCGACATATACCGCATTCTCAACGCCCACAACTGACTATTCATTCTAAACAAGCTGAGTGCCAACTTTTTGACCACTTTGTTCGCTGTCCATTTGCTTACTTCCTAGGAAGCAGAGAATTCACCGGCGCCCGTCTCTGCATGAGCGTTCGCAGGCACATTCGACGCATATCCTCCGTGCTTCCTTTCCGATGGCTCCTCTCGCAGTTGATATCCCGGACTTGACTCTGTCATCTCTCGAACTCGATGCACGGTCATCCTTGGCAGATGAGCCTGCAGACTTCATCTCCCCGACATTGCTCCCTAAATCGGACCACCACGACTCTTTCTTCTCTCGCACATTCCACAAACGTAGTGTTGATGAAGATCCCATCCTTTCCCCGTCCGAGACCTTCGAGCTTCTGACTGCACGAGATGTGCAGGCAGCAACCACATCGATCAACCCGGCGGCGGGCAGCATCAACCCAGACGACATCAACATGAAGGCGATCCAAGCTGTGTTTGCTCTCATCGGCGCATCATTTGTCATCGGGGGCATCTGGTTCTTCTTCTGGGCCAAGAACGGAGGCTTCAAGTGGCGCAAGGGCGACTGGGAGGACTACAAGTCGACAGTGCTCCGCCGCAAGGGCCCCAACGGCACCACTCTGTCCAACGCAACCAAGTCAACCAAGCTCGGCGGTGGCTCCGTTGTCGGCCGTGGCTACAGCGACGACGGGTCCAGCACCTGGGAGGGGACCAACACGGTCACCGACCTGTCTTCCGAAGCACCCGTGATCAGAGAGAAGCGATCATCCAGAAAAGCGGGGGGCACCAAGAAGCAGCGAGAGAAGGCCAAGGCGGCTAAGATCAGAGAAGTCAGGGAAGAAACCTGGGAAGGCGGCCACGACGACGACATGCGCGCATATCGCCAGGAACAGCCCGCGCGCGTCGGCGGCATGAACAAGAAGCCAGACTCGGCCTACTACGGCACCGACTACAGCTTCTCCGAGGCCCCGACCACTCCTACACACTACTCGCACAGCCAGCGCGGCAGCTGGCAGGCGCCCCCGCCTCAGTACTCGTCTCGCAATACCAGCCCGGAGAAGAGGCAGAGCAATAGTCATAACGGCAACGGAAGGCGCAACTTCTCCTACACCACCGATGATAATTTCACCGCACAGCAGCCACAACAGTCATCACCAACAAGGAACAGTGTGACCGCTTCCCGACCGAACCGCTATCGCTCCCCAGAGAAGCCGCCGGCAAGAGCAAGCCGAGCAGTCCCCGGCAGCTATGATCAGGACAACAACAACAGCAGCAACGACTATAGCGACCTGCAGAGCCAGTACACCAAGAGCTATCACCACCCTTTGCCTGGCGTGAGCAGCAATACCAACACCAATAGCAATAGCAACAACACACGGCCCAAGGCTGGCGGTGGCGGCTACAGAAGAGATCGCAGGAACAGCCTGGACGACTGAAAAGATAGAACAAGTGAGCACAGAATTTTTCCCAGTTTGACAGCGTTTTTTTTTTTTCGAGTTTGCAAGCAAAAGCAGTCAGTCTTGCAGGCAAATGGTCCCCCTAAGAAAAGTGGGGAGAATGGATATGAAATTTGAATTTGAACGAAAGCGTGCTCGCTGTTGGAATTCAGCGGTTGGGATGATTAAGGACGGGGGGAGTTTGAGAAATCGACTTGGTGTGTGTATAGACAGATGGACATAGATAGCATAGCATAGCATAGCATAGCATAGCATAAGCATAGGCTGAATGAGAGCAAATGTCTCTGGTGTGGCAAAGTGTTCTTCTTACCTCCTCCCCCTACATTTATGAATGACTTGATATTGAGAAAAAAAAGGGCAATTCAATAGTATCATAACATTTCATATCCTATGTAGGTCATTGACTCAATGAAACTTGTATGTGTATCCAATTGTCAGGGGGAGAAAAGGAAGGAAGGAAGGTCAACCCAGAACATAAGACACACACACAACAGCCAGTTGTCCCCCTTAACCACCAACTCCTAGCCAGGCCATGCTTTGTTCACTCACTTACTCCCTTGCTCACTGCACCCCATTTCCCCATGCCATACAGATAATATCCCTCTTCTATTCTCCTAGCAGCAGCAGCAGCAGTGTATATATACACCTCTTTCATGCAGCTGCCTTTCTGCTTCTCTTCCCATCTGCACCCTTGGCACCTGAAGTAGCTTTGCCTGGCTTGCTCTCAGCTTTGCTATCAGCCTTGCTCTCAGCCTTGCTCTCAGCCTTGCTCTCAGCCTTGGTTGTCGTTGCAGCAGCAGCGGCAGCGGCAGCAACGGCAGCGACTTTCTTCACGCCGCCCTCGACCTTGACCTTGGCCGCGGGCTTGCTCTTAGCCTTTGTGACCCGGTCTGCTGATGTAGTAGCTTTGTTGACCGGCAATTTCCTCCTAGGCGCGATCCCGCCGGAGCCGATCTTCTTCGTGGGAGCGGACGAGTCGGAGGCTGTTGCTGGAGTGAAGGGGATGCGCGGGGTGGATTTGCCTGTGGTGCCCCGGGTGACTGCCATTTGGGCCAAGGCTGGGACTTTTTTTTTTTTAAGTTGGTGTTTTTGGTATGTATGTGGAGTCGTAGAAATAGTTATAGGGAGAGTGAGTGAAGTGGGTAGCAGAAGAAAAGGAATTGTATATGAGTCGTGTGGGTGGGGTGGTCTATATATATCTTGTTGGTTAGTTATGGGATCTGCAAAGTAGTCAGATTCACAACTGGCGGCGGGTGATGGATGGCTGACGACGGGCCCGGCCAGATTAGTTGTTGGGTGTTGGGTGTTGGGTATTCTAGCAGGAAATGCGGGGGCGGGCGCCACGAGGGTGCGTACACATGGCCTGGCAAAGGAAAGGCAAGGCAAGGCAAGGCAAGGCAAGGCAGGATTCAACACAGCAAAAAGGTAAACGGGCTGGAGATGGATAGTTGGATGCGCTGCGACTCGGTTTGAGTGATCGCGACGGCAGGAAAGGGGCAGCGCAGTGAAAACGCGCACACACCGCGCGCATCACATGCGGTGAAGAAACGGTACTCGGGTCGCAAACCACGCGCAATGGGGCGCCTAAATGTGCACGTACCTTGACGAGAATGTGTCGCAAACGCGAATGGCTTTGCGGAAGCGTATCGCAGGCTGAATGCGACTGAGTTAATGCGGTTTGTATCAAATGCGCACCAGGTTTGGCTGAACGGTGAGAAGGAGGAGATGAAGAGGTGGGAGGGCAATGCGATGGGCTGGAAGCGCCGCCAAGATGGGAGTTTCATCAATCAAGAGAGCTCAGCCACTATCATCGCGCCCTCCGGTCCCCCCCTCTCCTCCGTCTCGGTATTTAAAATCCTAGCTCTGGTTGTTTTTTTCTTTTGTTTCTCACTTCTTGGCCTTGATTGTAGTAGCTGCTGCTGCACGTGTGTAGCTGCGTCTGTAGAGCACCCAGGGAGGGCCTCCCCCTTCGCCTAGCGTGTCGCAAACTTACCGCCCCTATAATCTCGCCATTCGCTCAGGCTGAATAGATTAATCGTACCAGTCTCTTAGAGCTGCTTCTTGTAGCCTTGGTCCTCCTGCCAGTTGCATAGCATTGCGCACCTCCCACTCAAACTCGGCCAGGGCACGAAGCTCGGATCCGACAAAGAGGCCGCCGATCAAGCCGTCCACAGTGCCGGCCATGAGCCCTAAGCTGCTGATGAGGATCAAAATAAATGCGACGTAGTTCCTTGGTGACCACCAAACAGCAATAAAGCAGCCGATGGAGATGAGCGCCGATGCCAGGAAATGCCACAGTCGCCATCGCCTTTGCTTGCGCTCGCGAAGGGTGTACTTGTGGATCATCTTCAAGATATCGTCATAGAATGAGAGACCCAGCACGGACTGTGTCTGCACCGTGCCATTGTACCCATCTTTGAGCTCAGCCTGTTCCCGATCGGACTGGAATCCTTCTGAACTCGACTCCAAGACCTTCGCATCGAGCAGCTCGACTGGTGTGTCTGCGCTCGTGCGGCGGACGAGAGTAGCTTCGACGGCAAAGTGGTCGCTCAGAGAGCACCGCAGCTCGGGATGGCGCTCGGTCAGCGCAACTTTGACATCTCTGACCCCCCAACCCCCCTGGGAGTATCCAAAAAAGATGTAGTCCAGCCTTTTGGCCTTGGGATCTTGATCTGTGGGTGCAATCGTCCGATCTGTACCCTTCTCCAAAGCCTTGCGCTCGTCTTTAGTCCATCTCCAAGTATTCAGAACAGAGTCACATGTATGGCCGTGCTCACCCAAACTCTCCTGCACGTCTGGACACGGCTTCTCATTCATCCGTACACGCCTCTGCTTTTCTGCATCATCAATACTGGCACCAATGCTGCTGGCCGGCTTGATGATCCTCCACGCATCTCTCACACGGCCCCTGTTCTCAACCAATGTATGCGCAAAGCTCAAAGGCACCATGTTGAAGTCCCCCAGGCCAAGGACAATGCTGCCCCGCTCGCTAGCATTCTTCATAAGCTTTGAGATCTCCCATGCTTGCGCTGTCCGGTGGCAGATGTAGCTGTCATTCGGCTCGCGCTCGTACGGAGCATGGAGATGCGTGTTGAAGACCTCGATTGCCGGGCCATCTGGCACGCGCAGCTTCGCACACGCCACCCCTTTGCCCACGAACCAGTCACCGCGAAAGAAAGCGGTGGGCCGGCCGTTGAGCGGGTATCGAAACATGGAAGATTCCTCAATCGGCCATCTGCTGAGAATGACTAGGCCGCCGCCGAAGATGCCCGAGTAATAGAACTTCGAGTAGGGCAGGACATGCTGGACCTTGTCCCGAATTGCCGAGTAGTCGGCGTATGTCCAGCATTCCTGGAGGCCGACGATGTCGAGTGCTGGCGAATATGCTGCAAGTCGATTTCCTATCTCGCTAAGCCGCTCCGACCTCAATTTCGACAGATACTTGAGGCCCCAGCAGTTCAGTGTCAGCACATGAATGTTGTCGACTGGGCCATCAGTGCCGCCGCCTTCTAGCCTGCCCGGGTCCATTTTCAGAAATGCAACTAAGACAGCAGAGCAGCCAAACTCATCGTCGAAATTCGGGGTGCCAAGCTCCAGGCAGCGACTCGCCTTAGCAGGGCTCTGCTACCAAGGTCTCAACTGACGACTCTCAACAGACCGCGCAGCGATTCTTGGTGGCCGGGCGACCTCAAGATGGCCTTGTTCCGGTACCCGAAACACCCAGAGAGTGAAGAAACAAGCAAATCCAGCGGATGAGAAAAATCCCGGTCACGTGTAATATCACGTGATATATCTACGTTGCCAAGAATTCGGGTGTCCATTCCGCCAATGATGTGAGTCTGCCAACATTTTGACGACGACCACCACGACGGTGTTCGAAAGACAAGGTTACCAACTGTTCAAGGATGATAAGGCCATCGGAATCTCTCCATGTTGCTACTACCGACACGAACGGATTATACCCAAGTTCATTATGCTCGTCATGACTTAATTGAACAGACTATTGATCATGTCCGAACCCGCAGTGGCTCCCGCGCCCCAAATTCCTGCATTTAAGAATTTCTTGGGGATGCTCTTGAGAAACTGCCCATGCTGTGTCGTGGGTAGAGCGACAACCAACTGTGTCAGCCGGCGGAAAAAAACAGGATTATGTGGCTGTACTCAGGGCAAATCACTTACTTCCTTGTGCTCGTGGTGAGCCGGATGGCCGGGATCCTTGGAGTTCCTGTGGTATTCTTCCAAAATCTTCCTGTCCTCCTCGGAGAGTTGTTCCTTTGACTGGCGGGGTTGTTAGATAAGGAGATGGGTAGGTAAGACGAGGGCGAGGGAATGGGGGTTTGAAGGGTAAGAGGCCAAGGCTTGTACCTACATCAGGCATCTTGATTGTTGTTGTGGTTGTTGGTCGAAGTTGATCTTGGTTACACGATGGTGGATGTTACCCAAGTGTACACTGCAGTGCCTGGGGCCTGCCTCCTCTTTTATGTCCATCCCTTGAGATACACTCAAAGTATATTGTGATGTCACTGACAAGGTTCCAGAATTATGATGCAAGATTCATGTCTTGTGGTTGCAAGCTGTCAACTGCTCAGAGTTCCACGCTTGAACTATATCCCAGATTCATACCCAACTCTCAAGTGGCGCTTGGAAAGGTAAAACTGACGCCCAAGGACGGAAAAGGGCATGTGAATATATTGATACGAACTGCCAGCTTTGTGTACTTGAGAGAGAGAGAGAGTAACGAGGCACCCCATGGTGATGATCTGACACACTAACACTCAACGTAAAGGCAACGCTGTCTCAATGCTGCCCTCCCTCTTCGCCTTTTTCCTCTCATAGGCATCCTTAAGTGCCTGCTTCAATGTCGCCTCGCCAGCTCGATAATTTGCTTTACAAACATCTAGCAGCATCTGAACCTGCTCTTGCGTCCACACTAGGTTGTAGCTTCCGGAAAACTTGGCCGTGGAGGGATCATAATCTTTGACAGCTGCTTCGTTTGGAAGGATAGGCAAGTACACCATGGTACAATCCTGATGGGAAGGCGGTGCGGGTGGGTTCTTCACTTCACGGCCGTACGAATCTGTGACAGTCTCAGGGCGCTCTTTGAGTACGGTGCCGTCGTAGATTTGAGCATACAGACCCTTGAAGCGATCAGGATCCTTGGGATCGGTGCCAGCTTTGAGAGTGGGATCGCGTTTGACAAACTTCAGGCCACGGCGAGAGCCGATCTGGTCTGCACGTTCTTGGAAGGTGTCCTTTTGGACGTCTGAGGATGCGTCCAGATTGACAATCACATCAACCTTACGTTCAGGATGCGTCAAGACGTAAGTCGGACAGTTGTTGTCCATGCCTGAGTCAATAAGGTGAATCCGCGGAGAGTTCTCAATACCTCGCGAAGCACCCTTGTCTGGGTCGTAGTTCAGGTGGTAGAGGAAGTTGTGCTCATTGCAGGCATGCAGGGGATGGTGTTGCTGGAATTCTTCTGTGCCTTGCTTGCCCCAGAATTTGGCAACGCCACGGGAGATATTTGTAATGGAATCACCAATGAATCCAGCAGGGAGATTGCGCTTGATTGTTGCGAGATAAGATGTCAGCGGACCAGCAGGAGCGCTGGTACAGAGCCCAAGGAGTAGGGCGAGTGACTGCTCAGGGAGTTGCATGGTGGACTTGCCCTTCTCAAAGGGGCGACCAAACCCCCAGGTTGGCACCCAAGCTTCGAGTTCGTCGCAGCCAATCTCATACGGCGAGATCTCAAACCATTGGAACCATGCATCTGTTGCCTCCGAGTGCTCTTTGCCGGTTGGATCGGCTTCCTTAAATGGATGAGCATCATCGGCCCAGTCCTTCCATGGGCGCTCATGCCTGATGGCAGTCAGAATCGGGAGTGGCTCCTTGCCGCCCTCTAACAAAGATGTCGCGCTTGTCCATTTCAGCCAGTGTGAGGGGTGGCCAGGCACTTCAGCCTTTGGTTCGTGTCCAACTCTTTTAGGATCGGTGGCCGGGTCGGTAAGAAAAAGGTACCCAGTAGAGAAGACGGCATACAGATCCATAGCCACTGTGCTCAGTCCACTCTTGTGTTTTTGGATCAGTGGACCAAGTGTCTTCAGCGCCCCTTCTCGGGTTTGCAGCAGCTCTCTGACGGCTTCTGGAGAGAGTGGATGGAAGGGAGAAAGCCTCTTTTTGCAATGCTCGATTACCTTGGTCATACTTGCTTCGCCCCATGTATAGTAGGCTGCTAGCGACCAGCACGACCCCGAAACGCCAGAGACATAGGTCAGGAGATCCCAGAAACCTGTAGCCTTCATTTCCTCGCAGTAGCCCAAAAGTCCGATCATGGCTCGGTAGCCACCTCCTGACCCTCCAAAGCTGACGACTGGAACATCGTCAGGATGGACAGTAGATGGGTCAAGATCGAGATATTTGCAGAATGCAAGCCTGGTGATTTCTTTCCTCTGCGCCAGGTACTGGATCTCAGCCGGGCACAGGGACAAGCCTTTCCTGACCTCAGCTACTTGGGCAATCTCTGGGTACTTGGTCGGATCCTTGATGTCCTTGGAGATTGATGTCTCAACATTGATTGCCGTTCTGATTAAACTGATGTCGCCAACAGCTTCAGGGAAAGCAGGGACAACCGTTTTGTTCCAGAAGCCCTTTAGCTTGCCCTTGATACCCTTACCAGTGATCTCCTCTTCGGGGAACAGGCCGGCTAGGTGCTGTTTGTCCATCTCGATGCGCTCCTGAGGGTAGTGTTGCTCGAGAATATCAGCTTCATACTTCTGTTGGTCCGCTGTTTCTGACTCGCGACTCATGGCTCTACTATTAGCTGATCTATCCCCTACCTTCTGCGTCGATGGATGTGGAAGAGCAAGCCAGCCTTATGGCGGCAGAGAAAACGTCCACGCGTCGATACTTGTAGCATGATGAATGGATAGACCAGACCAGCAAGTGACTAGGATAGTGGTACGTGAGCGAATGGAATCACCGAGCTGGCGCACGCGAAGAACGACTTCAGCTGGGAGATGATCAACAAACATGCCAAGACCGACTTCCACCTCGCCAACCCTGTTTGATATCACTGCCTGCTTTCCTTCTGTTGAGTAGAGATCCTGGAGCTCACTGACAGCACAAGACGCAGCCCATAACAACACTCACAATCCCCATGATCCACTGAGATTCGGCATTTCCAAATCGTGGATCAAGTAATCCCACTGGTTCCAGTCCATTTGTACATCGCCATTAGGCGTTTCTGACACATCAAGATTAGGATCGTAGTTCTTCAGAGGGTTATGAGAGGACCCGCTCATCAGTACTGGATCCCTTGGCACCGATGCCACGGATGCGTCAGTTAGACGCAATCCACCAGCACCAACAGGCTGGTGGAGTCCAGAAAATGCAGAGGAAGCAGATGTCTGGTTAGCGTTCGTGGCATTGAGTAAAGCATTTTTGGCACTGCTTTGCCAAGTGGATTTGCTATCTTTGCGTTTTGGCGTCTCTCGTTGTTGTCTAAGCATCTCGATGTAGCCTGGAGTTGTATGCGGAAGCACGAAGACGCCTTGTGCCTTCTTCTCCCCATACTCTTCTTTGAGACTTCTGCTCCTTGCTTCATATGCCTTTAGACATAGATTACCCACTGCAACATGCAGTGGCTTTCGGTACTCGGTAACAAATTGTGGATGGTTATCCCAACACTCGTCGATCTGCTTCCATGCTTCATCGACCTGATGCCCTCGGGTTCGAGTGGTCAGTTCTCCGAGAAGATATATCAGTGCGTGCCATTGGAAGTAGACGTCGATATGCCACTTGAATTTCTTCAGAGCACGAGTTGCATGAGAGACGTTATCAGTCTGAATTAAGCGAACCGCTGTCTCCCAGAGAAATTGCCTTCTGCTTTCAGATATATCAGTATCGGTAGTGCATCCTTTGGGATAGTGTGCCATTAGTCGCATGGAGCCAACCGCTGCTTTGGCAATGAGACTTGCCATCAGCTGCAACGGTACCGTGTGGTCACAATACTGCAGAAACTTTGTATGCAAGCGCTCTTCAAGTTCAGTGATGTACTTTTCACGCTCGTCCATTGTCAAATACCAGCTCCCGTTGTCGCCGCTTGGTGGTTCCTTGGGGGACAGAAAAATGCCTCTGGCATCAAGACGACCTCTCATCGCCTTCTTGAGTATTTTATCTTTCCAAAAGGCACCAAATTCACATCTCATCAAGCAGGTGAGCACTTCGGTTGGATAGGTCTGATTAACAGGTGGATCCGGCATGCCAGGCCAAATATCGGAGTCATTCGTGTTGGTCGGAACTTGAGTATCCGAAAGACCTATTTCACCCAAACGTCCAGAGCCGGTGAGTTCGGCTGATCGAAAGTCTAGGCTGGTGATTTGCCACCAGAGCCGGCGCCTCATCTCGGTCTCGAAGGGAGGAAGACCAAGCGCTGTGCCATCACGGTGTATGCCCATGCCATGGGCAATTCGGTTAGCAACTCCAGTCAGAGTCCACATTGTTCTTGAGTCATAATACTGTCGCATCATTAACAGGTAGAGAACAAAGGCCTGTAAGACTTGAATATCCGCAGTCCCAAGGAACCTGGCCCTTGAGAGTGATCTTCTGGCACCCTGGCGATACCGCGCAAGCAAAAGGCGTCGGCTTTCCTTGAACGTTCGCTCGCATTCTATATCATCAAGGCTCGTAACAGCACTAAGGTAAATGGCGAACATCAAAGCCTCCAGCCCTCGATCAATGTTGTCAATGTCCTGACTTGCTTGCACAAGCTTTTCTTGCAGGGTAGGATAATGTATGATCTTGGTCATGGGATTGACATTCTCCAGAAACAAGGCCCAAAGTTTGAAAATGCCTTCTTGGTGTGGATGAAGATGACCGAGCCCTGAAGCTGACGGGGTCAAGCCGAAGAGGAACTCTGTATTTTCATCTTCAGCCACGGTGTCGCCATCTCCATCGTCAGATGACTCCTCAGCAATTGCATCTTTGGGGTCCCGGAACTCAGCTGAGACAAAGGACCAGAGATTGTTGTCTATGAAGCGTGACCTGGATCCAGAGCGATCAACAATCAGTTTCCCTTGAGCAAAAGGAGCTTGGCGGCTGCTGAAGAGGGTCTGAGCAGATGCACCGGCCTTTGACAGAGGTGTTTCTTTGTCCACTGAGTCTAGGAGTATTCCATTAGACTGCAGGAGAAATTCAGCATATCTCAGTCGATCTAGGAGACTAGGAGCATGTCAGAGGTCCATCGCGGTATGGGATGCACCACAATCAATTTTCTATTTCACAGTCGAATAAAACACAGATAATCTGTGAACGATAAGAAAGAAGAGGTGTGAACTTGCTTACATCTCCTCGGTCTCTCGCTTCTTCTTCTTCCTTCTCGGCGCCGAAGGAGTCCGGAAATTACACTCGATGTTGGCCTTGATGCAGTTGCCACATGGGTGGTTCTTGTCGCATTTAACTTTGCGCTCAAAGCATCTCAGGCAACTAAAAGATTTGGTCGGTTTGCTGTCAGTTCGTTCTGGGTCCTGTGCTTGTGGGTCGGCCTGCGTTTGGTCCATTGCCAGGACAAGTCCAAGACCAAGACCAATTGGCTGGTTGGCTCATCCCATCAAGGTTCAGACTCGCGAACGCCAGATGAAAGAGCCAGGAGTTGCATAAAACACCACAGGAGTCTGTTAGGGGGGGAGATGGATTATACTTCTTTGCTATCAGAAAAATGGACATAAACCCCAGGCAACGACGATATTGCACCTTACAAAAGGAAGTCACGCTCTTGGCAGTGTGAGCTTAACTTATTTTAACATTGGCACTAATTAGCTTAATAATTCTTTAATTGGGCGGCAACAAATGGCAAGAACCATTCATCCTCCCTGAGGCTCCAGCAGCCTCTGATCAGGAGCAGATCTGTAATCTAGCTAGGGTCCCTCCTTGTTGTGTGTTGAAGCAAGGGGTGACAATTATGCCCCTTGTTGATCTAATCATTGGAAAGATCTGCTTGCCTTAGGCCTGGTATGTTGGCTTCCAGTACTGACTGCCTATGCAATTTCCCCCCAGGGCTTTGTGGTTTCTGCAGCATAGCAAGTGGCTTGCCAAGCTTTCTTCGGGCCTTCGGGCGCTCGTTGGATAAGGCCCGAGCCCCCGAGAGACCGTTTTCTGGTATTATGAGCGGGCCCGATGGGTGCGGTGCTGCGAGTGTTGCCTAAGTGCCTGGACAGTGAGTCAGAATACCAATCAGCGGTGAGCAAATTGCACGTAGCGACAAGATTGAGATGGGCGGCCTTAGAACATCCCCTCTACTCTAATACCTTGGATCCCTTCTTCCCTTGAAGTTGCAAGTCTTCCCTCCACCTACCCCTCATCCCTCATCTCTCCCTGCGAATACCCCTTCTTCCTCCAATTTCAATCGACTATGCTCGAGCGGAAAGAAGTCCAGTCTGACGGCAGCGATCCTCCATCCTCGATCAGTACTCCAGACCAGGAGAAAGGGTTGGCAGATGCACAAATCATACACAATGCCAATGTCAATACCAATACCAATGGCAATATCAGTACCAATATCAGTACCAATACCAAAGCCACTCCGCCACCGAGTCAACCGGCTGAGCCCGAATATCCTCCTCAGAAGATTGTCAATATTGTCATGTTCGCCAACTTCCTAACCATGTTTCTGGTATCACTCGATCGTATGATCGTTGCAACGGCCATTCCAACCATCACAAACCACTTCCACTCGCTCTCCGACGTTGGATGGTATGGCTCGGCCTATCTGATTACAACCTGCGGCTTCCAACTGTTGATGGGCCGTGTCTACACGTTCTACAACACCAAATGGCTGTATCTCGCATCCGTTGGCGTCTTCGAACTCGGTTCACTCATCTGTGGTGTCGCTCCCAATTCAGCCAGCCTCATAGTCGGGAGAGCAATTGCAGGCATTGGATCGTGCGGCATAATCTCAGGTGGCATTGTCCTGATTGTAGACACCATTCCTCTACACAAACGCCCGGTTTACATGAGTATGTTTGGCGCCGTTTTTGGGATATCTTCAATCACAGGCCCCCTGTTGGGCGGCGTCTTTACCAGCAAACTATCATGGCGATGGTGTTTCTACATCAATCTGCCCTGTGGAGGAGCTGCGGCGGCAATAATCCTGCTGCTATTGAAGCTTCCGGCGAAGAGTGCAGGGAAGAAGCTTCCGCTCCGCGAAAAGATCAACAGACTCGACCCTATTGGGACAATCATCTTTCTTCCGTCAATTGTCTGCCTCTTGATCGCGCTTCAGAATGGAGGGACCGCATGGTCCTGGTCATCAGGACGTGTTATTGCTCTCCTGGTGCTGTCTGGCCTTGGTATCGCGTCGTTTATCGGTGTGCAAATCTGGCGCCAGGAAGATGCGACCGTACCGCCTCGCATCTTCGTCCACAGTCGGACCATCCCAGCAGCCTTTGCCTACTCGTTTTTCTCTGACGGGTCAATGCAGCCGTTAACCTACTTTCTTGCCATCTGGTTCCAGGCCATCAAAGGGGCATCACCCGTCAAATCAGGCATTATGAGCATCCCTCTCGTTCTCTCCCTCGTTATCGCCAACATAATCGTGGGCTTCCTGACAAAGAAGACCGGCTACTACACGCCCTTCATGTTCTTTACAGCTGTCATGGCTCCGATTGGCGCAGGCTTGATCACAACGTTCACCACGACGACCAACCACAGCGAGTGGATTGGCTACCAAGTCATCTACGGCCTCGGCATCGGTGCCGGCATGCAGCAATCTTCAATTGCCTGCCAGGCCGTGCTCAACAAGAAGGACGTGCCCACTGGCATCAGTCTCATGTTCTTCGCCCGCGGCCTGGCCGGCGCAATTTTCATCTCGGTCGCCAACAACATCTTTGACAACGAGCTCGGCTCTGGAATTGCCGCAGCCCATATTCCCGGCTTGTCGGCTGACACGGTGAGCAAAATCGGGGCCACAGAGTTACACAACGTCATTCCCACCCAGTATCTGCCTCGCATCTTAGTTATTTACAACTCAGCACTGCGGGCCGCTTTCTACGTCTCCCTTGGGACCAGCTGCGCAATCATCCTCAGCGTCGTCTTCATCGAGTGGAAGAACATTCGTGCTGCTCCAAAAGCTACGCAGGCTCCAGCCACCAACACTACTGCAAAGCCAGAAGAAACGCAGATCGTGGAGGTAACAAAATAGTAATGGAATGGGAATTGTGCCTGGCGCTGGCTGTCAAACCCATGATTTCTTTCCCGGGCCAAACAAAGTGCGCAGCCGTTGATGATTCCAGGTTGAACAAGATGCAAATCAAAGGCTTCAATTTTTTTTTTTTTTGGCTCACATTTTGTGTGGCCCCTGTATATGTAGAGAGACAGAGAGAGATAGAGAGATAAAGATGATACCCCCCTCAGGCCGAAATTCTGGTGTTTATGAAATATAAATAATGCCAGCCTCTGCTCAAATCAAACCATTCCAGAACACACTTTGATTCTTTTCGTCTACTTTGAAATCTAAGCGTATATATATATATATATGTATGTAAATATCAAACAGCCATCGCTGGTATCATCCAGCCACAAAAATCTCACCACATGTATATCTGGCAAGAAACAAACCCTCTCTCATCTCCTCATCCCACTCTTCCTCCTCCATGGCCGGGACCCTGCACAAGGGGTGCAACTCCCTCAACCAGAAGCACGGCTGTCGTGCTCGGATTCCTGATCAGCTCCGCCGGCCGCGGCGCTTTGGCACTTTGCCCTTCGTCAGCAGCGGCAGGACTTGCAGCGCCGCCGCCGCCACCACCGCCTGTCAGCATGCTTGCAGATTCAGATGCATAGCCGGACGCGGGTATGAAGTAGTTGCTCGTCTGCAGTCGCTCCAGGCTTCTGCGACTGGCTGGGGTGTCGGAGCCATGGGCGGCAGCAGCAGCAGCAGCAGCAGCAGCAGCAGCAGTATCGGAGTCGGTTAAGGAGATGGCGGGTGCTGTGGGTGTGCTGGGGGCGTGCTGTCCTTGAGCAAGCGATTGGTGCTGCTGGTGCTGCTGCGATTGGTGATGGTTCGTGTTGTTGTTGTTAGTAGTAGTTGTGGTGGTAGTAGTAGTCGTGCTGGCCCCCCGCTCCCTGGCGATTCCAGGGGCAGAAAAGATGGCCATGGTACTGGCATGGTCGGAGATGGATGGGATAGTGTAGTCGCTTAGGGCAGATGCGGCATCCTCCGAGTCCAGGGTTTTGCTGTCGCCACGGAGATGCTGCTGCTGCTGTCGCGGCGAGGCAGTTTTGTATTTGGGGAGGAAGAGGGAGCTGCGGGACCGATTATGTTGTTGTTGATCTGATATTACCGCCGCCGACGTTGGGGTTGTGGCGCGAGATCCAAGAGGGGGTTGATTCGGTCCGACCTGGGATGCCCCTGCTATATCGCCATCGTTGCGAGTACCATCTGCGGCTAGTGCTGCTGCTCCGTCGACTGGCGCAGCGATTTTCGGTATCTGGTGCAGATCTTGCAGGCCCTCCTCATCTGCCTGGCCCTGGTCGGTTACAGAGACCTTCCTCATCCTTGCCGGCGGCTCAGCTGATCTTGATCTGCTTCGGCTGACGCTGTTCCTTACCCCCAGTGACTTTGACAACCTCCTAATTGACTGTCTTGCACTGGCTAGTGGCTCATGTTCACCATGCTGTCCATCGTCTCTCTGAGGGGCCTTTTCGTTGGCCTTGTTGTTATTGTTGTCAGAAGCCTCATGTGCAACAATCTCCTCCTCCCTCTTGACTGTTTGCTCGTCGTGCTTGCTTCCCCAACCACTCCACATTGCGAGGCCGTAGCTCTTTTTCACCTTTGGTGGCAACTCATCCTCTGCTGTCCTACGACGAGCCAGCGCACTTGGGGGTGGGTTCTCCCCTTGTCCAAATCCTGGTGCATTTGCGTGGGAAAGTTGCTGAAGGAGCTGCTTGTGCACCTTGGTCTTCGTCCCTGCATAGCGGGTATCAAAGTGACGTTTGGCTGCCAACCACTTCTTGACAGGCCCGGCTTTCACAATTCCGACTTGAGATGGATCCATCCTCGTGGCGCTAAGTTCACTGGCCGGGGGTAAAGGGGAGATGTTGCCGTGTCGATCAACGTGCTGGCGAATCATGTGCCTTTTGAAGACAGGAAGGGGGTCACCTGCCTTGCCAACAGCTTTAGGGTCTGTGGCTGCCTGCCTCCTTTGTTCGGCTACTTTGCCATGAGATCGGTCTCTTGATGATGCTGATGTTTTGGAAGAAATGACGGAGATATTGTCATCGTCAACGATTTCAATGGGTCGATCTTGGGCACGAGCAAGGGCCCAGGCACCAAATTGTGCAATTGATCTGTACATGTACTTGGCAGGCCGAGTGAATGAAAGAGCTGGGGCGGCATGGCAAAGGTCTTCCCAGACCTGGAGTTGGACAGGGGTCGGTTTGTACTTGTTGAGAATCTTGTCTCCTGGGTCGTATCTGGCTCGGTACTGGGGACCCAGGGGGTAGCTCTGTGGGTCTGCTGCTTTATGGGCCAGGTAGATTTGTTCATCACGGATCAATTCGCCGCCACCGGTCAGGACAAGAAGTGGTGGGAGACCGCCAAGAGAAGGCTGCAAGACAGGAGAGACGAGGGGATGAGACAACAGCTGGTTTGTCGTGTACATCTGTGTCTGATCTTTTATCTGGATTATGACCCCATTGTCCTCAACTGATAATTGATGGCCATGTCTCGGCACCGGATCGGCTCCAGATTCATAGGCGATCCCTTGTAAAGACACCCCGTCTTCTGGCAACCTGTTGCTGTCCAGAGCCTTCATTTCATCTTCATTTAGAGGCGGCCAGGATGTGGAAGGCTTGTGATGAAATCCATGGGGAGGAATATAGTCCATCGGATTTTCTGCTGCCGAGCTTGGAAATGAATGGGTCAGGTCAACCCAAGGGGAGATGAGCACAGCTCCAGCAGGGAGCGGCAGGTTTTGGTCACGTAGTACGCAAAGCATGCTGAGAATCATCCCCCCTCCTGCAGAATCGCCGGCAAAGATAATCTCAGAGGCTTCATGCGTGGCGAGTAGATACAGGTAGACGGCCAGGCAGTCATGCAGTCCACATGGAAAGGGAAATTGAGGAGCAAGCCGGTAGCGCGGAGCAATGACTCTGGCTTTGAGTTTGCGTGCATGTCTCTGCAGCTGATACCTATGCTCATCGACGCTGCCAAAGAAGTATGCTCCGCCATGGACATACAGCATGACCCTGTTGGATTTCGCCTTGGTGCGCGCGCGTTCCTGATGGTCTGCTCGCATCTCAATCCATTCTGCTTTCAAAGGGCTCGCATTGCGGCGCCATTGCCACCACTTCCGGCCACCGATTTCGTTGATGCCGCCCTCTCCGAGATTAGCAATGATTGTGTCAGCTGCCCTAGTGAGGAAATTGGTGGGAATATTGACATTATCAGTGAGGACCCAAGGTCCATGGGGCACCACATTGGCAGTAAAAGACTGCAGGTCATCGATAGTCTTGTGCGAGGCATATTTTAGAAACGAGCGGACGAGATGGAGTCCCTCGTCGTACGAAATATGTGCTGTCGGCTTCTGGCGGCGGCTTTTCCGGTTAGTGTACTACGGCCGTTGTCAGTCAAGACGATGACCAGGGAGTAAAGTCAGGACCAAAATACATGAGAAACACAGGTCTTGACCACTGTCGGCGTCACCGCGGCTCCAACAGAGAGTGTTGTGATGGTCATAGTTGATACTGCCTCGGCAAGTCGGCACTTGCCGAGCTTGGCTTATATGAATACAGTGATGTGGCGCCTTCAAAGAAACATAATATATCGTTAGTACAGTCGTAGAGACGGAAAACCTTTCAGAAGGAGTTTATAGTCTAATGTTGACGGCCCTCGTATACAGACTGGTGTGTTTGCATAGGAGGAGGACCAGCCAGTTGTCTTAATGCACGTCATCCCAAACAGTTAAAGTGCATGTGCCAAGGCGGGACCCAAAAGGCTTATTTCTGAGCTAATCCGTATTGGGGTATATTCCAAAGTTGAGGCAGTGGTACGTTCATAGGATTTACAGTGTACGCGGCGAAGTACCGCTGTGTACGTTTCGGCGACTGGAAGAGGTAGGAGAGTAAATAGAGAGCTCCCAGGAGCCGACTGCATGATTGCATTACTTCGATGCCAAATATAAGGAAATGGACCCCAATGCCTGTGAGATGCTTGACAACCTGATCTCCCCCGATGGAGTTCAGACTCGAGGGGATTATAATATGCTGCCATAATTGCCTGTAATTCAAGATGGCCGCCCACTGTGGGGGCTTTGAGATCTGGATGCCTCGTAGGTGGCATTTACGGAGAATAGGGAGTGAAGCTGTATGTAAAAAGTCAACGTCTAGATTAACAGACAGCCAAGGAGCTTACCTTTCTGTATTGAAGTGCATCTTATAGACTGAACTCTAGGCGATTGCCTGCATAGTCGCGTGCAAAGAAGCGTGTCGGATACTCGACCCCTTGTGAGCCTGGCAATTAATGTGAGTAAGAGAGCAGTCAGTGAAGATTGAGACTGTTATAAAAGCAATAGCTTCACAACAGACGCAGACCCACATACCTGAGTTTTGGTCGCCTGGCTTATCGGCGGATTTGGGTGCACTCTCGCTGCCTTGCTCATAATGTGCCCAGATGCGTTTCTGTAGTTCCAGCAAAGCTTCAGGCGAGGCAATCTTGAAGCATGGATGGCGTGACGAGTTCAATTCCAGATTCTCCCCACAGGCGATGTGAACTTGCTGGCCGGAGTCTGCAATGTCAAACCATGCCAGTTTACCATGCTGGAGTGATGGCACTGCTCGTGACTTCAGCCCCAGCACTGTGCCATAAAATTCGTTTGCAAGATCGAGGGTACCAGTGGGTACCAGCAAGTTGACGTGGTGAAGTCCTGTTATCATCTTGGAGATTCAAGGGAGGAGAGAGATTGAGCAGAAAATGATAGATTGGGACACGAGGGGAATTAATTTGTACCAAATCAGGTGGTACACGATTCGCAATTCAACCGTTTTGTCTTGACTAATCCCAGTGAACTAGTCCCAAACTTGAGATAGTGTGTGATAGTGCTCCTTGGCATGCAAAGGCACGAAAGGCAAGAGCGGAGACAGAGAGGGGAACAGGACAAGTTGTTGGGGTTTCCATAGCAAGCAGAAGGTTAGCTTGAACTCACTGCAGTACTATCGATTGCACGCTCGAATCGTTAGGGATATTGTAGGCTGATATCTACTCATAGCATATGATAAGAAATGAGGATAGTAATGAAGAGGATTGATTGATTTTAAAATATGAACACGCGTGCTTTCCTGATTCCTTGGAGACAATGAGATCTAACCTCTCTAGGTCTAGAATGTCTGACATCATGACAATGTGCAAACATGCCAAGCTCGCGGAGTACTACGACATCAATGCTCCTGGCTCTTGTTCTTTGTGATCACTTACTACAGTGTAGACCCTCCAGACTATCAGAATCCTCCGTTGACAACCACCACCTGGAGACATTGTGGTGCTTGCATGCAGAGACATTAAGCCCACCTCAGAGCATTGACATATTGGAGCAGCTTGTCCATTGCTCGCACCACCCTATTCTGACCTAATCACTCTGCAAAGGAAGGTGGCTGGATGTAATGTCCTATAAGACAGTTAGACCAGCACCAACTGCTTCCAGCATGGCAGACCTCTGTTGCCTCACATATTGATATTATAGTATTACAGCACTAGACAGTAACTAATCTTGCACAGTGTCATTATTAACTAAAGATGGACAAATAAAAGGGGTCCAAAATACAAAGGGAGACAGATCAAGGTTACGGAGAAATAGATGTGCAAGGAGTATAAATTGCTATGAAGAGTCACTCAGAGAGTGCTGAGTGATATACAGTGTACACGTTTAAGAATATCGTCCGGCCAAGCAAATTATTAACCTTAAACTTATGGGTATTATAAACTTAATCATTAGAACAACAGAAACAATCCGCAGTTGAATACTCGAGTATGAACATGGACGAATTTGCGCAGTCACGCGATGACAACGACCTATTTGACGACGAAATAACTCCACTCGAGCCTGGTCAAACCAGTGGCCAGATTAGCGATCCAACAGAAACTGTCCCGCTTGAGCGGCTGACGATCGAGCCAGACAGGGATCAGCCGCCGCGAGACGAGCACGTCCATGGCCCTCCACCGGCGCCTCGAGGCCGAGGACGGGGGAGGGGTGTGCGCGGGGGAGCAGTCACAGCGGGAGGTCTGATGGCATCCAAGTTTGCACCTGACAACAGCCCGAATAATGGCAATAATAAGACTAAGCCTGGTCGAAGGCAACGGCCGCCACAACAACAACAGCAGCAGCAGCAGCAACAGCAACAACAGGAGGAACAGGAGCAACAGGAGCAGCCTTCATCTTCCGAACCCACAGCCGCAGCTACAGCCACAGCAACCACAACAACTTCAGCTACAGTCTCCGGCATACCAAACACCTCCACGCCAGCCTCCAACGACACCCCCACCTCCGCTCCCACAGGCCCTTCCAAGCCCCGCCCCGCCCCGCCGTCACTCGACCGCCACCTCACAGGTGGGCCGCCACGAAAGCCCAAGCTATCAGAAGCCGAGCTCAGCGCGAAACTGGCCTCGGCCAAACTAAAAGCGGAATCACGCGCGGCAGCACACGCGCGGGCAGAAGCAGACAAAGAAGCGCACGAGGCGCGAGAGCGGGTGGCGGCAGAGAAGCGAAGAGAAGAGGCCAAACGCCGGCGCGAGATGGAAGGGGAGCGAGAGCGTTGGCGCGAGCGCAAGTTGGAGGCAAAGGCTGGCCGCGAGTGGGACGAACAGAAGGATGATACACACCATCGCGGGCCCGGCCCAGCCAGAGATAGGTTGGATGGGTACCGGTGGAAGGAGGGCCCCGAGGCAGCAGACTTGAGCCAGTACGAGTGGCATGATGGCCGTGATGATGGCGGCCGCAACAGACACGGTAGAGGCCGTGGCAGGTGGGGCGGCGGCGGTGGTGGTGGTGGTGGTGGTGGTGGTGGTGGTGGCCGTGGCCGTTCTGGACGTGGCCGTGGCCGCGGTCGTGATTCAGCTGCGCCCCAACAGTGGCAGCCGCAGCTGGACAAGGAAGAGGACTTCCCCAGCTTGCCAGGTGCAGGTGCTGGCGCCTCCAACAACGCGAACAAGGCATCCAAGAGCCAGGGCGAGGTCTCTTCACCCAAAGCCGGAGAGGCTTCTACAGACTGGGCCGAGGAGGTAGAGTTGGCGGGCGCTTGGTAACCAAAAAGACAAATATCAAAATGGAATTTCGCGGAGACAGTGGAACACCAAGAAAAAAAAAGGGATCGTTCGCTTTTGGGGTATCATGTTGTACATGGTTCATCCTTCATGTTTTGCCTCGTCTGCTTCCTTCTACCACCGTCCTCTACCTCTTCCTCTGCCACCTCGGTATCCGCCGCCTCCTGAGCGGCCACCATGGCCTCCATATCCCCCGCCGCCACCGCTTCGCCCGCCCCATCCAGCATCATAGTCATCATAGCCTCTCGAGCCCCCATTGGGAGGGTCGTCCGCGCGTGCTGGCGGTGGTTTGCCCTTGAGCTCCTTCTGCAGAGCGTCATACGTCTTCCTCATCTGCGCATAGCCGAGATGCATCTTGCCGTAGAAATGGTCAGCCAGCCGGCGGTCGTTGTCCAGCCTGCTCAGATACGCGCCACACACGTCGCACACCTGCAGCTTCTGATGGCCGGACGGCCCGCTAGTGTCTGACAGGGCCTTCAAATCCCGCTCGGCCTGCTCCTTGGCCAGCTTGGCCGTGCGGACCTTGTAGAACTCGCTGCAGGCCAGCGACACAGACCCTATCTCGCCCAGGCACGAGATCTCCAGCAGGCCGGTGTTGATGGTCTTGGTGAGGTCGGAGATTGTCTTGAGCAGGACGTTGGTCTGCCGGATCTCGTCCGGTGTCTTTTCCAGCCGCCGCTGCGCCTGGTCGATGCGCCGGTTGCACTCGTCAATGTACTTTTGCATGTCGCGCACATAGTCGTACTCGAACCCGTACTTGGCCTTCTCAGCGTCCGACAGCCCGTCCCACTCGATCTTGAGGTTCTCCGGGTGGAACTTGGGGCACGGCCCGATGTCTTGCTTCGTGTTGGTGAACAGGTCGTGCGGACATGTGCCCACCAGGTAAGAGCGGCACACCTGCGCCGAGCTCAGGGTCAGGTTCGCTGTTTTGCTTGCTGCCGATGCGCCCAGGAAGTTGTCGCCCATCAACTGCTCCAGCAGTCGGC
The DNA here is from genome assembly GCA_003709825.1 of Chaetothyriales sp. CBS 135597. Classification (NCBI taxonomy): domain Eukaryota; kingdom Fungi; phylum Ascomycota; class Eurotiomycetes; order Chaetothyriales; species Chaetothyriales sp. CBS 135597. Next base: position 107,842 of record QQXN01000006.1, on the reverse strand, counting down.
GCTGTTCGGCCGCCATCGCGTGCTAACGAAGGCCCAAGGCGGGGCGAGAACGGGCCACAAAGGCCGGGCGTGAGATAGAGCAGTCTGTATTCTTGGTGCAGTGCGGCAGATGCGGCGCGTGGTTGGGTCGGAGAACGACAAGTTTCGCAGTTGCGCAGTTGCGCAGTTTCGCTGGGTTTCTTATCTCCGCTAATCTCAGAGGCAATTGTTCCACGGTTGTAAATTACACCTGCGCACTGTATTATATCTCCTCCGCCAACACCTTTCGACAACGGCGGCAAACAGCGGCGACGACGACGATGAAGCGATGGTGGTCCGCCTCTCCCTCCTCACCGTTGTCTTTTGGGCATCGGTAGTCCTTGCCGCAGACTATTATGAACGGCTGACGCTGACCCCTCTCCCCCTCGGCTCCCTCCTTGCCTCGTTCGACTTCCGGAGCAATGAGACAGCCGTCGATTACACACTGCAGAACTACCGCTATTTCCCGAGAGCATTAGGCCAGGCGTTGCAGCATTCAAGCGCAAACGAACTGCATCTCAGATTCACCACGGGTCGCTGGGATCCACAGGAATGGGGCCAAAGACCGTGGGACGGCACCAAAGAGGGGGGCACTGGAGTGGAGCTATGGGCGTGGATAGAGGCCGAGTCAGAGGAACAGGCGTTTACCAACTGGCAGAAGCTGACACAGTCCCTGTCTGGCCTCTTCTGCGCCTCCCTGAACTTTGTCGACAGCACCCGAACCACCAAGCCAGTGCTCAGCTTTGAGCCCTCGGGCCAGACACAGGCCACGACCTATCTTCTTCATGGCGTCCTACCGGGAGAAGTCGTGTGCACGGAGAATCTGACTCCATTCCTCAAGCTGCTTCCATGCAAAGGCAAGGCTGGGATTTCCAGCCTGCTCGATGGCCATAAGATCTTCGACGCGCAGTGGCAGAGCATGTCTATCGATGTCGTGCCCAAGTGCTCTTCTAATGGCGACGAATGCATAGTGCAAGTCAGCCAGACTATCGATGTTGTTTTGGATATCGAGAGATCCAAGCGTCCGCGCGACAATCCTATTCCCCGCCCCGTTCCTGAGGACCGGCTGGTCTGTGATGAGTCCAAGGACTATCACTCACACGATACTTGCTATCCCAAAGACCTGGTTGATGAGCTTCCTTGGTCACTAAGTGACATCTTCGGCCGCTCTATGCAAGGCATTTGCCCTTTGACCGAAGACGAAGGCCCGGAAGGGAAGCATATCTGCCTCAATGTCCCACATAACCGCATGGTCTTTATCGGCCCCAGCGCTTTTGAAGTCAAGACCAGCCCTGGGGTACGTGAGAGTCGATGCTATCAACTGATGCCACACGAGCCCTTCGATTTCGAACTGCCCCAACAGCATCTGTCGTCCAAATATCCACTTGGCCATGAAGTCATCCGAGCTGAGCGAACGATGACCGGACATGGTGCAGCAAGCGGTGGTATGCGTGTGCTATTCACCAACCCCTCGCTCTCTCATCCCATTGACTTTGTCTACTTCGAGAGCTTGCCCTGGTTCCTGCGGCCCTATATCCACACTTTGGACGCCCAGGTCATTCAAACGGAATTCCCTTACAGCTGGAAGCTGATCAAGGACATCTATTACCGACCGGCCATCGACAGACAGCGCGGCACACAGCTAGAGCTTGTCATGTCAATTCCTCCTGCCACGACCGTCATGCTGACCTATGACTTTGACAAAGCCATCTTGCGCTATTCTGAATACCCCCCCGATGCCAACCGGGGCTTCAATGTCGCCCCGGCCGTCCTTCGCCTGTTGAACCAAACAGGTTCAGACGGCAGCAAGAAGGACGTTTACATCAGAACGACCAGCCTGCTACTGCCGCTACCTACACCCGATTTCAGCATGCCCTACAATGTCATTATTTTAACCAGCACGGTCATGGCCTTGGCCTTTGGAAGCATTTTCAACCTGCTCGTCCGCCGCTTTGTTGGTGCAGATGAGGTCGGCCCAGGCAAGCTGGGTGTGCTGATTCAAAATGTCTTTGGCCAGGTCGTTAAGCTGAGGGATCGAGTCAAGGGGAAGGGCCAGAAGGTTGAATGAAGGATTAGGATCAGTAGAACAATAGCTAGATTGGTGTATATTATGTCGGTTCAGCAAGTCTGGCCAGTTTCTGAGAATGAAGAAATCCAGACCTATGACGTATTCGGCCTTCTCTTCGGCAAACCTTCCTCTTCTTAGCATCGTCAACTTTTTTCATGGACTGCGATTCAGTGCCCTAACAATTTCCACACCCACCTTTTCTACACACCATGAAGCGTAAATTAGGCGCAGATGATACTCCCTCGGTCGAAGTGACTCGTGAGCCGAGTGCATCACCTGTCAACTCTTTCGAGTCGTTCAATCTCGACCCGCGGCTCCTCCAGGCGGTCGCGAAGGCGCAGTATGCCAATCCAACCCCGGTCCAGGCTCAGACAATCCCCCACGCCCTCGAGGGCAAAGACATCCTCACACAATCAAAGACTGGGTCAGGAAAGACTGCTGCATATGTGATCCCAACCATCCAGAGCCTGCTGCGCAAGAAAGCCGTCTCGAGTCAAAAGGCAATCAGTGTCCTTGTCCTCGTTCCAACAAGAGAACTTGCAGAACAGGTGCACAAATCATTCGTGCAGTTCTCGGAGTTCTGTTCCAAAGATGTGCGCTCAGTCAACCTGACCCAGAGAGTGTCCGAGGCCGTTCTCCTCGCCGTTCTCTCAGACTCTCCGGATGTGGTTGTCTCAACACCTGGGCGTCTGCAACAGCTTCTTGCCGGAGCTAAGCTCTCTCTCGATAATGTCACGAATCTCATCATTGACGAGGCAGATCTCGTTCTCTCCTACGGCTATGAAGATGATGTCAATACTCTCTCGTCAGCCTTGCCACGAGGAGTCCAGACCTTCTTGATGAGTGCGACTTTGTCCGAGGATGTCAATACCTTGAAAAAGATCTTCTGTCGAGATCCCATCGTTGTGCGTATAGAAGATCAGCAAGAGAAAACGAACGGTGTAACGCAATATGTCGTCAAGTGTGCAGAAGATGAGAAGTTCCTGCTACTATTTGTCATCTTCAAGCTTCGGCTAGTAAGAGGGAAGTGCATTGTCTTTGTTGAAGACGTGGATAGAAGCTATCGGGTCAAACTATTTCTCGAGCAGTTTGGCATCAAGTCATGTGTCCTTAACTCTGAACTGCCTATCAATACCCGACTACATACTGTTCAGGAATTCAACAGAGGCATATACGATATCCTGATTGCTGCAGATGACCAAGAGGTCCTTGGAGGAATCTCGAGGAAATCTAAGCCAGAGTCAGACGAGGAAGGTGAAGAAGGCGAACAAGACGAGGACGAAGAAGCTGAACAGAATGGCTCCGATGCTGATGAACACGAGTCGCCACCGAAGAAAAAGGCCAGAAGGGGCCAGAAGGACTACGGTGTCTCTCGTGGTATCGACTTTGCCAATGTTGCCTGTGTCCTCAACTTCGATCTCCCGCATACTTCCAAAGCATACACCCATCGCATAGGCCGCACCGGCCGTGCAGGCTCCTCTGGTATCTCCATCTCCTTTGTCATTCCTCGCGACCAATATCTCAAGCACAAGCCGACGTCGATTCCTTCTGCTCGTCACGACGAGAAGGTGCTTGCTAAGATCATTGCCCGCGAGGCAAAAAAGGGCCATGAGGTCAAAGACTATAACTTTGACATGGCTCAGGTCAACTCCTTTCGCTACCGCATGAACGATGCCCTTCGAGCGGTGACAAAGGTTGCGATCCGCGAAACACGAGCCAAGGAGATCAAGCAGGAGCTCATTAAGAGCGAGAAATTGAGGAAGCATTTTGAAGAGAATCCAGAGGATCTGGCCCATTTGCGACATGACAATCTCAGCGGCAAGGTCCGGGTCCAAGGACATCTAAAACATGTCCCGGACTATCTCTTGCCTGCCAAGGGAAAGAGCAAGATTTCTGACGTTGGATACGTCGGCCTGAATAAGGACGGAAATGAGAGAAGACGAAAGCGAAAGAACACAAAATTTCTGGGAAAGAAGAGAAAGAGTCGGAATGATCCGCTGAAAAGCTTCAAGCGAAAGTAGGAATGAGGATGATGCATCGACAAGTTCAGTCAGCAGTCATGCAACACCTCGATAATTGCGGCCGGGTCTCGGATGGACTGCCCTGTATATTGACCAGTCTTGATCAGCACTTGACAAGACTATGCCCTTGGGAGTTTGATCTACAGCGCCTATAGCCCAAGAGTTGAGACGCCGATCTGGCGGCAATTGCGTAATATCATCATATCATTGACGACAAATCTCGAACATCCTTGGCCAGTTCAGCTCAGCCTTGGCCTAGGATCGACGCTGCAGAGGCTGAAGTATAGTGTGGCTGCTTCGATACGAGATGTACAGTAATGCAAGGTGCCTAGGCGAAGAGCCTGGACCTTGGTGGTGATGGCGTGATAGGAACACATTGGATATCTATTCACAACACTCTGCATACTTGGGCATCTGATCCATGTCAGCGGGAGATACAGATTGGACAAAAGAAGGGGGGAAACATCCGTGACTTGTTTAGCTGTGCCTACGTATGGTCTTCTTTCCTAGCCGCGTCTATTATTTTTTATATTGAGCGCTCTTCCGATGTCTTCAGGTACCGACTGATCTTCACCGAATTTTGCCCCTTTCAAGCTTTTCTGTTAGCAATCGAACCCCAGCACGTACTGTAATGCTAGGGGGACCGATAGTCCAGCGCTCGCTCTGACGCAGGGATATCCAAGATATTCTGGGGGAATGCAGGGGGGCTTATGAATTAAACTTTTTAGATTATTTTTTAATTGGGCGCTAGTCGAAGCTTATCCTTGGCCCCCACTGAGCTAGGCCAGGCTAAGCCATATTCCGTCTTCAATACACTTGGAACGTCAATCAACGTATTCTCTATACACAACCTCCTTTGAACAGATCAGCAAACCAAGCGACCAATTCGATGGTTTCTTTTGGTGAACTCCGGCTCTAGATCGTCTTCTAGCTCGCTTTCTCTCTCTCTCTCTTCTTCTTCTAGGCGATCAGCAAAAATTCCACTGTGGCTTACTCTTCGCCTTCCTTCTGATGAACCTTGTGAACCCATGAACCCGGAGATGCGAAGAACCTGAGTCGTCGATGCGATGATGGCGATGGCGATTTTCTTCGCAAGGAAGAAACAGGAAATTGCTCTACCAGCCACTGACTCACCGTACTGGTCCCCCCGGATTGCTAGCAATGAATTGAACCACACCGTGCACGCGCGCAGATCATGCTTGAGAAGAAATGTATAAGAACCTCCCAGATACCCCCCCCCCCATCAGCTTGAGAGATATATCAATCATCAACCACACAACAGTAATAATACCAAGTCACTCATTACACACACTCACACTCACACTCACACTCTTTAATCTATTTATTAATCCAACTATCAAGTCCCCCGAACCAAATCAAAAGACAATCTCCCCCCCCCCCACCACCACCAGTCAAAATGAAGTTCTTCCTCATCGCCAGCCTTCTCACCGCCCTCGTCGCTGCCGGCCCGCAATGGGAGAATGTCAACTACGCCACGATCACCAACACCGTGACCGACACCGTTACCTCGACCGCCACTGTGACCTCATATGGGACCGTGACTGAGACGGCCGTTACCACAGCCACCACGACTGCGACTGAGACCGACATCGAGACTGAGACCGCGACTGAGACCGAGACTGAGACTGAGACTGTCAGCGTCAGCGGCGCCGAGACCACAGTGTCGGTGTCGGTGACCGAGACGGCCACCGCAACAGAGACCACGACCGAGACCGATACCGAGACCGAGACAGTCACGTCGACCGAAGTCTCAACTGCGACCATCACCTCGAGCGTGACGGAAACGGTCACCACAACCGAGGGCATCCTGACGATTACCGACATCATCACGGAGATTCTGAGCGTCACTGAAATCCTCACTATCACTTCTATTCTTACTATATTGTAAGAAGATGTGGCGAGTTGAAAACAACAACAACAGACGCAATATGCTCTGTCTCCGTCTCCGTCTCTTTCTTATCGCTCAGTCTCAGAAGAAGAAGAAGAAGGGAAAAAAAGGGTCATTGGCATTGGCATTGATTGACCCTTTCTTTTGACTGGCTTGTGTTGTTCTTTATTCGACGTATGAAGAGGGGGGCAGCAGACTCTTGAGGTTAGCAACGATTATCATCATTATCATCATCGTTTGGTTCGATTGAGGGGCAACAGAACGCGCGCTCGCTTGCGCACGCACACACACACACGCACGCACACATGAGGTACCAGTAACGAAACCACATTGTATTTGTTCGTAGTTGACGCACATTGTCACATTGTTCTCCATGTACGAGACCATTTTTTATGGTACATAGAGAAATATATATGTAATGTTATGTTGTCTATTTTGTCGACAGATTGTTCTCTCTCTCTCTCTCTCTCTCTCTCTCTCTCTCTCTCTCTCTCTCTCTCTCTCTCTCTCTTGTAGTATGCTAGAATAACAACTAGCTTAAAAGAATTTGAATCAACTAACTATCCCACTGCTGAAGCAGCCTCTGCTACCCATCCTAATTGCACGGCGCTCACGCAGCGGGCGTATGGCTTGGTGGTAAAGACAAACTCAGAGCTCATGATCGCTTCGACCTTCCTCCCGAAGAGCACGGATGACGGATGGATGGATATCGCCTGGTTGGTCAGGAGGGTGATGTACTGCCCCGCGCCGCCGCCGGGGAGTGACTGAGTCTTTGATATGCCACCACCGCTGCCACTACCGCCGCCGTTGCCAACAGCGGAAAGACGCGCCACGTTCGGATGAAGGCCAGTCAGGAGGCATCTCAGGATGCGTTCATTGAGGTTGCTGCTGCTGCTTCTGTTGCTGTTGTTATCGGTCTTGTAATGGCCATCGTCGTCGCCATCGCCGCCGTCATTTGCTGCCGGGTCTGCTTGCTGACTGCCGGTTGCTGGTTGTTCCTGCTTCTTCTTCTTCTTCTTCTTCTTCTCCTTATTCACCCGTCTTGTCATCAAGCTTGTCAACTGCTTCCTCACATCCATGACCGCTTGCATGGCTCGGTGATTGATGGCTCGCTCTTCGCACCACCGCTTCCGGTCCACATTCTCGTCAACGTATGCCTGGACAGTGGCGAGGATGGTCAAGTGGTCGCCTTCGCGCCGATAGAATTGACGGCGCAGGCGTACTCGAGAATCTTGCGACTCTTCATCGTCTTCATCGCCTTCTGGTACGCGCTGCTGGGGCTGGGGCTGCTGCTGCTGCGATGTGTGGATATTCATGAAAATGTTTTCTACAGACAACGCTGCAACAATGTCGATTACCTCGTCAACACAGTCGTACTGGGGCGCAGAAGATGCCAGCAGGATTCTTGCCAGGCTTCCTGGAAGGGGAAGCAGAGACATCTCCCGGCCAAGTGGTGTTATCTGCCCGTTTTTAGGGTCAAGTGCCTGCAGTTGCAGCAAACTCATGATGGCACGCTCCAGCGCTCTCTTAGGCGGCCGCGTCAGTAATGGGAAGCGCTTCAAATCCTCGACATTATGCGACTTCAGTGTGATGACCAGCTGCGACAGATCGCACCTTAAGATCTCTGGCTCTGTGTCTTCGGCCAGGCGGTAGAACTCGGCTTCAGTGTACAGCCGGTATGCATTTCCAGGCGCGTCTCTTCCAGCTCGGCCGGATCTCTGGTTGGCACTGGATCGGGAGATAGGTGCTGTGAGGAGCGAGTCGAGGTTTAGTGACGGTCGGAAGAGCCTCCGCTTTGACTTGCCACAGTCAATCACATGCCTGACCCCTGGCACTGTGATTGAGGTTTCGGCAATGTTCGTTGCAATAATGACTTTTCGCGTGAATTTCGGGGTCGGCTCGAAGATCCGCTGCTGGAGGTGGGATGGCAATGCGGCGTATAGAGGAAGTATTAGCAGCCTTGGTAGAGATGAGGCAAGCTCACGATCCTTTTGGATGGAGGCACCATATTGCTGGACGAGAGCGAACAGCGAGTCAACAGTCTCCTGGCCTGTCATGAAGACCAGGATATCGCCCGGAAGAGGCTCTCGCCTGTGGATGTCAGTTATTCGCTCGAGCGAGGCATCGATGATATCGGCCACAGGCTGCGGGCTGTAGTGGATTTTGACTGGATACCGACGTCCCTTGATGAATAGGGACTTGACTTGAATGGAAAGACCAGTGCTCTTTGATTTTGCCACTGTCTTGTCAGAATCCCCTTGTGGCCTTTCCTCAGATGCCGGTTCATCCGTGCTGGTGATTTTACTGCTTCTTGCGGCAAGTTCAGTCTGTGGCTTTGGATCGAAAAAGTCTTTGATTCGCTCCATATCAGCAGTTGCACTCATCACCACTACTTTGATGCCCGCCCCTTTTCTCTCGGTCACCTCTCCAGAGCGGGAGCTCACCAGCAGCTGTCGGAGAAACGCCAGAACTAAATCCACATTGACGCCTCGCTCGTGGACTTCATCCACCACCACTGCCGAGTACTCCTTCAACCAGGGATCTCGCAGCATCTCCTGCAACAGCATACCTTCGGTCAGAAACTTGATTCTGGTGCTCGGACTCGTGGAATTGTCAAATCTGACAGAGTAGCCAACTTCAGAAGCAGGGGAAGCACTGCCCAAGGGTGACCCCATCTCCTCTGCCACTCTTCGTGCCAACGACACCGCAGCTACTCTTCGGGGCTGGGTGATGGCGATACATCCACCCACCTTCTTGCCATCTGGGAGCGTCTTGACACGGCACCACTTCTCATTGACCAGAAATTGCGGTATTTGAGTTGATTTCCCAGACCCGGTTTCGGAAACGAGGAGGAGCAGATCGTTCTGTTGCAACTTTGCTCTGATTTCGTCCTGATGGGTCCAGATTGGCAACTTCTGACGGCCCGTGAGCAGCTGATTTGCGCGTTCTTTAAGTCCAACTTTCTTGCCTGTCGCCGCCGCCGCCGCCGCCGCCGTGGGTGTCGAAATAGCATTGTGTTCAAGATTGACAAGTTTGTGGCCCTTCTGGTGATGACCTGAGCGATGTTCCTGTAATTTTCTTTTCAGCCTGTCGCCGTCTTTGAGCAGCTCACTCGCATCCCGTTTTAGTCCTCTTGAGGGCGCCATTGTAGAAACGATAAGGAGAGGCCAGGACTAATATGAAATCTTCAAAAGGTTTTGCAGTGACTGGATTACATAACCAATGCCAAGACTCCCACACTAATTGCTTGAGTGCAACAGTTGTATAAACAGCAGTAGAACTTCTTTTTTTAATTATATTGTTAACTATTTGTGCTGAGGGAATCAAATTGGGCAAAGCCCTATGAAGCCATTGTCCATGGCCTTCTGAGAAATGCCCCTCACCATTCCAAAGTCATCTATCAGTCTTCCTCATCACCCCTGTCTAATCCTCTGGGCCCTGTGTTAGCCCTGCTCTTCCGCCGGCTGATCTACAACTTCTACAACAATTTCACAATGCTCTTAATAGCCAGGATATGAATAATGTCAACGGTGTAAGGAGAAGTGGTTCGACCTAGCGACTTATCTACGGGGGAGTCTATCAGGTCTACAATTGGAATGATAAAGGTCTTCGTGTCAGTCGGTGGATGGACTTTTCCCGACAATGGGACCGTGGCAAGGCCGCACTTCAATGCACAGGTGGAGGTGGAGTTCCTCTAGTGCATCTAGTACTTCTGTGAGAGACGCTGAACGGCCGCTGTTCATGCGTATCGGGGAAGTTGTCCATGGTCAAGCAGAGGCTGGACCAGATGCACTAACAGATGCACTAACCCACATTGCATCTCGTGTTGCATCTCGTGACGGAAGCGGGAGAAATACATGCTACCAGCAGATCGATCATACACCAATGATGATTCGAAAGTTTGGTAGTGCTGATGGATATACTCCGTCACGGTTCCTCCGTTACTCCCGAACGAAAATTATATCGAAGGTTCAGGTAATTCTGCCTCAGATACAGGACTTGTCGTTGAATGGTAGCACGCTTCATCCAGGTGGTATACCGCAAGCTAAACAGAAACGCATGCAGAAACGCATGCAGAAATTGCAAAATACATTGCAAAAACTGCAATATCACCCCATCTTGGGTCTCGGAACACCACAATCAGCAGGTTGACCGGCTCTACAACGGCCTAGATGTCCCAAATATTGCGGATGAAATATCAATGATTGAGCTTGGGAAGATGTCTCGGCTGTAGTAGGCGTGGTACATGTGTTGTTGAGTTGGCTTTTGTTTGGCAGAGAGGAGCAGCTGCTGTTGGTTAAGAATGAATGCTGGTCCCAGCGAGGTTGAGAAAAACAGACAACAAACTCCTCGTCTCACGGATGAAATTGACCTTGTGAGTGTCATAAACGCCTTATGCCCAGAATCCAAATCCTTCAGAGACATCCAGGTATTTCTGGGGTTTGCCAACTTCTATAGGGGCTCTTGGTATCATCGAGGACAAGGATAAACAGTCTTACACTCTTCAAAGGGCCAGTCAGTCACAGTGCATCCCTGATCTTACTCCATTTTTATTATCTCCAAAGAGAAATATAATCTTAACATTCTTATGTTCCTCTAACAATGATGGTTGAATAGCCACATCAATCTGTCTAACCAGTCCTATGAGTTGGTACAGCCCTCCACCTGTTTAACAGACGTCTATCCTGTTACACATACACTTGAATATCTGAATACCAGAATCTTGCCTGGATTTAGCCAGGATTCCAGCATGACTCCATCCTTCCACCTTGATCCTTCCACTTTGATCCTTCCACCTCCATCCTACCCCTGGGACCTCTTGTCTCGGCGCCGCGAGACCTGGGCACCCCAGGTAGACCAATCGCATCCGTCTAATCCATTCGTGCTGCTTTCAATGACCACATAATTTGTAGGTACACAGCGGGCGCCAGCTTTAGACCATCTCTAATCAGGAGGGATGGAGCTTGTGTCTTTGTGTCTGCTGGTGGCTAGAGGAGTTGAAATGGTTTTTCAAAAGGGAAAAAAAATGGTAGATTTATCACAGCAGCACGAGCGATCTCTTGCGCATGGGCTGCTAGAAAAAGCGTGTTGGTGTTACCAGCCGGGGACTTCTGTCAGTTTCAACCACATCCCGTTGGCAGGCTTGGTCGTGACGATACCGTCGGGATAGTATGTATCCAGGGGTCTGGTGATCTTAATATCGTATCGTCCGACCATTGCAGCCAGCAGACATTTGAGTTCAGACCTTGCAAACCCTTGGCCGATACAGCTTCGCGGTCCGTGGAGGAAAGTCATGCTGGCATAGTTGCTGGTTGCGCCGCCGGTGTTGTTGGGCTTGCCATCTTGGTCAATCCAGCGCGAAGGCTTGAATTCCAGGGCGTCGGGACCCCAGAATTGAGGAAGCTTGTTAATGGCCCAGGGAACGATGATGATGCGGGTGCCGAGGGGCATCATGTAGCCTCCAAGTTGGGTCTGCTTGACCACTTCGCGAACTGTGATGGGGACTGTGGGATACAGACGGAGAGTCTCCTGGCAGACGGCGTTTAATAGTGGCAGGGTGTCGAAGTCTGCAGCTGTGACGGCTGAGGTGGCAAGCTCATCTGGGGAGGGAAGAGCAGTTCGGATCTCATCTCGCAACCGCTCTTGAATGTCTGGATGCTGGGCAAGGAGGAAGAGACACCAGGAGAGTGTGGATGAGGTTGTCTCATGGCCAGCGGCCATCATTGTGAGTGCTTGATGGGCAAGCTCCGCGTCAGTGAAATCATTCGACTTCACCAGTAGTGACAAGATGTCCTTCCGGCTCTCCTTTTGGTCATGCAGCTTGACACTGTTGAGTTCAGTTCTCCGGTCTTTTGCCATGTTGTATCCAAAGGAGAACAAGGCTTTGGAGATCCGTTTGAACGTCTTTGGCACTTTCCAGAAGGGAATCATCATGACTAGCCAGTTAGGCGTGATCATGTTAAAGAAGAAGAACAGGGCGGTATCCCTCCTGGGCTCCAGTAGTTCCTGGTAGTTGGCCACGAATTCGTCGTCGACGTTTCTGAGCGAGTGGAAATCACGCCCGAAGCCTGCAATGCCAATGATGTCGAGTGTTACACGCGTGCACCAGACACCCATCTCCAGCTCTGGCGCGTTGACCGACTCCTTCAACGTGTTGACAAGTTCACAAGATTTTGCCCAGAAGACCGGGTACAGCTCCTTGATGAATTTGGAATGGAAGGAGGGCTGTAGGTGCTTTCGTTGAAATTTGTGCACGTCTCCTTCAACCAGGATCAAGCCATCGCCGAGGATCATTCGCAGGACGTCAACCAGATTTGACGGCTTGGTGTAGTCATACACATTCTCGTTCAGGATCGTCTTCAGGTTGGCAGCCGACGTGGGAATGACCATTTCACGATTGAATACCTGTCTGGCCAAGAGCAGTCCGTCGTTGGGAATTTCTGTCATCCATTTCCTGAAATTTTCGGCTCGTCTGCTATTCAAAGCCGTGTCACGGGCATTTCCAAAGATGAGATGACCATTTTTGGGGCCAGGAAGATGGCGTAGAGGGGACAGACAGAAGGGGTAGATGATGACGGCCCAAACGCCATAGAGGAGGATGTTGAGGAGGAAGAAGTAAGTGCTTAGCCTCGCCCAGCTGCCGGCCATGCTCAGGTGAAGACCGAAATGATAAAAGGCGTAGCCCTCGAGGGCAGCAAGCAGGGCCGCATAGACAACAAAGTCGCGAAATGCCATGGCTGTTGGGCTGTGGATGGAGGAGGAGAGGTCAATGTTAGCCAAAGCTCTGGGGCAAAAGACATGACCAAGGATTGTATATTTATATATCTTTATACTGCCAAAGACCTAAAAAAATTCATTAATATTTTATTGTTGCTGCCTGCAGTAGTAGCGACAATCATCGACAGCAATTCGCATCTATTCCATCAATCTGGCTATCACTGCGAATTGCCCCAACTCCCAATCCGGTCCATTGCGCGACGGAATCTTCGACCGAGGCAACTGCTGTTTTATTGGCATGTTCTTGCCTAATCAAACATATTGAGCAGCCAATCAAAGAGCTAGACGCCCACAAAGCCGGCATCCCCGCAAACTCAAGTAACTTAATTAGTTTTAGGGAAAGCGCCTCGGCAGTCTGGTCACCTGATTTTGCCCCTCGTCCACCTGTCCACCACAGTCAAAGCAAATTCGCAGACTGTTGCCATGTGAAAGGAGCACAGTTTTATTTGAGCAGACGAGATTGAGGCTATTTTTGGCTTTGATGTACTCGTATTGGTTAGTTGAAACGCCAGAATTGTCATTTGCCGACTGGTCAATTGGCTTTGCGACGGATGGTTTAACCCGAGAATATGAAAGTAGTGAGTTACAATTATACAATCATACTGAGCGTTAACTAAAAACTTAAGAGTTAGGTGAAGATCTACTGCCCCCGGTGCCGAATGAGCGGTAACCAAGGACCCCTAACGTAACCCTAATTAACCCCCCGTGAACACCCCCAAGGCTCCCATTTGACCGGCACTTTTCACCCCGCAGAACCTCACCTCGTGGCCAAGTACTGAATATTCAATTGTGTCGTAACAAGAATCTAATGTCAGCCGCATGAATATTCTTTCTCGAAGCAAACAGTAGTATCTATCTGCGCCCATCAACATCGTATTACCGCTTTTCCAGACACCATGGCCGACGAAGCTGCCGCATCCAAGAAGACCGCCGACGAGGTCGTCGTCAAACCAACCATTGGCATCCTCTCCATCGGCGAGATGGGCCTGGGGATTGCCAAACTTCTCATTAGCAACGGCTACACGGTCACGACATGTACTGCTGGACGGTCGCAGACCACTGTGTCTCGCATCAAGTCAGCATCGATCCAGGGTTATGCCACAGATGCTGAATTTGTTGGCAACAGCGACATCATCTTGTCGATTGTCCCACCACGGGATGCGATAGCGACGGCAAAACGAGTCGCCAGAGCAGCGCAGGACGGGCTGGCCATCGAGGCTAGAGCCGTGCGGGATGCCACCAGTGCCGACAGCCTGTTGTACATTGACCTGAACGCCATCTCGCCACTGACCGCTCAACGAATCGCCCAGATCTTGAATCGCCGGCCAAAATCAGCCCGTTCAACGTCAGAGACGGCACCGGCAGCAGCACCAGCAGCACCAGCAGCGACAGCAGCGACAGCGATACCGGCACAGCCACCGACACCGACAACACCAGCAGCACCGCCACAGGAACCCAGCAGTCCGCAACCACGGCCTACAGCACCACGGAGACTCAGCCTGCGGCAACGCCTCTCTTCCTTCACTGGCAGCCTGCCTTCTCCTCCCACACCGTCTTCCGAAGTGGCACCACCCTTGCCACCACCACCACGCCCACCGATCCCCATCTCCTATCTTGACGGCGGCATCATCGGCGGCCCACCCCATCTTTCCGCCAACACGACGGCCACCACCGCCAGCACGACCACCAGCAGCAGCAGCAGCAGTAGCAGCAGCTGGACTCTCCCATCAGTCATAATCTCCGGTCCTCCAACTCTAACAACCGCCCCATTCCTCCCACCCCCTCTCCAAACGCTCCTCAACATCACCATCGTGTCACCCACGATCGGGCACGCCTCGACCCTGAAATGCTCCTTCGCCTCTCTGACCAAGGGCCTGACCGCCATCGCCACGCTGAGCTTCACCACCGCACACTCGCAATCCCCCTCCTTACTACCCCACCTCGTCAACCAGCTGGAGCAGCACGCGCCCTCGCTGCACAAATTCCTGATCCCGAGCCTGCCCAAAATGCCCCCCAAGGCGTACCGCTGGATCGACGAGATGCACGAGATCGGCCAGACCTTCAGCGCCCCCGTCGACCAGTACGGCGGTGGGTTCGGCAACACTGTTGTCGCTGCTGGTGCTGGTGCTGCCGCTGACGGCAATCCCAATAATAAAAATAATAGCAATAATAATAATAATAATAATAATAATACCACGAATAATACTAATAATAATAACGACCAGATCGGCAAGCGCCTGTTCGATGCCGTCGCCGATGTCTACCGCATTATCAGCGAGGACACCGAACTGGGCAGCAGCAGCAGCAGCAGCAGCAGCATCCCGGCCGTGGAGAGCAAGAAGAAAAAGAACCCAGAGGAGGAGGAGGAGGAGGGGGGCGAGACAGAGGAGGCACAACAGGGCGAAAACACCGCCGCCGCCGCCGGCAGCACCAGCACCAGCACTACTACTACTACTACAAACAACACTCTCAAACGCCCTCGATCATCCATCGAAGAAATCGCCGAAGCAGTCCGCGACGGTGTCGCCGCCAAGCAGCGCCGGCGCCATCGTCGGAGTCAGCACGCTGCCAATAACAAATCCAAGGAAAAGGACAAACTGGAGTTGGCCTGGAGAGGTAGCTGGACCTAGCTATCTCTCTCTCTCTCCCTCTCTCTCTCTCTCCCTCTCTCTCTCTCTCCCTCTCTCTCTCTCTCCCTCTCTCTCTCTCCCTCTCTCTCTCTCTCCCTCTCTCTCTCTCTCTCTGAGGTCTGCAACTACTGGGTGGGTGGTTTCCTTTAGTTTTCAGTCTTCTTCTTTTTTGGGCCGGGGGGCCGGGGGGGGAAACAAATGAGCACAAGAAAAAAAAAGTTTACAAGCGTTCAAGCCAGACAGACAAACACAAATACAAGAAAGAAAGAAAGAAAGCAAGCAAAAAAAGAAAAAAAAGAGGTAACTCAATGAAAGAAGATTTCATGACTTACGCACAACATGGAAAAAGAATGACGACGACTTGGAAAGCTCTCTAACTTTGGTTCGCGGAACGCCAGGTATCTGTCTGTAGGAGCAGTAGCAGTAGAAGTAATCAAGCTCCTTCTTCCCACCAAGACCACCACAAGAAATCCATCCCGAGAAGGCCATGCGTGCGTGCCCATTCATTCATCCTCCACCTCCTCTTGACTGTATCGTATCCTTCTCAATCAAAGTCAAAGGCCAATTGCAAAGGCAAAGGGGGGGGAAAGCAAAAAGAAAGAGAAACTTTTTCTATTTGGCAAAATGACCATATCCTCCTCGCCGCCGCCCCGCGTCCATTGCATACAGACAGAATGGAATGTGGACTCAACAACACCCCCGAAGCGAAGACAAATTCAATCAAACCTTCCTTCTTTGTCCTTTCTCGTTACTCCCCTTCCTAAACAACTGTTGTTACGGTGAATGGCTGGCTGCGATCACTGTTGTCACCATCTCTGAAATTGGCCTTCGATGTTGCTGCTCGACGAACCTCACTTTCATCGCTGCTGCTGTCGTCGTCATCATCATCATCGTCATCAAAATAGTGACCACGGCTGGGCTCGAGTTTGAACGGACTGGACTGGGCAGAGCTGTAGTGACTGGTCCGTCTTGCTAAGAACTCGGCCAGCTGTTCCGCCTCCTTCGAGAGCACGTCTTCGTCTTTAAGCGAACTGGCATCCACAAACTCGTCTTCCGTCGTCGTGGCTGCTGTTGCTGTGCTGGTGAAGCTGGCCCTGGGCATACGTGCAACTCTGGACTGCTCTTTCGTCGCTTTGTTCGCAATGCCTTGATCACCATCCACAACCTGCTCTTCATCACTATCCTTCATTTTGGTCAGATCAAGCCTCAATTTCATCCTCTCTTCATGGCTCATGGCTGGCCACTCAGTGCTCATCGTGATCACACTCGCTTTCTTGCCATGTAGAATAAAGCTTCCCGCACCCCGCTTGAGTTCGCTGCTACTGTCGGTCGTACTGCTCTTCAGGCTATCATCCACCATCATGCTGCTCCCAGAGCCCCGCCCCTTCCGATGGCGGTGGAGAGAGGGGGAGTGGTGGCTATGGAAACTGCCGTGAGAGTCTCGCAGAGTTCGGTGTAGGCTGCGACGCACATTGCCCTTGTGCGAGTCGGGCGAGATTGGGCTGACACAGTCCCGTTCTGACTCGCTCGTGGGCGGCCGGTTGTCCTTCACTTTAGCAGTTGGTGTGGCATCCGGGCTAACAACACTCCCATCGTCGGCGGCTTGGCTACCAGAATCAACTGCAGACGCTGGCCTAGGGGATGGTGAGTGGGTGGCCAATGTGGTGCGCGACAACGATGACTGCAACTCGCCATCGCGCTCAAAACCATGGTTGTTGATCGTCGGACTGTTCGCCACAGATGGATTTCGAGAGGGCGACGCCGACTGGATTAATTTGTCAATGACAGGCTGAGTTTGTCGGCTTACAACAGGGGATATCACCTGGCTACTGGTGTCGGTAGTGGTGCGAACGAGAGTTGGGGGGACCCTGACCGGCGTTACCTTCTGGGACGCGATCAGCGGGGCGGGAAAGTCAGACGGGCTTTCTAGTTCAAGGTCCTTGGTCAAGATCTCCTGATGCGTCTTTGCACGCCACAGTTCAACACGGGTCCACCTCAGCTTGGCCGACATGCGGCCGGCTGCGAGGATGACGGCTTCTCGCGTCTTGACCTGGATGGGAAGGAGAACGAGGAGATGCCGGGCATTTCGCAACAGGTGATCGAGTTCCTTCTGAGCGGCTGCAATCTTGTCATCCAGGTCACTGATCTTCTGGCTTATAAACTGGCGACGGTAGAAGGCAATCTCCCACTCTGACTCTGGATTGGGTTTCGGTCCTGGAGCAGGGCTGTCTTTGCTGGGGGATTCAACGCTCAGCGTGGAAATGTCCGAGTTTCTTCTCAGCCGTCTAGCATCGGGCGGAGCGGCAGCGACCCCTCTCATCAGGAGACCGGCAGTCCTGAAAGTCGCGGCATAGTTGAGCTTGCCTATCCAGTCGTTCATATCAGCCTCGGAATTGGCCAAGAAGACCTCTTCAAAGCCGCCATGCTTGATGAAGGTGAAGGCATTCTTGTGGCGCTTGTAACTCGTGTCCATCAACGCAACCGAGTCATCCATGTTCATCCAGGCATCGGCACTAAAGGACTGAAGCGGGGGCTTGAAGACCAATGGCGACTTGGTATTCGCCCTGGCATGATTGTCATACTGCAAGATGAGGCGCTTGGTCCAACCGAGGTCTTTGAAGAAGTACAGTTTGGAGTCAGTGAGAATGGCACCCCATTCTTGCCAAGTGCGTTGTGCTGTCTTCTTCTTTGGGTCCTTGCGCCACAGCAGGCCGACTTTGGCCACCTTGAAGCCAACCAGGCCGGCCTGGGCTTCGGCAGGATTCGCGATCGTGTTTTGATGCATGAACGCGTCTGGGCGAGACCGGGCCGAGACGATCTGCAGTACGGCCGACCTGGCAAAGGCATTGCGCAAGGCATAACAGTCGAATCCAGATGTTGTGCCGCAGTGTTTGTAAGTGTCTTCCGTATCCATGACATCCTTTAGCGATGGTCTCAAGATATCGAGCTTGTTGTCCAGGATCAGGATGTACGGGTCAACCGGCCCACGCAGCTTCTCCGGACTCTTGGACCGCATCAGACTCTTCTTGGAACGAGGAATGCTGCGGCGATGGCTGTTGATGGCAACCTCATCCTCGAAATGGATAAATGGTGTGTAGCAGATATTGTCGTAGAAGCAGTCGAGGATGTCAGACGATACCTGTACAGGGCCCTGCTGGGTGTTCTTGAAGTAATCCTGCTTGGTCATCTTCCTCTTGTTGTTCTTGTTGTGCGCGTCTGAATGCAGCAACAAGATCGAGAAGGCCACAAATGCCGTCTCTTCAGTCGAGGTGAAGATGCCAGGGTTGCACTCATAGTACCGGTCGGCAAATCCAGTCAGCAGCCGATCGATCTGCTGAGTCTCCTTTGGCAACTCGACCTCCATCAACATCTTGCGAATGGCCAGGTCGATAGACTCTCCAAAGTAGGAAAAGCCACGCATGTATTTCCGTAGCACTGTCTTGGAGAAGTCATCCCCTGTCTTGCACAGGATGGTAGCGATTGAGCTTCTTGGAACCGCCAGTTCCAGCCTTGCCAGATAGCTAGCAGGTGTCTCATCGTCTTCACGCTTGGGACACACAAACTGTGGCTGTGTCTCTGACTCACGGGGGATGTAAACAGAGTTGGCTTTGGATGCAGGTGTGCCTGGGCTGCTGCCAGAGCCGTGCCTGGCTGGTGGTATGGAATTTTGGCGCAGTCGATGTGGCAGGGACAAGAGGTCGCCGAAGCTCCTTCTTCCACTTGTCGAGGTCGAGGTTCTGCCTGAAGGCGGGAGCTGCGGTGCCCCGTCTCCCACTTTCTCGGCCGAGGGGCCATAATACGAGCTCATGGTCGACGTACGCCCCCTATTTCCGACTCGGGGAGGAGCCAGGATGCCCGAGGGCGTGGAGTAGCCCGAGTGGTCCGACTCCTTGCGAGGAACAGCCGTGTTTGTGGGAGCCAACGTTCGGCTGGTCAGTGTCAGAGCAGACTGATTGGGCGAGGGGCTCAGCATAGGTGGAGTTGCTGTATTATCAAATCTGACATTGGTGGACTTGCGACTCGGAGAAGATGAATCGCGGCTAGGCGACATGGACGTGCGAGAGGGCACAGAAGGCTCGTGGGAGAGTATGGAGTCGCGTGTGGGCCTGGACAAACTCGGCCGGCTCGAGGGAGGGGGGATTTTGTCAAGAAGCGGAAACAGCGAGCCCTTTGGCTTCTTCTTCCTCTTGAGTTTGAATAGAGTGGTGGTGGTAGAGAAAGTGGTGGTTGAGATGGCGTGGGTGGTAGTTGTCTGTCCGTAGACGCGATGGTCGCTGCCATCCGACCGCGATGAGTCCGACAAGCGATCAATAGGGATCGCGAGCTGAGAGCCGAGCTCATCTCCGTAGGCGGGGGGTGCCAATCTGGATGAGGCCATTGCTGGGCCTGGGCCGCTAGCCGTCTCGCTCTCTTCCTCGACCACTAGATTGGGCGTTGACTCCGTTCTGCCCTCGACTGGCCGTTTGGAGCTGGTTTGGGTGGGAGTCCTGCGCACGAAGCTGTTCCTGAAGCCGCTATCTCGCCGTATTGTGCTGTTGGCACGACTGAAGAGCGCCTGCATGGACGCTTTCTTCTTTGGCTCCTCGCGACTAGGCTTGGGCGGGGCGGTTGTGATGATGGCCGGTGTGGAAACGGGGAGAGGGGCAGGTTCATCCAAGGATTCAAGTGTCGCGTTTTGAAAGCGTGCAGAGAGCTGAGAGTCGGAGGCGTTGCGGAAATGGAGTGAGAGGCGCTGTGGGCGCAGGCTAGAGGGGTCTGCATCTGCCTTGGCCGATGGGGTGTTCGGCTGCACGTCTTGTTCTTGTTTCTGATCATCATGACCACTCTTGACCGCAGACAGCTGCGTGCTTGCCTTGTCGGTGTCTTCAGTGCCTGCCTCGGTTGGTGTGTCAGTATTTGCAGTTGTAAAGGCACGGGTGGTCATGTCTTCAGGCTGGTCGGTGAAGACGGCTACCAAGTCGTCGTCATCGTCGTCGTCGTCGCCATCGTTGGACGGGCTTAACCGCAGGCCCATCTTTTCCAGAGAACGTTTCATGCCGGTGCCGTGGTCGATGTTGACTTGGGGCAGCGAAGGCGCGGCTCGGTCGACAATGCCTTTGGTGCGGACACCAGCACTGGTGGCCGGCCGTGCACGACGCCGTGTAAAATACATCTTCTGTCGTCGCTGTTAACTGGTCACTCTTTGTCTCCAGCACGACCGCTCTCTGAACAGTCCAACACTTTGTTCACTGCCAATGTCGCGGGACGAGACTGCGGCTGCCGGCGCCGTGTCTTACTCATCAGGCCAGCTGCAGGAGAGGGAAGGAGCGTGTACAAGGCGTCCGACGGTATGGCAAGGTGCTGATAATGATTGGAGTCGTCGGCGGCGTGTGGTGAACGTCGAAGTCGTGGTCGCGGTTGCAGGCGTTTGTGGTGTTGGTCGGTCGGTCGGTCGGTCGTCGTCTCGTTGGTCTCGTTATCAGTGCTCTAGGGTTCATTTCATTGCTCTCTGCAAGGCGGTGGCAGGGCTGACCGTGTGTTCACCATCCTGTCGACTTGGACTGTAGGCTGCACGCGACGACGTGTCTCAACGGGAAACGAACCAGCAAGACACCCAGCAAAAAGGGCAGTCGCTCAAAGAGGAAGGGGCCGGCTCGGGAGGAGGAGTGGCAGGAACCGACTACGTAAGAGGACACCAGGCACAATTAAAGTTGGCCAGACCACCAATCAACGACCCCACGCGCTAGGTGAATGGAGTCCGATCCTTTCCAGCTTCAGGGATCAAAGGGGCGGGAAAGTGGGGGAAGTGGGAGGCGTAAGGCAGTCACTGCAGTAACTGGTGTGGCTTAACACCACTATTGCCACTTTGCAGGCCGCCTACTTTCCAGAAGCCCACAACCACGTGTTGGGCGTGAACCAACTACAGGCCAGACTTTATGAGCCTGCATGACATGGAAAAAGTACCATACAGTAGACAGTAGTAGTGCTTATGGTGTTCAAAAGAACAAGAGGTTTTCAAGAATAGAATATAATGGAGACATAGGAATAAACGGCCATCCAGAGGAGTCGTTCGTTCCTTCCGTCAAGAATCAAGAATCATGATCGGTGTCAGTAGTGTCACAGTTGAGCCCAAAACTCGATCCAAGCCCCGCCAAGGGCCACGCACACTTATCACTCGCTCATTCGTCACTCTTCGTCGCTCTTCATGTTAAAATACAGGTTGGCACCTCTATCGAATGATAGCTGCCGCATCTCTTCAGCTTCCCGCTCCTGCGACAAGGTCTTGTCCTTGCCCCCCCTGCCCCTGACCCTGACCTTTCGCCTCCCCCTCAGACGGCTGATGGCCTCCTCCTCCTCCTCCTCCTCCTCTCGCCCTAGGCAGGCCGTGAGCTCAGCATTTCGCCGAAGCGACCCCGCTCCTTGGTGGTATCGTATGCGTTCAGAATGCGCATTGTCTGCCCTTGCTGCTCATCTCCGGCGCTGAAGGCGTAACCCCGCTGCTTACGCATCCTCTGCACCTGCCGCACCTTCCGTACCGCCTTCTGGAACTGTTCCATTCTTGGCCTGTAGTCCTGGACGTTGTACTTCTGGATCTCTTGCACGTGGTGGTAAGACTGGGGGAAGTACATCCGTTTGGCATACTTCCACGCAAAGTCCCGCACCAGGCACACCGGCGGTAGCACCAGACAGAGCGCGTAGAAGACGGGTTGGGTGAACAGAACTGGCGGGATGCCGTACAGCTCCAACGACCAGCCCGACCCGATCCGCGGTGCTGCCCACGAGTACAGGGGCATGAGGGTCAGCCAGATAACCAGCGAGCCCGGGATGGCAGCCACCATCCATTTGTTCCACACGTTCACCACCAGGGCCGCTTTGCCCAGGACGACCAGCAGAACGGCAGTTGCTGTTCCTGTGCCCCAGAGCCAGTGACCACCCATCTTGCCATTGGACAGGACGAGGTCATCATAGTAAAAGTACGTCGAGAAAAGGTAGGCCAGGATTGAGTGATAGAACCCGTTGGCCACCCAGGACCAGAACGAGTGCATGCGGAAGAAGAGGCCTGACTGACCCAGTTTGTACAACTGAGGGTAGCGGTCAAGCAGGCGCGCCGAGATGAATTGGTCAAAGAGTCCGATCGCAAAGGGCGGCAGCACGGTAAAGAGCACGTTGTAAAAGGAGAGCAGCCACGACTCGTAGATGACCTGGCCGGAAAACTCGTTCTGGAATGAGTACTGCAGTCACTCGTTAGCATTGATTGTGTGTGTGTCTCAGCAGAGTTGAATCAACTTACCCAGAACTGGGTCATGAACATGGCCACGTTCTTGTAGAATGAATACAAGATCACCTTGCTGATCCGGTGGTAGCTCCACGCGCCATGCACCAGAAGGAGTTTCCTCAAGTATCGGAACTGGCCGATCGAGACATCGGCGCTGCGGGCAGCCTGCAGTCCTTCCATGCCGCTGATGCCGACGCCCACATGTGCTGCTTGGATCATCGATACGTCGTTGGCACCGTCGCCGATTGCAAGCAGCAGCTTCTTGAGATTCCTCTTGACCAGCTTCACCACCAGCGCCTTCTGCAATGGCGACACTCGGCAGCATACCACTGACTTGCACATCAAAGCAAGGTCGAGGAACAGCTTCTCCAGATCGCTTTCCAGTGCAAAGGTCAGCGATCGTCCATCGATCACCAAGGCCAGCGTATCGGCATCGCCGCTGGCTGCCTGGCTGCGCACTGCATCTAGTTTCTTCTGCAGGTTTGCTCGCGTGGCCGCCGAAGTCTCTTCGTTGACAATCAGCAGCGTCATATCCTCGCTGATCAGCTTGCAACTCATGCCGATATTGATCGCCGTTTCCTGTCGGTCACCTGTCAACACCCAGATCTTGATGCCAGCTGTCTGAAGCGTGTGGATTGTGTCGGGCACTCCATCCTGCAGTCGGTCTTCGATCGCAGTGGCACCGAGGAAGACGAAATCACGCTCGATGATCTCGCTAGCCTTGTCGAGTTCTTCTGACCGGTTCCCACCCACCGTCGTAGCAGCTCGGTCGTAGATCTGTTGCCATTCGCGATATTCCTCTTCAGGGATCTCCCGCATTGCCAGGCAGAGAGTCCGCAGGCCATCGGTGGCATAGTCTTCCAGATGCTGGTTTGTGATATCGACAATCCGATTATCCTTGGCTAATCTCTCCATGATGACGGTGTCAGCACCTTTGCAGTAGATCCTGATTTTTCCATCCGGACATCGGTATATGGTCGACATTCGCTTTCTTGTCGAGTTGAATTCGCACACCGCCAGCAACTCATACTCTTGCTGCTGGCCTTGGGCTTCAATGATCACAGATCTCGGCTTTCGTGCGAGGAACTTGTACCCCAGTTGCACTGCGCCTTCCACCAGGGCTCCTTCATCAGGCGATGCAGCTTGATACTTGATCTCATCGCTTCCTTCCTTCTTTTCCGGAATGACTGTGTGGCAGGTCGCCAACAAGGTCAAAAAGTGGTGGATTATATTCCTCGTCTCATGTGTTTGCAGATTGCGATCCAGTTGCTTGAAGTCGTGGATGCCATTCAGATCGTCGGGTCCCTCGGCGCTTCGGTCTTCAGCCACAACATCGGCATACTGAATCCCCCCAATCGAACACTGGCGGAACTGCATGATGTTGCAGGTGAGCGTGCCTGTCTTGTCGGAGAAGATGTATTCGATCTGTCCCAGCTCTTCGACCAGAGAAGACGTACGGCACACAGCCGGAGTGTCTCTTTCAGCATAGTAGATGTCCAGGTCGCTGTTGATGAGGAATGCCATGCCGGTCTTAACGATGTCAATAGTCACAAACAGTGACAGGGGCACCAAGTTGGAATACAGCACCCAGTAGGTGCATAGATCCAAGAAGAACTGCGAGGCTGCGTTAAAGCCAGAATAGTCAAGGTAGCCTAACTTATCGCTTTCTGTTAGTCGTACGATAATGTCGCCAATGGTGCTGATGGCGCTCAGCACGAGGAGGATGGCGACGAGCATGATGATCTGCTTATTGAGCATCCTTTCCACATCTGTCCGCTTGATGGGTGTTGCTGTAGCGTTGCGCATCAATTTGGTCTCATGTCCGGTGAAAACGACGACTCCATGGATCCAGGGTGTATTGCGTAGCGTGGCACCACGCAGGAGGAGCTGGTCGGGATTCAGGGGCAGCTCCTTCTCGCTGCTGGCCACGCCCGTCGTTAGTGTGGCCTCGTACGTATACAGGCTGCTGTTTGGCTGCTCAGACTTGACCCTACCGGCGAGTCTGCCGAGCTCGGCCGGGCTGACCAAGTTGGCAGTCTCAGGAATGGCCTGCTTGATCTTCAAGTTTGTTTCGCCATCGAGATTGGCCGTCTCGATGTAGCACAGACCTTCAGGCTCCGAGCTGGCCAACAACACCAGATCGGCGGGGAATGGCTCTTCCGACTCGACCCTGACAATGTCTCCAACGGCAATGTCAATCCATTTGGTATCCTCGAACGCCGACCCTCTCAGCACGCGGCCCTTGGAGTAATTGAGCGACTTGTCAGCCGCCTTTCTCTTGTAGTCTTCATACAGGTCTCGAATTGCCGAGACCAAGATGACAACAAACAAGGGTACAATGGTGGTGTACCGGCTGGTGGGAGACACATTTGGAATCTGTTGTAGAATGGCGGTGAACAAGAAGAAGAGGTTGGCAACCTTGGAAAACTCCTGGTAAAGGAACTTGGGGAGGAAGGTGACAGTATTGTATTTGGCCGTTGAGACATGATTGTCCACCCAGCCATGGCCCGAATTCGCACGCGGATTGTTCAGATAGATCAGTCGGGGGCCGAGAGTGGCAGGGTCGACGCGGCCTCGACCAAACAGGTGCAGCAGCGAGTCAAAGCTGAAGGGCTTCTTCTCTTGGCCACGAAGCGGTGACTCGTCGGGACCGGCAGTCTCGACTCGTGACTTGTACGCACCCGACTCAGTCAGGGGCAGATCCATCTCGGAGTAGTCGCTGTTGCGTAGGCCCAGCACGCTCTTGGCCTTGTCCATCATCGACATGCCACTGCGCCTGTTGAGAGCGCGTGGCTGTACTCGATCACCCGTAATCGAGTCGTCAGACTGGCCCGGGCCATCGTAGAATCTGTCGTTGAAGGCTGAGTCGTTGTCGCCCGGGTCGGCGTCGTCGACATAGTGCGAGTAGTTGTGCAGGTCAGATGTGTGCGAGTATGCGCTGTTGCCTTCGTGGAACTGTCTTGCTTGTTGCTGCCTGCCCCCCACGAAGTCGTCGTAGCTTGTGGACGGCCGTGGGGCAGCTTCGTTGGTCTCTTGGACGTTGTATCGCTGGCTCAGCTCGTCGTCGCCGGCGCGCGGGCGCCCTTGGGAGGAATAGGTGGGGTTCTGGCTGTCGAGGCCGAGAAGATCGTCTCGCTGTGGCCGTCCATCGCCATGCGGACGGTAGCCAGCCATTGCAGGCAGGCCGGGGGAAAGAAGAACGCAGTGTTATAACTCAGTCGCACTCATTTATTGGGTTGCTTCTGCTGTTTGCTATCGGAGCCGACCCTGAGGGTCTCATTGACACCACGCAAGCATCAACTGGGAGAGGGGTTCGTGGGAGGGACACGCGGCAGGTGTCAGACAATGAACGCCTCAGATAGTAATGGCCAGATTTTGAGAGAGGAGGCGCTTCGCTGTGGCGCGATCCGTAGGCTGAGTCTGGGGGGGGCGGGCTGCGCCTCTCTGCGTTTCCAACGGTCGAAGCGCTTATGCTTATGGTAGCGAAATAAAGAATTAATTACGGTAATTAATACAGCAATCTGTTTCGTTCCTCCCAAGCGCAAGAGACCAAATCTCACTCCAAATACAACGTGTAGACTACGACGTGTAGAAGTTCTCGTTGTCTATGCCAACATAGGGTATCAAGCAACTACTCCGCAGGCCACAGTTCCTTTTGTCACCGCTCGTTCTCTGCTGTCAACTCGGCGATGAGTCCGCCGATGTCCCGTTTCGTGGCATCCTCTGCTAGCTTCTGACTAATCAACGCGTTCACCTCCTTAGCCCTGGCCAGCGCAACATTGGTGCACTTTAATAGCACAAGTGGATCGACGGCAGTGCCGCCAAGCTTCGCCACCTGGCACAGTTCGAAGTCGTTTGCCGTCAGCACCATCTCAGCCTCGCTGACCTGTTCCTCGTTGTGATTTGCATCTAACAAGACGATGCGTCCATTGTCGAAAAAACTAAAAGTCGAACAGACAGGGTAGTGCAGGATGCTCAACGGCACCGGCACTCTCTCTGCCATCGTGTAGATCCGCACCTCTTCGCCATTTCTCGACACGTCCGGCCGGCGGAAGTGCCGCAGCGCAGCCAGGACGGCAATGCACGAGGCATCAACAAGTCCTCCGTCAGCATCAAGAACGTGCACGTCCGCTCGGATGGTCCAGCACTTGGCGCCTGAGGTGATGCAGAGCGACTCGGTGTCAATTGCTCTCGATCTGCGAATAGCCTTTTCGAGTATCCGAGCCAGAATGACCTCCTGCTCAGTCTGTCGGCCCACTTCAAACGCAGGTGATGCGATGGGCCCCAACTCCACAACAATGTTGAAGATACCGTCGAATTTTCGTTCCTCCAGAGGCTTGGTCACTTCGGCTGATATCTGGACGTAGACCCGTGTCTTGCCTAGCCGTACTGTGGCGCTGCCATATCGCTCGCCAAACTCGACTTGAATAGGTCTGAGCTGATCGAATGCTCGTCCGTCAACACGGACCCCCTCTTGCAATGCCTCAAGGATGAACGTCCTCTCAATGTTGGAGATGACAGCCGCTCGGGGCATTTCTAACAAATGCGTTCCCAAGATTGTAGATGTCGAGCTTGGTAGATATCATGTCGTGTCTTTGATTATCGCACCAGGTTTTGAGTTGGCAACATGTTAACAGCTGGTGCTCCCAGCAACAACTGATCGACTTTTTGAAGTCTTGGTATAGTTTGCGAACAAACATGCCAAGCATATACTACAAAAATACCAAGCTTTTTTAAAGTAGTGTACAGTTTGGGCGAAGAGCATGCACCATGATCAACATATGGGGAATTGAGTTGATCTCCGTTTATCTTACTAACGACATGCCTATCTGAACGCACGTCCGTCGACTTATAGCGACGCTAGTAGTTGTTATCATTGTCTCCTCGTGAACCCGAACCCCCAAACTTGCCGCCAGTGACCTTGTCAAGGAGGTCGCCGGCTTTGTCGGCCAGACCGCCAGAGCCGCTGGAGCCATAGGAGTCACTGCCAGAGGACTGCAAGAAGTTAGAAGAGCTAGGCACAACAACTGAAGACTTACACCATAGCTGTCACCACCACGGCCAGAGGAGCCAGAGGAGCCATAGGAGTCATTATCATCACGGCCAGAAGAGCCGTAGCTGTCGCCACCACGGCCAGAAGAGCCAGAGGAGCCATATGAGTCGTCACCGCTGCGGCCCGATGAGCCAAATGAGTCATCGCCGCTACGGCCAGATGAGCCATAGGAGTCGTCACCACTGCGGCCAGAGGACTGCGAAGTGTTAGTCAGGTAAGGTACAACATCTGGATACATACGCCGTAGCTGTCACCACCACGGCCAGAGGAGCCAGAGGAGCCATAGGAGTCATTATCATCACGGCCGGAAGAGCCGTAGCTGTCGCCACCACGGCCAGAAGAGCCAGAGGAGCCATATGAATCATCGCCACTGCGGCCCGAGGAGCCAAATGAGTCGTCACCGCTACGGCCAGATGAGCCATAGGAGTCATCACCACTGCGGCCAGAGGACTGCAAAGTGTTAGTCAGGTAAGGTACAACATCTGGATACATACGCCATAGCTGTCACCGCCGCGGCCAGACGAGCCATAGGAGTCATCGCCACCACGGCCGGAAGAGCCATATGAGTCTCCGCCACGGCCAGAAGACTGTTATATGATCAGCTTCGTCTTTGCAGGTGTGTACTGGTAATCATACGCCAAAGGAGTCGTCACCCTGGCCACTGGACTGCAGGTGTGTTAGCCCTGAGGCCATAGGATATAAGGATGGTAAGAGGGATGCGTACGCCATAGCTATCATTGCCGGAGCCACCGCGTCCGCTGGAGCCCTGTTCGAGTGAGCATCACAGCGTATGGTCCCTTGCCCAGGAACATACGTAGCTGTCATCGCCGCCTCGGCCACTGCCGTAGCCGCCAGATTGCTGCGGGGCAGTCAGCATACTAACCAGGGCAACTGGGATCGTCCTGTACTCACGTTGTCGTAAGACATCTTGTTTCGGAATCTGTTTAGGAGAGAGGTGCGTTTTGGATGTGAGAACGAAGAGATCTGAACGTATATCAACACGTATGGCGTTCTATAAAGATTTCAACCTTGCATGGAGGGGCATTGGAGGGGTTTATATGAGCGGTATTCATTCGGAGCCTCGGACGGGAAGGTGCAGTCGGAGAAGGCGCTGCCATGAATGGCATCATCCATCGAGCAGCTTTGTGGGCCATGGCCAATGATGTTTAGGGGAGAGAACTCGTGAAACTACTCTAACAAGGAAACTACCTCAGCTCATCTCCCAGGCAGGGTGTCGTCCATCTGGTAGGTCGCCAGCCCAGAACATGGCGTCAGCGGTCGTCCTGGGCTTCGCTCAGTGGAGTTTAACCTTTACATCAGATTCCGCCATTGCTCGCCATTGCTCGCACCAAGCTGACCATTCCTTGGAATGTCACAGCTGAGGTGTTCTGGTATCCGGATCGCGGTCGCCAGATGTGGGGTAGGTGTGTCGCGCGATGACGCACGCGCGTGTACCCACCTTTTCTCTCAAGAGGCAGTTACCCCTCCATGAGCCACCAAGCATCCGAATGATCGTCACATCTGCTTGGTTGACGCCCAACCCATCGTATTGCTGGGGATGATCAACTGAGCCACATTCACATGGCGCTTGCTACCCCTGCCGAGATAGTCTGGTGGCTGAGGGAGGTTTCAGCGATTTCAGCATAGAGTTGCACCCAGCTGTACGCTGTGTTTGGAGGAAGAGTTCGCCTTGCACGCGCTCTGGTGTTGGATGAAAC
Organism: Chaetothyriales sp. CBS 135597; assembly: GCA_003709825.1. Classification (NCBI taxonomy): domain Eukaryota; kingdom Fungi; phylum Ascomycota; class Eurotiomycetes; order Chaetothyriales; species Chaetothyriales sp. CBS 135597. The sequence continues at coordinate 78,393 of QQXN01000006.1, read as the reverse complement.
CATGTGGGTGCGTGAGTGGTGTTGAGTAGTTGCTGGGCCTCCGGAAGGCACAACTGCCTTGGCCGGATAACTCGTTGGATAACTCGTTGGATAACTCGTTGGATAACTGGCTGGCTTACCGGACATACTTGGACATGAACTTCTTGTGAAAGTCAGACCGCAGTAGATCGTTGACAAATTCCTTGTTGCTCTTCTGCTCTGTGCCTCTTGCTTGATTTTTGAACACCACATCGTCGTCCCACCGCCGTTTGACGTTGAAGGCTTTTGGGTTAAGTAGCGGGTTCCCCAACGCAATGTGCTCCTCTCTATCCTCTTGTTCTTTGGCCGCCTTTTCGGCCTCCTCTTTGGCCTTCTGCTCCGCGCGTTCCTTCTTGATCTTTTCAAGTTCGCGCATTAGCTCTGCCGTCTCATCTTCGTCTTCGTCATCGCTCTCGTCTTCATCGCTGTCTGTGCCGCTACTAAAGGAGTCGGCATCAATGTCTCTTGTTTCTGCTAGGATTCGTCTTCGTTTGGCTTCTGCATCCTCGTCGTCCCTTGATTCCTGCGGAGGTTCCAATTCTCGTTTGGGGGCTTTTGGAGCATCGAGGCCGGACGATGGAGAGGGCCCGCTCGTCTTGGCAAAGTGCGCAGCCTCAGCGGCAAGGAGCTCGGCTCTGAGATCTCGAACCTCGGTGTCCGCAGCTCCGCCCTGTCCAGGTTGTCTGACTTTCAACTGTGTGTGTGCGGGAAGCAGTCGCTGGTGGTAGGCCGGACCGCGGAGGGCTTCTTTGCCTCGAGCTGGATCAAAAGTTGGTCTATGTGCTGTGGTCATCTTGTCGTAAGGCAATCTTTTTGGAAACGAACGAATCTGGCCGCGACGAGATGTGAAAGTGAAGTGGCGTTGAACAGGAACATTCTGCTGGCGAGGCTGCGCAAGGCTGAAATTATATTTCAGCCTCTGGGTTCAGCCAATGAGCAATTGCAAGGGGCTGATCCAAGTCACCTGATCCAGTCGATCACTTTGCGGCCATTTACAGGCGGCTAGTAGATACCGTGAACATCTCACACACACTCTCTCTCACACAATGCCGCTGACCAACCAGGAGACGCCCGCTACGGGCCATCCTTCGACTTCAATGCCGTCTTCAGCATTTCTTTTGGCCCGGTTGGATACTCTACGGAACTCGCTTCTTGAGCACTTCAAGTATATCATCGAAGCTTCTCAAGTCGGCCGCAAAGTCAAGCAAGTCAGTCGAGATCCAGCCACTGACCGAATCTACGATGAGACAGTCGAAGTAGATGAGACCAAGACCCCAAGCCTGGCACAGACGAAAATGGATCAAGTAAGGATGAACGTGGAAGTGGAGGGTCTCATCAAGAAGTGTGAGGATTTGCTGGCTTTGAGCAGGGTGCTGAAGGAAGGTTGGATCTTTGGAGGTCTCGACACGATCAAGAAATCCGATGACGAAGAAGCGCGCCGCGAGACAGAAGAATGGAGACAGGCCAATGAGAATATGGAGAAGTGGATGTCAACTTATTTCAAGAGCAACAAGAGCAGCAGCACGACTTCAGAGTTGTCTGATGGCGGTAACGACTAAAGTATGAGCGCAAATTGAGGCCAGTCCAGATATCAGGATCTTGGTGTTGTTGGCGGTGGGGCAGAAATATCCCATCTGTCGAGGCGTTCACCATCTCACTGGGACACCAAGCAAGGCCAGAGCAAGGCCAACCGATTTATGATATCAACGAAGAGCCAGTTATTCGCCGAGTGTTGTCCTTACTGCTTTGCTCAGATACAAAGTTGACGAACTCTAACGTCCCCCCTTCGCCACCTGCAACAAGATGTGACGTGCGCAGAAACCCTAGAAGCGTTGGCAATGTCTTTGCTACGGACAAAATCAAGCAGAACAATACTAAGCCAAATCCCTCGAGAAGATATCCCATCGGACCAGACTGCTACTAAATTTGGCAGACTGGCACAACAAATAAACGGGTCCTATGACAGTTTCATTGTTCAGAGGTATGGGTAAGGACAAAGATGTGCTCACTGCACCTGATGCGAGCGGCACGAACAGAATGCCACATAATCCTTCTCATCGTGCATCTACTCAAACTTGTTCATCCTGGCACAGGTCACGATAAGCCACTTCAAACACTAAGCGGGCGTCTAGCAACTCATGCAACTCATCCTGCTTTACCTCCTTGGAGTTGCCACTCTGGCTCTCTCTATCCCAAGTAGGGGTCCTTTCGATAGCAATATCGACGATATTACTCTAAATGAGCCTAATGAGATCTCGCCTTCCCATCCATTTCCCTCCACTTTGAGCGGGAAGAATGCTCACGCCCTGGAACGACGCGGCGACGATGTTTTTGGGGTGTACCAGTGCGAGCAACCGGGTATTTCAAACCTCCCTGCTGGCAGCAATTGCCTACTAATGGCTATTATTCCAGGCTGGCGAGGCAACTGCACCTGGGACGGCCCAGGCGTGGAAGATGGAAAGTGTCGGAGAGCGATCTACGGTGCAACCGCCTCATTAGGGCCTGACAAGGGCATCCGATGCAGTCTTTACCGCAGCCCGAACTGCAATGGCGCGGGCGGATCTAATGTACGATATCCAGGCATATACCACTTCAAGACCAATATATGGTGGCAGGCAGTCATGTCAGATTGCACCGGCACTGGCTGTCTCGATGCGCCAGGGAGTTATCAGTGCGAGAAAATCACAAAGAAGGTGACGTGAAGCGAAGATATATACTCATCAGCATCATATTTGTGATGTTATCTGTAGTTGTAATCTGGAATTGAATTCTCTTGACCCCAGTCGATCTTGAAAAATGGTGGAAAATATTCTCTCATAAATCACACTTCTTTCAATCATAACCTCAGCAACACCAGCAGCAACAGTCACAACAATGCCAGCACTCTCATCACCACACCCTCCTCTCAAACCAATCTATCTCATCGTCGCCACCAGCGTCAGCGCCAGCGCCACCCCCAATGTCACCACCACCACCACTAGTGCCAGTGCCAGCACCAGCCCCAGCAACACCGCTCTCGGCATCGGCCTACGCAACAATCTACCGTGGCCGAGCATAAGATCCGACATGGCTTTTTTCAAGAACACAACCATCAAAACACGGCCTCATTCTTCTACTACTGGGATTGAGAACAACAACAACAACAGCAGCAGCAGCAGCAACAACACCAACACCAACACCAACACCAACACCAACAGCACAGCATCCCGCCCGGCATCTTCTTCAACATCCACCATCATCAACGCAGTAATCATGGGCCGCAAGACATGGGACTCGATCCCGCCACGATTCCGGCCGTTAGCGGGCCGCCTTAATGTGGTGATTTCGCGGTCTGTACAGCCGTCGTCAGTATCATCGTCTCTAGCGGCGGCGGCGCGGGCAGACCCTCCTTCTGCTGCTGCTCCTTCTTCTTCTTCTTCTTCTTCTCCTACCCCTCCCGTCGTGCATTATTCATCCCTGGAATCAGCACTGGCAGATTTAACCACCACCACCACCGCCGCCGCTGGTATTACTACCACAACTGCAACTACTCCTGGACCTAATCCTCATCATACTCGGCAACAGCAGAAGAATCAAGAAGACCAGCCACAACAGGATGATCATCATCATCATATCAGTGGAGCAACAACCAAATGGGAAATCGGCAACATCTTCGTGATGGGCGGTGCACAGATCTACGCTGCCTTTCTTGCCCTGGCCCCGAGTCAGATCGGACATCGTCCTGTGCGGATCTTGCAGACTCAAGTTAGGAAAGTAGACACTCCTCTTCCTCTTAGTACTACTACTACTGCTGCTGCTGCTGCTGCTGCTGCTGCTGCTGCTGGTGATGGTGCTGGTGGAGCGGGATTCGAGTGTGATACTTTCTTCCCCATCGCGCTGGAGGATGGTAAAGATGGGCTGAGAAGGGTGGACGAGGACGAGGTTGGGGAGTGGCTGCGCACTGAGTCTGGAGAGACGATTGCGCTGCCACAGGGTGGGAGAGAGTGGCTTCGTGATGACAAAGTCGGGGTCGAGCTTAGAGTGGTCGGATGGGAAAGACGATGATTGTAGTGGCATTCGCAAATTGTACTTGTATGAAGTCTCTGTCTCTAAAGGTGCTACTGGCACCCAGGTGCCTGCTTAGATGTACGCTTGAACGCTGTCATATCGCCCGCATGTGCAATGTGCGTGCAAAATCAACTTCTAATAATATCCTCCCATTTCTTTGTTGTGTTCCAGAGTCTTGCAATAATGCACAAAGGCCTTCTTATGCACCATCCCACGAAACTTTCCCTCTTCCAGCACACAAATATACCTCAGCCCCAGTTTGACAAAGCATTGGTAAACCAGGTCCATCGGGCTGTGGACATCGAGTGCAATAGGTGCATTGTCAATGTACTGGGTGAAATCCGCTGGGTCCTGGCTGTAAAACAACAAGTCATCCTGTTCCTGGGCATCTGTATCTGAGTCATAGTCTGATTCAGAGGCGGCATGGCCAAAGGCTCTAGTATTCCGAGGCCAGACATTGTAGGAATGATCCATCGCGGCCATGCGGCAGAGTGCCGTCTCTTCATTTACCACCCTGTCCAGAGCAAATTCAAGGTCTGGTGCCGGGATCATGCCAACAAGAACATGATCTCGGATGATTGGCAACCCGCCATCAAGCTCACCAGAGTGGTGCAGGGTAGTAAGCTTTGTTCGTAGCTCGCTCGCTCTGACCAGAGGCGATATGGTGATGTCGATGGTCCTGTCCGGGCGTGGTTGAGGCGTGATATCGCCAAGCTCAGAGTCAAAGACAGGGCTGGCTTTGTTCTCAAGAAAGGGGTAAGCATTCATATCAGTTAGGAGACCATAAATGCTGTGTGGCTCAAGAGCATCCGAGGTCCACTTGGCACAAAGAATGGCTAGAGAGAAGGGCAAGACGTGGTCCAGGCTTCCGGTCAGCTCGAAGAGGATAACGGCAAGTGTGACGGTAAGTCGTGTCACGCCGACCATGGTGGCACCTGCTGCCACAAGGGCATAGACACCAGGCGTAACGCAAGACTCCATGCCACCGCCAACACACTTGGACCAAACAAAGAGGTCGGGATTGTGGAGAATGATATACTGCGTAATATGTCCGACAATGCGTCCCATCAAGCCACCAACAACCATTGAAGGCACGTAGATTCCAGCCGGCGCTTTAATCCCGAATGTGATGGTTGTCAGAAGGGCCTTGATGACAAAGGCGACAGTGAGATAGCCGATCACTCCTGGTAGGCCGTCTCGGTCGGGACAGAGATCGGCCTCGCGGGACTCTGCACAGGGCGCAGCAAGCTCGAATAGGAGCTCGGCCACTGGAATGCGGGTGAATCGGTTCCAGAAGCTAATCAGACCAGTTACGATAGCAACCAAAAGGACCTCCACCATGGGATACTTCTTGATCAAAGGAATACGACGAAAAGTGGTGGCCCAGATTCGTGATGCCTTGATGAAGAGTGCTCCTATGATACCGCCCGCCAAACCCAAGAATGCAAAATTGGCCAACTCAAAGAGGCGCCAGTCTGTGAAGTATCGAACCTGGAACAAGACAATTTTGGACGTTCCGTACGGATTCAAAAACTTGAGTGACAACGCAGCCGCGATGCAGCAGAAAAAGGTGCGAAACAGAGTCTTGGGAGGGAAATAGTAGCTGACCTCTTCCAGGCTGAACAAGACGCCGCCAAGGGGGGAGCCAAAGGCGACAGTAACACCGCTTGCAGCACTGGCGGAGAGAACTTCTCTTCGTTTCCCATCGTTCAGGTTGTATTTGGCAAACATTCTGCATGCAATATTGCCAACGCAAGTGGCAATATGGACGTAGGGGCCTTCTTTGCCCAAACTCATGCCGGACGAAACACTGAGAATGAGACCAAAGGTTTTGAGGCATAGTGTCCGAAGGCCCAGGTAGCCGTGTAGCACGAAGCCGCTGAGGATGACTTTGACCTCGGCCACGCCAGAGCCGGCAGCAGAATAGTAGACATTTGCTGGAGGCGTCTGAGATGCAGACGCGGGGTCGCGGTCCTTATCATCTAAGCCGGTGGGGTGGCTGACTGCACCAAGATTCTCATCCAGGGTCGAGGCGATCTGCGAGGGCACCACCGTCTTGGAGAAGAGCGTGATGTAGCAGGCAAGCAGAGCCAACGTGATAACCCCAATATTGAATGCCAGGAAGTCGATCCACACCGAGTTTTCGCCGTCCGGGCTGACCAGCTGCGACCACGACCGCCAACGGTCACAATGCTTTAGCCCATTGCAACACGCACTGCGGCCGTGGTACCAGGCGCCCTGGCAGTAACCTCGCTTGATATCAAACAGAGTAGTCTCGGTAACATCGACAAAGTAGGCGATGGCAGCAGTCACGCAGCCGATGATGGCAACGAGGATCCAGCCCTGTATCGAGTCGGCCCAGACACGCAACTTGCCTCTGAGGCCCTTTTGTCTCCTGAGTTCTAGAACGCGGTGTCCATCTTGTATAGAGTCGTGCACCCAGTCGGTACTGGTAAACTGATCATACCAGGCCCGATCCTCCAGCTTGGGTGCGGGCTGGGTCACCCTCGGGGTCCGGAGCACTGAGGTTCTCCTCCATTTTGATGGAAACGAGGCAACACTTGCTCGTCGACGGCCGGCTAACGGGCTGCCAATGGTACTCGCCGCCCTGGATCGCACATTGGCAGGGCCGGAGCCCGGCGTGGTGGAGGCGAATTGCCCTGTTGCAGGTGCGGGCCCGTTGAGCAACGACGTCGTCTCGGTAGGGGCCGAGGTCATGGAGAAGTTGCGGAACATACGAGCATGGATGTCGTTGACAGACATTCCCCGAGTAACCGTTGGACGGCGGGTATGGGCGGGCGAGCCGCGTGTCGAGGTGGGTGCTGAGGCTGCTGGAGCTGCATTTCGCTGAACCCTCGTCTCGTTGGGGCCGAAGATGGCATTCCTATCAGGCATAATCTGCTTGAGACGGAAGGAACATAGGGGGGGCCGCAGGAAGGCACGATGTACAAATCAATTGACCACTAGAGGCTAGGCTGGAACAGGAGGCAGGCACAGCGAGGGGCAATGGGGGGAACGGGGGAATGAGGAATGAGGAACGGCTAGATAACTAACCGTCAGGTCCTTGCGGCTCGCAGGTGACATGTACGAGTGAGTATGTGTGTGATCTAGGTCATCTCGATCATCTCGATCATCCGGCTCCTCTCGATCATCTGATGCGAACTTAACAGGAAGTTATTATATTTGTCGATGCCTATTTTAGTTTGATCACACATAGCCTCGCCTGGGCATCTGCTGGAAGACCTGGGCTGAGCTCGGCTGAGTTGGTTGTCTCAATCAATCATCTATGTTGTGCTCTGCACCTTGTGTGCGTGCCCAGCAGCCGGTATCTACCCAAGGGTTTAGTATGCCTTCCTCTCTTTGCTGTTGCTGGTAGTGCCTGCCAATTCAACTCACCGCGTGATTTCCGTCTCCAAAACAAACCCCACGAGACTAACTCAAACTGGACATCCCGCGATATCCTCTTTGCCTGAACCCTGTCGGCTTGACAAGGAAGTTGAAGTTAGAGAATTCGTCATTAACTGGCGGTCGACAAGTATAAAACACATACTAAAAGCTAGTGAATTGACGGTGGTACAAGATCTTCTTCTGCTGCTTGTGAGTGGCAGGTCGTGGTCATGTGACCACTACCACCTTCCATGACAAACAACACTACACACTACATCCTACTGCACAAACCTAGGGGGCAAGCCTTACACAACTGATAAGTATTTGTACGGTTTTCGTTTGTCAGAGTGGTTTGGTGGTTTGGATAAGAGATGCTGAATGTTTCTGTCATACCCACCCTTCTTCGCCTTATCAGCCATATCAACGCTGGCCAGCAGTACTTCAACTTTAAGATGTGCTGTCTCCCGTTCTTGATCCAGCAAATGAGCGGCACAAAGAAGGCTTGGGTTATGCTTCGAAGAAACGTTGGGCATTTGCCGGCGGATCCGGGTACCTGCGGCGGGTAGTGTGTGGTACGCGGCCTGAGCGGATCGGTAGACTGCCAACAAGGAAATCGACGCACAGCACATTTGCAGTATCACCTGTTTGAAGCCATGCTCAGCGCGCCTGCCTCGTGGTTTTGCGGCCAAATTCCTCTGCAGAAGCAACAATGGCATCGAAGGAACAAAGACTGATGCAGCACAACCATACGATTTCCGTCTTAGTCCGCACGTGGGTGTTCATGGTGAGGCTTGGCATAGAGTCACGTGACATCTCTATTTGTCAAGTTTCCCGCAATTTCTCCGTCAAAGTGTTATCGCAGCTATAAGGAAGGTACGTACTGGTCCAGCAATGACCTCGATTGATATACACCAAAATGTTCCCCCCAATGGGGACTCCAGCCGCAAGCTGTACCCCCAATTCATCCTGTTTGGCGACTCGATAACTCAATATTCACATTCCGATCTTGTCCCAGCGGTATCAGAATACTACATCCGGCGTCTGGACGTCGTCAACCGAGGCTTCAGCGGGTACACGGCGCCAATGGGACTTAACATTCTGCCGCGCTTCTTCCCTACGTTGTCGTCGTTATCGCCGTCTACAGACTCCAACAGCATCGACGTGGCCCCCCACGTCCGACTGATGACCGTTTTCTTTGGAGCCAACGACGCCTGCCTGCCGGGCCAATTACAGCACGTCCCGTTGGCCAGGTACAAGCAGGCGCTGGGCGAGATCGCCAATCACGAGGTGCTCAGGCTGCATGGGACCAAGCTAATCTTCATCACGCCGCCGCCCGTTGACGAGCACCAGCTGGAGGATGGCAACAAGTGCCGCAGCGCCGAGAACACCGCTCTATATGCTGCGGCCTGCCGTGAGGTGGTTGTCTCCCTCGGCCTGCCCTTCGTTGACCTGTGGAGTGTGTTCATGACCAGGGCTGGGTGGAAGGGGCCGGGAAGTGACGGCAAGCTCATCGGTAGCTTGGAGCGTGAGCGAAGCTCGGTATTGGACGAGCTGTTGAGCGATGGGCTGCACCTCACCTCCCTGGGCTATCAGCTTCTCTGGGCCGAATTGAAGGCTTTGATTGAGAGTGAGTTGTCGTCGGAAGTTCCGGAAAGGTTACCCATGGTATATCCTGCTTGGTCCGATGTCCTGGCTTCGCAGGCGAAGTGAAGCAATCAGAGAGTTAGTCTAATACTTGGGAAGAGGAAAAGTTGGTGGTGTACAGGATGCAAGTCAAACTGTATATATGAGGCGGCACGGAAGGAAATGATTAAACCATATATATATTTCTGTGGTGAACCGCTTGAATCAACAAAGGGGAGGAAAATTAGAAGAGCATGGGAGTCAGGTTTAAGCAGTCTTGTTTTTTTTCTTTTTGGAATGGATCTTGGATCTCCTTCTAGATACACTAATGAACCTGTCAGAGACGAGCAAGGCCTCGGTAGCAGGATGGACTAGAGGAGAATAGCATTGCAGGCAGAGCAGAGCAAAAAAGTCTTCGTGTGCTGATCATCGGTGCAAAAGCGGAAGAATTGAGTTGAGCGGAGAGAAATTTATCGTCGGTCACCTTCTTGGAGTCGCTGACTGAATGGGAATTGAAGAAGAGTGGAAACTCTACTCCTCATCCTCCTCACTATCGTCATCAGATTCAGCCTCATCGAGCCACTGGAGGAACTTCTCTGCAGCCTTGCGGACCTTGCGGCTCGTGTTGACATCGACGTATTTCTTGCTGGCCTTGGAACCCCAAGACTTGGCAACTTCTTCGGTGAGCAAGTCGTTCTGGTAGTAGCCCATGAGAATTGCAGGGACCTGAGGAATCAGCTCGGGATGGTCGTTGCCCACAAATCGCTCGGTGCCACCAAGGAAGGCCTTCTGATGCTTTTCAGAGTCGCCGATCAACTTCCGCAACATACTGGCACGCTGAGGGATCTGCTTGACGATGTCCTTGTCGAAGATGGTTTGGGCAAGCACAGTCAGACTCTTATGCTTGGATTCGATCCCCAAATCCTTGGCCTTCTTGTAGATGTCGACGTCGTCGACATTAGCGATGCCATTCTTTTCTCTGGCTTGGTCAAGAATCCAGGTGCCGAGCTGATCATATGCATTGGCGCCGCCATCCTCACCCTCATCATCATCGTCGAAAGCGAGGGAGCGCTTGAGGTCAGATGGGAGTTCTTTTGCACGTGCAGCAACAGCTTCAGCTGAAGTATCAACGGCCCATTCATCATCTTTGATCTCTCCGTTGGTTTTCGCATCAATTCCTTTTGCATCTTGATTGATCTGGCGGGTGAACTCATCGTCGCTACCAGCAGCAAGCTCAAGGTCGCCGTCCTCAGCGTCTCCTTTGTCCGAGTTCGAGTCGTTAGGACTGCCGCCACCATTTGCCGATCCATTCTCCTGGTTCTCAGCCTTGGCACGCTCACGGCGCGTCATCTTTTCCTTCTTGGTCTTCTTGCCGCCCTTGGGTTCGTTCTTGAGGATGAAACCGCTCAGCTTGTGGCGCAGATCAGCCTGGGTGCGCTGCCCACATGCCTTGCAGTCGAGCAAGATATGGCCGTCTTTGATATTGATGTCCGTTTCCGGATTCTTGCACGACTTGCAGAGCACGTACTTGGAGATGAAGCCATCGAGCGAGTCTTGAAGCTTGGATGCATCGTGGGCGCCGTTGATGATCCAACGGTCGTCCTTGGGATTGGTATTGGTTTGTGCACCCAGCTCGAAGCCGAACCACTTGATGAGGTAGGCGGGAGGACGGGCAAGGGACTGAGCGACGCTGGGGAGGTTGGGCACAACGGTTTTGATGCCGTTGCCCTTGCCCTCGATCTTGGATTGGAGTCGCTCCATCTTGTAGCGGTAGAAGGGATCGGTAACATCGGTGCGGATGTTGATGGTTGCCATGATGACGGTCTTGGTCTTTTGCACTAGGCCAAAGGGCGGGAGGGTGATGCGGAGGCTGGTGGAACAAGGAGACTGCTTATTTGAATGTGAAAGAAACTAGACATGCGTGGAAATCACCACTGATGTGTTGGAGTTGACATCAAGTCTTGAGAGGTCAAACCACAATCAACCATAGGCTGAACCTGGATGGTCACACGGTTTTCTTGATGTAGGAAATATTCCTAGGTTGTGAGGTGTTGAGTGAGAGCCGGTGGAGGATGCCTGATACATGAACAACCTGAGCTTGTGGCTGATGTGTTCAATGGATTTGGATCAAACGGAGCTGCTTGAGCTGGTCTGAGGACCTGAGTGATCAGAGTGGTGGCAGAAGCAACCTGAGTGATGAAAAGCTCTCACAAAACGCGTGAGGCAAGGTCAGTGATGATGAGAGAAGGGTCTTTTATTTATCCAGAAAATTTCTGGCCTGCCTAACATTAATTAGCGGTACCCTATTAATGCCGGGCCTGCTTAGTCCCCCTTGGCACTCATAATTATTAATCGAGCTAATTTCTTGCCCTGAACAACCGCCCGAAAACGCCTGAAATGCCCGAAACGCCCGAGGGGTTTGTGTCCAGGCAACAAACAGCAACAAACAACTTCAGGGAGCCTCGAGGATACACTCCATCTTTCCTGCAGCCTTCCAGAACAGCTGCCGAGTCAAAGACATGCAAAACCAGTGGCCGGCTATCAAGTGCAGAAGTACACTGTAGTATACATTTTCAATGGCACGCTTCTGTGCAACGTCATGGAGAGAAGAAGTTGTCACCCAAGCGAAGCTAATATCGGTAGTGACTTAGCGGGCTCTTGACTGTTCGTTCGGTTTGATAGAAGGTTGGATAATTTTTTTCTCCCTAAGCTTGACCTACCATCGGCGGCCGCGGGGTACTACTAATATTAATAGCAGAAACAGTCTACCGAGCACTAGGTAGGCTAAGTGAGCAGACGACGACGGCAACTGGAAGACGAATGGCGGCTCTTGACTTGGCCCTGTACCTGGTCACTGACTCGACACCAGCTATACTTGGCAACAAAAGCCTGCTCAATGTTGTCGAGGAAGCTCTCAAGGGTGGCGTGACGATCGTGCAGTACAGAGAAAAGCATGCCGATACTGGGGATATGATCAGAGTGGCCTCCGAGTTGCACAGTGTCACCAAAAAATACGGCGTGCCCCTGCTCATCAATGACAGAGTCGACGTTTGTCTGGCTGTTGGGGCTGAAGGCGTGCATATTGGCCAGGATGACATGACTCTATCACAAGCACGTGGCATTCTTGGCCCAAAGGCCATCATTGGAGTGACTGCTTCCAGCATTGAGGAGGCCAGAGCAGCTATCGACGGAGGCGCCGACTATCTCGGGATCGGTACTCTGTTCCCAACGCCAACAAAGACTAACACCAAGTCAATCATAGGGACCAGTGGTACGCAAGCCATTCTGGACGCTTGTGACACCGGAACGTCCAAAGCAGTGCCGTGTGTGGCGATAGGGAGCATCAATGCCGGTAACGTGCAGCGGGTGTTTCATCAAAGTGCTGTCGGCAACAACCGAATAAACGGCGTTGCGATTGTCAGTGCTATCATAGCCAGCCCCGACCCACAGAGAGCTGCCAGAGAGCTGAAAGATGCTATTTCGACAGCCTCAGAAAGGTTCGGCGTACATACTCCTCCAGAAGTGGTCCGTTTGACTTCAGTCTCTGATATAATCGCCAAAATCCCATCGATAATCAAGGCTCACTCTACGTCGTCGGTTCTATGTCACAACATGACCAACACCGTGGTGCAAAACTTTGCAGCCAACGTTTGCCTAGCCACAGGCTCCTCTCCGATCATGTCGCTGAACAGTGCAGAAGCTGCTGATCTAGCTGCCCTCGGAGGCGCTCTTGTGGTGAATATGGGCACTGCTACTCCTGACATCCTTAATGCCTATCTGGCCGGCCTGAAAGCGTACAATACAGTGGGGAGTCCTGTCGTATTCGACCCTGTTGGAGGTGGAGCGACCACATCAAGGAAGAATGCAATCAAGACCCTGCTTGCAGGTGGCTATTTCACACTCATCAAAGGAAACGAGGGCGAGATCTCAGCCGTCGCAGGCACATCGTCGGTTCAACAACATGGTGTAGACTCTGGGCCATCCACGGCAAGTGGCAGCGAAAAGGCCGCTTTGGTTAAAAAAGTGGCCCAACGAGAGAGATGTATCGTGCTCATGACTGGAGAGACAGACTATCTTTCTGATGGCTCCAGAACACTGGCAGTGTCAAATGGAAGCCCCTGGCTAGGCAAGATTACTGGCAGTGGGTGTGCTCTGGGTGCAGTTTCAGCCAGCTACCTTGCTGTCTCCAAGGAAGATCCACTTATTGCAGTGCTAAGTGGTCTCCTACACTATGAACTGGCAGCTGAAAGAGCAGCCAAGAAGTCATCTGGACCAGGAACCTTCATTCCTGCCTTCTTGGATGAGCTCTACCTGCTTGGCCAGGAATTCAAAGATGGCCAATACACTTCACTACAATCAGATGCAAGGGTGACAGTTGTCTGAGTTACAATATAGCTCTGTTCTCATATAATGCAGGGAATGCTGGCTTTGTTGGATTGTGCCAAAAGATTCAAAGACAAGACAATAACATATATGTAAATAAACCACCTCTCTTCAATCTGACCGACTTGATCAGACCCTGACGACCATCTACAACTTCTTCCACATATCCCCAGGATAATATATGAGGTAGATATCACCTGATCTCTGGTCATGTCGTTGATGAGAAATCAGCAGCAAGGGAACCCCTTCCGGAGTTTACGGATTTTATCGTCCTTGGCGCAAATTGCAGCAAACGGACAGGCGCAGCTGCGGGTCAGTGAATGAATTGAATCCAAAGAAAGTGGCGAATCCATCGCGCATTCATCCATCTTTACACCCTTGACGTCTCTTTGTACAGCTCCTTGAAAGGCACAGCCTGATCCTTTGCTATCTGTTCTTGTTCATTTGACCTACAGAACCCCCCTTTTTAGTGTTGCTCTTCCCTCTACCACCCTGAATCAATTCCCAAACTGCCCCTCAAAACAGTTGTTTGTCAACAGCATATTCCTGCTTCCCTCACACTGCCCTGCCCCCCTTGGCCACGGTCACTCAGAGCCCTGAATACAGAACACACAAACCTTAAGTCTTATCAGACCACCTATCACTCACTGTGTGTGTTTCCGCGAGGCGACTCTCTCCCACAATATTTCGGCGCTTTGTCTGAATTGAGTTGGCTGCTGTCAGCAAGAAACCATCCATCTCTCTACAGTTGAATGATACATTGATCAAGAGATTAAGAGCTTGAGGGAGGCAGGGCTATCAGCCCTCTTGGTCTGGGCGGTGAATGGCAAGGCAGCCAAACCAGAACACCGCGCAGACACTGTCTTCAACCCCCAGAAGAGAGTGTCTTTCAGGCCACTGGACTGTTTCTTGAGACTGCCCTCAGTGCAGACTTGTTCACTGGCTCCTTCAATGAGCCTCCTGTTTTACTAGCTTTTCGGGTATGGAGCGACAGTCATTTGCCACACGGGATGAGCTTTGGCAGATACAAGACACCATCACCCAACTATCCTCCACGCAAGCCTCACATACCGACCGACTGGTCCGGATAGAAAGCATGCTCAAGATAGAGGATACCAGTCGCACGAAGAATGTGTGGGGCCCATCGTCTCCATTCCCTTCGATTTTGGGTGCTGGTCGACCAGGTAAGCCTAACCGTTTGCTCCGTATAATAACTGCTGACAGTTGCTAGAATCAGCTCTCAATCCCGCAGCTGAGGCCTTCCGAAATTTCGATGCTGATCCAGGCATAAGCTCGCTCAGTCTAGACAACACTGATGATCAGAGAAGGGCGGCGGCGTCGAGAGCCAATTCTGTTCGGTTCGATGAGAGCGCCAACAATCATTATGGCCAATCTCGTCAGTCCATTGACCTTCCTGCTCGCACGGGTAGTGGACTAGGCAGCCATCCTCTGTCCGAGAGATCGCTCTCTCACCGCTCCGATGGCCGAGCCAGTAATGCTGGGTTTGGCCGCACCAATAGCTTCGGTCTCGATTCCAGTCGCTTGCTCTCCTCCATCCACAATTCACCCAAAGTGCCGGCAAATCCTCCCCCTGGCTTCTTCGTCCTGGGACCGTGTCCATCTATTATTCGGTGCTGGCTCACTGAGACTTTCTCCAATTCTTCGCTCCTTTATGCTGCCATCTGCACAGGGTCCACGCTTTCATCTGTCTCCAAGTCTCTCATCGAGAAGATGGGCCTGACCGACCAAATCACAGAAGAGGGTGGCTTGCGAAAGATCAAGCTTCCGGTTTACCTGACCGAGGCACGCATCACAAACGCATCTTCCAGGTCAGCAAGCCCAGCTCCCCAAGTGCCAACATTGATTGCCAAGTTTGTGGTCTTTGAAAGTGTGCCCGACGACAAGTCGATCCAGATTGTGATCGGGAGCGATGTGCTGCGATCTCACAGTGCCGATGTCCTCCTCTCCCAAGACAAACTCATGATATTTGATGAAGACCGTAATCAACTGTCGGTCCCTCTGGTTCGACCTGAAAACGATGAAGTATTTAAGAACCTGAGCACCGCTCCCCGCGAGCAGTCGGGCTCGGTCGACTTTGGCAGAACACAGAACGTCACACAGCCATCGATATCAGAGAAGAGGCCCGGTATCATAGGACGGCCGTCTCGGCTGGACACGGAACAGCTCTCGATGACATACTTACCTCCCACGAGTGATGCCCCACGGGCGACGCCGACATCTCGTTCCAGTACAGAGTTTGGGCAAGGTCGGCCTGCAGATGATTCGAAATCGACCACTGGCAGTGAAAAGTCCTACACCACTCCGGCCTCCAAGCCAGCGTCTGGGGCCTGGGGCAACTCATGGCGTTCTGCGTCGTCGACTCAGCCATCTGATGGCCAGGAACCTAGCAAACCGAGTTCATCTTACTCACGACCAAGCACCAGCCGTCCAATGAAGGTTCTTCGCCCAGTCAAGAGCTCTGCTACCACGCCTCGAAGCGCTTCTTCCACGTCTCCTTGGGGAACCGGACATAGCTCAGCACCAAAGCCTGAAGAGGTTGATAAGAAAGTCGGCGCGGGGGAATCAAAGCCTGGCACGGCGCCCGCATCCAAGAGTAATCCCATCGGGTCTGCGAGTGCTTTCGGGTGGCTCTAGGCTGTGTGAGGAGAAATGTGGTTTATGAATCAGGATGCCAATGCGGGGCGACTGTGCGGGTTAGGGCTGGATCGTGGGAAAAGACATGCTTCGTCTCCAGATGCCATGGTCAATGTATTTTATTACATGCACTCCGAGGCGCTCCTGAACAAGGGCAAATCAAAATGAGAATGGTTGGAATCGACGTGATTGCCTCTTGCCTGTGATTTGTCAGTCGCGCCTTCCCCGCAAGTGAAACTCCAACTTCCCCACCATCCGCTTCACGTGTATAGTGGGCTGCAGAAAACTTTGGTTCGTTTTGCAGGTTCTCTCGTTGCCATCAACCACAATCACGCGAGTGGCATAGGAAAGCTGCCCATGAGCGCGTCAACACCATTGTCAAGGCTTAACGCGGTATCGCAGCTCTTGTCTAACACTTCTGTCAAGATGTCAGAGAAGAGGATCGGTAAGTTCCCCGCCAGATTGGCCAATTTGAACATGGTTATTAATATCTGCACCACAGCGAATCCCGCGCTTTTGTATGATCTCTGGGCCTCAACCCTTTACACCGACTGGGCAACTGAACCGAGAGCACTGGGCTGACATAACATGTCCGTTCTGTGGAAAAAAGTATTTGCGATATCCAAGACAAGTTCCGTCCTGCAATATGGGAGTTCCCCAAGGTGTACGTACAACCTAGTGCTTTTCAAAGGGCATCGTGAAAAGGATACGAGGGGTGAGTGCCAGGCTGATCGGAAAACAACGTAGTATCTCGACAGCGGCGAAAATGGTCAAAGCCGGTTTGTCTCCCCCTCTAGAACCCCTGCCAGTGGGCTGCCAGGCTTGTCGATTAACAAGGGCAAACTGCCCCGACATATAGCCCAGATATTCAACATACCCATCTACATTACGACGCAGAACGCTGCACGCCTCGGAGATACCGTTCACGAACTTAGCTCGCTTTTGCCCTCAGGTCTCCCTTCCCCAACCACTAACCCATCTGTGGCGGCCCAGCTCTCTGATACCTCCCCACGCGTTTTGCAGCAGGATAAAACTTTATTCTCCATGTGCACAGATGCCATCGTCTCCGCGTTGAGTGCACAAGCGACTCTGACGAATTACCGCCCGCAGGTGCCGGTGCAAGTCATCTTGGTTGGCATCGAGACACATATCTGTGTCACACAGACCGCTCTTGATTTACTGCAAATAGGCCACGAGGTCTACATCTTGGTTGATGGAGTCAGCAGCTGCAACGCAGGCGAGAGGGGCGTGGCGCTGGAGCGCTTGAGGAAGGCGGGCGCCACAGTGACGACGAGCGAAAGCATTCTGTTTGAGTTACTTGGCGATGCCAGCCATCCTGCCTTCAAAGCCGTCAATGCTTTGGTCAAAGAAACGAAGGAGAGTACTAAGCAGGCCCTTGAGGTCTTTGCGCGGTAGATAGTTAGGACTACCGCGGTTAGGACTCCAAATGTTGTGTTCAAGAAGGCTGGAGCACCTGCTGGATCTTTGAACTGTAGCACCTGCTGGATCTTTGAACTGTAGCACCTGCTGGATCTGTGAACCAATGTATGCAAATGATGACTTGTCCCTCTGAGTACTCATAGTAGATGCGAGTGATTGTTGGGAGATAAACCAGGATACCAACCTTATCTCCGGGACCCACTAAAATTTGCCTGTCTCTTTCTGCTCTTCTGCTACACTTCAGTCTTCGCCAATACCCTGACCATGGGTCACAGCAGGCCTGCCAAAAAGCGGCGGCTTACCCCTCCTATCAATGATGATGCTGTGTCACACACTGTTCCGGCCTCGGAACTCTTCCATCGAGCCGCTGATTGGGACCTTGAGCAGGACTACGAACTGCGATCACGGAAGAAAAAAACAGCGAAAGAAGTAACAAGATTGCCAACCAAGACGAGAGAAGGGGTTATCAGGCAGGCGCAAGCCAATGATGTCTCAGATGCAGAATCAGATTCCTTTCTTGGATCCGCAAGCGACGTGGACAAGGAAGAGGATAATGAAGACGATCGTCTAGTTGCCTTGCGCGCTGAGGCAGAGTCTGCCCCCAAAATCCCCCTCAAGCAGCAGATCCTGCAGACCAAAGAAGAGCTGGCCCGTCTTGCAGAGCTGCTCAATGAGGACCCAGAGGAACATGCCGGCACCTTCAAGAAATTGGCAGAACTTGGTGGAGACAAAGCACCTGTGGCTGTGCGGAAGCTGGTGCTAGCTTCTCAGGCAGCCATATACAAGGATGTCATTCCTGGATATCGTATCCGTGCGTACAGAGATGAAGATTTGGGTAACAAGATCTCCAAGGACGTACGTCGGACACGCCAATACGAACATGCCCTGGTTATCGGTTACAAGAACTATGTCCATCTCCTAGCCTCTCTGGTCAAGCATAGGAAAAACGAGACTGAACTGCAGTCTCTCAGGAGTGTGGCCATCAGTTGTGTCTGCACTTTGCTATTGGCAGTCCCCCATTTCAATTTCCGGACTGAGCTCTTGAATGTGATCATCCATGAGCTTGCTGGTCGTGAAGCTACGCCAGACTTTGTCAAGTGTATTCAAACACTTGAGAAATTCTTCCAGGAAGACGATGATGGCGCGCCCTCGCTAGAAGCAGTCACCCTCCTGACAAAATTGATGAGAGCCCGAGAGTTCGCCATTCGAGAGGAAACTCTCAATACTTTCCATCACCTCAGGCTGTTAACGGAGCTGGCACCTGTGAACTCAGAGGTTGACAGGGCCACAGGTGTGTCGAAGCTGCATGGGAAGAAGGCTAAGAAGGAAAAGTTCGAGCATCGGTCCAAAAAGGAGAGGAAGCTTGAGCGAGAGCGAAAGGCTGTGGAGAAAGACATGAGAGAGGCCGATGCCAGTGTCAATTACGAGGAGCGAGAGAAGATGCAATCCGAAACTCTGAAGCTCGTTTTCGCGACCTACTTCCGAATCCTGAAGGAGAGAGTGCCGTCACTGATGGGTGCGGTGCTGGAAGGTCTTTCCAAATACGCCCACCTCATCAACCAGGACTATTTTGGTGATATCCTCGAGGCTTTGAAAGATATCATCCAAAAGGCCGAGGATGAAGAGGATGACAATGGGGACAACCACGATCAAGAATCCCGGAATGCGACGCGAGAGACCTTGTTGTCTACACAGACGGCATTTACTTTGCTATCCAACCAGGATGCTGCGAAATCGGCTTCTGCCCTTCACTTGGACTTGTCCTTCTTCTCAAGCCACACCTTCATGACACTCTACCCGCTGTCAGTGGACTCGGAGATTGAGCTCGGCCCCAAGTCCGCACGTCTTCCAGATCCTCACGCACAACAGGGTCAGAACAAGGTCAATGTTTCTACGCCGATCCTGCTCCTTTTGAGAGTCCTCCATTCAGTCCTCTTGACGCCATCACAACCACCGCCAACCGTCAAAGTGGCCGCCTTCTACAAAAGGCTTCTCACTGTGGCGTTGCAACTGCCGGAGAAGTCAAGCATCGCGGTGCTGAATCTTCTGTACAAGATCACAGAGAAGCATGGCCGAAAGATCGAGGCCCTATGGTATAGTGATGAGAGGAAAGGGGATGGTGTCTTCCGGGGGGAGAGTGAAACTGTCGAAGGCTCCAATGTTTTTGCTGTTGGAAGTGGCATCTGGGAAGAGGAACTGCTCAGGAAACACTACTGTCCTCAGGTACGAGAGCAGGTGACAGCAATAGACAAGGTGATTGCCGGTATGGCCAAAAAGTGATAGATGAGATAGAGAGTGCCGTACATCAACAATCAAGTGAAGAAGAAAGTTAATAGAGAGTATGCTGTTTCCGAGTTTCTAACCTCATTGGCAGCGACGATGTCATCAGTTTGGATAGTATGGCAGGTGCTGCTGGCTGGTGGGGCAACTAGCAAGAACTTTAAATTCTTAGGCTCTGCGCTAGTTAACCTTAATCTCCATGAAATTATCAGTTTTACACAACTTGGGAACTTTTTTTTTGGAGATTGAAGAGAAAAAAGCACAACAAGAAAGAAGAACAGAAACACCAGCCAGAAAAGAGGGAGAGGGAGAGAAAAAACTTTTATTAAATAATAACAACAGTAATAATGCGTCCTCTAACCGACACCGAAACCAAAACACTCTTCACCAAACTCGCCAACTACACCGGAGCATCACTCAGCCAACTGATCGCGCCAACAACAACTTCTTCATCTTCAGGCACATCATCATCATCATCAGCAGCAGCCACAGAGCGGAATGTGTTCCGAATGCACGAGTCACGGGTATACTACATGCCGCTGCGACTAGCCAACCTCGCGACGAGCGTTGCACGAGACAACCTGGTGTCGATGGGGACGTGCGTGGGCAAGTTCAGCAAGACGGGGAAATTCCGGCTACACATCACGGCGCTGGACATGATTGCGGCGCATGCGCGGTACAAGGTGTGGGTCAAGGCGAACGGCGAGATGCCGTTCCTGTATGGGGGTAACGTGGTCAAAGCGCACGTGGGCCGCTGGAGCGATGTTGATGTGCCTGAGCACAGTGGGATTGTGGTGCTGAGCATGGATGATACCCCGCTGGGGTTTGGGGTGACGGCGCGGAGCAGTGCCGAGGCGACCAAGAAGAGCGCGGAGCCGACGATGGTGGTGGTTTTTCGTCAGGCGGATGTTGGGGAGTATCTGAGGGATGAGGATACTTTGTTTGCTAGTTGATGTGGAGTGTGTGAGAGGGAAGAATGGGCGAGGAAGGGGGGCGGGGGGGTGGGGATTCTGGCTGGTATGATGTCGTGAGAGAGAGAGAGAGAGAGAGAGAGAGAGATCTAGTATGCGAAGAACAAGAAGAACTAGACCTGGAGGAAGGGGGAAAGTGTTCATTAAGACAGACTAAGTTATGCCTGGTTGTAGTCACAGAGAAAAGCAATTCGCTCCTCGCAATTCGCCATCCCATGCTTCCCTCGCACGCGTCTGAGGTGCTTGTCGTTGTCGGAATATAGACACTCGTCATCTTCCGTGGTCCAGCAGCCGGGCATGTCGTCAGGCAGCAGGACATGACTAACGGAATGGCCAGCTCTGTAGCTCTCGATCATGCGTTTGACTACACGGTCGGCCGTGTCAAAGTCGAAGCTGGTGGCGACAATGGAGATGTGAAGGACATCGTCGACATCGTCTCGGTTCAGATGAGACCAGGCCGTTCTGTGCTTGGCTTTCCAACTTGCATACTCGTCCTCTTCCTGGTTCGGCTCATCTGATTCGGGGTCTTCTTCCTCTTCGTTTGGCTCGTCTGGTTCAGGGTCTATTTCCTCTTCGTTTGGCTCGTCTGGGTCGGGGTCTACTTCGATGTGGTCCCTATCAGGCTGTAGGGGTTGCTCTTCTAGTTCTTCCTCCTCTAATGAAGGGTCACATTCGCCGTCTGGAGGAGGCAACTCAAAGTCGTTGCTCGTCAAGTCCATTGTTTGGATATCAAAGCGAGATGAATCATACTCTGCTGGAGAAGTAGGCGCAGTCTCGTAGTCGTGTGACTCCTCCTCATCCGGGGCAGTGTTCCAATTGGCGGATTGGTCAGGCACAGATCCATATTGATAAACGGAGGAGGCATCAGTGTCTGATGACGGGCTGTTGTTGGTAGGAGAGCGCCTGAAATTTGGATCATTATCCAAGGTTTGGCTCGGAGATCCTTGTTGCCGCTGGTCCGGTGTAGCGGGAATCTCGGCGTTGGGGTCATATCGAGGGCGTTTCCTCTTGCCCAAAAGTGTCGGTGGTGTTTGTTGTCTGATAATTGGACTGGGTGGGTGTGAGCTGAGGGCTGGTGTGAGCGAGCGGGGAGTGTGTAGAGCTTCAGAGTGCGAGTCCGGCGCAGGACGAGGCGGAAATTTGGCAGTGGTAGGGAAATCAGGATGAATGGGCGAGCTTGCTCGATCAGCCATGGCCCTTGTCGAAGCAATGGCAGGTTCGATTCGAGGACCGCCGACGAGAGATGTTGAGGGTCTCAAAACCCCCAGGTTCTTGGACAGGCTGCCACAGGCATTGCACAGAAAGCCGCGCTTGTTGCGCCAATGCCGTTCATCGATCTGCGTTGTCAGGCACTTAGAGCAGGTCTTGTGAAGGCCAGCCTCTCTGGCCACCTCTTCAACCAGTGTCTCAGCCTGTTCACGCTCTTCAGGCTCTTGCTTAATCTCTTGCTGAATCTCTTGCTTAATCTCTTGTTTAATCTCTTGCTTAATCTCTTGCTCAATCTCTTGCTCAATCTCTTGCTCAATCTCTTCAGCCTGCTCAGCCCGCTCCCCAGCCCCTTGTCCAGCTTCTTGTTCAGTTACATTCCGCCTGCTGAAATACTTTGGGAGAATTACATCATTGAACAGCGCCCTCACCTGGTCGACGGGATATCTTGACTCTTCGCCATATTTGCGCCAGCCCTGCTCACGCTCCTCTTCCGAGCAGCCAAGAATAGTGGAAGCAGCAATATACAACAAGTTGGCTTCTTTCACGGGGATCCCACGCAGCTCGGAAGGGCTGAAGACTACCGGCTCTCGATCAGCACTAGAGGTGCGCTGGCCAGCCGGGGTGAGTGCGTCGGGGGGAGGTGACGAGGAAGGCGAGTTCTGTTGTGCAGGAGGTGGAGTATGTGGCCGGGTCGTGGGTTCATCTAGAACCACCTCGTCGGAGATCGGATCCACGGCATCCAGCGACTCCTCCTCCTGCTGCTGCTGCTCCTCCTCCTCCTGCGGCTGCTGCTGCTGATCGTTGGGCATCCGTCTGTTCTGATAGACAACATGCTTTCGAAAGCGGTCTCGCCAGCTCTGGAAAGTATGACGCGGATTCATCTCCTCGATCCTCTTGTAAATCTCGTTGCCCTGCCAGCTCCCGCCCGCGCGCCTGAGCGGTTCCACTTGCTCCCACAGAAACTGGTCATCGGCCTCGGTGAAGGGCTGTCGTCCGCGCCTGGGCGCAGTCACCACACTGCCGACTGGCCGTTGTGCGCGTGACGCAGGCCCAATGGCGTAGTCCTCGAGCAGTGCCAGCTTACCATTGCGGATCGAGTCCTCAATATAGCGGTACGAGTGCGTGCCCGGCGGCTGGTGCTTGCGTGTGTGGTCGACAAACAGAATGTCGGCCTGCTTCTCTAGCGAGACAATCTTGGCGCCGTGCAGCTTCGCGTTCGCAATAAGCCACTGTCGCTGGGGGATCGAAGCGGACAACCAGAACTTCATGCCATCGAAAATGCCGCCATTGCTGTCCGTGCTGGCGCCACCGGAGGAGAAGAACAAGGAGGAGGAGGGGGGGCTGACACTGACACCGGCGCTGGCATTGCCGGCATGATCCACCCCTAGCCCCGCCATACCGAGAATAATCAGCGTGTCGCGTTTAACAGCACGACGCTGCTAGCCTCGTTGTAGAAGCCATTTGTTCTTTTTTTTTTTTGTGTCCTCGTTGTCGACGCGCACGCGCTCTCGCTCGTGGAGAAAGTAGGGTTACGGAACCCTAGAGGAGCGGAATTTGGCATCACGTGCGCCACCGGGCGGAATAGACTCGATGCGGGGGCCGACAGGGGCAGCTGCCGAAATGTCCAAATGCCACATTTTCCGCGCCGACCAATTCCGAGCGCATACATAATGCATTGCCCGGGCTCCGATTGGACGCACTGATAATCGAGCCCATGTCATTCTCTCCGGAGACAACTGCCACACCACCACCGACTACTTGTGCACTTTTTGTGAAACCTCCCTCACCCACCACCCCCACCTTTTCTCCATCTTCCTCTCTCTCATCTGGCTTAATAATCTCTCTGCTTGACTCTGTCTCTGCGTGTCCATCTTCTTCTCGCGACCCAGCGCCCTTTCCGGGGGCTCTTACCTCGTCTGTCGTGGACCTCCTGTACAGCAACAGATCCACCTCGGCACGCACCACTCATACTTGCCCACCACGCCCGCATCCGACGCCGCCTGGCCTCTCGCCGCCTGACCGTCCTCAGCCCACCGTTGCCGAGAAGCCAAGAGAAAAAGAGAGAAAAAAACACCATGTCCACCGACGCAGCTGACGCAAAACCCCCGGTGCAAGACGGCGTCGAGGCCGAGCAGCCGTCCGAGACGCCGTCGTCAGGCCCCAAGGAATTTACATCAGAAGAAGTGGCTACGCATTCGACCAAGAAGGACCTCTGGTTTATCGTGCACGGCAAGGTCTACGATTCGACCGCGTTCGCAGATGAGCATCCGTAAGTTCACATCACCAGGTTGACTCTCTCTCTCTCTCTCTTTCTCTACCTTGTGGAAGAAATGCGGTGAACAGGCACGGAGTTTCTATTTAACCGGGAAATCAATTTTCAGAACTAACACACCGTTTCTCTCTTTCCTTGCAGCGGCGGCGAAGAAGTCCTAATCGATGTCGGCGGCCAAGACGCCACCGAGGCCTTTGAAGACGTCGGCCACTCGGACGAGGCCCGTGAAATCCTGGAGGCAATGTTGGTCGGCAACCTCAAGGGCGCAAAGCCCGCTCCTGGTGCCGGTGGTGCGGGCGGCGGAAGCTCATCAGGAGGAGGACCAGCCGCATATGGAGGAGCCAGCGAGAGCGGCTTTGGCTTCATCCTCTACATCATCATCTTTATCGGTGGCATCGCCGCCTACATCGCTTACCAGTACCTTCAACCCGCCGACGGCCAGGAGCACACCAATTACCAGCCGCCCATTGCCGCCCCAAGCTCACCGCTGAACTAGTTTTTATTATTTTAGACATAGAAGACTACAAGCAGTGTGATGATGATGTTGTTGTTGTTGTTGGAAAATATTCCTGTGTCCCAGGAGCGGTGTGTGTGTCTGTGTGTGTGTGTGTTTGTTCGTAGGAGTGTCAAGTCTGGGTTTGAAGCGACCAAAGAGAAGACTATAATAATCTCTCTTGTTTTGATTTTATTTTTTAATTCATTTTATTTTTTTTCTGATCTTCAAGCTTTCCCCCCCAGCGGTCTGTCTGTTTGTCTGTCAGTCAGTGCCATGGATTTATTTGGTCCAATTGGACTCTCAGTGAAAAAAAGCAACAAAAAAAGAAAGTGTGTCCAGTTTTGTTTGCTGTTTGTTGATTGGCTTGAAAAAGCTGCTGCTTGTTCAGGGAAGTTAAGTTGAAGTTGGGGGGGGGGGGGGGGGGGGGGGGGGGGGGGGAAAGGAAGGAGTGCTCTTCCCCCCCTCGCGGAGGAAGGAGCGCGTTCGCCCGGAGCCGGAGCCGGGGATGGAGACGGACAATCTTACATCATCCGTCTTACACATCTTACATCTTCAATAGAATAGAACAGAACAGGCTGGTCCAGTGCAGACTTGATTACTACACATACGATTAATAATAATAATATTATTATTATTATTATTATTGTTTTCAAGTTCGACACAGTAGTTTGAGTCAGAGTTATCAAGGGCAGCGAGTACAAGTTCGAAGCAGTAGAAAATGAAGAACAAGAACAAGAACAAGAAGAGTACAACTTTACTACTGACTCGCTCGTATTGATTCATTCATTCAATGAAAGGGCCGCCGGGCTAAGGGGACAGATGGACGATTGATTAGGACTATGTGATTCAGAGGCTTTCCCTTCACCGATAGTACCCTGCTGCTGACTGTTGCTGTTGCTGCTGCTGTTGCTGATGTGAAAGTGGTTGATATGCTTGGTAGGTACTCGTAGGAATAGCAGCAGCAGTAGCAGCAGCAGTAGCAGCAGCAGTTGTCGTAGTTGAAGCTGTAGGAGTAGAAGTAACTCCACCACCACCACCACCAGCAGGCACAAACGGCGGGTAGGCACCTGGCTGCACAAATGACACTGGCGACTGCTGTCTCCGGTCTAGGAACAGTGTCTGAGCTTGACCCTGAGGTATGGGCGGAGGTGCATGGCTTGGTTGACTGGGTGGTTGACTGGGTACCTGTGGTTGATACTGTGATTGTTGCTGTGGTGGTGGTGCTGTTGGCGGCGATGACACTGTCGACGTGGCAACAGCAGGGTTATCGGGCTGGGATGCATACGCGAGATGTGGCTGGGATTGAGCCTCCTGGCTGTAGATGGAATTCGAGTAGCTCGTGTTCACGTCCGACTGGAGTGCATGTGCTGGAGCAGTGCTGAGAGATGGGTACGAGTGGCGTGGCTGGAGGGTGTCGGCGTGGGTCTCGTAGACGGATGTGCCCGCGATTTCCTGGGGTAGGTACTCGGTCGAGTGCTGGGACTGACTGCGTTGGGGAGGTGCGTATTGGACATAGGGGTCTCTGTTAGACAGCTGTTGCGGCGCCGCGCCTTGGTTAGACGGCGTATGCGAGACAGGAGGCGGTGAGCTGACCGGATATGGAGCCTGGAAGACCGGAGCATATGCTCCTGCCGGTCCACTGCTACCACCCGGTTGGCCATCTGTGTCCAGGGGATATGAGTCAGCGGGAGGAAGATGGAGGATAATGCGTTGAGTTGCCATATGAAGGGTATGGGATCATGTAACCAGGGGCTCGCTGCTGGGGTGCCAGCGTACCTGCAGGATAGATTCGCTGAGGCTGCGATGCGTACGCAGATGGGCCTGGCGGTGCCTCCACATAGCCGTACGGCGGCTGCTGGCCCGGGCGGCGGTATGCGTGCGAGGGCTGCGACATGGAGGACTCGAGTAAAGCCTCATAATCGCGGCACGCCTTGATGAACTTTTCGTTGAGCTGCTGGAAGTCGTCTGGTCCAAGTCAGCTTCAAACCGATGCCGTTTCTACTAATCAAAGTTCGCTGTTGCAACTCCAGCAACTCACCTTTCTTCTGTGTATACTTGCCAATCAGCTCAATCAGCTTGGGCCGGATTGCCAGCGTGCTGTGATAGAGCTCTGTGATATCGTCGTTGTCGCGCGCACTGATGTCGGCAGAACTTGTTGTGCTCAGCAAGGTCAGCAGCTTCTCCACGTTCTTGAGCTGGCCAAACACCTCGGCCTCCGTGCGGGCCTCGTGCTCCAGCTCCTCAGGCGTCGGGTCCTGCAGCTTCTCGACGTAGTTGAGTGGGAAGATGCCAGTCTGGCCACGCAGCGTCCCCTTCCACCAGTCCTTGTAGACCGACTCAAGCACGGCAATCACATCACCCTTGCGGAACTGCAGCTCGCCCGGCTCCGAAGGCTCAAAGTCGAACAGTGCGCGCACCCGAGAGACTGTTGCCGCCGTTGTGCCAGAGGGGATCGTTGCTCGCTGCCCAGACAGCTCACCTGCCGTTGGCTGTGTGGTTGATGTAGCCTCTTTACCTGCTTCTGTGGCGATCGCAGCTGTCGACCCTGTGGCTGTCGGAGCCGCTGGTGCCGGCCCATTGTCTTGTATGGACAGCCTAAGAGCCATCTGCAGGTCCTCCTCTTCTCGCTGGCGGTCGTAATCGGTGATCTGCTGCTTCTGCGGCGCTTGTGGCGGTTGGATATGTGGATCTACGATAGACGGAGTTGTCAGCATGCACGCGCACAACCATATTCCTCTTGGTGGCAAACTCACTCTGTGACTTGAGACGTGCCAGAGCCTGCTCCATAATGCCCAGGTCCGGGTTGGAGGCAAACATCTTGGTCCATTCGTCCATGCGCTCGGCAATCTTCGACTTCACCTGGGCGTGGGTTGTCTGGAAATATGAGACAAACGGTCAGCATGCCAGGCTCCCCTTCTCTACCCCCGCAACTCTCTCATCCAGCCTCCTTCTCACTCACCCGGTCTCCAGCCAAGCGCAGCAGCGCGTCGGTGAAGCTGCGCGATGCCAACTCGCGGTGTATGGGCTCTCCACAGTTCTGCGACAGCGCATTCGCCAGCTCGAGTGTGTACAGTTGCACGTTGGCATTGCGGTGGGCCAGACGCTTGATCATCGCAGCCACAACGTCTTTGGCGCCGGTGGGCTGCGATGAGGCTCTGTCGCACACATCGAGGATGAGCTCCCAGTTCTCCGATGTCAGATTCTCGTCTGTAGCCTTGGCTGTAGTTGCTGTCAGTAACAGTCACGACATCCCGCTACCTCATCACAATACACTGCCGTTGTATCACACCAACCCCCTCTACCCTCCACCCTCTACCCTCCACCCTCCTATACACATCACTTGGATATGCCAAACTCCGTCTCTGGCAAGGGGGGAAAGAGTATAAACTTACTGACAGCCTCATCAAAGGCATTCTGTTGTGTGCGGAACATGGTGATACAACAAAAGACCTTGCTAAGTTATGGCAGGGAGAAAGTTGCGGAGAGGAGTAACGGTATTGCTTTGGCTATGTGATGCCTATTCCTGGACTGCGTCATGTGTGGCGCAGACAAGGCATCGACGCCACCCCAGCCACAACAGCCCCACAAGGCGTCCAGCAGGAGATATGTGGTCATTTTTGATTAATAAGATTATATACTCCCAGAGGCATCAACACCACTCATTAACACCGCTCGTCAACACCGCTCATTAGCACCACTGGTCAGCACCACGGCTCAACACCACTGCTCAACAGATCTCTAGTTGTCCACTGCCGGAAATGGGGGATCAGAAACCAGGGCCTCTGACACTCTCGCTAATCCTTACATCCTTCTCAGATAGAGCTCCCTCTCTGGGCACCAGCCAGACCTTTTGCATACATATTGCTCTCTCCCATCCATCCCATGCTCACATACTGACATATGCACACACACCACGCCAATACAATCCATACAATCCACCAAAATAGCCAATCCGGCTTCTGCGCTCCCGGCCTTCCCTGCGCCACCCATAAAGCTGCTCTTAATCTCTTCTTTTTTTTGTCGCGCACGCGGATCAGTGTCCGCCGTTCTCCCTGATTAATCACCCGGCATGACCAACAACAGCATGGTCCAAAGGCGGTGTGTGTGCATAGAGGGTAAGAAATGCTGTTAGTTCTTCATGTCACATTAATCTTGAATATCGTATATCGCTCGCACAAGGCGCTGCTTAGTTGCCGCGGCTCGCCTTCTCGGCTGCACGGCTCTCGCGTGCAGCTTGGACCAGAGGCGCCAGGCTCGTCAGCGGCGCACACAGCTGCATAAACGGATGCTGCAACACAGTGTTAGCAATCAACATCCCGACCCGCATCAGGCTTCCACACTTACATGCAGCAAGTCATGCGCACTCGCGCGCTTTTCCGGCTCTACCTTCAGGGCAAAGTGCAAAAAGTCGCGGAAGACGGGCGAGAGAGACTGTTCGTCCTTGATCTTCGGCGTGCCATACTTGGCAATCAGATAGAGCGCCCGTAAGGGTGACTCGGTCAGATACGGTGGCTCGCCCTCGATCATTTCAATCGCCATGATGCCCAAGCTCCATATGTCGACCTTGCGCCCGTACTCCTTGCGCGTCACCACCTCGGGCGCCATCCAGTAGGGCGTGCCCACCATCGTTGTCCTCTTGTTGTGTGATTCGTTGATTTGCGCGCAAAATCCAAAATCCGTCAGTTTGATATCGCCCCGTTCCGACAGCAAAATGTTATCCGACTTGATGTCTCGATGGATCACATTCTTGGAATGAAGATGCTGCAATCCTAACAACGTCTGTTCTGGTCAGCCAACAGTTCTCCGTCTGGGCCTACTGCTATGCCACTTACCTCCCGGCACACGGCCGCGATCTGGCCTTCACTCATAATGTTGAATGTTACCACGTCCGTCAGACTGCCACCTTGCATATACTCCATCACCACCCACAGATCGCCATCGTGGAGGTAACTGTCGATGAAGTTGACGATATTCTTGTGCTTGCTGTCCTTCATCACAATGATTTCGTTGATTATTAGGTCCTTCTTGGGTTGTTGCTCCAGATTCATCTGCTTGATGGCCACACATCGCTGTGTTGAGACCTCGAGAGCGGTGAAGACGCCTCCAGACGCTCCCTGCCCAATCTTACTCAGGTTGGTGTACCGCGTGGTCGGGTCACCAGGCGTGCAGATCGACCGCAGTCGCACTGTCACGTCTTGCCCATTGTCGGGTTGCCTCGCCCGTGTTCTCGTTCGTGCTGGTGGCACAGCTCCAACAACTGGGGCCGCTGGTGCGTGCTGGGTTCGCGCATGTTGTTCCGTCACTGTTGCTTGTTGCTGTTGTTGCTGTGGCAGCACAGCTTGTTGCCCTGAAGTCGCGTTCAACGGCGGTAGTGCTTTGGGAGGCACCTCTGGTCCGGCTTCTTCGAGCTCTGGTCCTTGTGGGTTGTATGGACGATCGAGCTGCCTGTTCTGGATGGTTTGTTGCGACGCTAGCATAGGTTGCTCCTGCTGCTGTTGATATTGTACTGGAGACTGAATGGACACAGGGTTCCGTGGCGGCGTAGACGCTGGAGCACGCGAGTTCGATCGACTCCTATCCCAAGCGCCCGCAACTGGTGAGGCCTGTGGCTGTCCTACCGATGCTCCTAGCGCGGGTGTGGCCGGAATGCTTTGCTCAGGACTCTTCCTGAAGGGAAGTTGCGCTGCAATGGGAATTGCGGCCGCCGATGCTGGTGGAGTTACTGCCACCGAGGCGGACAGAGGAACAGGAGCGGCCACGGGCGGCGCAGGCGGTGCAGGCGCCGGTCTCACTGGCTGAACCTGGCTTGACGACACCGGAGGCTTGGGCGCGGGTCTTTGAGGCACCATGCCATTAACCGGCAGGCCTCTCGACGCAGCAATTGCATTTGCCGACGGCCCTTTTGGAATGGGTGGAGGCGCTCGCGGGTTTTCGAAGCTGCGCTCATGGTTCTGCGGGAATCGCGGGCTGACTGGAGGAGAAATGACGGCGACGCCTCCCACCACGGGCGCTACCTTGGCGCTATTGGTCCCTGCTGTTGCTGCTATACCTGGGGTGCTAATTGGAGACGATGACAGCTTGGAGTGATCAAACTTGTGCCAGACTGCATCATCTTTGTCACCCAGGTTACTCTTATATGTCTCCATGATGTTCATCATCATCTCTGGATTCTGTTCTTGCTCCCTTTTCGGGATTCCATTGTCAGTCAGTATGCGCTGCCATTCCTGAGGCAGGCCCTGTTCCAAGTCAGCAAACAACACCAGACAGGCCAGTAAGGCAGTCACATACCGTGAATTGGCCTGTATCATTATCATAGCCAACATGAATCATATGCAGTGGGTTCTCTGGTGCAGATATCTTGATGGTTCGCGGTGAACCAAGCATACTGCTCACAAAGCTTGAGAAGCCACTCTTCTTGTACATGCCAAGTGATGGACGCGTCAAGTGCGGATCGCCAGACAGCCGCTGGGGGCTCCGGGTTCCGCTCTCAGATCGCGGCGGCGTGGCTTCCATCATGGGCTGGCCGCCAGGTGGGATTGGACCAGAAAGGCTGGGCTGCTGGATGCAGAGATCGGGGCCGGTCAGGCTCTGTTCGAGCGGGGCGGGCAACGCAGGGCGGAGGGATCGCGTAGCTGGTGCTACATTCGAAGACGAGCTGTGGATGGACGAAAGGATGGTCAGGGCGTCGAAGGGGGCGCCAATTAGATCGTGGGTGCGGTCATCAGAAGTGCGTGAGGAGCCAGTAAAAGGAGTCTGTAGCTGGTCAGATAGAGAAGAGGACCCAGGCGAGGGCGAGAGCGAGAGCGAGGGCGAGAGCGATGCCGCGGGAGAGAGGGAGGACGAGGATGACGGCGCAGTGGGCGTGAAGAAGGCCGCCGGTCTGGGGCGCCTCACCTGTTCGAGAGAGGAGACGGAGGATGCGTATGCCTCAGTAGTCGAGCGCTTATGGACGTCGCGGGAAGACTGCGAAGCCGCGGCCAGGCTTCGCTGGTAGGGCGCTGACGGCGCTGACGGGGCACGACGAAGCGCTGTGGTCGATTGCGGCTTTCGCAGCGACAGACGGCTGGTCAGCGCCGACGGGAAGAGCGACGAGGAGGACGAGGACGAGGGCGGTGGCGGTGCCTTGCTCAATGTTGCGGCTCGACGCTTCTTCCCGCTCAGCACTGGCTCACTGTCCATTCTGGCACAGCCCTAGATAGCTAGGTGCCAGCTAAGGTGCTGGTGCTGGACAGCAGAGTCAGTGGACGGTAGGCGCTACTAACGCATCCGGAAGGCGCAGGCCACAGAGACAAAAAGAAAGGCAAGAGCAGCAGTCAAGCAGGTAGAGTGAAGTAGGTACAGCAAGGCAGGAGCATGCCCTGCCACAGACAGTGACTGGCACAGGCTCAATGGAGCCAGACAGGCAGGCACAGGCAGATGGATGGGGAAGCGCAGGCAGGTCAAAGATTAGGGACGGGGCAAAGGTCGCTGTCGATAATAGCGAGAATGAGTTGTCGCAAGGTGCAAGGTGGTTTGCCAACGGCCCTGCAAGCCGCGCCCCTAACCGAGCTCCGAGTCGCCGCAGATCACCTGCCCTGGCGTTCAGCTAAGCAGCAACCCTGGGTGTTCTAGGCGCTTGCCCAAGCCCAGCTTACGCTGCCCCGCGGACTGCGGACTGGCCTCTCCCCCGGGTCCCCACTCCCCCCTTCTAGGCCAAGTGGGCGCCAGGGGAGGTCGTACTCTTTCAACCACCTGCATCAAGCACAACACCATTTCTTTTGCCACCCGTCCACCAGCTGGGTAATTACAGTAGACATGGAGCTCGCGGTAATGCAGCTGTCCATCTGGCCGTCCCTCGCTGCAGCTGCCAGAAGCAGTTGCCCCCCCCTGGGCCAGTAGTGGTTGCTCCCTTAACCAGTGCGCGGGGCAGTCGTTCATGCTCAACTGCATTTCCGAGCAAGCCACGCGTCCTTTCCGACACGGGGGGATGCGAGTTGGAGCAGCAGGTTATCGACACTCGAGACTCGAGACTCGAGAGTTGCAAACACGTAAAGCAGAATGCCCAAACAGAGGACTTCCAATCACAGACTTTCTACTTCTTTCTTTTGAGGCCAGCATGGAACATGATGCACAGTTCTGCTCTGAGAAGCTGAGACACTCTGAGTAGTTCAGGCTCCAGACGAACAGCTGCCCTGTTCACATGTGACTCTTCATTGGCTGCACAGCCTCCTGAGCCGCAGGCAGCATCCCCGTCTCCCTGATCCTGTGCTTTGTGGGGATGGATAACGGGTGGTCAGGGCTTGACCCGGATTTCAGGATACCTGCACACCCAAAATGCAGAAGAAGCCTGTGCCAATAATACAGCTGAGGCACTGACCTGATTTCGGGGACAGACACGACATGACCATACATGCCTGAGAGATGACTTGTTCTTCCTGCTGTGTCCAAGCTTCATCAGGCCAGACTTGAACATGGCAAATATTTGTCAACCTCTAGGAACCTAGAGGAGGGACTCTTCAGTCACACATCTCTTGCAAGGGGAAACTAGCTCATCCCTTTCGGCTGGAAAAGACACGCGCAAAGACGGTGCAGGCCGACTGGCCCGACTGACCAACTGGCTGACGGGCTGCTGGCAGAAGTTCAAATCTACTGTATCTACCAGATCCTCTTGGCTACCATCTCATATCGCTTGACCCGGTCGAAGGCTTCTATACCCTGCTCCTTCTCCTTGTCGCGTTTCGCCTTTTCAGCCTTCTCGCGATCGTGGAGTGCCTGCAGCGCGTCCGGGTCATCCTCGTATATCCACCTACGCTTATCTTCGTCCACCTCAACGACGCCCCATCCTCCCACTCGCCTTCCTCCTTCAACATGGCTTGTCTGAGCCTTGTCCCTCTCCCTTTCCTTCATCGACAAGTAGCGTGCCCGGGAAAAGGCAAGGAGAAGCATGCCCAGCACCAGCTTGCAGGCAAGTAGCACCAGGAAAATGAGCACCGCCACCAGCACGCCGACCAAGGTAGAGGCCAACTGCGAGTCCATCATGGTCGACGGCAACCCTCCGAGAAGGTCATCTACTCTGCGCGCAATTGCTGCAGGAGCAGATGTCGCCCTCGGGTCGCGGGTGCTGGTGAACTCCTCCTGCATGGCCGCTAATGTTGTTGACGACCTTGGGCTCGGTGGCATCCACACAGCCATGAACATTTGGTAAATCTGCACACTTGCTCGGATCAGGATGCAACTCAGCGGAATCACCGGGAGACCCAGCCGCTTAGTCAGGTTCTGGTCTCCGAACGCCGTGGTGTAGTAGTCTTTGGCAAGCACATCCAGGAAGCGGCTGTAGATAGCCGGCCTTGTGTTGTTGAACTTGTTGATGTACGCGTGCTTTAGCCAGTCCACCAGCATCTCCGATCCCATCACAACAAGAAATGGTCCAATCACATGGTTGACAGTTGGCACATATGTTGTGATGGAGCTGACCACCCCTGGGACAATGGTGAAGGACTTCGGAAGGATGGATGACACCGTCAGAGGAGGCACTGCCGTAGTTATCGGTAGGCTTATGTTGGCTGCTTGAGCTGTGCTTGGACTCGGTGGTGTTCGGAGAGAGGCAAACCCCTTTCCAACCCCCCCTGTTTCGGCAATGTTGCGCGAGGCAATGATCAGCAACATGTGCCATAGTTGGAATCGCTCCACGACGTCGGCACAGGTCAA
Source organism: Chaetothyriales sp. CBS 135597 (assembly GCA_003709825.1). NCBI lineage: Eukaryota > Fungi > Ascomycota > Eurotiomycetes > Chaetothyriales > Chaetothyriales sp. CBS 135597. Next base: position 43,925 of record QQXN01000006.1, on the reverse strand, counting down.
CTGGAACAGGTTTTCTTTTTCAAATCGCTTGAACACTGTCGATTTGATCTCAACAAACTGGTTCGACATCAGAAGCGTGATCAGGGCGTTCGAGTATGAATTCACCGCCACATTGAGGGTAATGACCTGGTAGAACAGCGCGACCGAGTGGATGACTGTATAGGCCAGTGCCAGGATGAACAGCCACGACGGCCGCAGAATCTTCGACCGGCCGTCCTGCTTCCTCTCTAGCGCTTCGCGTGAAAAGAGGCACTCCAAGACATCCTGTCCGATGGCAGAGAAGAGCCGATCGCATACCTCAAGAATGTTGTAGATCACATAGAGCTTGATGGCTGCCTGGCCTCGCACCCAGTGGTACATCCTGCTGGCATCCAATTGCAGAAGCACCAGGCTGGTACAAATAATGAGCAGCCCCTTCAGCATGTCAGCCTTGTCTTCTGGCAGCAGCATCGATGGCACCGCCGCGGCTCTGTTGTCTCGTCTGAACCCCTGCGTCTTCTTCAGCGGCCGCCCGTCTTGTTGTCTGCTCGAACCAAGGTCGACCTCGAGCGTCTTCTGGGCCAGCAGGCTCCTTGTTCGCCGCCTTTGCCATACACGACCAGCGCCGCTGTAGACAAAGTACGACAAAGATTGCATCTCCATCACCAGATTCTTTATCCAGGACTGCCCAAGGATGTAGACAGACTTGAACAGTCGGAGAGGGAGGATGGTAAAGGTGTACAGCCACGAGTCGACGCATGCAAGCATGCCAAACCACAGCACCGATTCCAGATGCCAAGGCAGCAGCAGGAAATTGAGGAGCCGTTCCATCTTGGCACGAGACGACTCGTATGGAAAGTCGGCCGCTGCAGACCGATGAATGAATGACTCAGAAGGCCGGTGGGAAGACAGCTCGAGCTGCAGGTACGTTGGAATTGACAAACGTGGCAGTGGGATCGACGACGGCATTGGCGACGGCAAGGGCTTATACTTTGGATGCAGTTTCGGCTTGGCCTTCTCATTTCGATTCGCTTCAGAAGTAGCGAGGGAAATAACTCTCGTGCTGTCACTTCGTCGTGTCCATGATCTCTCTCGCATAGCGGCCGGCGTGGAGAGAGCGCGCTTGGTCTTCCCAGAGAGTGTGTGGACGCTCGTGGCAGAGTCTGTGGTCAAATCCCGGGACCGCTTCGATTCGACTTCTATTTGCCCTAGTGAATTGGGCGTACTCGGGGTTGGGCTTACTCGCCGTAGTGGGAGGTCGACGAAGCGGTCAGTCGAGCCATTTGGACCTTCGAGGGTAGGTATTTTGGGTGAGCCATCGCCTGGATTCACCATCAGCTGCTCCGGTCCCACAGCTGCAACAACAGGAGGTAAATCAGGCGAAGGCACTGGGTCTGGCGAGAGGTGGGACAGAGGGGTCGAGACCGACAATATCCTCCCGTCAGGGTTCTTGCTGAGCAGAATTGTTTGTGTTATAGCCGAGTCAGCATCACATATTCCACTCTTTTCTATGCTTGCATCAGATGCTGTGTATTCGCCACTCTGGGCCAGTATTTGCTTCAGCTTGGGGTCCAGCAGCGCCGGCACCTGGCCGTGTTGGGCGTGGTCATCAGAGCCAGTTGGCGGATCGACTCGCTCTCGGCGCTCTGACGGCTCTGTATCCAATGCCCAGTCTCTGTCTGCAGTGCTGCCATCCTGTGTGCTCTCGCCACTGTTGTATTGGTGGGCAGCCTGAATTCCGTCGAGGCCTGATACGCTGGGGAGGACACCTGTAGGAACGGTCTCACGATTGTCTCGGTGGCTGAGGTCGACAGGGCGAGGTTGAAGGGCATTCATTCCTTGAGTTGACAGCCCTTACTCACTCTCCATCCATGGTCTGCAGGCCGATGTTTACGCGTACGACGAGCCGCAGTGTCGGAGTCAATTCCGTTGGACGGAGAAAGTTAGCGTAGTCCACCGGATATAGGATGGTAAACTCCGGGTGGAGACAGAGTGAGGCGTCAATCCATCACTAGCCACAGTTGAGGGCGGCGACGCGCCTTGTAACCATGGGACTTGCAGTAAGTTACGGGGAGTCATTCACTTGCATCTAGAGAAAACAGCCATACTAGACTTGCGGTTTGATCTTGGGATAGAAACATCCCTCTCTCTGGCCGTCTCAGTATTCCCCTTTCAGCATAGTGCCACCAAGTCCGGACGGGAGGCATGTCTAGATCATGGCTTTCATAGAGCGGAATCCTCGAGCTGATGAGCCCTTGGATAGCCGTGGGTGGGAAGACGAAGACAGTGCCACTGCCAGTCGCCAAAATACTTCCAGCAGCCGTCCCATAGGCGGACCTGGGCTGGAAGCCTCACCTATTCAACGCAGGCCGCGGCCATGGCCAGCAGAGCAAAGAGCCGTATCAGCAAGCAGGGTTCCCGCTGGATCTTCGAGTGATCTGTCTACTACACAGGCAACCTTCGAATCGCCGTTGCGGTCTATTATTGTGTCAGGAGTGCCCACTGCTTCTGTTTCGGCCAACACTGCCTTGGCCTCGCTCAGTTCGGCCACTCCCTCGTCCAGTTCGGCCCCGGCCTTTGTTGCCTTGACCAATGCAGGAGCTCGTCGAGTGCTGGCCAGGTCGGAATCCGGGATGGCGTCGTCGTCCACGCCCTCTTCGACGCTGTACGCCAAATCCTTCCCGACTCTGCAAAAGGACCTTGATGACCCTCATGCAGCCCCGTCAAACTCTGGCCCTGAACCCTACCAAGTCTACGCACCCGTGGCCGTTTCAAGGCACCTTCTAGTAAGCCACGAGACCAGTCCAGCGGTGCTGCCTCGTAGTCCCTCTTATCTGGGAACACTCCCAGGTCCAGCTACTTCCACCTTGACAGGCCATCTCTTTCATCACGGCTTCTTGGAGGGAATACACTCAGACATTACTATAGTTGCGTTTGGCCAGCACTACAGGCTGCACAAACTACTGCTGCATAGAGTCCCATTCTTTGCGTCTGCATTCTCGGGCCCATGGGCAGAGAGCTCTGCCAAAGAGATGGTTCTCTATCCAGAGGAGATTGACTCTAACATCAATCAGGCCGCATTTGAGTTGGCTATCAAAAGGATCTATGGCACTCAGTTTCCCCAACTCGAAGAGGAAGAAGCCGTTGGCCTCTTTGCTGCTGCATCCTGGCTCGATATGCCTGAGATAATCGAATCCAGTGTCGATTCGATCTTGCGCCAGATGGAAATATCCACCCTTCACCAACTTATTCGGCTGGTCACAACCAACAACTATGGCAAGCCTGGTGACCGCATTCTGGCTTCGATCAAGGCTGTTTTGTGTCGTGAGGGGTGGGAGATGCCCCTTTCACTATGGGATGACATCCCCTCAGAGGTCATTCGCGAGGTCGTGGGAGCCGATCCATTCTTCGTGCCGTCGGAATGGGAGCGTTGGCTCCTGGCCACCAAAATATTGAACCGCAAATTGAAGGTAAAGGCCATCGAAGCCGGCCTAATTTCAAAAGAGGGTACTTTTCTCTGTCCAAAGCCTTTCAGTTACAGATCGTCTGCCATCCGTTTCGATACCACAAGCAGACAACAATCTCACCCTAAAGACGAACCGTGGATTTCACTTTACGCGTCTCCTGAAGTTGCGCCGCTGCTTGCCCTCTTGGATGAGGGTGTACACTATGTACACCTTAGTTTTGAGCAACTTCAGCAAATTCGGGCTCAGAGAGATGTTTTGGGTGTGCCAACACTGCCCGAACAGCTAATATCCGATGCACTTTGGATGTCGATGGAACTCAGGCAGCGAATCCTGAACGCAGATGAGAATGACCTTGAGCTTGGCCTGGCCGAGACAGCTCAGGAAGCAGACTTGCCAGGCGCTACAAGCAGCGAGGCGTCGCCTCATAGAGACATCAAAGGAAAACAGAGAGCGCTCACGCCCGAACCATCACCCAGTGGTGATGAGCGGCTCCCAACCTCGCATGATGGCACGATCAAAACTCGCAAATTTTGGATCCCGACTTCAGATATGTCATGTGTCATAGGCGGCACCCGCGAAGCCAACGAGCTTGCTGATGCCACCACCAGTAACTGTGACTTGAATGACCTGCCGTGGGCATCTGACTTCGTCCTGGACAGCAGACGACCATTATTGGCGCGGAGTGCTGACGGTGGCGGCGGCGGCAGCGGTAGCGGCAGCTGCAGCGATACTCCACAACAGTACTCAAGGTTCCCGCCCTTTCGCTTTGCAGCAGAGTTCCCCCACCCTGTCACTCTCAAGGACAAAAAGCGCGTGTACTCAGGCACGGTATGGTACGCGGGCAGCCTGTGGAAACTCTACGTACAGAGAGTCAACAGTTCCAAGAGTCACCAGCTGGGCATCTACTTGCACCGCGCGGCCAAGGATGCGTTGGATGAGCCCTTGGGCCAAGTCCTCCCCGTGCGGTCTGTCGACGACCGAATCGGCCAGTTTGAGCGTGAAATGCACATGCGCAGGACCGAGGGACGACCTCTACACACTTGGCGTGGAGAAGACGAGCCCAGTAGTAATAATAATAACAACAACAGTACCTCTTCCCACACCCGCCCGGTAATCGCCCCGTTGCTGTACCGGCCACCTTGGATGATGGAAGGAGACTCAAACATGGCTGTCAAAGACGAAGGACCAGAAAGATCACACGGCTCCCCGAACAGACAACAACATCAACATCAACAACAGAATACCACCACCAACGGTTCGAATTGGACTGAGGCCGAGTTATTGTTACAAGACGAAGATCTCGTACCGTCTCCTAACACCCGACAATGGACAGTGCCAGCAGTGCCGCCATACCTTGACAACCGGTGTGTCTTATTTCTTCCCCCCCCCCCTCCCCTCCCTTTTTTAACTGCCTACTAACGCATCCACCACCACTACCACTACCACAGCCCAGTCATCAAATCGTACTTCAAAATCTACTCGACCAATAAGGCCGGACGGCTGTTGAACGTCTATGAGAGCGCTCCGGAGAAATTCGTGGTGAACAAGAGCTGGGGCTGGAAAAGCAGTTCCTTTGCCTTTGATGACTCTTCGCACCACCAACACCCTCAACAACAACAACAACAACAACAGCAGCAGCAGCAGCAGCAGCAGCAACAACAACAGCAACATATGGATTATGACACGACGGCGCGAACAGCAACGACGACGACGACGACGACGACGACGACCACGACTACGACAATGGGGAAAGATGGTAAAATGCGGTTCATGTGCTTGATCGGGAATATGTGATGATTCACAAAGAAAGGGCCGGAAGACAAATCCAACTAATAAAGCATCCAAGTCACAAGTCATGAGTGATACTGATATCATCAAGTTATATTCGTGATGTTCCCCCCCCCCCCGAATGAGATCTTAAATGGTATCATCAGGTTGATTGAATGACTTTTTTTTGGGTCGATGATGATCGCAGGGATAGAATAACTAACCTATCACCAACAACCATGGAGGAGGATACGTCCCTTGCTTTGACCCTTAGATTGACTAAAACTTATCTGCCCGTACTTACTGGGTGGTCTTCTTCTTCTTGGCCTCCCCATCCGCCACCGCGGTCTTGTTTCTATACTTTCTCGGGTCCTTCCGACTCATCTTGACCCTATCGCGGGTGCCTTTCCCGCCTTCCCAGAAGCCACCAGCTCTCCTGCCGACCAAACTGGCGCGACATATGCCGCACACATCTGGGCGATAGTTCTGTTCTCGCGAGCAGTAGCCGCAAATCATGCGGTTGGCGTGCTCATTGGGATGCTTCGCTGTGCCGTCCTCATGCACTTGTTCATCATGGCATTTGTCACACGGGTACACCTTCTGGCAACAGCTGAAGCGGAACCAGCGGTAGGACTTGCGGTAGTGAGTACATCTGCCAAAGTCGGGCAGCGGGGTCCCCGCGACGATGCCTAGTTTGTCGCTGCCCTTCTGTGTCTTGTTCTTCACCCGCAGAGGCAATCCGTCTACTGCCGAGGAGACGCGGAGAAATTTGGCTTCGGGGATTCCAAAACTCATCTTCTGGTGGCATGTCCTGCAGACGGACATGCTTGTGTCACCGCGCACGGCCACAATACCTGGAAGCACGGCCGGGGATGAGCAGTTGGAACATGTCGGCAGGAAGACGGAAGGTAACATGTCAGCAACAGTGCAGCCAACTAGGTCGAGGAATCCGGCTTTGATGGAATTGGCGTGCAAGGGCTCGGCCGTGAACCTGGCAGAGACAACAACAGAGCATTTGGGACAGACGTCAGAGGACGTGGTGGTTGTGGTCGAAGTCTGCGCCCTAATATTCTTCAGGTCGATGACAGTCTTGCATCTCAGACACCTAACCGACAGAGAGCACGAGGCAATTTCCAGCAACTCGATTCCGTAAAGCTCGAGGTTAGGTAGGGAGAAAATAATGCTGGTATTGCTCGGAGAGGCTGCGGGCACACTAACTCTTACCAGTTGTGCACCCCCTTCCTCTTCGCCTTCCTCCTCGGAGTCAGTGGTCATGTCGCTGTCAAAGTCAGTGGATTCCTCGTCATCTGAGTCACCGGGCCTATGGTCCCATTCGGGCGGTCTGGGAATGAGATGAATATGAGGTTTTTCATCACTATCTGGATTCTCTCGTGAATGTTCTTGGGCAGCCTCCACATGCCCTGATTGCGGCAATGGCAATGACGTGGGCACGACGCTTGTCTCGCCTTCTGGTTCTGCATCCTTCACCATGAGGTGCAGATTGTGAATCAGATGATTAATATGAGCCATCAGCGTCAATTGAGACTCTTTTACAGCATGTTGCAGGAAGGCAGCTTCCACTCGGTCAACCTCATTGCCATCAACCCCTGCCAGCTTGATGCTGCAGGGCTGGAGAGGATATGATGGTGGAACAGTCAGCGTAGCCTCCTGCAGTGTATTCAAAGCCTTCGGAAGCCGATCAGGCTTCGGTATTGCAAGGGGGACATTGAATGTGCTGCCATCACCGTGCCTCCTGAAGCCAGAAACATTGCGTAATCGAGCCTCGAGCTGTCTGAGTTCAGACTCACGTCTTGTATGTGCCTCTGCCTTCTGCAGGGCTGTAGGACGAAACTCTGAAACAACTGGTTGCCTGGAAGCTTCCTCAGACTGTTCACCTACATTGACGGGCTGTGTCGGGGGTAAGATTGGCTGTTTATCATGATGTGTAACAATCTTGATGGTTTGGGCCTTGGGAGCGGTCAGGAACGCCTCTAGGCTCTTGTCAAGCTCATTGAGAAGAGCCAGCAGAGTTCGGCCAGGACTTTGTCTGACTAGTGAGTCAAATCCTCTTTCCACATTTATCTGGAATCCCCTTTCGAGCTCTGGATTTGTCACTCGTATTGAGGGTCCATTGCCTCCCTTGCGATAGTCCTTGGGCACCTTCAACAAGACTTGCAGGCCATCGAGCTCAAATGGAAAGTCTGGGTCGGAAGGGGTCAACTTGAACGCAAGGGTGGTGGCATCCTGTTCGTCTTTCGACAGGTCCGGATTAAACCTTCTCACAACCTGTCTGATCTCAAAGCCCTGAGGATCTGCTTGTTGAGCAGCGGGGATTGGCTTAGTCACCACCACACGTGTCCGGGGAGCAGATCTGACAGTCAAAGTATGTCGCCCACCTACAGGCGGAGTAGATGAGACTGGTGTTCCATCACCCCCATCAGCTGTTTCTGGATCATGCCTGTCAAGATTCTCTTGTGGGGATGCAACGTTGGCAACGTGTAGAAACCGACAAGCGTCTCCAGTGCGACATCCTGAGGGGCCAGTCGTCGTCAGCCAGAGGGCCAAGCGGCAAAAGCAAAAGGATCCATGACCAAAACGAGGCGTTCATTCATCCATGGGCAAAGACTAAAGGGTTGTAAAGACAGACGCATCGGGACGTACCGCGCTTAGTTTGGTAGAATTTGCAAGGGACGCGTGATCCCAAGCTGGCTTCAGGCGAGTTGAATGTTTGCGGTGGACTGGATTGCTGCGCCAACATAGTCCGAAGCTAGATTTTTAGTGTACCTGTAATATACAACTCTGTCGAGGAAAAAAAAAAAAAAAAAGAAAAAGACACTGTTGCCTGAAAAGAAAAATGAGTCAGGTGAACAGCAGAAGTGAGGGAAGGTGCTGCAAACGGCAAGTGCGTGCTGATCCGTTGGTTGTGAATGGCTGTTCCTGTACAAAAAACAATTGGGGGCCAAAACCGCCCTCGCCGTCGGTCGGTCGGGAAGAATCGATTCTTTTCTTCTTTTCTCGTGACAGCCCTCGACCTCGGCTCGAACTCGAATACGGCCCGGCTGTTCTTTCTTACACAGTGAATGGTCTGGCTGCTGCTGCTACTACCACTGGTGGTACTCATGTGACTGTCTCCGGCCCCCCTCCCGCGGAACTAAGGCGACGAGATAAGAAGAAAACAAGAAGACAATATCAAAAAGAAAACTTGGTTGGTGACCATAGATTGTATGAAGCTTGAGGTGCCACGTCATGTTGGGTGCGTAGGGTCAATTATTATCCCCCAAATATTGTATGGTGGTTGTGTGCTTTGAGTTTTGGTCTACCCTTCCTAGAGAGAGTGGGTTATGCCTGGTGGGTTATGCCTTGTGGGTTATGCGTTCGCAGCTTGGAAGCGAGGTGGGCACAGGGCACCGACAACTTGGACAGCGGACTCACAAGGCGTCGATGGGTGGAGACTATGATCGTAAAGCAGCAGTGTAGCTGCAAGCTTCTTCCGTGATGGCTTGCCCTTCTGAGGTCCAGACGAACGGTTCTGGGTGCGTTGTGTGCGTTTGCGGGACACCAAGCATGAGTGGCTTAGTCATCTACACCACAGCGTACTGTACATCTCCAGCCCTTGGGTCCATTAAGTTTAATTATAAAGTTTTGTCGTCTCTGATAGCCGACGAGAGTTTCCAGGGTTCCGATATGTCCGGATTCGTAGTGTGAACCGGTGGTGGTGGTAATTTGGTACGCGTAAGTTACGCCCGATTGCAAATAATAATTACTGTGCGTACGCACGCAACAGAGAGAGAACAAATATCCCGGCCTTCCCCGTCAATAGTTGGGGTGTCCCACAGGCCCCAATAGGCCCATGGCACGCCATGGCATAGTCAGAGAAATTGTCAGACTCTCTCTAGTATCTACAGTGTGGAAAATTTCTTCTCGTAGTGCATGCACACCAAAGAGCAGGAAAAAGCAGGAAAAAGCAGAAGAAAGCAGAGAGTGTGGTAGCCCCGCGAGGTCACACATGCGGCTCCCCCAACAAAACGTGGCCAATAGGATAAACTCTTAGCAGGTGTGCACCGTTAAAAGGGCAGTTCCAGAGGAAAGGATCGAGAAGGTGCGAGGCGAAATGGAGCAATGGGCGGTGTCGGATTAGTTGGCTAATAAAGGCGACTGCCCTCACGTGCCTCCCTAGTGTGGGCCTGGACTTCTGGACTCCCGGCTTTTGCGATGCCGACCCAGCCCCCTGGAACCCGTATCTCCACATGAATGTAACGGTTACGTTTTTGAAGACGCACGTGAACATCAACGGACGTGTATGTATAGAATTACACAATTACACGTGTACACAATTACGCATATACGGTAAGAAGTGGCTGAAAAGGCATCGTATTGTTACAGTCCCTGTACCAGTTACACATCCTTAACCGCAGCAGGGAACCGTGGCAAAAGGGAGAAGGGAAAAAGGCCTTGTGACAATTATTCCACTCGGAGAAGCTCACAGGGTATCAAAGAATGTACACAAGCCCGCCCTCCGATAGTAGTTGTACATGCGAAGACTCAGTCTTCGAGAGCGCGCACTGAGCCTGTGGCTGGAAGCAGCTCTTCCAAACCCCGTTGCTCATGGCTGATGCTCCCACATGTGCCTCGCGCCGTTGAAATCGTGATTTTGTCGTGAATAGACACTCAGATAGTCGCTCGAAACGCAGCACGAGAATAAGCAAGTAATGCAAACGCACAATTAAGGCTCCGCCCATCACTTTTGGGCCTCACCACCCCCTAGCGTTGAACTCCCATGGGTTTTCGAATTCGTTATTCCATGACTGGCGATTGTTCCATTGCGGAGGGCATGCCGGCAGCGCAGTGGCGCCTTGCAGGTTAGCCATGCTCTGCGCATTGCGGCTTCGTTTCAGGAACGCGTTGGCCGTCTGTGATTTTTGCTGCCGTTCCCACAGCAGGTTCTTCCGTAGTGATTCTCCCAGTTCGGATGCGAGCATATTCCGCCGGGTGGTGCGTGGTGAATGTGCCTGGGCGATAATGGGACGTGGAGTGATCTGAGAGGTTGTGATAGGACGAGGCTTTGCCTTGGAGCTTTGCATTACCAGTCCTGCATCCTCCTCCTCCTGATCTTCCAGAGATGTGGCCAGGGTTGACTCGTTGAGCGACGTGGTGCGGGCACGTTGGAATGCAGGTTGCGATTTCGAGTTGCCATTCTGCATGCCTAGTCCTCTCTGTTTCTGCTCCAGCTGCATACTGAGAATCGAGGGCCGAGAAACGATGTTATGTCTGCTTTCGACGCGACGGAATTGGTACTGTTCCGCCGCCGGTGGCTTCTCTTCATCCGAGGGCGAGTCTTCCCATCCATCGTCGTCGTCGTCCTCTTCCTCGATGGCTGATTCATCGTCCTCGTCATCACTGCTGGCAATGGCACCTTCATCGTCTCCAGCCTCAGAGTCCCGCCTTCGCTGTTCGACTATGTCTCGGAACGAGGTCGTCTTCTTTTCCAGGGGTCGCTGCATCGCTGGCTTGGAAACGCTTGGGGGTCCCGGCGTGCGCAACAGGCCGAACCTGGGTGCCTTGGTCTCGAATGAACTCTCTTCCTCCTCGGAAGAGGCACCCAGTTGGAACATGTTGGGCTTTTTGGCCGTTGGAGGAGCCAGCTTGCTAGGCTGTGGCATTGGTAGGCCCTGCATTGCCCTGGCTCTAAAGGAGGTTGAGGCGGGGGAGAAACCATGGACAACGGAGCCACTGCGTATTAAGCCGTCCGATGATACTGACGTATCCGAGCTGCGGTGATCACTAGGTCGAGACGCGCTCGTAGACACTGTGGCGACAGTCGTTCTAGAAACACATGAGTTCGTGGACTCACGCATCTGATTTTCACATCGGGCTTCGCTTGGCTTCTCGTCGTTTGAGCTCTTGCTTGCAAATTCAGAATCTAGATGCTTCAGTGGGGGCAGCGAGGCTTCAAGGCTGGGTGAGAGAGGGCCCAGGTCAGTCTTTTCCTGGATTCGGGTAACGATCTTCTTGAGCGTGTCAGCGCTAAGGTGTGTTTCGTGCCCTCGACTCTTGGAGAGAGCGCTGTCATCGCTCATGGGCGAGTGCGACTGGTGCCGACACAGGGGTTCGGTTCGAGTGTCGTCCTCCAACATTTCCTCCTCTTCCTCATCATCCGAGGCAATTGAATTGGACAGGGAAGGCACCTGACTTTGCCAGGACGAGTCTAGCAGGGGCACGATGGCCTTGTCGGGTTGTGGGGGACAGCACAACGTCTCTCGAGCCCACAAGCGCCAGCTCATGTTTTCCAGTCGTCTGCCGTCTTGCAGGCTCTGTGAGCACTGGTTAAACATGGCCCAGAGGCTAAATAACGATTCGACATTGCGCGGGTCGACTTCCTTCAGCTTTGCCACATCCAGAGCCAGGACGGGCGTATTTAGTCGGGAAGGCATGTGGGATTGTGCGCCCAGCTGGGCAGTCCACAGAGTAGAGTGCAGCTAGTCCGCCGGCAGCGGGGTGAATGGCGCAGGAACAGGAGAAGGATGCGGTAGTTTGCGAGGGTTTTTCTACCACGTCGCCGCCGACTCCTTCTCGGCTTTTGTAAATTCGGGAGTGGTTTGTGGGCAGATGTGGATCAGTGACGCAACGTCGGCATTTGGACACGGCGGCGGCGGTGGGACGGATGGATGGGATAGCGGTAGGACACAGGGCAGCGAGCAGCGAGCGAAAGGACGCAGAGTCGATACGGCGTGGCCAGAGCAGGTCGATGTTGGCAGGGCAGGTCGGTATAGACGGGGAGGGGGGGAACGTGGATGTGGGCGGTGGACAATATCAAGTAGAAGAATAGGGTCCCGCCTCGGGCGTCCCCAGAGTACGCACAACCCGTCGCCCCCAGAGACCAAAAACGGGAAGTGCGGTCTGAGTCGGGCCTGCCACGTCCCAGGCCGGCCAGGCATGTGCAATGCGAGCGCCTTGTAAAGACTGTACGCCGGCGGTAATTGCGCTAACTCAATTCTGCCAACAGCCTACGCCCCTGGCCCCTGGTGGGTACTTTGTGGGCCCCCAAGTGCCCACCACTGGGGGAATGGCAACGGGGAAGCGCAACGCCCAAGCGCCACCAGCGCCCACCAGCGCCCACTGTTGCCTGGCCACAGCGTGATAGCCACATCTCTGTCCACCTGATAATTGCCTACTTCTGGGCTGCAGAGCCGCTCGCTCTTGCGATTTGCTCTCTGCCTGTGACTTGTCAGTTGTTTGCCTGCCCTATTCTCTATTTATTGGCTGCCTCTGCAGCCTCTCGCTCTCTTGATGTTGTTGGCGGAAACAATTCAGGCTTCACATGACCGATGACCTCCCCAGTGGCTAACTTACTCCAGTACAGGATGATGACTGTTAGCCTGGAGTTCCTCTCCCCCCCCCAGGCCAAGCTGCCACCGCCCGTTTCCCCGAGCTTAGGCTCAAAATGGATAGTGACCAACTGCCGCTCCAAGGGCTATCGATCTAAGCGACCTGTCACCTCGCTCATTCTCTCCCAGGAAATCAGCTTGACCACCCAGAGATTCAGAGATCTGCCCTGGCCGATGCAGCGCTACTCACGTGGCTCACATTCCCCGTCGGCTGCTGCAGCCAGGTGTGCTGGGGGGGGAACCTTCTGCTGCCCTATAGTACTACTGACTGACCGGCTGACTCGAGTTGGCGCAGCAATCAGTCGCAAGTTATTAGCGCCAGGGACTTTACTGAACTTGCCTTTGGCCGAAGGCGTAATGGATAAATCCGTAATGGATCAGCTGACGACCTCCTTCATGTCACCAAATCCATCCTGCACCCAGCCGACAAGCTGAGGAAGCCCGGATCAGGAACCGAAATTCCCTGCTTTCGCTCTCGCCAGACAGGCGCTCCCCTGCAATTGTTACAAAACACTGTGTCTGACGCCACACCCCACGCATACCGCCTTTTCCGCCAATGAACCTCTTCTCCGCGTCACATGTCTTTTATTCGTATACTCACAGAGTCATAGCCCTCTGAGTAGGCCAACGCCACAGAAACAGTGATTGCGACAGCCTCCCAGTCTTGGGATTCCATTGGGTATGTCGGGTCCTGAAGCTCGTGCATGGCCTCTCATACAGACCTGTTGTAACCTGTTGTGACCTGCTGTGACCTGCTGTGACTCCTTCAGATGAGCGGGATTTGCTCGAGCCGGCGGCCACTGTCTCATCCATCGCTCAGTCTCCTGAGTCCTGGCCTGTGAAGCCGCGTCGATCTTTTGCTGCTCGCGGCAAACTGGGCAATAGCCAACAGCAGGCAAGACAGATGATAAATTACTGCACCCTATTAATTGATTAGGACACGGCCCGACTGTTTCTGGGGAGGAGGCGCCAAAATGCCATGTGTCGTGCCAGGGGGATTAACGACTCGAGTGGCGCTAAGGGCCTGACCAACGCCGCGGCGGAAGCACTGTCACGCCTTCCGCCCGCCGCCGCCTCCCCCGGGCTGCGCCAGGCGCCAACCCTTGCACCCCCAAAATCCACCGTCTGCTTCTACTTTCCCACTACGATTACAGTATCCATGCCATGGCAAGTCCGAGACCACGGTAGTAATCAGAACCAGCACAGCTCTCCCCTCGTGAGACCTGACCTACGACTACCACACGTACTTAACCTGTCATGCTTGCTCTCTTCCATTCCATCGTCCGATGGTCTGCTGTGACGGACGCAGCTGAAATAGGGTCGGTCCGGATCGTCCACACCATCTAGTCAACGCTTACAGATGATTACCAATGACCAACAGGCAATCCCAGCCCTTTTAATTTACGAGTACGCAATCGTCTGACCTGAAAATGGTCACGCTGCTTAATCTTGCCCTGGGAGATGCAACTGAATATGTTTGCGTCATACAATTGGACCCCTTTCCATCACAAGTTGGAAACAGCTGTGGACTATTAATAATTGTACTTCAGTATTACACAGCGTACGGACGCCTAGCGTGCGTCAAGTTCATTCTGGAAGCACTAGCGATGACAGGATCCCCGAAAACAAGGCCTGTCAGAAAAGGGGCTTGTTCCGAAATCAGTCCTGGTCAGAGGGTGCACGCGCGGAAACAACAGAAGCGATTCTTCCTTCAGCGACCGAGTCGGTTGCATGGTTCCTGACTGGCAAAGTTCATATAAGGTACACTAAACTTAGGGGCAGGCACTTGATCCTCCCTTTCTCCATGTCAACATCTGGAGTCGACTTGACCAACACAATGTCTGGCGTCGACTCAACCAACACAATGCTTGGCCGTCCTGTCGATGTTGTTCAGGCAGTGACCTTGCCATGTGTCAATTTCACGACCCACTAACGCTTGACTCCTCTAATGGCAATGAGTCGACTGTCATCCAGGAGGTAGTATTGCCAGTCAGACAATTGAATGACCTCACTCCTCAGTACTATTGCACAGCTCGGACACAACTGACACGGTTCTCAGGCATGTCTGGTCGTTGTCCGGTAATCACCTCCCAGATCACATCTTGTTATCTTGTGCAAGGCATCGACGACTCGGTTTCCCAACTGCAATTGGAATCCAAGAAGATTAAACCTCGCATGCCAACCTTGTTTTCCTCTCATCTCGTTTCATGGCACTCTGGCGGTGATTGACCCTTCAATAATGACTTTTCTGACAAACATAGTCGCAAGCTCTGGAGTAGCAGGTATGTCTGGGTCTGCGTGAAACTTGATCTCGAACCGACTTTTTTTCTTTTTCTTTTTTTTTGAAATTCCGACATCAATACTCATCAATATCAGGAGAGACTCGGCCACAGTCGGCTATGTCGATCCCTGGTGAAAGATACCATCCGACTTTTTTAATTGACTGTTGGACAGCCATCTCATGTTCGGAGTTGTATAGTTATAATCACTGTCCAATCGACACGCCCTTTGCCTGGGCGACGACACCTATATGATTTGGTATACAGTGCTTGGCACAGTGTGTCATTCATCGCTGCCGGTGCAACAAGAATGGCATACATGCCGGGCTTGGGACGCAGCTTTGGGTTGCAGAGCTTCACAAAAAGACGGACTAAAATCAATCTAGGGTCAGCTTGATGGACCAGTAGAGGAACAGACCTTAAGTCTGGTGTGGCCAAGTAACGAGGTTCTTTGTCATACGCCATATGTTCTGAACTTTCCGCAAAGCTCTCTCTCTCGCTTGGTTCACGACGATAATGAGAGGCTCAACCACGTCAACATGGTCTCAAGCCAGCCCAAGCATATCCTGGACACTTTGCTGTTTAAATGGCCTTGCATAAGTGCACAGGGGCAATATTTGAATGTCAAGGGCTTGGAATCAACTGAATCACAAGATCGCGTTCTGGACAAGTGCTGACCAGCTCGAGTTTCAGACATGGTTCTCGCCATCTTGGTGACTAAGATCCTTGCTCATCGACATGGGGTGTTGTGATTTGTTCATTGCATCGACCAGGCTCTGAAGTCCCGCGAGTGCAGCCGTGTCTTGTCTCTCTTCCCTAGTGAGGTCCCAGTTGACCACTGGTCTTGGGTCTTCAACGAGGGGTGCGTGCCTCAATCATTATTGCTCCTTTTATAGCCCAGCCCTAACTTTCGGCCGAAGACTTCGGGGGGGCTAACGGAGCCAGCACGGGTAATGCCGCTGGTTCCAACGTGGGCTTGAGTTTTGCATCCGATCCCAGGACAAGTGGGCGGGCCTTCAAAATATCGGTAAGAGTGATGGTGTACAGTACAAGTACAGTATTGGACATGTACAGGAGTAGCTAATGGTGAGTGATGCGGTCAGCAAGCCGGCGGGATAACATCTCCACCTGGTCTCTTTATGCAGGACGACGATTGTTATCTGTGCTGCTGGGCTCTCATCCTCCAGCGTTCCTTCTTCATGTCATCGACAAGCGAAACGGACCTTCCTTCTTCAAGATGCTAGGCGATCAAGGGCTAAACCAATGGGAGAATAGCCTAATTTCAGCGAGACGTGGCAGGCAAACCCCACACACCACCCTATGTTTCACCTTCCGCGCCTTACCGTCCTACTCGCTTGGGCCTGCATTTGATGACGAGTTCGAGGCGGCAATGTGTCTGTCTATTCATGCACTGTGTTTTGGAAGAGGGGGTCCTTCTATACCCCTACAAGGGTATTCCAGTGGCCAGCACCAGCGATAGGGGTCTAGACTCCAGATCCCCCTTCTTGTGTAAAACTCGCATTGCAAAACACTCTAACGTTAGCTGCTTACTACGCCATTTGCACCCACTGCGTCCAGCCCAGACCGGGGACCTGCTTGTGACTCCTTTTATTAATTGCTGCCAGACTACGTACCGTACGACGCGTCGCGGTCTCTGCTCATCTCCTGTCACCAATGATCCAATCGCCCCCCTCTTCCTACCAGTCATGACCGCAGTTTGGCAGACCGAGGCCCTCGAGTTGCGATAGGTGTGGCGCGAAAAAAGAAGCACGACCGAGATTGGGATTCGCCCGAGACGTCAGCCTGCCGAAGGATTGCACGGAGAGAGAGAGAGAGAGAGAGAGAGTGTGTGTGTGTGTACGTGTGTGTGTGTGTGGAATAGAGTGGATGCGCCGCCTGGGCACAGGCTTCTGAAGAGCAGGTTCACACACCATGTGGATGAGATAGGATAACAGAGGCAACAACAATGTCTGAGGTTCTCGTGCGACCACCTGCACATCCCGTGCCGTCTCTCCAGGGCCCGTTTGAAGAGTCTATGGTCGAATCGGTCAATGAGATTGGCGAAAATGAGACCCCGCCGGACGCGTCCACCCGGCGGGCCATGCTACTGGACTCCCCATACTATGAAAGAATCGTGGCTGGACGATGGAGGCAGAGGCCTGGCGAGAAATATCATCCGCTGTGGAAGCTGATCTCCCAAATGGCCTTTGGATTGCATCTCCTGGCGCGAAACATGGCAAAGTCGGAAGATGAAGTAATGAAAATATTGCAAGCCCACGTCGACGACATCGACAGCTTCCTCGAATGCACAGGCGAGGACCTTGAGTTGGCTCAGGAAGACTTGCACGAGCGATTGCGCTGCCTGAAATTGCCTTTGCAGCATGGAGACGTCTTTGACAGGATGCTTCGAGATTCTGGCTTTCGAGAGTCGATTCTAGAGGGAAACCGAAAGATCGAGCATATCGTGTCTCGCACCAAGCGCTTTCTCAAAGACTCGCTCAAGGACGTGCGCAAAGGCTTCGACGCAACCAGTGTGCTGGAGAGGTACGTCCACGGCTTAACCACAGCCTGGCAGCGACAGACCCCGGAGCACGAAGCTGTGTTTGTCGCCATGATTGGGAATGTCGAAGGCTGGCGCAAGGCATTTATGGATCTTCATCTGCAAGGCAATAGATTGGCGGGCACTATGAAGAAGCTGACAGAGGTCGTCCGCGAAATGACGCGGCGAGCCAACAGTGTGACCGAAGATCCCATGGTATGTTCATCCTTCCTCCTTGCCCCTAGCCCTGTCTGTTTAAACAAATTCTTCAAGAAAGTACAGCCTGACGATTGTTCTAGGCACGGGCTGGAGCAATGTCCCCCCATGCAGACCAATCATTGCCGGGTACACCATCAGCAAGACTTTCTCAGATGCATAAACCTCTCCCACGGGCACCGACGCAGAGAGCAGCGTTTCAGCCAATCTCGAGGAGCATGGCCTCCATTGACAGGTCCGATCGACCGAGCTCAGCAAGGTCAAATCGAGACCAATCCCTGGATGCTTCTTCACCATTCACAACACGCTCAGCCGACCCATCTTCAGCCGTGCACACCCCCACGCCCCTATCCAGCAGCACCCAGGTTGAAGAGTCCTCGACATCCCCCGTTGATCGAACTGTTTCAGAGGAAGAATTGGCATTTGAATTACCAGCAGACGTCCCCGAAGACTTGCTGAGGAGTGCCCCGGTCTCTGTACGGAATCGGCTGAGCTATACGCTTGGACTGCAAAAGAAACAGCATTCAGACCGACGAATATCAAGCATTTACTATCCGAAGGCCCTGGGGGCCTTGTTGAAGCTACCTCACACGCCCAGTAAGGAGATGCCGAGTCCAATCAGTACACCAGAGAAGAAGAGTGGCACGGTGAGACCTGTCTCGCCTCAGACAGCCTCAGACGGGGACAACGACCAAAGTCCTGTGCAACGAGCGCTGGGGCGGTCTGCGACTGTAATACAAAGGAATGCACTACGCAAACCATCCATCTTGACTCCTGGCCAGAGTCCTGGACTCTGTTCTCACCCTGCTGTGATGGCAATCGTGGAACGGCCTCCGCCGCCGGTGGAGCTACCAGCACAACCTTCTCCAGGCCTGCCAGAGAGCAGGACCGGACCACAAGAGCCATCCAAGTCACCCCCAGAATCGAGTCTCGGAGAACCGGGGCCGGAGGTTGAAGAGTCGCAACCAGTCTCGGAGCGAGTTAAAGATCTCACTGCAGAGGCCTCGCCCTCGCCCTCACCGGTGACGCCGATTGCAACTGACCTGGTTTCGATACCTGTGCATTCAGTAATCAAGTCAAATAAGACCTCGCTTAGTGAGGTTGAGGTGTATGAACTTGGCACGGGCGAGGAAGTGACCACTCCAACCAGAATACCACAGCCAGCATCTCCCCCACCGATACAAGAACCCGATCTAGCTGCGGAAGACAGTGATGAGAAGGCGCAAAGTAAATTGGAGGCAGTCAAGGAAGAGAGCACAACAACGACAGATGAGGGGGCGCACGAGGACAAAACTGCCACCAAAGAGGTCTCTGACGCATCAAGCCCATCGACACTCAAGGCGGCTGAGAGAAACGAAGAGACAAGACAAGAAGTGATCGCGGAGCTCGAGGCAACGGTTCCTCAGCCCAGCACGACAGTCACACCTGAGCGTGCGGAAGATATCAAACCAAATCGTGCGGAAGATATCAAACCAAGTCAACAGCATACCGAGCTTCCTTCGCCTACCACTGTTTCGGACAGCAGGGCGTCAGACAACCGAGACAAAGCGTAAGCGCTCCGATTCAGGTTGGGGATATCAAGGATGACTGACAGCATCAGCAGTACTTCAGGGATCCAGCAGCGGATAGAGTGGCTGAGTCTGAAGCAAAAGGCGTTGAAGAATCGCAGCGCAAAAGAGTGGAAGCAAACACGACCACTGAGGCTCAAGCTCACCAGGCTCGACGGCAAGATGGTGCCGGTCCAGGTGCACACGCCGCAGACAGCTGAGGCGACCCAGGTGAGGGAGGAGCCAGAGCCGATAGTGTCAACTGTGGACGCGGATGTGATCAGCAGCATGATCGAGCAGATATCAAGCACGCCCGTGGGCTCGCCGGCGCATACGCGAGTTGGTTCCACCGCCGAATCTCCGGCTTCCTCTGAATCAGTGCCGATTCACTCCAGACGCACGTCACGGCAGCTGGGGCCCCCTGAATCGGCACCACCCCCACCAGCGCCCGGTGGTCGTGCCATGGTCCAGCCTGATTTTGCGGCGGCAGGTGAATTCGACGGTGAGCTCAAGTCGCAGCACAAGCGGAACAGTGGCGGCGGAAGCCGTAGCGGGGTGAAGAATTTCTTGCGGAGGAACAGCAGCCGGCGGACGTCAAGCGACCTATCGATCCGGTCTGAAGGACCCAGTACTACGTGGCACTCGCAGTCGGCGCGAGGGTCGGGGTCAGACACAGTGACCACAGTGACCTGGGCAGGCAAGGAGGCTGGATGGGGTGCGGGCGGGGAAGCACAGTCCTGCACATCGACGACATGAATGATCGTGCTGGGGAAGTATCGAAGAGGACGCATTTTCGAGACGCGGACGGACATGGACGGCGCCACAACTTACCACGTCCCAGCCATGACGGGGATTTGGGGCTGAGTGTTGTGTGAATTGCTGCAAGATCATGATTTGGGGAACAACTCTTCTGCAAGCCCCTCGTTCCTCTATATCCTGGGGGGGGCAAGTGACTGAAATTTAATGCTTATTGACCTCAACTGCTGGAATTTAGGTTAAATTTTAACGCTAATAAGATAGGGCACGGCAGAGCGTAAAAAGCGCAGGGCCAAGCGAGGAGCCGTGATACGGTGCCAAAAGCGGGGGGTCCGGCACAGGTGGTGCAGCCTGAGCTTTGGGTCATTATAGGCGACTAGCCCTTAGGGAGCTGCCAGGCCTCGGCGGCCGGCTGTGCTAGCCTAGAGAGGCCCATCTTGCCGATCCGAAGGCCTAACAGCTTAACCTATGCCAGGGATTGGTGGAGAAGACGCGGGCGGCGTGCAAGTTGCCACACCACCAAGTCTCGCCCTCTCCACCTAGGCAATTAGTTTAATGTAGTTGGCCATGGGCAGAACGCCCGTTCATCTTGATATCCAGCAGCTTCAGCCTTCCGCCGGCTGTGTGGATGAGCCAGAAGAGCAGACTCAGAAGCAGAAAAGCGAAGCGTCCGTCCCCCACCCCCCGTCCTGAGCAGCAGCACACGCCGCGCCCCCCTCATAATTCATTAGTAATTCATTCCCCTGCTGGCGATACAGGTCCTGCGTAGGTGGGCAGCCGTGACAGCTTGTGCGGCAGAGATGCCCTGAGACGACTCGAATTGCTCTCAGCACCGAAGCCGCTCCTCTCCTCCTCCTCTCCTCTCTCCCCTACCGGCCTCCCCTGCCGTCCTTCTCCCTCCGTCTTTCACCCCCCGGGCCGGCCTCAGCGACGGCAAGACAGGCAAACAGGACACCGCCGTCGTGCGGTTGCCCAGATCACAGAGTGAGCTGAGCTGGCGCGGAGCATGGTGACAGCCTCACCGCTTCCCACGCGCCGAACGCGACCGCTATAGCACCGAGATCAAGCTTCAGTATTCGACTGGGCCCGGTGAAGAGCAGGGACTACAGTGTGCAGACACAGACCGGTCAGTAGATATCGCTGTCACTCCTTCACCCCTGCCCCCACATGTGACAGAATGCCCCGTTATTGGCACTAGAGGGGGTTCACACTCCACGAGGCAGCGGGTCAGACAGCCAGACAGACAGCCAGACAGCCAGTCAGTCGGTCGATCAAGATGAGCAGAGAGGTGGTCAAGGCCAAATCAGCTGCGATGCCTCCTTGACTGTTGTGTGTTGTCATCCTGACCTCCGTCCTGGCTGTCTATGAATCCCCCTCCCCCACGCGGCGTCTTGCAGCCAATGCCCCGCCTACAGTCTACTAACACTGTGCTCTCCAGGCCTTCGGTCGACCTCGTCTCCTTCCCTCATCGTCGTCCTCCCCATAACTCAGCTGGCGCGCTATGCCCAGTAATTTCTTCGGCAGCAAATCTAACCAGCAGACAACTGCCCGACCAGGTACTGCAAGCGCCAACGTAGCTCCCTGGGACCAGCCCTCGAACGGACAAGCACTAGCTCCGTGGGAGCAAGATCCTAAAAGCCAGCTGCTGGGAACAGCTTCAGTTAAGCAGGAGGCCGATCAGGAGAGGCGGCCATCCGCTGCCAGCGCCAACACAGCCAGCACCACAGAGATACCCGCCAACGCAAATGGTTCTAGGCATCGGAAGAAGAACTTGAAGGGCTTCTTCGGAGACTCGCCGTCAGACTCGCCCCAGAAGGGCTCAACCATCAACCTCTCGGACCAGACGCCCAGTGGGAGTGGCAGCGAGAGCGCGTCGGCCAAGCTAAAGCACTCGGCCTCAGCCCAGGCTCAGACTACACTCGACGACGGGCCCAAGACAGCGGCTCCTCCATCGAGGACAGTAACGCCGTGGGACTATCAGAATTTTGACGACGTGTCCAACTTTGGCTCTGCGCCTGTCAGAGAAAGCATTGCACCCGAATCGTCTCAATACGCGACCAAGGATAAAGAGTCATCAGCATCCGCCCGCCGAGGCTTCCTCCATCGCCATACACGGAGTTCGGGCAAGGACGACAGCTCCAAGGGGAAGCCGCCAGCCATCTCTGAACCCTTGGGCCTTAGCAGCAGTCGAGAGGCTGCGACGACAAACGTTGCCAGGAACATAGCACAGCAACCGCCCCAGATGAGTTCAGGGAACGGCACGCCGCTGGGCGGCCCAGCATCGGCGGATCGGAGAGCATCTACTACAAAGAGATCGCTTTTCTCCAAGTTGAAGGACCGTCACAAGGACAAGAACGTCGCGCCTGAACCGGCCCGGCCCACGTACGAGGCTCCGAAGCAGCAGCCTCAGACTCCACAGGACAGCAAGAAGAGCCGTGGCACCTCCTTCTTGAGCTCTGGGCTGGATCGCGATACAGGCCTGAATTTGGTAGACAATGGTTCCACCATCAAGCCTGCAGCCGACCCTGCCCCCTTCTCGAAGCTGGATAAAACAACAACTGCCTCGTCCAAGACGAGCAAGTGGTCACGTCCTAGCAGAAACCGAGGCCAAAGTGTACAGAGCGATGTGAGCGCGAAGGCTGTGAGCGCGAAGGCTGCTCCGGCGCCGACATTGCCGCAGTCGACCATGCCTGCTGGTATCTTCAGCCTGGACACCAACTTTGATGACATGTCGGACATTATCAGCAAGCCTGCAGGTGCCGAGGCCCCTGCCGATGTCGTTGCCGCCCCTGGCGTCGCCGCCGCCACCCCAGCTCCGGCAGCGGCAGCAGAGGTTGGGACGCCCGCTTGGGACGCGCCAGACTCCTGGGCGGTGAAGGATACGCAGGAGAACTTGGCAGAAGTTGACGAGGAAGGACTGCCGCCGATCGACGAAGAAGACGGCATCTCCTACTTCATGCGAGTATTCAGGGCAGACGGGACCTTTGCCACCTTGTCCATGACCATCAACGCCACAGTCTCGGAGGTCTTGCAGACGTTGGCCAAGAAGTCTGTCTTGCATGACTCGATTGAGAACTACCAGTTTCTGATGCGAAAGCATCAGCTGTCCAGGGAACTCAAGTCGTCCGAACGGCCGATAGCGATGCAAAAGAAGCTCCTTCAGCAGGCCGGCTACGATGAACGAGACCACATCGACGAGATCGGCCGAGAGGACAACAGCTACCTTGTCCGCTTCACCTTCAGCCACGAGAAGCACTCTGGCTATGGCAGTGGTCTGGACAACGATCCAAATTTCAACAAGGCGCAGAAATTCAGCCATGTCGACCTTTCCGGCAAGTCTCTCATCACCATCCCCATCACCCTCTACCTGAAGGCGGCTGAGATCGTCTCGCTGAATCTGTCACGTAATCTTGCTCTCTCCGTTCCCAAGGACTTCATCACCGCGTGTACCAACCTCCGCGAGATCAAGTTCACTGGCAATGAGGCCCTGAGGCTGCCATCCAGCCTGGCCTGGGCAGGACGGCTTACCGTCCTCGACATCTCCAACAACAGACTGGAACAGCTTGACCATGCTGAGCTCCATCGCCTGATCGGGCTGGTGAGTCTGAAGCTGGCAAACAACAACCTCTCCACGCTCCCGAGCAACTTTGGCAGCTTCCGCGCCCTACGAAGCTTGAATATATCCTCGAACAATTTCACACGCTTCCCCGAGCAGATCATCAATCTGAAGGGTCTTGTCGACCTCGACATCAGCTTCAACAAGCTCTCGCAGTTGCCACAGATCTCGCAGATGACAACGCTGGAAAGGGTATGGCTGACCAACAACGACCTCAAGGGTCCCTTCAACGAAAGCGTCAAGAGCCTGGTCAACCTCAAGGAAATCGATGCTAGGTTCAATGGCTTTACCAATCTGGACAGCCTGACCGCACTGCCCAACCTGGAGACCCTGCTGGTCGGGCACAACAATGTGACGACGTTCAAGGGCTCATTCAAGAAGCTGAGAGTCTTTGTCCTGGACCACAACCCTCTGACCGCATTCCAGGTGCTGGAGCCGATGCCGACGCTGGTGAACCTCAATCTTGGTTCAGGCAAGCTGGTCGAGCTGAACGAGGCCATGTTTGACTTGATGCCGGCCTTGCAGCGGCTCAACCTGGACAAGAACCACCTGTCGAACATGTCGCCACAGATCGGACGTCTATCGAAACTGGAGTACTTCAGCATGGCCAAAAATCCTCTGAATCTGATTCCGCCATCCATCGGCAACCTGGTCGAGCTTAAGTACCTCAACATCAGGGAGTGCAATGTCAAGTCTCTGCCGCCTGAGATCTGGTTCTGTCGAAAACTGGAGACGCTGAATGTCTCGTCGAACGTGCTAGAGACCTTCCCCAAGCAGATCGCTCCTCCTCCGCCGCCGGACCTGAAGGATCCGGCACCAGCAACTCCTGTTTTGTCACAGTCCCCGAGTTTCGAAGAGCTCGGCAAGCTTGAGAACTTCCAGGCCAGGCGTCCGAGCCAGGCTTCTGCCGGCATGCTGAGTGTGGGAGGCAGCTCTCCTGGCGGTGCGGTGCGCAAGAATTCGCTGGCCTCACTGCCAGGTCAGCAGAACAGGAAGATGTCGACGATCACGCGAACCAACACCGAGACTTCCTTGCAATCACGGATGCAGAACACGTTTGCCGGGTCGCTGCGTTATCTCTATCTGGCCGACAATCGACTGGAAGACGAGGTATTCAGGGAACTGGTCCAGCTCCCTGAGCTACGTGTCCTGAATCTGTCGTACAATGAGCTCGATGACTTCCCACAAGGTGTTTTGAAGCGCTGGCCACAACTGCAGGAACTCTACCTGTCCGGCAACGAACTAACCTCGTTGCCGACTGATGATTTGACGGAGAGTTGCAATCTGAAGGCACTGCACCTCAACGCCAATCGCTTCCAGGTCCTGCCGGCCGAACTGTGCAATGTGCACAAGCTTGCCGTCTTGGATGTTGGCAGCAACTCGCTCAAGTATAACGTATCGAACTGGCCGTACGATTGGAACTGGAATAGGAACACCAACCTCAAGTACCTCAACTTCTCAGCCAACAAGCGGCTGGAGATCAAGCCTGCTGCCCAGCACAACCAGATGCAATTCAATGCCATGACTACCTCAGAGGCACCGGTCGACCTGACCAGCTTCAACAGCTTGAAGTATCTGAGAGTGCTCGGCCTGATGGATGTCACTCTTCTGACCAATACGATTCCTGAAGACAACGAGGACCGCCGTGTGCGCACGTCGGCTTCGATGGCTGGTGCTTTGATGTACGGCATGGCAGATACGCTTGGTCGCAGCGATCACCTGGCAACCTTGGACTTGTTGAAGCCCAATTTCAGAGGCCACGATTCGGAGATCCTGGTTGCGATGTTTGACGGCGAGACCATGTCGCACGGCGGCTCCAGGATTTCGAAGTATCTGCATGAGAACTTCGCCGCCACCTTTGTCGACGAGTTGACCAAGACGGAGGAGGAGGAGAAAGCGACGGCGATCGACGCCCTGCGCCGAACCTTCCTCAGCTTGAACAAGGATATGGCCAACTTTGCGAATAGCAACTTCGATGCGCGCGAGCACAGGCTGGCCACCGGCCACAGAGCGTCTATCGCCAACTCCCTTGGCCCAGACGATCTCAACTCCGGTGGTACCGCAACTGTGCTCTTCATCAACGGCACCGAGCTGTTCGTAGCCAATGTGGGCGACATCCAAGCAATCCTGATCCAGTCCAATGGACAGCACCGCGAGCTGACCCAGAAACACGACCCGGCCGAGCCCTCAGAACGAGAGCGGATTCGCGCCGCCGGTGGCTATGTGTCCAGGCAAGGCAAGCTCAACGAGGCACTCGAGGTGAGCCGAGCCTTTGGCTACTATAACCACATGCCGTCCGTCATGGCGGCACCATACACATTGAATTGCCAGTTGGGTGATTCTGACGAACTCATCGTTCTCGCCACAAGGGAGTTCTGGGAGTTTGTCACGGTCGACTTGGCCGTGGATGTTGCGCGAGCTGACAAGAGCGATCTCATGCTGGCGGCACAGAAGCTGAGGGACCTGGCCATTGCCTTTGGCGCCAGAGATAAGATCATGGTGATGGTGCTAGGTGTCTCCGACCTGAGGAAACGGGCTCAGAGCCGATTCCGCGGAACGAGCCTGTCAATGGCCAAGGAACTCGGTGGTGGCGACGACAGTGCCATCTTCCCCAGTTCTCGAAAGTCGCGCAGGAAGGGAGAGGTGCTGGTTGGTGATTCTCGACTGGCTAGGTTGGACGAGCCGGAAGCGCCGGTTGGCGAATTGGCCATCTGCTTCACTGATATCAAGAACTCAACTGCGCTGTGGGAGGTTCAACCCGTTCCCATGCGGTCCGCCATCATTATGCACAACGAGCTGATGCGAAGGCAGCTGCGCATCATCGGCGGCTACGAGGTCAAGACTGAAGGTGACGCCTTCATGGTCGCATTCCCAACAGTGACTTCAGCCATGCTGTGGTGTTTCAGCTGTCAAGTCCACCTGCTGGAACTTGAATGGCCAACTGAGATTCTCAACACGGTCCACTGTCAGGAGAAGTTTGATCCCGAAGGCAACACCATCTATCGTGGCCTGTCCGTCCGCATGGGCATCCACTGGGGCAGGCCGGTGTGCGAGCAGGACCCAATCACCCGGAGAATGGACTACTTTGGACCCATGGTCAACAAATCTGCCCGAGTATCGGCCGTTGCAGACGGTGGACAGATCACGGTCAGCAGTGACTTCATCACCGAGGTGCAAAGGACGCTCGAACAGTACGCAGATGAAGAGAGAAGAGATTCGGTCGGATCGGAAGACACGATGAACGATGATCCCATGGCCAACCAGATCCGACGAGAGCTACGCCAGCTGAGCAGCCAGGGCTTTGAGGTCAAGGACCTGGGCGAGAAGAAGCTGAAGGGTCTCGAGAATCCTGAATATGTAAGTTTGTCATGCACAGTCTCTCTCCCTCTCTATACTGACAAAGTGTGTAGATCTACCTTATGTTCCCCCATTCACTTGTTGGCCGATTGAATGTGCCGCCTGGCGCCGACCCACCGAAACCGGGTGCTGCCCCCGAGGCCGAGCCTGGAGCTCTGGCCAAGGATACAGAGCTTGGCCACCTCGAGATTGACGACGTGTGGAAGTTGTGGGACATTGCCCTTCGACTGGAAATGCTATGCAGCTGTCTGGAGAGCCCGGAGAAATCACGGGGCCTGAACAAGCCAGAGCTCAGTCTCCTGAACCACATGAAGACCCAGGGAGGAGTGGTCAGCGATCAGTTCATGGTCAACCTGTTTGAGCATCAGGTCACTCGTATCGAGGTAAGTGATCAGCGGCCGGCCAGCACCCTTTTTTGTCCTTTTGTTCGTTCACAATTCGCTGACGGTGTAACAGACGTGCATCACGACAATACAGCTTCGCAACATGTTACAGCCATTCAAGAAGGGAGCCTCACTTGTTGATCAAGCTGTGCCCATCAGCCACCTCTTGAACCAAGTTGCCTCGCTTTTGAAGAAAGTCGATAATAAGAGCACGATCGCCGACGCGGACAGAGTGACAGAGGTGTCGTAGTAATATTGACATTGACATAATCACAACTTGCCAGCAGGGCTGTAAGTTGAAAGCAAAAAAAGAAAAAAGTGGATTCGAAAAGGGGGGACATCATGCGAGCGAGGGAAGTGGGCAAAAAGAAAACTCGTCCTTTAGTAATTGATTAGGACTGACTGGACGGGACAGGACTGGACAGGACTGGACTGGACTGGACTGCATCCATATACACTTTGGAAGCAGACAGACAGACACACAGAGAGAGAGAGAGAGAGAGAGAGAGCAAGGCGTTCTGGCTTAGTAACTGGTACTACTGCTGGTCTGTCTCACTGAACCCCAGCTTGTTTTACCTTGGGTTTAATGATATATATCCTTTTTCCCTCCCCAACCAGCTGCCAGCAGCAATATATGCCAGACAGAGCCCAAAATTAGTGTCCCCCCCCGGCTCCCTCCTCACAAGAAAAGCATAACAAAAAACAAAACAACCAGAGAAAAATGGATGAATCAAAATGGGATGATTGTCTCTCTCTCTCTCTCTCTCTCTCTCTCTCTCTCTTTTTCCTTTTTTTTGTATCATAAGGTTGGTAAGCTTGTATATGTATGTATGTAGGTGGGTAGGTAGGTAGGTTGGTTGGTTGTAGTTTGTTCATTCATACATACACACATATACATATATATACTCACATACCTCTCCTGATCCTGATCCTGATCCTAAACCCTGGTGCTTTGTTTCTCTCTGCCTGCCCCCCTGTCTGTTGCTTGCTGCTAGCTGGGAAGAAATAACTCCCCCCCCCCCCCCCCCCTTCGGCCCGTCCCATATGTCAAACCCATGACAAACACACACAAACAGATATATAGATATAGATATATAGATATACATCAAGTCCTTGACAGACAGAAAGGTATATATGTGAGAAAAAAAAAAGAGAGATAGAAGGGAAAAAGGTTTAAATTTATTGGCTGGCAGCGCGAAGGGCCTGCAACAGCAAGGCAAAGACAAAGCCGCGCGAGACGTCTTGGATCTGAAGACAGTCAAAGACCTTTCCCAGGGCCTCGCCGCTGGCCTGCTGGCCCATGACGCTGGTGAGGGCCTGTGGCATGCCACGTTCGACCAGCAGCTTGCGAGCCTTGAGTCTGAGTTTCTGGCTCTCTTCGGTGCTGAGCGGTTGGTACTGCTGCTGCTGCTGCTGCTGCTGCTGCTGCTGCTGCTGCTTTGAGGAGGAGCCGTCTTCAACAACCGGATCATATGGTCCGGTGACGGTCCGGCGCAGGCGGTTGATGTGGGCGGCAATTCCTTTATCTGAGAAATTCGAATCGAGGACGGATTCTTGCACTAGGATGCGGATAGAGTCGAGCTGCGGGTTTTGCGGGCGCAGCAGGAAGGCCTTGGCCGCCGAGAGGAGGGACAGCCGGATGGTCCAGGCTGACGGCGACAGGGAGTAGAGCTCGGTGATGATGGCGAACATCAATTCTACCAGGACCCGGGTTTCCTCTGCTGTTAATGGTTCGTTGGGTCGCCGAAGCTTGCTTGGCACAGGTCCGGTTGTGGATGCGGGAGCAGGTGCAGGTGCAGGTGCAGGTGCAGTAAGGACCTTGCTCGCTGCTGGACTGTCGGTCGAATTCAACAGGACGGAGGATGTTGGCGTCAGAGCGACAGGCGAGTCAGGACGGGAAACCGGTCCAGGAGGGGTAGGAGCAGCAGGGGCAGCAACAACAGGGGCATCAGTGGCAGCAGCAGGAGCAGCGTCCACAGTGTCGTAGTCATCCGAAGTCTCCGACGGCCGAGGTGGCAGATGCAAGATTTCCTCGTCTGAAATCAGAACAGGAGACTCATCTTGGTCCGAGCTGGGACGGTTAGAGAGAGATGATGGTGCCTCTGCATCTGATCCACCCACTGAAGAGGGTGCCGCTGGGGTAGCATTGACTTTGATCGGGTCCTGGGTTGTTGCCGGCTTCTGCTGTTGCTGTTGTAGCGGCGCCAGCTTCTTTGTTCCTGCAGTGATGGCACCAAAGGCGCCCTGGACGCCACCGATGACCACCTTGCCGCCGCCTGCAATGCCCTTGCCGCCTTGGCCAAGAACATTGACAAAGTTCTTTCCAACGTTCTCCAGCGCAGCGCCTCCCTGGACCAGCACATTCTTGGTCAGGGGAGCGGCTTTGGCAAGGCCAGTCTCCTTTTCCAGGAACTTCTTCATGGCTTCACTCTCGGCCAGGCCCTCGTATTTCAATGCATTGCGCAGGTAGAATTCAAGATCTGTGCACAGTGTTCGTCTCGCAATGCCTCGCCAGGATGGCACTTCCGAGTTCTGGACAGTGAATTGAGGCACTCCCACACGAGCATAAGTCATCAGCCGATCGTGTAGTTTCACAAAGTCGGCATACCGTTTCATAACCATCCAGCCCGGAAATCGCGACGAAGCAGGCTCTATCTGTACCAGGAAGTCAATGTATGTTGGCTCTTTCTTCATAATCACGTTTTCGTCTCCGTCTCCCAGGTCCATTATTGTAATGAAGGCTCTGTGCAGCGTAAGGGGAATCGCAGCCGGGGCTTCCAATGGCGGTGACTGTGTGTCAACGGACTGCTGAGGCAGCAGGTTTTCCTCGGACCGCGCAGGGAGTGGAAGTTGGCTTGTAATGAGATCAATTGACTGCTTTGTTGGACTGGCCAAGGGCGATGTGATGGCATTGCCTTCAGCATCCAGGAGGTAGGAGACGCTTCGCGATCTCGTCGTGCTTCTGTTCTGTTCGCTGTCCGATGATGTCGGCGTATTTGGCACGGCTTCGGCAGAAAGACTAGCAGCGCTTGAAGGCGTGTGTCGGTGGTCCGAGGCGGCGCCGCTGCCCTTCTGCCGCCTTGCTTCTTCTTCCTCCGCGATCATGGCGTTCATTCGCTCCACTTCTTTCATCGCATCCTCCATTGCTTCTTCAGCCCGGCTGAGACGGCGCCGGTGAGATGTCGGCTTGTCTGCCGCATCCTTCAACTTGGCCGCTGCGCCGTCGACGCCGGCATCGATGGCATTCATCAATTCTGACTCACCATCCTCCAACAGATAGACAATCCAGCCGTTGATGGAGTCGGCCCTGGCCTGCGCATCAATCATCGGCTTCAGGATCAAGCCAGAGAGGACTTCTCGCAGAAACGTCTTGACCGGCACACAGTTGTAGGCAGGGGGGTCCAGAAAGTTATTCAGAAGATCCTCGGCAATAATGTTCAGCTTGCTGTCTTGCTGGTCCCTGTTGAGAACATTGGCCAGGCTGCTCTCTGGCTGGTGCTGGAGATAGGTGCGGATGGCATCGGCCGGGTCCTGTCGGGGAGACGTCTTCAGTGCCGTCGAGAGCTCGTTCAGAAAGACGATGATGATGGATGTGGAGTTGGCAAAGAAGTCAAGCACAGGATCAGCCGTCCTCTTCCTGACCAGATGGCTTGAAAACGTGACGATCAGCTTGGCCAGCGTCTGTCGGCAGGCCTCGGGGAAGGAGTGGTCGGCGGGCAGGAGAGGGTGATACCACCACTTGACGTAGTCTCGTATGATGGCGTCGATGAACTTGTTGACTGCATCTTGGGTCTCTGGCGGAAAGTCGGACAGCAGGTCAGCCGGCGGCTTGGTGTCGGTCGACGAGCGGCTGCTCAGGGCGACGGCGTCGGTGTCGGCGTTGGCGTTGGCGTTGGCGTTGCCATCGTCATAGCCGTTGTAGTCGGCGTGACTCTGATCCGTCTGTCGAGCTCCTCTCTTGATGTCCCGCCACTCGAGCGCTCTCTTGGCCACCTCAATGCCCAGCTCATTCCTCCTGCGTTGTCCTTCCTCGCCAATGCCTTGGGCGTTGGGTCGGCCGAGCGAATCCCAGCGAGCGTGTAGGGCTATGCCCCCCACCGCTCCAATCAGGATCAGGCCAATCCGGCCGAGGATAAGGTAAGTCGAGGCTGCCAAGCCCACCGCACACGCGCCAAGGGTCTCGTTGCTGGCATGGGAGAGGAAGTGCAGGAGAGAGTTCTGGATGCGTGTCCAGGGAGACACGGACACCGGGTCGGCGGCGGGCGATGCCTTGTTTTGGGCGGCTTGGGATGCGGTCGTTGTCGCTGCAGAGCCGCTATCCATGGCTGCCAGACCTCCACATCCGTCGTTATCTGATATCTGTCCCCTTAGCTAATATTACAACGAACCTAGCGTATTCTGGTCCGTGTCCGTGTGTCTGTTTCGGATATCATGTCCGTGGTGGCATCGGATATCATGTCCGCTCGGCCCCCCCGGCCCTACGTTTATCCGGTTGATATTCAAATCGTTGAGGAAATCTTCGAATTCATTCTTCACCTCTGCACAGCACGGGAACTCAATTCCAGACCAGAAAATCAAAAATGGCAGACGGCATTTGCAGCTCTTGCAATGAGCCTCTGTATATTGAGATCGACCTAGACAGCGATGCCGAAGACACCAAGGCCCCCGCCAACTTGGAGACTATTCCAGACGACGTCCAACTGTCCTGTGGCTGCCATTACCACTGGTCAGCACCCTACGCCTCCTTCGTACTTGCACACGGCAGTCTGACCATCCTAGGGAATGCTTCATGGAAGCCTATACGACCACCGACTGTCCCAACTGTGACCAGGATATCTCATCCCTCTCACCCAGTGGCCAGCAACAGGTAAGCCGACGTGCTCACATTTTTTTCTTTCATTCAGTCTTCTTGCACGCTTGAGTTGACACGGCACGGCACGGCACGGCACAACAGGTCATCTGCACAGTTCGCAATGAAGGCGGCGTCCAGGAGCACTTCGACATCCTCCCCAGCGCAACCGAGGAGGCATATCTGAGAACTCACCCTCAGGAGCGAGAAGGTCATGCATTCTTGTCTTTTTGCCGCGATGGCGACGTTGACGCCATCGTGCACATGATCAAGGACGTCAATGCCCTGGACGACTCCGATGACGATGACGAAGACGAAGACGAAGAAGAGGAAGAAGCGGGTGTCAGTGTGCCCGAACTTCTGCGGTACAGCGGGACTTTTGAAGGCATTGATGGCTCTGGTTTGCATGTCGCGATCCGGTACGGGCGGGAGGAGGTGGCCTGGCTGCTCCTGGTGCTGGCTTCATCACTCAGCTGGTCCGACTTCCCGCCCATTGTTTTGCAGGCCATGAATGGTCTGAAGCTGACCAAGGAGGATCGCCAGCCCGGTCTTGACATCAGAGCAATCAAGGATGGGTCGGGCCGCACCGCCAAAGCGCTCGCCCAAGAGCTTGGGGGCATATGGCAGCCGTGGCTCAGTGCCGGCCGCTTCAGTGTGTAGGAGTTGTACAGGGTCAGGTTTCAATTGTTGGGCATCAACATTCTCCCCATGCCATGTAGATACAATCGGCAAGGGCAGATCTAAAGCAAAAAAAGCTGCCCACACTCAATCTTCGCCATCCGAGTGAATCCGAAGCAAGATGGAGGCATGCTTGCCAGATGCAAAGAAGAAAGCGGTTCTCTCTCTCTCTCTCTCTCTCTCTCTCTCTCTCTCTTTTTTTTTTTTTTTTTTTTTTAATTTTTATTTTTGGGCTCCTGGTCCCGCAGCACATACTTGGTATGTGTGCCATGTGCCACCACAGTCTTGCTATCGGCCTTTCCCTTGGAGATTGTCACCGTTGTAAAGGCCATATTCCTGCCTACCTTGCTCACATGGCCTTCGATTGTCAACACATCGCCCGCCTTGGCTGTGCTGACATAGCTGACGTGGATGTCCGTACTCAGCCCCGTCCTCTCCAAGCCCGTGCTAGCAATGGCCATGCCACCAGCCCAGTCCACAATCGTCGCCGACACGGAGCCATGGAGGGTGCCTTTGGAATTCAGGTGGTTGGGGATCACATCCAGTTCGGCAACCATGGAGCCATGCGTGGCCGAGACGAGGCGGATATCTGCGAAGAAGAAGCCATACACGGGTGAACTGTGCGAGATGCGGTCCCAGCACGACTGGACTGATTCGAGTGCTGTCTTGGCGGCCATCATCAAGGTGTAGTGAGTGTGAAATGTGAAATGTGAAATGACCAGGTAAGTAAGTCCAAGTCTTGTCTCCGGTAGCCGCGGTTTTTCTTTTTTTTTCTTTTTTTCTTTTTTTCTTTTTTTGTGAATCTCGGTCAAGCCAAGCTCAGACTCAGACTCAGCCTCAGCCTTAAGCTCAAGCTCAAGCTTAAGCTCAAGCTCAAACGCGCATGGCCACGAACGCGTGTGATGTTGAGAATTTTCAAACTTTCAAAAATCTCGTGCGTTGGGAAAAAATATAGTTAGGGTTAGACTGTCCGAAACAGGACAAGCGCCGGGGCTGTAGCCGAAATCATTCGCCTTCTCCCTTTTCGGCCTAGCGTCGAAGACTCACACCAAAAAAAGAAGAGAAAAAAAGAGTTGATCTTTTGTAGCAAAAAGTTGCACAGTCTGACGTTCCCTACTGTCTGTCTCGCACTGCACTGCAAACATGAGTAAGCATAAATTGGACGACGGCGCTCAGATCGCAAAACAAGACAAGAAGCGGCGGAAGAAGGACCGGAAAGAGGCCCTCAAGTCCGAATACCCAACGCCGCCGTCGACGTCTGCCGAGCCTACCGCAGCCTCCACACCGGTGCCCGAGGAGCAGGTCGACAACGGTAACGCCAATGGCAAGGCCAATGGCAATGACGAGGACAACGGCACTGCCTATACACAGTCTGCTGCCCTGTCAGCCCTTTCTGAGAGCAAAATTACCGCCTTCTACGAAGAAAACTCGATTCAGATCTCAGACCCGCGCTCTACCTCCACCCGTCCTGTCCTCGCCTTCAGCCATCTACCATCGTCTATTTCAAGCCCATTCTCCTCCTTCTTCTCATCATTTCCCAAGCCCACAGCCATCCAGTCTGTCGCCTGGCCCCACTTGCTCTCCTCCCGGGACGTGGTAGGTGTCGCCGAAACTGGTTCTGGCAAGACTCTCGCCTTCGGCCTTCCTCTTGTCTCGCTCGTCTCGTCGCTGCAGAAGAAAAAAGGCGTCCGTGCCCTGGTTGTCGCCCCCACGCGCGAACTAGCAATCCAGGTTTTTGAACAGATCCAGACCCTCTGTGGCTTCACCTCTACCGCCCGGGCCGCCTGTGTGTACGGTGGCGCGGACAAGGACACTCAGCGTCGTGCTCTCAAGCATGCAAACATCCTGGTGGCAACGCCAGGCCGTCTCAAAGATTTTATCTCTGATGGCACAGTGTCCGTGTCCAAGGTCCGCTATGTCGTGCTCGACGAGGCGGACCGTATGCTTGACAAGGGCTTCGAGGATGACATTCGCCACATCCTCTCTCTAATGCCGTCCCCTCCAAAACGCCAAACCGCCATGTTTACAGCCACCTGGCCCAAATCTATCCGCGATCTCGCATCCACATTTATGAAGGATCCTGTGCGCATTACCATCGGCCAGCCGATCGGCTCCAGCGATGAGCCCAATAGTGAACTTCGTGCTAATCCACGCATCAAACAAATTGTCGAAGTTATTGACCCCGCTGACAAGCAAAACCGCCTCCTGCAGCTCCTTAAGCAGCATACTGCTGGCTCCAAGAAGAATGATCGCATCCTAATCTTCTGTCTGTACAAGAAGGAAGCATCGCGCGTCCACGACACTCTTGCACGCCGTGGCTTCTCCTTGGCTGGTATTCACGGTGACCTGTCGCAATCTGCACGTCTCGCAGCTCTCAATGGCTTCAAATCAGGCACCACCAATCTCCTGGTCGCCACTGACGTCGCGGCTCGCGGACTAGATATCCCGGAAGTCAAGGTTGTCATTAACCACACTTTCCCCCTGACAGCCGAGGACTATGTCCATCGCATTGGTCGCACCGGACGAGCAGGCAAAGACGGCTTGGCAATAACTTTGTTCACCGAGCACGACAAGGCCTTGGCCGGTGGCTTAGTGAATGTGCTGAAGAGTGCCAATCAGCAAGTGCCAGAGGACTTGCTCAAGTTTGGTACTACCGTCAAGAAGAAGCAGCACGATGCCTATGGCGCCTTCTTCAAGGAGGACCTTGAGGGTAAGACCGCCACCAAGGTCACGTTTGACGATTAATGAAAAGTGCTTTTGTCCGGTTATGTTTCATAGACTGCGTGAGAGTGCACTGCTCATCCTTTTGTTTTCTCCAATCATGTTTTGGGCGGTGTTCCATGGAATCCTGTTTGGTACTCGAGACATACCAGGGCTGAAAAGCTGATAGTTGACCTGTATTGGTTCCTTTTCGATTGTTATACTCCTGTTCTCCATACCGTGAGACTGAATATCGAACTGAATTATCATTCTTCTCAACCAGATTTCTCTGCGTTCTTATCGCTACTGCTGCTGATAGAGTTGCTCGTAGTCGTCCCTGGTGAGTTGCGAAGCCTTGGCTGGAGAAAAGGGACCTTCTCGACGATGCGGGCCGGTACAATCGTCTGTATGATCGAGACCAAAAACTCTCCTTCGAAAGCAAGACTGTTCACCAAAGGGGAATCATTCGATTTTGCGTTAGTGCACCTACGTTTCTGCTGAGAAGAAAGAGATCATGTCACTCACATGGTCGCAGCAAATATGCCTGCTTGAACTGCAAAATCGATAAATTTCCTTGCATATGCTTCCCTGTTAGTGACTGCCGCTGGGGTGCTACTGGAGATGCTAGTGTTGGCAAAACCAGCCAGCACTATGCCATTTGCAGCCACAGTGACCAAGATAACAGCAGAGTGGGGGAGACAGTCTGACCAGAAGGCCCTGGCCTTCTTCTCCCCGAGACCACTGCCATATTGTTGCTTGATCCAAGAGGTGATGAACCAATAGCTCCAAGTAATGCGCATGCCCATGTTGAAAATATTTGCCCAGACCAAGCCGGGTGCTCCAAGCTCCAGTCTTTGTAGCAATGACCAGGCGACTAGGCCATATAGACCGGTGAATACTGCCATGAAGATAGACTGCACCCGGAACTGGGCCGGGGTAGCGATGGAAGTCACAAACGCATCGAGGATGCCGTTCATTGCCATGAAGGGGATATAGTAGATATATGTTGACAGCAGGGCCGCGAGAGCAGGAGTGCGGAATGCGGAACTGAATAGAAACGATGACAGCAAGGGGACCAAAGGCGGCGCGAGCGTGATGAGCGGGAACGCTGCGAGTAGATAGAAGTGGACAAGAGAAGAGAGATGTGCGAGTGCTGCCTGTGTATTCGCTGTCGATTCTGGTGAAGAAGTTGTTGCAGCAGACAATGTGCGGCCAAAGATGTTGCGACTCCCTTCCTCCAACGGCTGGAATATCAGTCTAGCCAGAAGACCGCCGTAGTTTGCAGCTAGGTGAAAGGAGCCTTGATCAGCGAGAGAGGAAAATGCCGAGAGGATGAAGGCGTCGCCTTCTGTGAGAAGGAGCTTGAATATCGATTGCAGGTACATGGTGCTGGCTAGGTAGACCAACGGTGTGTTAAACAGTGTGAGCAGATATCCTGGCTCGCTGATAGGAATTGGAAGCAATCGAAAATGCTGCTGGTGGGAAACAGCCTGGGCTGCGGCATAGTACAGAAAAAAGAGAACGGAAGCATAGGCTAGCTGGCCTATGGCAAACGGCAGGACCGACGGGGCGCGGCCAGTTGATCTCAAGACGACAGCAGTGGTACAGGCAGATAGACAACGAGCAATTGCAGCGACCGTCTCAGCCTTTGCTCGAGCAGCACTCATTGCATTATGTTGAATGACTAGGAATGAGGGCTCTGCAAATAGTTCGATCGCTGTGGCCAGACTATAGATGACAAAGGCTGCATTGAAGTCCGGGCTTTGCAAGATGCTGACGTTTGCCTTGAGAAAATAAGACACCCCTGAGACCAGCCCAAGGAGGAGGCCAATACTGATAACAAGATAGGCGAGGTTGACAATCGATTGTCTCTGGTTTCTAGCGGAAGACCCATCGCCCTTGGTATCAGCATCGTCTCCTGTTTTTGGTTGCCTTTGCAGAGCAACACGCAGGCTTTCTCTGGCTGAGTAGAGAACGGTCACGGAGAGTAATTCTAGCTGAACAGCTATGCCGAGCAGTGTCGGGCTCAGGAACCCCAGGAGAATCTGATTACCGATGAAGGTAAGCGCTCTCGAAGAGACCTGGGTGAGAATGAGGTACATGGTCATACTCATTGAGGAGGCCGCCATGACTCCAATCAGCTAAGCGAATGGAAATCTGATTCAAGTCTGGCATAGGCTGGGGTAACGTTGACGCGTGAGATCTATTCCTGGTGATTCTTGGTGGACAAAATCACAAGTACAGTGGTCATTTACATAAGCTCAGTGCCAAGCCCAGAATGCCAAGAACGATGACTCATGAAACACAAGGATTAATTATAACGGCCGCCGTGCGTTTTCCAGAGTTTCATGAAAGACTAGAAAATTCTGGCGCTGGTGCGGTTTGGCAAATCGGCTGGGCTGGACAACGCCCATAGGGCAGAGAAGCGCTAAAGGCCCTATAGAAAGACAAGATTCGGGCGCTCCGTTACGCTGACTGACAGATATAGCAGCATGCCCCTGGCCCAGCCCTTCATCAGACCACAGACGACAATACGGCGGCTCTGGTGCCGCACAGTTTTGAGTCGATGGACTGTTCACGACCATAGGACAATACGACGGCTCTGGTTCGGCACAGTTTTCACTAAATGGCACTGCTCACCACAATGTCTCGACAGGAGTCGAGACGACCATCGGCTCGACATTCTCTCTCTGAAGATGGAGACCAATTAAAGAGAGTTTCCTCTTATGCAAAGAACCAGCTGGCTGCATCCGCCTCCTGCATCTCTCTTCTGCCCTGCATTTCTCTCCGACCAGCAAGAGCGGGAGTTCCAGCTTCCATGCAAGGCCCTTCTTCCACGCGGTCTTATTTGTTTCCATTACCTTATAAGCTTCTAATATGATTCAGACTATTCGAATAGTAATCAAGACTACAAGCAACTATACAAGCGTCATTTTTCCTACTAGTCGGTGGTGCATGGGCCTTACCTGTATTGGAGAATGCACACCTGGGAGTACAGTTCCAAAGACCGGCCACCACCAAGGATGGGGTTAATAAGATTGTTTGGTCAAGACTAGCTCTTGCCCAGGCCCGCTGGCCGCCATTTTCGAACACGCGTTCACGGCCAAATTGCGCGGCGGCTTGCGAGCTCCCTGCCCCCTGGTCCAAAAACGTGGTGGCCCATTGTGCATTAGTCCCATGGTATAGAGTGTTGACGATGCCCATAGTGGTGTAGTTATACTAGTATCATGCACCCAACGAGGGAAAAAAAAGGGATTTTTCACTTTTTGCTAACGGGCTCTGCCCAGTGCCCACACAGTTTTAGTGGCCATGCATGTCTGGCATGGCTAAATACCAAATCCCATAGCTCTCTGAAGGCAATGCAGTGCGGGACAATTGCAATGCCGGCCAGTTCTTTCACACGCCTTGTTTGGTGTGTGCAGTTGGTGCGGTTTCCAATGGACCACCCAACTTGCCTATCGATCCGAGAAATTTTTGCAACGTCGTGACTGCCATTGGGCGGCGATTCGGCCACCGGCCGCAGTTTCCCCATACAGGGGTCAGGTTTCCAGCTTTTTGGACAACGTGGCAGCAGAGTCAGACAAAGATCGTGCTGTGGAATGAATGATTCAATCGAACAACGATTCTTCAACCTCGGCATCCACCAGTGAGATGCTGTGTGACCACGATGTTCCACCGCCGACTTTGCTAACCGATGTTATGGCCTTGTTATATCGGTATATCTGCACTTTGTCTCGGTAGATGCCCAGGCTTCCTGAGCGAGATCACAGAGATGCAAGAAAAATCCTGTCGTTCAGGTGATCTACGGTAGGCAGCAAGGAAGCCAGGAAGGTGACATCGATGAATCTCTTGCATCTGGGCTTGCTCTGGTCTGTCCTCGGACACCGGGAATTGCTCGTCTGAAAGTCAGTCAGTCACTGGTCTCAATAGGTTGACCGACCAGAAACCTTAGCATGGGAACACAGCAAATTCAACCACTGCGAACTGGACAGAAGTTGTCGTGCCGAATTTTGTGTGAATTTTGTGGTCCGATTCAAATCAAAAACCCGGCGGAAACACTTCCACAGAGAAAGCAGTCCAGGAGAAAACAAACTGGAATGTTGGAGCAACGTGTCTTGCAGCGGCGGGTCATGGAGTCTGCATTAAACGTTTTACAATTCAGTCAAACTGGGCTCTGAGGTATTTGTTACGAAACAAGTACTCCTGGACTGACAGTCACTAGGACCTACTGTGGGTATTTCTGCTAAAATGTTATAGCAGAGGGGAGGAGAACCTGAGCAACCCTCGAAGCTGATCATGGTCTACAAAGGGGGTGCCCAGTACTCTGATATCTCATCACTAAGCGGTCTTGTTCATCAGTAAGCCGTTCATCGGCAAAGACTTGTGTGTCAAAAGACGTCAGGGGGGGGGACGATCAGCTTCGCGAGGATTTAATCTAAATGTGACGTGTCCTGATGCCCTTGCATGACGGTGGGTGAAATCCCAATGTTGTGGCTACTAAAAGAACGCAGCAGGAAGGTGTGTGTTACCCAAAGACAACGTGCGGTGCAATGAATCCGATCGAAGCTTGTGTAACGCAACGGATCCTCTCGCCAAGGTTGATTGACCCAGCAACTTGGTGCTGATGGGAGGCAGGGAAGAGATTGACTTGGTGGTAGGACACCCTTGTTTCGGAACTGGGCATAGCCGGGCACTCAGAGAGCCGAGTACCCAGACAACCAAGAGAACCAAGAGAACCAAGAGAACCAAGCCTACTCGACAGCATTCACAATGTGTCGAGGCTGGTAGAAGTTCGCCTTACATCATGATCACGTGACATGACTCTTGACCTCAGTTCTTAGTAAGTCGTATTGTGAGGAATAGTGTGAGGAATAGTGCGAGGGATGGAGTGTGCACGACCATATCTGGTATCTGCGCCACTTGGATGTGCAAAGCTCGATAGAGACAAACCAGAGAGAGTCAGCCTTGTACCAGGGAATGCGCTACTGGCTGGAGGCCACTGGGGGCCACTGTGGCTTCTGAAGCGACGGAGGCTACTGCGAGGTGTTGCACAATCAACCCTGCCCGGGTGTGGGGTGCGGACTTCACAGCAGGAAACAAGCGGCCGAGGGACTGGCTCGATTTCTAGAAGCAGGGACTCTTGAACGCACTCAACTAGGACCCATCCCCCCCCCCAAAGATGCCCCAAAATGGTGTCATAGCCA
This sequence comes from Chaetothyriales sp. CBS 135597, assembly GCA_003709825.1. NCBI lineage: Eukaryota > Fungi > Ascomycota > Eurotiomycetes > Chaetothyriales > Chaetothyriales sp. CBS 135597. The sequence continues at coordinate 3,203 of QQXN01000006.1, read as the reverse complement.
GTTCTGCGCCTTGCTGAATATAGATTACGGTCGAGCTTGGCGAGGTAATCGTACAGGGCACCGAAAATGGCCTAGCGCCTGGAGCCGTGCTGAAGACTGTACCAATCGCCGGGACATTACACAGTCAGCACAGCTGACTCTCCACCGCACTCGTTATTCGCAAAGTCAAGTCCCCAGCCGCTGAGATCGACCCGTCAATCCGCGTTCGCTGGAAGAGGGGGTGTGTGAACTCTTTGGCCTGCAGAGGGCAGAGCGCCCGTCTCTCTGCGGCAAACTCCTCGAGCGGCACCACGGGGCCTTTTCTCTCTGCACCGTCGAGGTAGCGGTGCTATATAGGGAAATTTGATCGCGGTTTGTACACCACACCCACTTGTCTTCGTGTTTTCACCTTGGGGCACCTGTCATATCTAAGATCCTTGTTTGGGATATCGAAAAAATGCATGTCACTCCAACCCTATCCGAAGCTCCACCGAGCGTAAAGTTCTCGGAGACATCCAACTTGTTTGACTCCACTGTGCGTTTATTCCTCGCCGTCGAAACTCAAGCATATCGACCGCTGTGCATGCAGCCAATGAGCCCGGCCTGTGGGCGAGATCGACGCGACGCTCCTGACCCGGGAGGCAACGGCGCTTTGTTCTATTCGAGACAAGCTCATCTTATGTGTGAACAGGCTGCTGAATGTATGCTCCACCGAATACATATTATTATCCAAGTAGGCGTGTGCACACAAAGTCTTCATCTATCGCGCCTCGTCCCTTGGATCACCAGTTTCCTCTTGTCACTGCTGTCATCCTTCACACTGACAACTGATCCCTGAGTCTTGCCACCTCAAGACCATTCACCCATACACACACACTCACACTCACACTCACTCACTCATTCACCCTCACTCACACTCACACACTCACACAGAGCCTACCACCCTGAGGCCTGGTCTTGCAGTGTGAGACAGACTAGCAGCAACACAGCCACCTGTGTAGCTCAGTAGCTCATCAGGTCTTTCTGGCTTGGATACATCAAGGACTTGCACCAGCTTGGATTTGACCCTCTGGATCCACGGCCATGCTCGCAACAATTCAACCACCAGTCTTTATGGACACCTACAGACACCACTCTGACTACAACCAGTTCAGCAGAGCCCGGACTTGTGCCAACCAAGCAACACAACCACGGCTGACCTCAGTGGCCGACCAGCATCCAGCTCAGCAGGCGCAGCCCCAGTTACCTTCCTTCCGAGAAGTAAGCAAGGCGAGCGGCAACGACAGCTGGCTGACCTCGACCCAGATACTTCCACCAACTCTGCGCTCAGCCACTGCCACTGATATTAACACCCAGGCCTCATCAAATCCGGCTCCTGAGCCAACGGCAGCTCTGCAACAGGCCCCAATCCTGGTCACTACCACAGGACTGCCATCACCCAACTATTCTCCAGCAACTTCCATGCCCGAGTGCTTTGACGACTTCATCCATCGACAACTGGACTCGTCCGCTCAGACTCAGAACACTCAGAGAAGCCAGTCAGTCTGGCCAGCAAGTTCTCAGCCCACAGACATGGCAGCAGCCTACAGCACTCAACGAACAACAGCTGCCGCAACTGCAGCTGCTGCAGCCTATCAGGGCCACGGTCTGACCACCTCACGACAGAGCCCAGGCCTGCCGCCAATCCGAGACCTGAATCAGGGACTCAACAAGTACCCGGCAAGCTACGACACCACGTCATACCTCTCATCGACAGGATCACACACCCAGATGTATGCTGGGACTGCCTACACAAACCAGGACCCATCTGCTGCATATGGCAGGCGAGACTCAGTGCCATACTATGACACTGTCAGCCGCGGCTTCTCTCAGACATATCCACCCTCGGGTTCGCAGCTAGGCATGCCCCGAGATATGTCGGGCCTGTCTCGCGGATACGTCGACTACAACAACCCTCAGTATGGCCGGCAAGCCTACGACCACGGCTACGGCTATCACTCGATGGCCATGGGTGGCGTACAAGGGCCACTGACAACGGGCAGCTTGCTGGATGGCAGCGACGGGCGTAACAGACGTCGGCGCGGAAACCTTCCGAAGCACATCACCGATATTCTACGCAGCTGGTTCCAGGACCACCTGGACCACCCCTACCCGTCTGAGGAGGAGAAGCAGATGTTCATCGCGCAAACCGGCCTAACCCTCAATCAGGTAAGTTTACGGCGTGCCCATATGTCGATCGGTCCTTGCAAGCTAACTGTTGGGGTGTGTGCGCAGATCAGTAATTGGTTCATCAACGCTCGCCGGCGGCAACTACCAGCACTGAAAGCTGCTAAGGAAAAAGAGATCAAGGCCGAAGCTGAAGCCCGCCATCAAATCAAGTAACACTAGGAAATCAAAAAACAGGCGCCCTGCGAATCAGTCACAGTGCCGCCTCTTCCTAGCTTGACCCACGCAAGATACCCCAAGGTTTAGTTGAGTTTTTTTTCCTTTTTTTTCCCTTCGCATCAGGAGGCCAAAAACAGGTTGGCCGACAGGTGGGATGGTACGGTATACCACACAACGGAATGGGCATCAGGGAGCCAGTAACAAGAGAAGCGAGTCTATTTTTTTGGTCTATTTTGGGACGGATGCATTGATAGTGCCAGGCTTGAGACAGTAGCAGCTTCTTTTTTTTTTGCTAAGGTGGTGGTGGTGGTGGTGGAGTGGCGAGAAAGGTCAAAGATGGGTTATGTTTTGGCAAGTGCCTTCGGTTCGATGTACCGTTTGAATCAAACAATTGTGACAACTAAGTGTGTAATTCTTCTGCTGAGCCTCAGGCTGACTGTTCCTGCTCTCTGGATAATTGACATCTGAGCGACTGTGCCTGCCCTTCCTCAACAAATGACAGCTGATTGATTCTCGCTACTCTACTCGACTCTCTTCTTTGTCATCCTGTTCGGCCTTGTGCCCGTGCGCCCTTGACATAATCACTGCCCTGTCGATCCCGCTGTGAGGTACCTCTCTGCTTTACTCATCTGGGTAGTGAGTAGTGACTTGGAGCTGTCACTTTTCCTCCCTTCGCCCCCCCGCAATCTGCCTTTAACGGCCGTCTCTTTCATGCAGGGTTGGGTTGGTGCGCAGAAAAATCGGACGGCGCTACGGGAAGAAGGTTCATGCCAGATGGACCTAAACTCTCTAGATCGATGGATCTAGCGAGGGGGGGAGGGGGGGAGGGGGGAGGGGGG